>CM076989.1:25129610-25801277 GCA_039090855.1 Macrothele yani
GTTTCCTGACGTCATATCACCTAATCATGTAGCAGAAAACAGTCACTTGCAAAGACCTAGCCTAAAACCGGAATCAATATATCTGTAATCCTTGATCTGCTTTCGGCTGCGTGAAATTTCTGGGAATGTTTAAAATTCCATTGAGCTTTGGAATTTCTAGAAACTTCCAAAATATATTTTTCTTTTGACTTGGCGTTAATGCAATTTTGACGTCCTGTTTAAATTCGTTACATCTTTTGGAAATGCTTAAATGTAACCTCAGTCTTTTAAGTAAAATGTTTAAAAAAAACTACCGAAACCTCTTTCGGATAATAACAGAGAAGTAATTCCTCTTATTCAGGAACGTAAAGATGATATCATAGCCACGAAGGAACTTACCATTGCCTGAAAATGGAACAAAACGGAGAGTAAAATTAAGTAATAAGCTTCAGAGTTGTAAACGTGTTTTTGTGGGGGTGGAAAATCCGCGCTTAGGGTTTCATTCTGCTTGACCTCCTGTGGACGCCAGACCGTTATGCCTGTTAGCCCGATTTGAATATAATTCTTTTTGCATGAAGAAGATTGAACTATTAAAAAGAAAATCTGTAGCTGTTGGTCTGTTATCAATGGATAATTCTCCCGTTATAGGGAGTAAATGAAATGCTACAGAATCAAAATGCAAATTGGAAAAATTATTTTTTTCTTTCGATTGATTTTACTACGAACAACATTAATAAAAATGCATGATGAAAAAATACATGATGAAATGTTACGAACAAAAAAACAATACATATGATGAAAAATTATTAAATTTGGTGAAAACCTTCATGATATCGTACGTTAGAGAAAGTCTGACTCTAAAACATTTCGTAAGAAACAGTTCATTGCGACAAAAATGACCACATCCAGAACCAGGTGAAAATTATAGCGTCAAAATTAAATAGCCAAAGTACTTTAATTGAGTATGTGATTACCTCCACACAGGGCCCGATTTAGGTCAGCGGAGGACCTGTGCACATCCTATGTCTGGGCGCCCCCCCTCGATTAAAATTATCAGCTAACAGTTGAAAAGAATATTTGCTGGTAAATATTTTTTGCAAGCAATTTTTCGAGTAGTAAAACAATAAAATATATCCCACATGCTAGTCATCTTTATAGCCAATGTGGATTGTAATAAACGAGCATTCACACCACTTGTACTTCCCCGCATCCACAGAGCTTACAGCTGTAACAGTAATTACTCTGGAATTCTTTTTTTGTTTTATGGTGTCATTTACAAAACAAATAACTATCCTCCCAGATATATAATTTAAAATCTCTAGTCTACCATAAATTTAATGGAAATGGGGAACCGACGGTAGTTTAAGCTGTAGGAAGTAATCCCTCACAAAATGTTACAGCTGACAAGTGACAACACACATTGTGGGATAAATTATTGCAACAGTCCATGCAAATTATTACAAGTCTTTAAATAAAGTAGTGTCATTTGAACTTTTTCGGTATTTTCATTTATGTGAAAGTAAACCCTACATAATTATGAATATTGATTCACAATTTTTTTCTCACAAAACTAATATTAATAAAGATATTTTTGTAAATTCTACATGTTTTGCTGAAATGCTTTTCATGTATAATATATCGTATTGCTCCGAATATAGGCTTCATCCGTGATATGAGACCTCAAGGAAAAACAAACCATACCTACATGTTATTACAGGAGCGTGATTATAAGTCACACCCCATTTTTAAACAAACCACTAAAAATTTATGAATAAAAATATTTAAAAAATACTTGATAATTTTTAATTGTTGAATTGTCAGCAGGACATTAAAAAATGGCTTTTTTCTACATTTTGGGGCTACAAAATCATCAGTTATGTCGTCAAAACTTAAATCTGCTGTTTCATCACTTTTAATGGACAGTATACAAAGAGCATCAATTGTCTCTTCTTTTAAACTTTATGCATTGTTCTTTTCACTACCGCAAACGAGCGTTCATTTGAACAGTTAGAAATTGGTATTGGTAAAAAAATCCTGAGGCATGTGTCAACAATGGGAAAAATATGAACTAAATTCAAGTCCTTTAACTTCCCAAGGCAAGTGAGGGGATCTGTGCTCTCAGTGAATGAATTGTTTCGTTAATATTCGAAACTAAAGGAACTATTCAGCAAAGTCTTCTTCAAGTTCATTTGAATACTTTTGCAACAACTCAGCTGCTTCCATCACATCACTTAGGTCCATTCTTGTAGACAAATCCAAATCTAGAATCCAATTCCTCATATTACTTCTTTCTAGTTTGCAACTGTAAAACCAGACATTACCTAAAAAGTTTGAGTGATGAAGGAATCTCGATTATTAAAAACATCTGGAATTGATGAATCATCTAGAAGTCGGTTTTTGGGTACTTTCTTCCTTCTTGAGGATTCATAATCCATTTCTCTCACTAACAACTGGTTGGATTCTTTCTCGAACAGTTCGAAATTTCTTCTCACGAAATTTCAGGATGAACTCAATAATTGACTCATATAATGGTACAAATTGCCTATGGAAGATTGAAAGGGAAGTGCTCACTTTGTTGATTCGTTGCAGTATTGTCTCAGATAATCATTAACAAAGTAGTCTCTTTTTTCATTAATTTGGCATGAATTGATTTAAAAATATATTTGGTTTTTAGAGGTAGCTTGGAGGCCCCCAAATTCTGAGGCCCTGTGCACGTGCAGAAATCAGGCCCTGCCCCCACACAACAATGCGAGCGTTACAGCGATGTTTCGTGTCGTTAATGATAGTGTCAAGGAGCTCAGTCGGTAGTAACAACCATTGTACGTGCAAAGCATGTTTAAGCCCCTCCAGTTCTTCCGAAAGGGGTTTGAGACCAGCAACACATCTCCCTAGAGTATCCAGGACATGCTCGATCGTATTACGGTCGGAAGATCTGGCTGGCCAACCATGCGTGCAATGATCTCCTTTTGAAGATACTGTTCGCCGCCCCGGTGGCGCAGTGGTCTAAGCGATGGCCTCTGATCATTCGTCCGAACGGGGTCCGGGTTCGAATCCCGGTGAGGCATGGATGTCGTGTTTGTCTTACGGCACTGGCTCTCTCCCTTCCCTGGAACCAGTGACCCTAAATTAGGGACGGGCGACTGCTTATAGCCCATTGAGTTGCTCACGGTGGTCGTTAAACCTCCAATAAAAAAAAAAAAAAAAAAAAAAAAAAGATACTGTTCTACCACCATTATTCGATGGCGACTAGCGTTATCGTCTTCTAGGCGAAATACATATCCCATGGCACCTCCTTAAGGGCGAACATTGAGGTTCAGGTCATCATCCCTATAGCATCGAGCATTCATGGTTCTTCTTGAAAAAACACAGAAGCCTGTGCGTCCACCTAACGAGATGCCATCATAAACCAGCAGGCTACCATCACCATGAGTATCCCTTTCACGAGTCACAGATGGACGTTAGCGTCTATCGTGTTCCCTCCATATCGTATCACTCCTAGAATAGCTCTGCAAAGTAAATCTGGACTCATCTGTGAACAATAATAACCTCCATTGGTTTGAAGTCCAATTGACGTGAAGTCCTGTCCAAATCAAACCTTCCACCTCGTGACTGGAAGCAGGGGCGGATTGGGACGACCAAACCAGGTCAGGAATTTTAATTTTGCCAAAACTATTTCCTGATTAAATCAAATCTCTCACCTCGTGAGTAGAAGCAGCGGCGGATTGGGACGACCAAACCAGGTCAGGAATGTTAGTTGGGTCGACCAAACCAGGTCGGGAATTTTAGTTTTGTCAAAACTATGTCCTATCCAAATCAAACCTTGCACCTCGTGACTGGAAGCAGGGGCGGATTGGGACGACCAAATCAGGTCGGGAATTTGAGTTTTTCCGAAACTATGTCCTACCCAAATCAAACCTTCCACCTCGTGACTGGAAGCAGGGGCGGATTGGGATGACCAAATCAGGTCGGGAATTTGAGTTTTTCCGAAACTATGTCCTACCCAAATCAAACTTTCCACCTCGTGACTGGAAGCAGGGTCGGATTGGGACGACCAAACCAGTCGGGAAATTTAGTTTTGCCAAAACTATGTCCTATCCAAATCAAATCATCCACCTCGTGACTAGAAGCAGGGTCGGATTGGGAGGAATAAACCCGGTCGGGAATTTTAATTTTGCCAAAACTATGTCCTACCCAAATCAAACCTTCTACCTCGTGAATGGAAGCAGGGTCGGACTGGGACGAATAAACCCGGTCGGGAATTTTAGTTTCGCTGTCTACCATAAAAACACATGTGTCTACATATATTCCACCATGAAAAAATTCTGATAGATCTCGGATTAAAGAGAGGTGTTAAAATATGTATCGGGAACTGTATTCAATTGAGAACAAATTGTAACAACAAATTAATAGGGAAAGAATGTTAAAAATCCGCTCATGGTTGAACGTAGCATCGAACCACGCTCAAAACGATGTATGTACGAGATTAATATTTTCGTTGGGAAAATTTGGTTTTGACCAAAAATATCAGCCTTTTGAAGATTTCATTTCGAATAAAATTTCCATAAAGATCATTGTGAAAGTTGAACTGTGCGCACACCACACAGCAATTTTCCTATGCAGTTGATTTTAATATTTGTTTGATCATTGGTCTTCTACTGCACTGTGTTACCTCCTCATTGAGTAGACGCCTTTTTGTTTTAAGTCTACCCATTGTTCTGATCCATGAACAAGTACTGGTAAATCGTTGTGTCGTTTAAGATAAATGTAGTGGGACACAGTTTCGGATTATCCCTGCAGAAGAATCAATTTGTACTCCTTATCACTTTATAAATAAGGATATGGAGATTGTGAAGTACTACAAAAGTTAAAACATTCGTCAAGACGACAAATCTGTAGCCAGACATTCTGTCCGCGTAGCTCAGTTGGGAGAGCAACTTACTCCGGAGTGAGGGGAAACGGGTTCGATGGCCGTTGCGGACAAACTGGTGTTTTCACAAGATGATGGGTCATCAAATTTGATATTATATATGTTATCGTTAAAGTATGAAATCCGTTATTTTATAGAATACCTAGTTATTTCATGAAATAACTGAACAAGTCAGTTAAAGCGTAAAACTCACTTGTATTCTATGGTTTAACTAGTTATTTCATAGAATAACGATCTACACTCCGTTAAAGTGTAAAATAACCGAGTAAATACATCCCAAATTCAAAAGGCTGTAAAGTGAGAACCCTGGTCGGAAATAGCACACCATTTTCAACCCACTATAAAGTACATACATACATACATACATACATACATATCACTAAGCTGTTCTCTGAGATTCAGAGGTTAGCTCCAAAAAGAAATACAAACTTACAGATATTTTTACTTATTTTTGTCGTATCAAACTTCGCCATTTACAGCGATCTTGCCATACAACTCGTGCTTCACTGATATCCATTACACGCCGTACACAAGATCTTTTATACTTCATACTCATAATCTTTTTCTCATGCAGACACTCCTGAATCTGATCCACCCATGTCTTCCTTGGCCTTCCTCTGCCTTTCCTTCCTGCCACTTGGGTTGAAAATATTTTCTTAGTAAGCATTTCATCACTCATTCTTTCAACATGGCCAAACCACCGAAGCATATTGGTCTCCACCTTGCTAACAACATTTTGCTTCACATCACACAACTGCAATACATCTTAATTCCTCACACAATCAGATCGTGTCTTGCCACAAACCCCACGTAAGTAACGCATTTATCCAGCACACAAACGACTCCTATGCTTCTTCTGCAGTACCCAGGTTTCGCTGCCATACATCAGAGTAGGAACAATTACTGTTTCATACACAGCCATGCGGGACTCTCTAGAGAACCCATCATTCCTGTGAAAACCTCCCAGAGCAGCTATGACTTTCAAAGAAGAATTCACTCGCCTACTGATTTCACTATCCAACTTATTCTCTCTGTCAAACATGCTTCCTAAATACACAAACTCACTCACCTGGTCAATCACAGTGCCATTTATACTTACATTACATTCAGTGCTACCCATTCCTCTCTCAAACACCATAACTTTGGTTTTTCCCTTATTTATACTCAGTTTGAATTTCATGCAAACTTCGTGCATCCGAGTCAACATACTCTGCAACTCAATTTTGCTCTCTGCCAACAGGACGCCGTCGTCAGCATACAGCAATCTGCACACACGGATATCACCAAGATATAAACCACTATTATCTATTTTGGCCTCACGCATGCATGCGTCCATAAATATATTAAACAGCCATGGTGACATTACACAACCTTGTCTAACTCCTGCACCAATGGAAAACCATTTTGATAGAACACCATTCACTCGTACACAAGCTCTACTACCAGCATACATGGCTTTTACACTATTAAGTAGATTCCCAGTAACACTATATTCATTCAATACCTTCCACAAAAGTGCCCTATTCACTCGGTCGTAAGCTTTCTCTAAATCTATGAAGGCAGTAAAAACTTTCTTCCCAACAGCCAGATACTTTTCAATCATCATGCGTAATGCAAAAATCTGGTTAGTGCAGCCTTTACCAGGCATAAAACCACTCTGAACATCCCACACTTTCAATGATGTAAGACCCCGTACTTTTTCAATAACAACCTTACCAAACACTTTCCCACACTCAGTAGGCTAATACCACGATAGTTCTTGCATTCAGTCTGATCACCTTTTCCCTTATACAAGGGAACAATAATAGCATCCTTCCAATCCCGAGGGACCATTCCTAACTCCCAGCACAACTGGCAAATTTCAGTTAACCAGTCAATTATTGAGTCACCACCATACTTCAACATCTCTGCAGTTATGCCATCAACTCCTGGAGCCTTACCATTCTGAAGAGATTTTAGAGCTTTACACACTTCTTCTCTTGAGATCCCTCCTGTGCTTTCAACCCTCATTGTGACATCATCTGCATCTGTCTCAGAATCATTTTTGCTCTCCTGATCTAATAACTCACAGAAGTATTCACCCTATCTGTCACTTAACTCATTGGGCTCCCATATCATTTCCCCAATCTCATTCTTCACACAACTTACAACTTTGTTTCCCCTATTTTTCCTGAGTCTCATGTACTTCCAGAAGGACTTTCTGTCTTTCCAAAAAGCCAGTTCATGCCCTTCCACTTTCTCCTTCCTATCTTTTGCCCTACTGTGGCGAACCAGCTTAGCAGCTTCACGCTTCTTACAGCGATATTCATCCACAGAGACTCTACCTTGCAACATCCCCACATAGGCTTCCTTCTTTTTCTTTACTGCCTCATCAATCTCACTATTCCACCAAGCATCACTTCTATTGTTACCCACTATTGTGGTGCCACAGACCTCTTTAGCAGCAGTGACAACACAGCTCTTAAAACATTCCCACTTCTTTTGTACATCCCTCTCACAAAATTTCAGTACCTTCAGTCGTTCTCTGAGTAAGTCAGAATACCGCTGATGATCTTCAAGAAGCCTATCAACCTTTATTCTTTCTATCCTGGGTCTCTTCCTATTCCTTTTCCTCCAACCAACATTAAGTTTCACTCGTGACACTACTAAGTAATGATCAGAACCAACTTCCGCACCTCTCATCACACGGGTGTCAACAACTAAGTGTTTCAAACGCTGATCGTAAACAAGAAAATCTATCACACTCTTTTGACCAAGAGTACGATTTTCCCAAGTATATGTGTGTACATACTTGTGGTTGAAAAATGTATTAGATACACACAAACCATTCTCAATGCAGAGTTCAATTAATCTTTCACCGTTATCATTCACACAAGAATCATTAAACTTACCCAGAACATTGTCAGAAATTGCATTCTGCACACCTACTCTAGCATTGAAATCCCCTGCTATTATAAATTTTTCTTTAGCACCAAACTGGCTCAAAACAGCTTTTAGCTCATTCCAGAAATCTTCTTTCTTATCAGAAGGTTCCGAGTCACAAGGAGCATACACTACAACAATTACAATTCTCTGAAGTTTCACTTTCAAACGAATCCAGAGAATTCTCTCACTTATGCAACTATAGTGAATCAAGTTGTTCTTCATCTTTTCACTTAAAATCACACCTACACCAGCCTGTCCTCTCATATTATCCAATACTCCAGACCACACACTCAACGTGCCATACACTTCTTCTACCCCAATTTCCTTCTTTTTGGTTTCACTTACACACAGCACATCCAGTCTATACTTATTCATCTCCTCAATCACCTCACTCATCTTGCCATTTATACCCCTAGTATTCCATACACCAATCTTTCATTCACTCAGCCGAGATCTCTTTCTCATACGCCGTTTAGAAAGTCCAGGTACCGTCCTTCTGAAGTGTGGTAGGTCCACCATATCCCACACTTGAGTCATTCTTAATATTTCTTTTTGTCTTTTTAATCAGGTAAGTACATCAGTGTGGGGGATTAGCCCACAGTTGAGGGTTCCAGTTGGTCATTCAACCTAAGGATTCTGGAACAACAAAACCCAGTGAGTTGGGGTCTTTTCGCCACTGTCACACAGAACTAGCTTGCACCTCTCCAAGATTCACAGAGGCCTAGTTGCTGTTGTGTGTGCCATTGTTACCACGGAGCGCCCAGAGGAGGCAAACCCATCGCTCACTACGACAGCCTGCTATAAAGTGTTATTTGATAATAATGATATTAACTTATGAGTACTTCGTCTCAACCTGATAATGAAGTGCTGGTTGAAAAATAAAGGTTAAATAATTCCGTTAGTAAAGTATGTATAGTTTGTTCACAAGAATGCAGTGAAAACGCAGTTTGTTCGAAATGTAATGAGCCTGTCGACATGTCATGTTTAGAAGACTATGTTTTGGAATACAAAGTTGTACAGATGATCTGTAAATTGTGTTTTAATGAACTGAATGTTCAGAGGGAAAGAGAAAACTCTAAAGAATGTTTGGAAATTCAAGCTAAGAAGATGAAATTAATGTCAGATAAATCTCATTCTGAAGCCTCTGTGGGGCTTACAATCCGTATCCCAGTTCCTGAAGTTGACAGAGGAAGGGGTGACGCCAGACCAATTTAAGCTGTTATCATGAAAATAACCGAAGAAGGATTTTTTCAATTGGGAACAAGAAACGGCCGCATAAAACAGCTATATTCCCGATTCCAGTTCAGCGTCTGTGAACAAAAACTAATTTAGATCGAAGAAATGCCGGATTTAGAGAAATCGCTCCGGTCGGTTGCTACAGCTCAAAGTTTAGGTACCGGTCGGGAATTTAAAAAATGTTCATGTAAAACGCAGTGTGTCAACAAAAAAATGTATTTGTTTTAGAAATAATGTTCTATGCAATTCCAAATGCCATTTTAGTAATCCCTGTTGTAACAAATGATTTTATTGTGTCTTTATATAAATAGCATTTTGTATGCTGTATAATTCAGTCTAAGTGTTTATTTCACACTTTAACTGTCTATCATTAGTTAATTTATAGAATACCTAGGTATTTCATAAAATAACTAGTTAAAGTGTGGAATTATTAATTTATTACACGTTTTAACAACTTGATCAGTTATTTCATGAAATCACTGAATTATACACTTTAACGGTAACATATATCTCCATCATTACAAAAGGAGAGTAGGGAATGCATTGTCTCCTTTTAGATTACAAAAGAAGAGCAGGGTATACCAGTTACCTTGGGATCTAATCCCAACGAGCTACGTCTAACTGTAGTTAGCTTTAAGTTAATAAATTTAAAAGAACCTGCTAGGTCCGCCGACAATTTTATTTTCTCACATAAGTATAAAAAACGTCGCTATATCATTTCAGATCAAACGCCCAATATTGATAGATAGAAACTTTTTTAAGGAAATAACTGTCACACGGAAATGAAGCTCACAGCTTATTAGGTTATTAATTATCGTTCATTCCAAAAAATCCAGACAAGAAGTAAAAAAGAAGGTCTGCAGTTTATTGAGAGGTCTGCCGGGAAATGTCCCGGTTTGCCCTAAGGCCAATCCGTCCCTGACTGGAAGTGAGGGTCACGCATAGCGTTAGTCGGCTAGAATAAAGACCTACATGAAGCCTTTCGGCAAAATGGAAATAAATACCACCGTTCCCATATCAAGCAGAAGTCATCGCTCGTTCCATGTTTATAAGTGAGTTACGAAAAAATTCTCATCGGCCGCCACCGGGAATCGAACCCAGGGTCTTCCAGTTACGCGCCGGACATGCTTCCACTGCACCACATCAGCCTCGAAATTCTCCAGACTCACATACGACAAACTGCCAAACCACCAGGCAGGTTGCTTCTTTGGGGCCCCGCACAATGCTGGGGATTCACCAAAGATGAACAGCAGCAACTGAACAAATAACTAGAAGGCGAATGAATAATAAATACACAGTTAACGTGGATTAGGAACATCAAATAGAAGTCATCGCTCTTTCCACGTTTATAAGTGAGTCACGGAAAAATTCTCATCGGCCGCCACCGGGAATCGAACCCAGGGTCTTCCAGTTACGCGCCGGACATGCTTCCACTACACCACATCAGCCTCGAAATTCTCCAGACTCACATACGACAAACTGCCAAACCATCAGGCAGGTTGCTTCTTTGGGGCCCCGCACAATGCTGGGGATTCACCAAAGATGAACAGCAGCAACTGAACAAATAACTAGAAGGCGAATGAATAATAAATACACAGTTGACGTGGATTAGGAACATCAAATAGAAGTCATCGCTCTTTCCACGTTTATAAGTGAGTCACGGAAAAATTCTCAATGGCCGCCACCGGGAATCGAACCCAGGGTCTTCCAGTTACGCGCCGGACATGCTTCCACTGCACCACATCAGCCTCGAAATTCTCCAGACTCACATACGACAAACTGCCAAACCACCAGGCAGGTTGCTTCTTTGGAGCCCCGCACAATGCTGGAGATTCACCAAAGATGGTAAGCAGCAACTGAACAAATAACTAGAAGACGAATGAATATTGAATACACGGTAGACGTGGATTAGGAACATCAAATAGAAGTCATCGCTCTTTCCACGTTTATAAGTGAGTCACGGAAAAATTCTCATTGGCCGCCACCGGGAATCGAACCCAGGGTCTTCCAGTTACGTGCCGAACATGCTTCCACTGCGGACCAGTGGAAGCGAAATTCTCCAGAATCACATACAAATACGTGGAAAGAACGATGACTTCTATTTGATGTTTCTAATCCACGTCAATTATTCAATCGCCTTCTAGTTATTTGTTCAGTTGCTGCTGTTCATCTTTGGTGAATCTCCAGCATTGTGCGGGGCTCCAAAGAAGCAACCCGCCAGGTGGTTTGGCAGTTTGTCGAATGTGAGTCTGGAGAATTTCGAGGCGGCTGTGGTGCAGTGGAAGCATGTCCGGCGCTTAACTGGAAGACACTGGGTTCGACTCCGGGAGGCAGCCGATGAGAATTTTTCCGTGACTGACTTATAAACGTGGAAAGAGCGATGACTTCTATTTGACGGTCCTAATCCACGTCAACTGTATATTTACCATTCTTATAGTCACAGCAAATGAAGGCATCAGGTGTTTTATGTTGTACTTTTTTTATGAATTTCTCTTTTCATATATTTGTGACTTTGTACTAATTGGCTATTGGTGTTGTCCTTTTGGGTTTCTTGCATATATCAACGTTGTATTTGGTATTGTGGTTATGATTAACTCTATTGCTTTGTCTTGTTGATTTTGGTTTGTTTATTTTTGCATGATTGTTTAATGTGCAGTACAGATATTCTTGGGATGTTTATTTTCCGGTTGTATTGGTTTGGTGTATATATTATAATGAATTAGCTTTATTTTGTTTTCCGCTAAGCTAATTATAATGAATAAGCTCTTCCTACCAGCTAGCTAATGATATACTTGTACTAAGCTTCAAAATAGTGAATTCAAATGGTTGTTGTTACTAGTTAATTACGAACATGAATAAAGTCTTAACGCTGGTTATTTATGGTAATAAACTAATGTTATAAACCTAACAGCCAGACAGAGGTCTGACAAAAACTATGAATTGAGAAAGACTAACTTACGGCAACTTTTTTATTCGGTACGCTTGATCATCCAAAGCACACACAGAATTTGTTTTACAATAATGAAGAATCTCTCCTCATAACAACAAAATCTCTCCTCGTATTACAAACGCTCTCCGTAAACAACAACGCTCTCTCATAACAACAACAAAAGCTCTCTCTAAGTCTCGATGAACGCGCCTATATACTAGCTACCACCACGTCATGACTTACACTCATTGCCAGATCTCATTCATCGGGTGAAATAATATTTCGTTCAGTAAGAAGATAATTTACATAGTAAAATAAAATAACCAGAGATAGTAAAATCAAAAGGAAAGTGAATATAGAGTATACGTTACAATATATAGATGTCCTAACTGAATCTTTCATTAATTTATTTTTCTACTTTGCTTATCAGTGGTTATGTTTGCATGTGTTAAGATTTCTACGTATTGTAACTGTACTGTCTATATGCCACCTAATTTTTAACTACAGTTGATTACCATCATGTATCCTTAGCTTACATGTACTATTACGATTATTCGTGTCTCACTGTGATTTTCTGTGCACTGTGTTCTTGGCCTGTTACACACTTCTTGGGGATCGGGGGTTCGTCAGGCTTTTTCATTAAAGCCTTTTTCCCTGGCTACATGTCATCCACTTACAGTGCTATATGCAGACATAGATTATTATTCTTTTACATTTCTTAACATCTACTTTATAAATTTTGGTTTAATTGTGCAAGCTTTTTAATTGTAATTAATTGCATGTTTATTGTAATTGACTTATAACATAGTAAGGACACAAGTTGAAAATACTCCAAATACGTGGCTACAAGTAAATAAATAAATACATCGCTCTTAACCACAGCGGCGGCTAAAACACAATTTTTCGGTTGCTGTGTGTTTCTAGAACGTGGTTAAGAGCGATGTATTTATTTATTTACTAAGGATGCAATACTGAAACTGTATTTTGTTTTGTTTAGCATACCCGGGCGTTTTTCTGGGAGACGCGGGTTCGAGTCCCGCTCCAGGACGATGAAAATTTTCAAGTTTTCGGATATTATCTGACTTACCATCCTTGTCACATTTACGCCAAAAATCGGATTGTCATCTTCAAAATTTGTATTATATGGCGTAATCCCGTATTTCTTTCGTCATACTTAGTACAGTTTTACTGTAAAAATGTATTGTGGTGTTAAACTCTGTCATGTATGGTATTGCTGTGGTGAATGGCAGAATATTCAATAAATCAAATCAAATAAAAAAATGCTCCTGTATGTACTGCGTAGGATTCTGAGAAATATACACCGATGAGCTATTACATTTTGACCACCCCAAGCCTAGAGAAATGAGTGCGCCTGGACGCCGAACGGTGGCGCATGTGAAGTTCGCAGAGCAGTATATATACAACCCGAGGACCGGCTTTCGGTTAGTAGAGTGTTCGGAGTCAGAATAGAAAAAGCTGCCGATTTATCGGAGTTTGATAAAGGATAAATTGCGATGCACGGCGCCTTGGAACTACGATCTCGGAAACGACGCGGCTTCTGGGTTGTTCACGTGACGCTGTAGTGAGTACGTAACAAAAGTAGTGCACAGATGGCCAAACGATGAACCGTCGTCCAGTCGTGTGTCGTCCGCAGCTCATTCATGCCAAAGGGGAGCGGAGACTGTCGCGCATTGTTCACAGCGACCGCAGGGCAACAGTGTTACAAATCCCCCGTAGCTGCAACAGTGGAGATCAGGGCAATGTGTCACAGCACACAGTTCATCGTAGCCTTCTGCGCCTGGGCCCGCGTAGCCGAAGACCCAGCAGGGTCCCAATGCTCACTACACGTCATCGCCAACAGCGCATGAAATGCGCACAAGTTCATCGAGATTGGACCTTGGATGATTGTAAGAAAGTGTCCTGGTCTGACGAATCAAGATTCTTGGTGCATCATGTAGACGGCCTAGAGCGGAAACGCCAATTACCAACGGTGGCTATAGCACATGGATGCACTGTTGGACGGAAACAGGTCGGCGGCAGCGGTGTTATGCTGTGGGCGATGTTTTCTTGGGACACTTTAGGCTCCATTATCCCAAAAGCACAATTCCTGACAGCTGTTAGGTACCTGAACATCGTTGGGGGACCAAGTTCACCCATTCATGGCAACTGTGTTCCCTACTGGTGATGGCCATTACCAACAGGATAATGCGCCATGCCACACTGCAAGAATCGTCAAGGAGTGGTTTGAGGAACAGGCTGGTGACTTTCTGTTAATGCCCTAGCCTCCAAATTCCCCTGACATGAACCCAATCGAACATTTGTATTTCGACTTGGAAAAGCGGGTTCACGTTAAATCAACCCCCCCCTCGAAATGTACGGGAACTGGAGGACCTGCTGTTGAAATTATGGTACCAGATACCCCAGGATACCTACCACCACCTCAACGAATCTATGCCTCGCCGATTGGCCGCTGTTTTCTGGCTAAAAGTTGTTCTACAGCTTATTAATTAGGTGGTCATAATGTAATGCGTCATCGGTGTACTACATATATGAGACGTTTATGCGAATACTTTCTCGTCTTTTGACTCAAATGATAATCCGAACATTTTTATTTTTCCTCCTAAGCAAAACTTAATTTTTTTTGTTTATTTGATGAACAGAAAGAAGACTGTGTAATTTAAAATTGGAAAACTAATTTTCAGTTAATGCGTATTATAATTTTTATTACTTTCGGTTGTTTTACGGTATTCTGTTAAATTTCTGTTTCGCAGAATCGTTTCGGAAAGAGTCATACTTTGCGCCATACCTAGTAGCATGCACATTAATTACGGTGGGATTTAAAGCTAAACTTGCGTCAGATAAATTGTTTTTTTACTAACATTTATAACTATGCTCTAGAATAAATCGAAGACAACTGATTTCTGTACGTAAAAATGATGGTACAAGTTATTATAATATAACTGAGATACCTGAATTTACGGAACTGAGCAGCTCCGTATCATATTGTCTACCATTAAAACGAAACCTTAGTTTCTATATAGAGAATGAGTTCGAGATGGTCTAATAGCTTTATGATGTGAAAGTTCGACTATATCTTAAATATTCTACTGTGCGAAAAAATGTTAAAGAAATTGTGATGATCAATTACGCGTTGTATTAAGAATCCACGGGAGAATGGTTTTCCAAAGAAGATATGTTCTGTCAAATGAAAAAAATAATATACATAACATCTAATTCGAAGTTAAAATTCATGCTTCTTTAGCCGCATTAAGTAATTAAAGTTAGTATTATTTAGCTTTTCTTTTAAGATGAAGAAAACAAAGCAAAAAATAAAATAAAATAAATGAAATTATAACTAAAATAAATCGCAAAGAAATTTTCTAAAATATTGAGCTACATATGTCCGTGCGCTTTTACAATTGACACGTACTTAAATGAAAAACTGGGAAATGTTTAAGTTAGAAGTGGTGGTTTTAGGAATTTTTTTTTTTTTGGAGGTTTAACGACCACCGTGAGCAACTCAATGGGCTATAAGCAGTCGCCCGTCCCTAATTTAGGGTCAGTGGTTCCAGGGAAGGGAGAGAGCCAGTGCCGTAAGACAAACACAACATCCATGCCTCACCGGGATTCGAACCCGGACTCTTTTCGAACGAATGATTAGAAGCCATCGCTTAGACCACTGCGCCACAAGGGCGGCCGGTGATAAGTTCACTGAACATTTTTGTGATGCAACTGTTTTCTTTTCCTGTACAGAGAGCGTTGAATTCAGAATGATAAATAAAGATGAAAATTTTCGGTAAGTTCACAGAAAATTTCCGCATTGAAAATATCTTCTTTTCCTACACAGAGAGCGATGAATTGAAAATGATAAATGAGGACTTCTGGTAAGTTCACTTAAAATTTCCGTCATGCAGCTATTTTCTTTTTCTATACAGAGAGATTTGAATTGAAAATGATAAATGAAGATGAAGATTTCTGGTAAGTTGGCAGAAAATGTTTGTAATGCGAATATTTTCTTTTTCTATATAGAGAGCGATGAATTGAAATGATAAATTAAGATGAAGACTCTTGAGACAATCAAGCACCACGAAGTCATTGAGTACCTCCATTTAAAGGGAATGTCGCCGTAAAAAATTAATGAAGGATCCTAAATGCACCACGGCCATGAACTGCGTTGCTAAAGTTAAGCGTGGAAGAGACGATGTTGAAGATGCACCTCAATGGATCGCGTGTTACTGTGTCGAGAAATGCAAATGTGGAGACTATTCATGACCTGATCACGTGAGACAGCAGAGTAACATTAAAACACTTAAAAACAGTGTTCAAAATATCCCAGGTGCGAGCTCACGATATCGTGACGAATGTTTAACGAGCTAAGGTTTCTTTAAGGGGGGTCTCTAAAGCATTGGAAGGAGACAGAAGCGGGGAAAAAGTGCAATGTTGTTCAAGGATTCCAGAGCTTTTTGAACCAAATGGAGCTAAATTTTAGGGAGTATGCCAGTGTACACGAAGCATGGGAGCCCAAGTTTGACTACAAAATAAAAAATATTTCAAACAGTGGAAGCATACCTCTTTTCTCCTCCCTAAAACGTTCGAATGCTGAAGTCGCCTCGAAAAGCCATGGCATCCATCTTCTGGGATACGGGAAGGATCATGGTGGCTTTATGAAAACATTTAATTCAGACGGACAGACACGTTTTAGCAAAGAATAAAACTCCAGTGGTGGAGTAAACTGGCCGAAGGAATAATCTTCCATCACACAATGCACCGGTGCACACAGGGTTAGCCAATCAGGAAACAATGCTGGAACAGCTCACACCATACTGGTCCTCCCTACTGGCCGGATTTGCCTCCTTCAGACTATAACTAGTTTCCAAATCTCAAGAAAGACTTGAAAAACTGAAATTCGGCAATGGCAAGGCTGTGTCTCATGCAGTGAAGAAGTGGTTTTAGAAAAATCTTTTGAATTTTATTTGACCCGGTCACGAGAGTTAATGAATTACTGAGAAAGTGCGTTGCGTAAGGGGGGTATGCATTCAGAACTACATGTATTTTCACAAAAAGAAAATTCCCTTTTTGAAAGACTACAAACCACTTTGCCCCCGTTGCGCATTTCTACACTCGGCTTTTTTTAAAGTTCTCTGAGTTAAATTTTCAAGAAATCAGTTAAATAATGAAAATAAATGTTGTTCTTACGTCTTCAGAAATTTAACAATACACTCACGGACAATGAAATTTGCGCACCCAGAAAAAAACATGCGACAACCGCGAAACTTCGCAAATAGCTAGAGTGCATGCTGGTATGCAAATGATCCACGTTTCGGTGCGATTGCGCATGATCGCAAACCCTGTGGTGGCACTGCAAGCACGAACCGGCAGCATCATAAACCGGCATGTAATCGATGCCCCACGAAAGCGAAAAGCATCGGACTAAAGCAAGAGTACAGAGTGACAAGAATGCCGGGTAGACGCCAGAGACGTCAATTTACGAAACTTTCGGACTTTCAGAGAGTCCTGATTATTGGGCTGAAAACCGGAGGGTGGTCGGCGCGCCGTATAGCCCGCCACGTGAATCGTTCTGACCATACCGTCCGACTGTGTTGGAAGCAGTGGACACGTAACGGCACTGCCACACGGCGGAGCGGCTTCGGACGGACCAGGAGGACCACCGGTAGAGAGGATCGACGGATCGTACGCCAGGCACGAACGGATACCACGGGGACCCGGTCCACTATACAGGCAGATGTAGCGGCTCCTGTATGCCCACGAACCGTTTCCGGACGCCTCGCGGAAGCAAATCAGCGATTCCAGCGCCCCTTACGTGTGCTGCCATTAACGCCGGAACATCGCCGGCTTCGTTTGCAGCGATGCCAGGCTAGAGCGACGTGTAACACCACAGCCTAGCAACGTGTGGTGTTTAGCGATGAGTGCCGCTTCGTTTCGGGGACAGATGATCATCGTGTCCGGGTGTTGGGATCCCTGGGTCAACGGCACAACTGAACCTCGCAATCGAGCGCCACACCTCCCCCACTGCAGGCATTATGATCTGGGGAGCCATAGCCTACGATAGGTAATCAGCTCTAGTAGTGGTACGTGGATCATTGACGGGCCAGCGGTATGTGGATGAGATCCTACGACCTCATGTGCTTCCATTCCTGGCCGGGAGATCAGGTGCGCTATACCAACAGCATATTGCCCGCCCATACAGGGCTCGGGTTTCCCAGGACTGCCTACGTCATATCCAGACACTTCCATGGCCTGCCTGCTCCAGGGACATGTCCCCTATTTAGCATGTGTGGGACCAGTTGAAACGCCAGCTGCCACCGTGCCACACTATCCGGGATTTGGAGCACACCGTCCAACACGTGTGGGTCAGTCTGCCGCAAGACAGCATCAGACGTCTGTTCGCCTTCATGCAGGACCGTATTGCAGCATGAATCGCAGCACGAGGCGAGGCGATGCGTTGTTGAAGATGACCGGACTGCGTGCCACAGATCCCTCTGTATTTATGCTGCCGCTCTGTTTTTGCCATCATGTGTATCATTTATCTGTATCATTACGTCCATAAAATTTCAGTTCAATTCGATGCTTCCTTCTTGGTGCGCGAATTTCATTGTCCGTGAGTGTATAACGAAGAGCCAAAACATTATGACCACCTGTCTAATATTATATCGGTCGTCTACGTGCAGCCATAACAGCTCTTAGCCTCCAAATTCCCCATTTCTGTGGAATTGAAAGCCAGGGCAATACCTGAAAGTCTTCCTCATGTTCCGCGAACCATTCTCTGACAATCCGGGCAATTTGGCATGACGCATTAACCTAGTGAAAAAGGGCACTGCTACACAGAAATATCGTTGCCATGAAAGGTTGTACCTGCTTTGCAGTCATGGCAGATGGTAGACGTCATAGTTTCGTGAAAATGAGTGACTGGACCCAGGATTTCCCAACAAAACATTTCCCAAAGCATTGCAGTTCCTCCATCGAATTGCTTTCGTCCCACGGTGCATCCTGATACCAACACTTCCCCAAGTAAACGACGCAGACGTACCCGGCCGTTAACGTGATGCAACAGGAAACGAAACTCATCGGAGCAGACCACCTTCTTTCAATCAGTCAAGGTCTAGTTTTGATGCTTACGTGACCATTGTAGACGCTTTTGACGGTGAACCTAGGTTAGCATAGGCACTCGAAGTGGCCTGCCACTACGCAGCCATATTTTCAGTAAAGTTCGTTGTAATCTGTACTGCGACACATTACTCCGGTCACCAACATTCAAATTACCGACGAGCTGTTCCAGAGTATCCCTTCCGTTGGCTCGTATCTACGGGATATCCTTCACTCACCTGTAGCATCGATGACCTGCAATCGGCATGTACCTTGTCTGCGGTTCGTGAATTTTACCCTCCTCGGACCACTTTTTGATAACACTAACCACGATTGACCATGAGTATCCCACAATACTTGCCTTCTCGATAATGCTCTGACCCATTCGTCTGACCATTACAGTTTGGCCTTTGTCAAACTCTCTTAATCCCGTTGCCTTTTCCATCTGAAGAAAACGGATGACATTGTGTTACGAAAATAATATGGCCCAAGCTGTATTTTGGGGGACGCTTTTTAAGAGCGCCGAGTTAACGCAAGAAATCGCATCCAGCGAACGAAGTCCCCAATTTTCGCCCCTTCACCCAGACAAAAACGCGTCTAAACTCTGTCCCCAGACGGCACGTGATGTGGCCAGACGCTAATAAACAAATTCTCAAGTGGTTTGTTTTGACGGGTCAAGGAAGCGAGGGTTAGAACAAGAGAAGGAAAGGAGTTAGTTGCTGGGTACCGTCGGATAGAGACAGGAGTCCAGGAAAAGAGAGGGAGCTTGCTGAAACCAATCAGACGGGAGATGGCTCTCCTACATAACAAAGAAAACATGCCGAGTCTGGCCTCATAGTCGCATCGAGCTGACGGTGACTAAAAATCAAGGAGAGAAAGAAAAATGTAGAAGGAACAAGGGAGGTTCAGGAATCAGAAAGGATTTTTGCCGATACGAATATCTGAGACAACACCCATCGAAAGCATGCGAACAACTGCTGCCGGAGTCTCCCAACTTCATCGCAGGCGCTCCAAAAACATCAAGTGACCCGCCTGCAAGGTTAGTGAAAGAGAAAGTTGCCTCGATCCCCATACTTCCCTGCAGTCACATTATGGGTGGGGGAGTGACGTCAGTGGCAGACCTGCGGTCAAGGTCAACGCTCACTCATCCCTTCCCGAAAGAACTAAATCCTATGTAATTTCAATGTAATCTTACTTTGAGCTCAGGAGTTTTTTGTGTAGCAACATCTTTCAGAGTGATCTATTAACTGTTACCCAGTAACGTTCAACATTCATAGCTACTGTTTTATGTGACTGACTACCAGTGATGTCAGGGATGAGATGTACTGTTACAATTTGCAAAAACAGTCTGAAGAAAACTAAAGAGATCCTGACAGAAAGAACGTAATGTATCATTCTTTTCCGAAAGATCCCGAGCTCAGGAAAAAAGTGGATTCATTTTTGTTGCAGAGATGGGAAATGGAATCCATCCAGCAAAAACACAAGTGCTGGGAAACTGCTGGCCACCAGCTGGCAGTGATGGGTCACTGCTGGCTGAAATCTGCCGCTCACGGCCCGGTAGCGGTCCATTGGTGGCAGCGCTATCAGTTGGCGAGCCATTGGTGGCCGCAGCATCGCCGTGGTTGTGGACCTCCAAGCAAAGTGCCACTAGTGGCCCGTTGCTTGCAACCAATGCAACCCCAACAGCAGGTGGAAGCAACGGGACTGCGCATGCGCAGAAGCTACACTTGCTGTGTCTCTCATGGCACCAGTTAGTTGAAGACGACGCTATCGCCATCGTGTTATTTTAGTGGATGTTAAGAAAAAAAATCCATATGTAGGGAGGCGAAATAATTTCCTAATGAAATTCTACGTCGACGAAGATATCAGATAAAGCCACGAATTACTAGATTGCAGCCATGAAATACACCCACTCCATTCCCATGAATAACAATTCATGGAATGGAGTGGGTGAATAACAAGAAAAAATTAGAAACCGCTTGAAACAAATGTCCTGGAAAAGCATTAAAAAAACGTTTGTTGGGAAAAAAAAAGAATTACACGCGTACAAAATTTATGAATTATTTAAAAGAAAAAAAAAAAAAGCAACGCTATGTGGATATAATGTACTCATCCATGGATTGAATACACAAGACTGGGAGGAATTCACTTCTAAAAATAACGAGAAATAAAATAAAATATCTTTCCTCTTTAAAACAAATGTAGCTTCGGACAACGGAAAGGAAAGATACAACGTTAAAAATGTCACAGAATGTGACATGATCTCAGATAAATATATATTAATTCAACAATCGCCTTTCAAGACGACAATAACAGTACAAAACTTTGGAAAGCGACTTTAAGTTGATACACTCCTTGAAAATGAGTGAAGTTCCCTTAAGGTAAAAAAACTATCGTTACGTTGAAAAAATAAATTTATGAATTACGTATATGAAACTGACTTTTATGAAAAATACCTCGCAATACTGTAAAATAACAGAGAGAACCATTCGATTACACATTCCGCACGAAACAGACAGCTTCAAGCACACGCTCGTGTGTGGCAAGTTAGTCAGGTCAGTAGAGAGCTCACCTCCCACGCCGACAGCCCTGGTTCGTGTCCACCCAGATCCAAACGGGCGTTTTTTAGTCTCTTGATAAAAATTCTCTAGCGCAGTGCTGTAATTCACAAGTTTCGTAAGGGGAGAAAAAAATGTTGTAGCTTTGGGAAACTGCGGTTACCTTCACTTTTTTTTATGGCTACTACTGGGAAATTGGCGGACAAGATTCGGCAAGCCACCAGTTACGTCACGTGGTTGCCGGCTGCCACTACCGGCAAACTAGCGGACCCCATTAGGCTAGCCATCATTTCTGGCACGTACTTGCAGGGCTGCTGAAGGGTCACTTGTGGCAGCTACTGCCTGTGATGGATAACTGATGGCCCTGTTGTGGCATATGACAACTGATGGGGTGCCAACTGTTGGGCACCTGTTGGCCTGAACTGCTGGCCGTTCTGTTTGGCCGCCGGAACATTTAATTGACGGTTCGACAGCGGCAACATAGTGCTGGGTAATAGCCCAGTGCTGGCCCAGCAAGACTCTTTTTGCTGGGCAGCATCCTGTACTGTGTGTTCAGAACATTTTGAATCCTAAAATAATGCGCGGAATTTTAAATTTTAAATTTGCCACCCAAAAGAAAATTAAAAAGCTTTGCATTCTCTTCAATAACTTTGCTGAAAAGTTCTGAGGTTATAAAACACGTGGATTCCTGCTATAAAAATCGCATTGAAAGACTTACTCAAAGAGAAACTGAAAATATGATTTCTGATTTGGTACAAGTAAACCATTCAGATAACAGGGCTGAGAAGCAAAATGCAGTGGAATCCGATGGAGTAACAGAAATCAGAGATACATAATATGGCGCATTAATATGTAAATATAGGCAGTTGCTGACGAAAAATATTGCGTTACGCGAAAAGGTGTGCTATCAACAAAACGAAATAAGGGATTCAGCTCTAAAAATACGCAGACTGAAATATGAAATTGTTGCAATGAAACGAAACAATGTTTGTAAAAAAAAATGGTCAACTTTAAGTTCGTTCAATTCTACTCTACTTTCTTTTTTTAAAGCCTGTTTATTTTGAAAAAGTTTGGGACCCTTACACAAGACATAGCCATAACCCGCTTTAGATTAAAGACATTTAAAAGGTTAAAAAAAAGAAAGAAAAACATGCATATGCCTTAAAAAAATTGAGCATTTCCGACTGAAGCATAAAGTGTATCATTTTGTACTTACGTTTACTGTAGTTGCATTTCTGTTTCTTTGGCTTTTCATGATTTAGAAACATGAGTTATAATCCAATTAATATACTTATAATTGATTTAATCACACCAATCCGCAAAACTAGAGGTTATTTCTAAATGGGTAGGTCTAAGGTTTTTTTTTCCCCCAATTTACTATTTTCATAGTTTTTTTCTTCTTTGAGCGAATGTCTTCTTCATTTCTGGTATTTCTTTTGGCAGTTAGGGTGGATTGCAGCATCTCATTCAAATATTCAATTCTAATTATAATTCTCATCTTAACATATGTCTTAAGTACCTCTGTGGGAAATCCAGGAAACAACAGAGATGCTTTTTCGGTTAACGTTTTTACGATATAAGGCTCCTTACTTATAGTGTAAACTGAACACTATAAGTAAGGAGCCTTATATCGTAAAAACGTTAACCGAAAAAGCATCTCTGTTGTTTCCTGGATTTCCCACAGAGGTACTTAAGACATATGTTAAGATGAGAATTATAATTAGGATTGAATATTTGAATGAGATGCTGCAATCCACCCTAACTGCCAAAAGAAATACCAGAAATGAAGATGACATTCGCTCAAAGAAGAAAAAACTATGAAAATAGTAAATTGGGGGGAAAAAAACCTTAGACCTACCCATTTAGAAATAACCTCTAGTTTTGCGGATTGGTGTGATTAAATCAATTATAAGTACATTAATTGGATTATAACTCATGTTTCTAAATCATGAAAAGCCAAAGAAACAGAACTGCAACTACAGTAAACGTAAGTACAAAATGATACACTTTATGCTTCAGTCGGAAATGCCAAGGAGAAAAGGAGAAGATCTTATCGAACTGAAAAGTGGACATCTCTTCTACTATCGTGGGACAGATACTGGCAGAACTAGTGGTGTTGGATTTATAATAAACAAGAAACTGAAGGATAAAGTGGTAGAAGTTGAAAGTTCCTCTGACAGAGCTGCACGACTCGTTATCCAACTCTCGAGAAGATACCAGGCTCAGATTATTCAAACTTATGCACCCACCACAAGTCATCCTGAAGAAGAAATTGAAGAATTTTATGAGGAAATTTGTCATCTAAATAATAAAGGTAAGCAGCACTTGAAAATAATTATGGGAGATTTCAATGCAAAAATAGGGCAACGGCAACAGAATGAAACTTCAGTAGGTAAATTCGGTCACGGCAACAGAAACCAGCGTGGAAATACTCTCGTTGAGTTTGCAGAGGCAGAAGGGTTTTTCATCTTGAACTCCTTCTTCAAGAAAAAGCCACACAGGAAATGGACATGGAGACATCCAAATGGGACGACAAGTGTAATTGATTTTATTATGTGTAGCAAAAAATTCGTCATAGAAGACTGCAGTGTGCTAAACAAGTTCAACACAGGTAGTGACCATAGATTGGTGAGATGTAAGATGCACCTCAACTCTAAACTCGAACGTGGCAAGCTCATAAGACAAACAAAATCTATTGACATAACCAACCTTAAAAAACACCATAATACCTTCAAGTTGGAACTGAAGAACAGGTTCTCTGCTTTAGAAGGCCTAACATCGGAAGAAGTGGACATCTCTGAAGTTAACAGAAAAGTAACCAAATCCCTTATGGAAACAGCAACAAAATTAGCTGGGTCTAAGAACAAGTTGCATGTAAATAAATTATCAGGAAAAACGAAGATGTTGATGCAAAAAAGAAGAGAGATGAGGACAACTAAAGAAGATGTGACTTCCAAAGTGGAATATATAGAGCTATGCAAGACAGTACGAAAAAGTATCACTGAAGACGTAAGAAAATTCAACTGTGAACTAGTGAGGAAAGCAATTGAAAACAACCAAAGCCTAAAGATAGCAAAGGGACATCTCAGTAAGGGAAGAAAACAGATTATGGCACTGAGAAAAGAAGATGGTTCTGTAACAAGAAATAGAGGCGAAATTTTGACAAGAGTGAAAGATTTCTACTCCAAATTATATGAAAGGGATGATACATGCACTCCAGACATCATGAAAGATATCAGTACCAGAGTTCCTCCAGTCCTTCCAGCAGAAGTTGCACATGCAATCAAGAACATGAAGCGGGGAAAAGCTCCAGGAGAAGATGGAATTACTGTAGACATCATACAAGAAGCAAGTGGAGAAATCGAAACAGTACTCGCCCAAATTTTCACTCGATGCCTCAGTGAAGGGAAGATTCCTGAGGATTGGAACAACGCTACAATGATCTTGCTACATAAAAAAGGTGACATTGAGGATCTCAGGAACTACAGACCTATCAGCCTCCTATCAGTGGTTTATAAAATCTTCACTAAAGTTCTTTCACACCGCTTGAAGGTGACACTGGACATGGCTCAACCGAGAGAACAAGCTGGATTCAGGAGTGGCTACAGCACAATAGATCATATCCACGTACTGAGAGAATTAATTGAAAGAGCGAGGGAATATGAGCTTCCATTGTACATGGCTTTTATCGATTATGAAAAAGCCTTTGATTCGGTGAAACCATCAGCAGTTGCAATGGCTCTGAAATCCTGCGGTATTGAAGATGCATACATTAATATTATTAATAACATCTATGAAAATGCAAGTGCAAAGATTCGGCTGTTTGAAAATACAACACACATAAAAATTGGAAAAGGAGTGAGACAAGGTGACACCATATCTCCGAAGTTCTTTAATGCCACATTGGAAAATGTCTTTCAATCACTGAACTGGGAAAACAAAGGGATAAAGATTAATGGAGATTATCTAACCCACCTTCGTTTTGCTGATGACATAGTCATTTTTGCAACTACCCCATCAGAGCTACAGAGTATGATCCAGGAACTTGCTGACAAGAGTAAAGAAGTGGGATTAAAAATGAACTTTCAGAAGACAAAAGTGATGTACAATGCTTTTGCAAGAAATGAAGATTTATCGATTGATGGAGAAAAGCTGGAGATAACAGACACGTACGTTTATCTTGGACAGCAGATATCAAGTGAGGGTCACATTGGCGAAGAAATTAATCGGCGTACAAAACTTGCCTGGAGAGCTTTTGGAAGAAACAGCATAATTTTCAAGAGCAATATGCCATTATGTCTTAAAAGAAAAGTGTTTGATCAATGCATCCTTCCAGTGCTTACGTATGGTGCAGAGACGTGGACCTTAACTAAAAGAGACATACAAAGGCTGCAGACAACTCAAAGCAGCATGGAGAGGTGCATGCTTGGTGTAACCAGGAGAGATAAGAAGAGGAACACGTGGATCCGAAAAATGACAAGAGTGGAAGACATCATGATCAGAGTTAAGTCCCTGAAATGGCAATGGGCTGGACATACTGCCAGAAGAACAGACCATCAATGGACAGCCGAAATTTTAGATTGGATTCCAAGGGACAGGAAAAGACCCAGAAGAAGACCACATGGAAGATGGGTGGATGAAATTCGAAAGTATGCGGGAGTGACATGGAGGAGACTGGCACAAGACAGACCGTTGTGGAGGAAACTTGGGGAGACCTTCGTCCAGCAGTGGATTGATAATGGTTGACAATGATGATGATGATATATATATATATATATATATATATAAGTAATTCATAAAATTTATATTATGACCAATATTAATATTTTGTACATTTTGCAGGAAAATGGACTACAGGTGCACTCTGGATTGTTGTTCAACGTTTACAACAAAAGTTACGACGGAAATTTAAAGATTTTCAGAAACCTGGTGTTGAAGATGAGTCATTCGCCAATTATCTTGAAACTCTAATAATAAAAAAGCATGAAAAGGACCTTATTAATTACGAAGAAACCACATTGGACTTTCGCGAAAATATGTTTGAGGGTACAGAAAATATAGAGGATGACAACGACGAAAGTGGACAGTCAGGCCAAGAAGACCCGTCAACAGATACTAGTGAATATGAGGTATTACCATAAAAGAAGTCACGAAGAACAAGCATTCTTCAGGTAATTCCGGAAGAGGTGTTGGAGAAAATCAACGATGCTCATCACGAGAAGAAAATGTCCTACGACAATTTGTGTAAGAGATGGAAAAGTACTGGCTCCAAAAAAATCTCGCAACCATTCTAGCACATGTTGCAGAAAAACGGAGAGCAGCCTGTCAAAGCGATGTCTTAGGTGGCAATTATTTTGATAAAATAGAGGCAATAAAGAAGTGCACACTGGCAAGATTCAGGGAAGTTCGAGATCATGGTACACCTATTCATTATTTGCATTTGCAGAATTTCGCATTACAAGCAGCCAGTAATGTTGGGCTGAACAATTTTAAAGCATCAAAAAATTCATTCATGTGTTTAAAAAAGAACATGGGATAGTGTTTCGCACTGTGACAACATTTTTAACGCAAAATGATGTACGAGACGAATCTGATATAAAGGCAATCGCAGAGGAATTTGTTAGTGGTGTGAATGAATTTAAAGTGTCAGCATCATTAGAGTCAAATACAATTTTGAATACGGACCAAAGTGGCTATAATTACGAAGTCACGTCCCGATGTACTCTTTCTTACATAGGAGAAAAGGCAAATTTATCTAGTGCCCAATCCCTAAATAAGACTATCCACAGCTATACAATTGATGTTGCTATGTCTATGTGTGGAAAATTAGCGACAAAATTACATATATGCTTCCAAGAACCTGGAGGGAAATTGGGTCCGAGGGTGCAAAACGGTGTCGATGAGCTGTGCCAATCTCTCGCAAACATAGCTGTAGAAGCAAGTAAAAGTTGTAAACTGGAAAAGACACATTTCGCCAGGTTTCTTTCCCAAGGTTTGGATGTTGATATTGAAGATAAGTCACTCTTACTGTTAGATTCATGGGGTGGTCATAAAGATGAAAAGGTTTTGCACGATGCAATTCCTGATAAAAACATCACTCTAAAGATTATACCACCAAACACAACATGTTATGTTCAGCCCCTGAATGTGTACTTCTTCCGTCAGTACAAAGTTTATTTCAGGAGATTAAGAGACTTTGTGAGACATCGAATAGATCAGAACCAACATAAGATCTATGACAGACGCTTCAACATAAAGCTGCATTCCGTCATTTATGATAAATTATATTCACCAGTGCTCTAGTAGGGCTCATTTTCTTGTAGGACTTCCGTCCACAGTGAGTAGAGTTTAGGTCCCAGCCACCTACAGCGATATCGCCTTTTTGGGTAGGACACACAAATGGAAGGAATGAGAGCAAGTCTCGCGACTTTGACAGAACAGTTTGTAGTGAGATTAGAGTAAAGTAGATGGCGCCACCGTACAAGTACGATGTTGCACATAGAGGGGTGAGAGAATTTCAGGGGGACATAGGAGAGGATACCCATTTAACCAGTAGGTCCAGCCTGGTGGCCGTCACTTAACGTGCTCGTCCGATGCACGGCGGATATTCAGCGATTGTTAGTAAATCACACCGTTTCTGAAAGATCAGCCCAGGATCGAAGCCGAGGACCTTGCATTGACAGTCTGAATCGCTAACCACTAAGCCATCCGCGGCTCTAAATTATGTTCACCAGTATTCCAACCTTTGCTTATATATGCATGGCAAGCAGCTGGCTATGAAACCGGAAAGAAGGTTTCATTCAAAAATGTAATAGAAGTTGCCTTTCAATGTGGAATTCTCGAATGCCAATGGAAAAACGCTGATGATAGTGAATGTGAAAACATTGCAATTGTAACTTGTTCCCATTGCTCACTTTCCTACTGTTTTGATCATTTTGTTGACATTCCTCACCTACATATTTAGAAATATATGATATTTATGTACTTGTTTCATTATTTATTCATGTTTGTGCCCATTAAGAAAGTTTTCGGACTTGCATTGCCCTTAAAAGCAACCCAAGTGTCCTTGAACTTTAGATGGCGCTGCAGACCAAACGGTTGACTTAACACGGGAACGACTATCACCAAGAGACTCATCGCAATCGAATTAGTAGGGTGAGCCGGGTTTCGCCTGTTTTCGAGTGTTCCCACAAAGAACCTTCATTTGTGAGTTAGTTTTGCGTTAGGAACACCTCCGGTTTTACATATCCGGAGCTAGAATGAAGAGCCACCTGATATTAACGTCACAAGCGGCTACTATAAATTGTGCACACTTATCCTCTGTGCTTAATCAGTAAGCGTTTGCCAGTAATGGGGAAACGTGGCGACTTAAGCCAATTCGGCCGCGGCCAGATGGTTGCGGCCGGAAGAGCAGGTGCCAGTATTTCGAAAACTGCCGGACTTGTTGGATACTCCTGTACTACTGTATCAAGGGTGTGCCAGGACTAGATTAGCCATGCACAGACATCCAGCAGAAGAGCTCGCATTAATCAGCCAAGCACCGTTGATCTTAGAGGTGAGCGTCGGGTGTTACAACTTGTACCCAGGAACGACGTGTAACAATCACCCAGCTCACCCACCAGTACATCAGTGGCGCAGTTCGACCTATTCCCACGTGCACCATGCGCTGGACCTTGCTTCGTTTGGGGTTCTACAGACGGGGACCAACGATCCACCCATCATGACAGCCAGACATGGCAAACAACGCATCTCATGAGCCAAGGAACGACGGCTATAAACTCTAGACAGATGCAAGAAGGTCGTCTGGAGGGATACGTCTCGTATACTGCTGCACCATGCTGATGGCCGGATTCGCATATCGCGTAAACAAGATGAAGCTCTATCCCCTGGTTGAACAGTTGGATTTCAACAGGCTGGTGAAGGTAGTGTTCCAGTCTTGAGAGCTCTTCCTTGGCAAGCCCTAGGTCCGTTGGTTATCATCCCAGAAACACTGGATGGTGGACGCTACATCGACCAGTTAGCCTATCCCCTCCGTCTATACAGGGTGCATAGGAAAGTCCCTTTAGCCTGGAATAATTTGCAAACGGAGAGAGGTACAGTTATGCAAGTGAGATAACGGTATAGTAATACGATTACGCCGTATAGAATGCAACCAATAGCAGCGCCCCTAGTGGCGAAATGCTGAAGTTAGCCATTGCAAATCGGAAACGAAGAGAGATAGAGCAAAAGTTTCAATTGCAAAGTTATAGAGCATCGATTAATTAGTACAAAACGACATTTTTTTTCACACGGATAAGATAAATTGTCGCCTGAATACCCTAAAATGTCCGAAATCGATGCGCGACTTTTTGTGGGAACGGTTGAAGGGAACAGGCATAGGTATTAGCAAATACATACAATTTATTGCGTAAATGCGTACTTATGTCAATACAGTTTGATGACGTCAGACAAAACAAAAACAAAAAAGGCAAACTGGCGCACAGTGATAAAAAGTTAATGTCGAGTATGTTCGAAGAGTTAGCCATTGTCCACGATACAGATTTGTATTCGTGAAAGTAACTCTGCATGCACATTCCTCAGCATGGAAGTTGTCACAGTACTGCAAGCATCTGTAACACGACGACGTATATCCAGCAGACTTGTAGGCGCTGTTGCATAACCTGATTTTTTACGTAACCCCAGAAATCCAAGCTCGCCATTCTCACGCAGCATACGTAGACCTATACTTCTGATCAGGGTACATCCTGCTACTGGTTTTTATATCGTAGGTACGGTAGAACGTCACAATCTGCATTTTCATACGGCTACATTTGTGAAATGTGAATATGCATATTCGAATCGTCGCACATCGATTTTGGACGTTTTAGGGTATTCAGGCGACAATTTATCTTATTCGTGCAAAACAAATGTGGTTTTGCACTAATTAATTGATGCTCTACAACTTTTCAATTGGAAATTTTGCTCTACCTCTTTTCGTTTTCGATTTGCAATGGTTGAATTCCGATTTCATCACTAGGGGCGCTGCTATTGTTTGCATTCGATCGGGCGAAGTCGCTTTGCTATACCGTTATCTCAGTTGCATAACTGTACCTCTCTCCATTCGCAAGTTATTCCAGGCTGAAGGGCCTTTCCTATGCACCCTGTATATGCAGGAGGTATACCGTGTCCACAGTGCCATCTTTCAACAGGACAACGCACCATGTCATCGGGCTCGTGTAACTACTGAGTGGTTGGAGGAACACGACAAACGAATTCGCCATATTACCTTGACCCCCAAATTCCCCTGACTGCAGCCTAATTGAACACTTGTGGGATATTTTAGAACTGGGTGAGGGAACTGCTGATCCTCTTCCAATGAATGAGCGTGAACTGAGAGAACTGCTTCAGCGGACATGGGCCAAGTTACCCATGAAGGATGTTGGACACCTTGTAGAATTTGTTCCTAGGGGTCTGCAGACCGTGCTTGCACAGAAAGATGGACCAACGCGTTATTACGTCGGCGTTTCGAATGCAAAGGTAAACTCGGTGTATCAAGCACTGTAAGTGCATAACCTACAACCTGAAAATTATTTTTTAACGTCATAGGAATTACTCTATTACAACAACGCGTTATTTCAAAACATGATCACATTAGAGCATAATTCGAAAGTTTCTTCGGGTACTCACCGCAACTGGGGTGAAGTACATATACCTTCGGAATTTGAACGACTTTCAGATCTGCATTTATGGAAGCAATCTGATGCTTTCTCGTAGCATCGACGATCTTATCTTATTCGAAAGACGTTATATGCCATAGTCACCAGTGCTTCAGATATCATCATAGAAACGACTGAATCTTTATAAAAAAAATATTGTAGATATCTCCAGCACATAACAGACACATGTTAATGTTTTTGTCCGTTTTCACTCTTTCCAGAGCGATACAATATTTAAGTTTTCTGAACATATAGCCACATGGCGAACAGAAATCGCCACTTTTCTCTAGTTACAATATTCATAGTTTTAACTAATATTTTTCTGCACCAAACTCTAACCGAATGAGAAAGACCTTGCAGTCCTATTATTGCATAATGGTGGATGTACCGTATATTCTATTTTAACTTTCCTTTTGAGTTTCTTTTTCTATTTAAATTCGAGTTCGTTCTCTTAGACATTTTCAAAGCTTAACATTATGTCTTTTCCTTCAAACGAGAAAATTGCTGGCAACACACTGAGTCCAGAACTAGAGTGACGTATGTATGTATGTGATAGGAACATTAGATAAAAAGACGATGCAGAGGTTGCTTTGTGGGTGGAGATATTATATCGTTACTGAATTTTGATGGAAAACTTCTTGACTAAGATATGTGGTGTGTTTTGGATTTCGTCTAATGTTGCCGGACCAATAAAAAGTTGACGTAAGTTGGACTTCCGTATAAACTGAAGTGCCAGAAAAACCGATACAGTCGATCTTATGCAAAATACATAGCAACGTCACCGATGCGCGTACTCGGTTGCGTCCGCCAGTTCGGATGTAAAGCGATAGACATCCTTCCCAGCTGTCAGAGCTGTTTTCGGCATGAGAATGACAGGTAATAACGATTTAATCGATTTTCAACGCGGTGTCATAGTTGGCGCTCGTGAGATGGGCCATAGTATTTCGGAGGTAGAAAGGAAGTTCGGATTTTCACGAACGACCATTGCAAGGGTGTACCGTGACTACAAGAATTCCGGCAAAACCTCCAACCTACGATACCAGTGTGGCCGTAAAAAGACATTGAGTGAACGTGACCATCGTTGGCTGTCAAAAATCGTGTCACGCGACACTCTCGCAGGTAGCATCAGAATTCAATGCTGGAGCCTCAACAAGCATCAGCGTCTGGACTCTGCAACGTACCCTGCACGACATGGGCTTTGGGAGCCGACGCCCAACTCGAGTCCCCTTGATGGGTGCACGACACAGAGCTATGCACCTCGCTTGGGCACTGCAACACCGCCACTAGGCACTTGATGACTGGAAACAAGTAGCTTGGTATGACGAGTTGCGTTTCCAACTGTATCGGGAAGACGGAAGGATTCGTGGCGCAAACCCCATGATGCCATGGATCCCACCTGTAAACAGGAAACTGTACCGGCTGGTGGGGGGTCCGTAATGGTATGGGGTGTGTTTAACTGGACTTCACTGGGACCCCTGGCACGTCTACAAACATCTGTGACCGGCCAAAGCTATGTGCGCATCCTTTCTGACGAGGTACACCCGTTCATGTCCTGCATTCATGCTGATGGGTTGGGCCTGTTCCAACAGGACAATGCACCTCCACACAAATGTCGGGACGCCACATTATGGTTAGAGGAGCATTCATCTGAGTCTGGGGTGTTGCCATTCCTACCCAAGTATCCAGATCTAAACGTGATAGAACACATTTGGGATGCCATGCAACGCGCTATCGAACACAGGAATCCGAGACCTCGGAATACACCCGAATTGTGGAACGCTCTGCAGGAAGTCTGGTGTGCGTTACCTACATCATATTTCCAGAAGCTAGTGGAGTCCATGCCCCGTCGTATTTCTGCAGTCCTGCGTTCTCGTGGGGGACCTACCAAGTATTACACTGGTGTACCAGTTTTTCTGGCACTTCAGTGAATGTTTCGTTTGGCCTTTATGAAAGCCTTACTCTAACGTGAGCTATCCGGTACAATTAGTTGCATCGCATTTACCCTTAGTTTAACATCTATTCAGAAGGAAATCTTACATAACGTAAAAAGGGTTACGTTATAGGTAAGCATACTTTACTTCACGTGTTGAAACTTCAGCAACATGCAGTTCTTTTAAAAGAAGGGGGAAAAGTGGAATGACTTTTCCATAGGTTTCCGGAAAATTGTGATGCCCTCAAATATGGATATTATTGCATAATTCAAATAGATGTGTGTAAATAAACTTAGTGATTAAACACAGCTCTTAGAGTTGGTTAGTTTCAAGATGAAGAGTTTAAGATGAATCCCCAAATTGCATTCTACTGGATTCAGGAAAATACATTTTCTGGAAAATATCCTTTGTTTACAAGGAAGTACAGCTCTGGTCTTGCCTGATGTGACTCTAGGGGCATATTTTGTGAATTCCTCAGAAAGAAGAAATTTCAAGGAGTTTCTCCTTTCCGCCGATTCTGTGTTAGTTCATCACCTCTCAATTCATATAGGCATCCTGAACGAAACGTAACAGGGCCACGATCAGTGTTCAAAGAATAAGTAAACATCAAACCAAAAAGTTGAATATCAAAAACAAATGTTTTCAAATAATGCAGCTTCTACGAACACAAAAGTTCGTTATCTGTTTTCCAAATGGATCTCCATTAGATATTTGAATATAAACACACTGAACAAAACATTAGTCACTCCTGATGGCAGAACGTACCTAATAACGGGTGACAGCGCCTTTTGCTGTGATAACATCATGAATCCGGTGTGGTAGAGACTCCACGAGGTTGTGGATGTATTGAACATTGATTTATGGCGATTCGTGCGTTAATTAGTCCCAGAAGTTCCGCCAGAGGGCATGGGTGTCTATTCCGGCGTTTCACCTTCTGTTCCAAATGATCCCACAAATTTTCAGTAGATTTTTTATATCTGGAGATTTGGCCGGCCAGCCGAGGTGACACAGTGTTGCAGATTGTTCACCGTTCCACTCAGACACAGTTTTAGCCCTGTGCACATAGCAATTGTCCTTCTTGAAAGATAGGAGTGGTAATGTGATGCTGCTCATGGAGATGTAAGGCAAAGCGCAACACTTTATCATTCAGAATGCGGAAGTACGCATGATGGCTCAAATTCATCGTCACTGCGACAAAAGAGCTCACTTCGTGGTACGAAAAGCATCAGCAAAACATCACAGAACTCCTTCCAGCTTTAACACCTTCAACACAATCAGGATAAAAGACTTCATTAGGTCTGCGATGCACTCGTTGGCTCCCATCATTGGAGTACAAAAAGCAAAAAACAAAAACGACTCATCAGAACGAATTACTCTTTTCCAATCCACCACAGTAACGTTTTGGTGCTTCTGAGTCCATTGATAAAGTGCGACTTTGTGACTTGCCGTTAAAAGAGGCCTCTTTCGTGGTACTCTGCTCCAGATGTCCATCGCATGCAGGTCTCGTCGCAATGTCCTGTCGGAAATTGGTTGGAGTGAACTTTAATTGACTGTCTGGAGCAGTTGTTGCCTGGTTTGAAACCGATTTGAAGTTACTAGACGTGAAACATGGCGGCGGTCCCTCTTAGTGAGAATCGTTTTCCGGCCACAGTTACGTCGCCGATTTTCCGTTGACTGCAAACTACACCACTGTCAGTAGACCCGCTGGACTACGGTCCAGCGGGTCTACTTCGACACACTTTGTTGGTGTGTCGCTTCGACACACCAACAAAGTGGGCGACTTAATTCACTTTGTGTCCGTGGGCACGGCCAAACACGATGGTTCCTTTTTTGCCACTCAGTAACGTCTGTCTTACGATCCATATTGCAGACTAACTTCAACACATGCACAGTGCGTCAAAGAATTTTTAAGACTGGCGCTAGATTTCAGCCTACGGTGGCGCCACCAGTGTAATCGCGAATGTGTTATAAACCGTAACCATCTGCTTGCTTTCTGCCAAAAGTACTGCGCAGTTGTTAAAGTAACTCAAACGAAACAGCCGTTCATTAGAGAAGTAAAATTCTTTTCATGTTGAATTATTAAGATGGAACAAACGGCTGTTATTAAATTTAACGCAAAACTTGGTAAAAGTGCCTCGGAAACGTACCAAATGATGAAACAAGTTTACAGCGAATTTTTTTTAAAGTAGATCAAATGTTTTCCTGTAACACAAACGTTTTTTGGACGGAAGAGATACGCTAGAAAATGATAAGCATACCGGAAGACCAAGTTCATTTAGGACACCTGAGATTATTGAAAAAGAGCGTGATTTTGTGGCAAACAATCGATGTGCATCACTAAGAATGATGGAAGAGTCTTTAAACATCAACAAAGAAACGATTCGAACCATCCTGCGTGAAGATTTAGCCAAAACAAAAGTCTGTACTAAATTTGTTCCACAAACGTTAACCAATGAACAGAAATCAAAGAGAAGTGCACATTGCAGAGACATCATTTCAGCCGCTGAAAATGATCCAAACTTCTTAAAATCGATTGTTACAGGTGATGAAACATGGTGTTTTCAATATGATCCTAAAACAAAGCGACAAAGTGCGGAATGGAAGTTCAAAAACTCACCACAAGCCAAAAAAACAAGAAAAGTTCCATCGAAAATCAAAACAATGCTCATTACATTCTTCGATAGTAAGGGTATTGTCCACAAAGAATTTGTTCCAAGTGGAACAAACAATTACTGGTGAGTTTTATTTAAATGTTTTGAGGCATTTGATGGGCAGAGTTCGTCGCATTCGTCCAGAATATCGAGATGAAAACAGTTGGTGTTTGTTGCACGATAATGCACCCAGTCACACCTCACTTCTTGTTCGTAGATTTTTGGCAAAAAATAACGTCTGTGTGTTGAATCATCCACCATATTCGCCTGATTTAGCCCCTGCGACTTTTCTTTGTTCCCAAAACTTAAAATGACGTTAAAAGGGATGTTTTTTATGATATTTCGACCATACAAACAGCTTCGAAGCGTGCTTTGGAGGCAATTCCGCAAAGTGAACTGGAACAGGCATTCGAATCATTATTAAATCGCTGTAACAAGTGTATTGAAGCCGGAGGGACATATTTTGGATAACAAACCAAAACAAATTATAATTTCTTCTTTCTATTTCATTTTACAGACCCAGTCTTAAAAATTTTTGCCACACTGTGTACGTTTCTCTTCAGCTCTGCACGAGACAGAAATGGTCCTGCAGACCACGTCAGTGTTATTTATATCCCGACAAAGCTATCACGGCTCCCTCTGTACAACCCGTAACTTCCTACTGTCATTTATGTTAGGGGCGACTATTTTTTGCCCGGTGTGCTTATATTCAAGAAAATAGAATTATGATGAACGCACTGAAGCCGCAAATAAGTAACGTATTTACTCGAATCTAGTGCGCACCTTTTCCCTCCAAAATCGAACCTGTTTATCCGGGTACGTGTTAGAATCGGTGACAAATACCTACATCGGGAGTCGCGCAAATGCCTGACTGTCTAGATGTCGTCGATGCGGAGCGCAAGCGGATGGAATTTCCTCCAAGCGTCTGACTGTTGCTATGGCCACCAACAATCTCCAACTTTCCCCATTCTTCTACATTCGTTGAGAAGCTTCGACGAAATATATAAAATATGGACAATCGCTTGCCTCATAATATTGTTCTCTGAAAGAAACAGTGCATTTTGTTACTTGAACATGGAGTGTACTGTCCAGAGATGTGTTCTAAACGTCAGCCTTATCCAGCAAAGTTTAAACTGCAGGTGGTTGCCTATGCAGAAAAAAATGACAATCGCGCTTGTTTTAGGAAGCATGGAGTAAGGCTTTGGAGGAAGCAAAAGGAAAAGCTGAATCAGTGCCCTAAAACGAGAAAGACGTTCTCGGGACCTAAGACCGGTAGATTTCCTGAGATTGACGATCGTCTAGATCATTTTATGAAGCAGCAGCATGCATAAGGATTTCCTGTTACTGTAGAAATTCTTCAGGCAAAATGCACGAGAAATTTATCGTGAACTTGGATCCAATGTAAGGTTCACTGCTTCAAGAGGATTGATTTGCCATTTTATGAAAAAAAAAAAGGATTTTCTCTGAGGCGGAGTACTTCAGTATGTCAGAGAATGCCATCTGACTTTGAAGAAAAGCTATACAGTTCTCTCAAGTACGTCATATCAGTAAGAAAGCAAGGGCACCATGTTTTAAGCCAGATTTGAAATGCTGACCAAACACCATTGTATTTTGATATTCCATCAAATTACACTTTAGAAAGTATTGGTGCCAAGCAAGTTAAAGTGCTAACAACAGGAAACGAGAAGCTCTGAATGACGGTTGTGATGAATGACCATTACCGCCGATGGGAACAAGCTGCCACCGTATGTTATTTTCAAGAGAAAAACCTTTCCGAATAAAGAGAGTTTCCCTGAGGAAATTTTTGTCAGAGTTCAAGAAAATGGTTGGATGACCCGAAGAACTGGTAAAGGACTGGCTTCAAAAAGTGTGGTTTCGACGACTGCTGTCCATGCTTGTATTGGATTCATTCAAGGGGCATGTAACCAACTCTGTGAAAACCAGTATTGTTGAAAACAGAACTGACCTAGCTGTTGTACCTGGAGGAATGACTTCCCAACTTCAGCCCCTTGATGTCTGCATAAGCAGGCCTTTTAAAGCAGCAATTCGATCACGCTATAATGCGAGGCTTACATCGGGAGACACAGAACTGACAAAAACTGGATGTGTTAAAAAACCCTTCACTCTATGTAGTAGCACAGTGGATGGTAGGTACCTGGGAGTTCGTTCCTAAAGACTTAGTTAAGCGGTCTTTTTCGAAATGCGGCATTTCCAATGAGATGGATGGCACTGAAGACGACGCTATCTTCGAACAATCCAGCTGTGAAACCACAGCCAACAGCAGCAATGAAGATTCGTGCAGTGAAATACCTGAGGATGTAGATGGAGAGATGTCTGTGAGCAATGCAGAATTTGGAATAATGTGGAATTTAAATAAATTCAAGAATTGCCATATTGTATTTCATAAGTTTGTATTTCTTTCAAGTTTTCTTGCGTCTTAGTATACGAGTGTTAAGAAAAAATGCGCATTTTCGTAGCTGAGAAGTAAGGTGCGTATTAGATTCGAGTAAATGCGGTAACTTTGCAGTTCTGTTCATCTTACACAACCTTCAGAAAAGAAAAAAACAGAAGTGCATGGAAACCCATTGTATAACTGCAATATTCGTTATTTTTCATATAAAACTTCCCAGCGCTTTGCACAGCCTAATCAAAATGCATATCGTAAAACAGTCTGTTAGTAGACTGATCATACACAGAAGGGCCAAAACATTATGGCCAGATCGTCTTTATGCAAATCGAAGCAACTGCAGGTAAACGACGGCGCGTGTGAAGGTCTTGAAACGGTATTAATAACACCTGATACTGAGCTCTGTTAATAAGTGTTTAATCTTGTTCTTCAGATGGGAAAGACAGAGGACATAATCTATTTTGACAAAGGCCAAATTGTAATGGCCTCACGATTGGGTCAGAGCATTTCCTAAGCAACACGGCTTGTGTGGAGCTCGTAGGTGAGTCCTGGTTAGTATCTTCATAAAGGGGTCGGAGGAGGGAAATCCACGAACCGCCCGCAACGTGTAGGGCGACCACGGATCGTTGATGCTAGAGGTGAGTGAAAGGCTATGCCGTACGATGCCAGCTAACAGAAGGGATACTGTGATGCAACTGGTGGTTAATTTGAAGTCCAGTGACAGGAGAAATGTGTCACGATGCACAGTGTACATCGAACCCTGCTGAAAATGAGTCTGCGGAGCTTCAGCCCCTCTGAGTACCCATGCCTACCTCGCTTCACTGTCGAAAGCGCTTACAGTGGCCCCGCGGGCCTCAAAAATAGATCTTGAATAATAAGACGATTATCATGTCCGATGAATCGCGTTTTCTGTTGCATCATGTGGACGGATGGGTACGTTTGCGTTGTTTGCTTGAGGAGCTTGTGGCTCCAGGATGCACTGTGGAAGGGGAACAAGCCGGTGCAGGAAGTGTAATGCTTTAGGCAATGTTCTTCTATGGAATACAGGGTTCAGTTGCTCACGTAAGGGACACGTTTACCACATACCTAAGCATTCTTTCAGACCAGGTACAAGCTTTCATGGCAATGGTATTCCCCTCTAATAGTACCTTCTTTCAGCAGGATAATGTGTCATGCCACACTGCACGGATTCTTAGAGAATGTTTCGCAGAACATGAGGAAAACTTCCAGGCATCGTTCTGGCCTTCAAAGTTCCCATACATCAATCCAATCGAACATGTGTGAGTTGTGTTGGAAAAGCAATTCCGATCTGCGGCGTCTTAACCACGTAACTTACAAGAGCTAAAGAATCTGCTGGTAACGTCTTTTTACCAGACACCACAATACACCTTTAGAAATCTTATGGCGTTCATACCTCCCAAGCTAAGTGCTGTTTTGACCCCACGTGGAGGTCTAACATCACATTAACCAGGCAGTCGAAATGTTTTGGTTCCTTAGTGTATACCATAAAAGATCAGATGCCGTTCGTTGGTGGACAGTGCGTGCTCTTCAAACAGAGATCAAGCGTTGATAAACTCACGGTGAGTTTGTGGGTAAACATTTGTGGCACACAAATGTAAACTTTAACCTGAAAAAACGAGATCCTCGCTGTTCTTATGATGAGCAGATTAAAAAGCAGAATGGCTGAGAATCTTCAGTTTCCTCTTCTTACTCTTCAAGTGTGAATTTCTCCTTCACAAGATTCTAACATGAGTTTAAAAATGGAACCTGTACGGCAGGTCACAGCTGATGAGGGTGTATGTAGGCAGGAGCCTGATTCACGTATCTCATATGCTTTCATCCTGCTTTACACGTGTTTCGGCGACGAAACGAGAAATTTCGTGTTTCTGGTAACTTATGCTGTTACGAGCAATATCTTTGAACGAGATATAATAAAACGGACGTACCGAACTACAGGTGATGGATCAATGGACAATCACTGACCAACGGTATTACAGTCTTGTGATTATTCACCACATTTGCCTGTTCCGTGGTCTTATGGGCGCAGTTGTCTTTTTCACACAAAATAACGCCCAATAGGTGTCGTTTAACACAAAATAAAGCCCAATAGGTGTCATTTAACACAAAATAATGCTTAATAGGTGTCATTTAACACAAAAATTAATGCCCAATAGGTGTCATTTAACACAAAAATAATGCCCAATAGGTGTCATTTAACACAAAAATAATGCCCAATAGGTGTCGTTCAGCACAAAATAAAGCCCAATAGGTGTCATTTAACACAAATTAATGCCCAATAGGTGTCATTTAACACAAAAATAATGCCCAATAGGTGTCATTTAACACAAAAATAATGCTTAATAGGTGTCATTTAACACAAAAATTAATGCCCAATAGGTGTCATTTAACACAAAATTAATTCCCAATAGGTGTCATTTAACACAAATTAATGTAAATAGGTGTCATGTAACACAAAATTAATGCCCAATAGGTATCATTTAACACAAAAATAATGCCCAATAGGTGTCATTTAACACAAAAATAATGCCCAATAGGTGTCATTTAATACAAAAATAATGCTGCAGGTGACTTTTTCACACAAATAATGCCTACGATTGCTGTAGATGAAGTAGGACCAGTGAGGACATCCGTCGGATGTAGAATCCGATACGCTCCCCCGATCTCAATCCAAATAAACACGAGCGCGATTCTCCGAAGAGACGTGTTGCGCAAACGAATCTTTCACAAGAAACTCTTTCAGCATTTATCAAGGTAGTCTAGCTGGAGTATAATTATTTATCCCAAGGGCTCCTAAGCTACTTGATGCTAAGCATGACACACCGGTGCCAAATATGCATTGCCGTGACAAGTGGACATATCATTTACTGAGGAGTTTGCCCTGCAATCTGTTTAGGCACTACTGACGGAAGAGTGACGCTGGATGAATCGTAAGTTTCTACTTCCTTCGTAACATTTTGCTTTCTTTAGATTTCTGTTATGCACTAAGTGGCCACTTTATTATGACCACCTGACAGTTTTAAGCAAATGAACTATGGCTGCACGCTGTTGCCACCAGAGGGCGAGACTAGTGCTTGCGACAGTAGTAGAAGTGATTTTTGTGTGACGAGATGGGTAAAAATGTGATTTGACGGACTTTCAACGTGGGATGATTGTAGGAGCTCGGAGCCATGGACCGAGTATCACCGAAACCTCCGCATTCGTGAAATGTTCCAGAGCAGCTGTTGTTAAAGTGTTTAAAGACTGGATTGTCAGACACAAAACTGGGTCTTTACGCGCAACGTGTGGTCGTCATCGACTAGTGACTGCTCTGGTGGAACGGAGAGTGTCCAGACTGGTAACAGACAACATAAGGGCAACAGTGCAGCAAATTACAGACCATCTTAATCAAGGATCCCTCAAATGATCTCTGTACGCACTGTTCGCCGTACACTGCATCGGATGGGATATGGCAGCCGAAGGCCTGTTCGAACACCTTTGCTGTCTGTAGTTAACAAGAGAAAACATCTCCAGTTCACACAGGAGCACAAGGATTGGACAGTCTATAATTGGAAACAAATTATGTGGTCCGATGAATCACGTTTTCAGTTGTACCATGCCGATGGCCGAGTGAGAATTTGGCGAAAGTAGCACGAACGCATGGACCCCAAATGCATTGCTACAACCTTTCAAGCTGGTGTAGGCAACGTTATGGTCGGGGGAATGTTTTTGTGGCATGCTTTGGGCCCTTTAATTCGTGTTGATCAACGTGTGACTGGCACATCATACCTAAACATCGTTACGGGCCAAGTGCATCCTGTCATGTGGATGGTTTATCCCAATGGCGATGGCTATTTTCAACAAGATAATGCGTCCTTCCGTAGTGCTCGTATTGTACAGGATTGGTTTCAGGAACATGCCGGTGAGTTTACTTTGCTTAGGTGGCCCCCACAATCTCCAGATCACAACCCCATTCCCATTGAGAATTTGTGGGATGAAGTTGAACGAGCCATCACACAACTGGATCCACAACCCTGCAATATCACACTCCTGGAAAGTGCTATTCATCAAGCATGGTCTCAGATTCCACAAACCACCTATCAACATCTCGTGGAGTCCATGCCACGAAGAATCGACGCAGTATTAGAGGCAAAAGGTTGCGCAACGAAGTACTGAGGGAGTGGTCATAATAAGATGGCCACTCTGTGTATACTACTCTGAATTTTGACGTCCTGCATTTCATCATATTATCACTAATAACATCAATACGTATTACTAACAACTTAAAAACTGATTTCTCTGATTTTGATTTGTCAAAATGTACTTGGTCCTAAAGTTTTCGACAGTGATACATATTTTTGTCATTACATGACAAAACGTTTTCATAATGTGAAAAGTCTCCAAACGTGAAGGTGTGGAAACCAGATGCGTAAACTCACATATATCAGCAGAATTACATGATTTACGTAAACAAATCTAGTTGATTGGCAATCGAACAATAGCTGATACAATTGGCCAATCCCGAGACATACTGAACAACATGTTTCATACAAGTTGGTTTGAAGGGAGCAAATCGCTAAATGATGTGAATCTTTCACATTTTTGAGCTACAAGTGATCTAGTTGTGAGACACTCCATCATTCTGTGCTGAGTATCAAATTATAAATATTGCCGTCAGAGCGCGGGAGTGAAAACCAGTGTCTCGTTTAAGAATCTTTGCATATTAGGCAATTTCAATAACTCTTGTGCTGGCCATGTGAGTAAAAGAACATTCTTTTTACATGATTTGTGATTATATCAGTCTAAAACCATTAAAAAACTGCTGTCGAAAACATATCCCTTTTCGTTTTCTCCTAAGGCTCTTGATTTGTGGGAAGAACTAACACATTTTAGATAAAAAAAACCGAAGCGTTTATCTTTTACAAACGTTGGGCATCGAAAAAGAAGCCGATTCACTTAGCGATTTTTTTCATTTCACTTAGAATATGACATTGCACTGTTATATCGCTAAATGATGTTCAACTTTGTACATAAGGCAATAAGAATAACAGGCAAAACAAAACCTTTAAACCTTTATCAGGCAATAAGAAAAATCTTTACATGTTAATAAAGGAATAATATTGGCTCAATCGGAAATGATACACGTTCACCAGGTGAGCAAAAACCAATAAAATTGTCAGTTATTATTGGGTCAGAAGAACTACTCAAAGTTTAACAAAAAATCAATTAAAAGTTAAAATATCAACATGAATTATACGGTAATGCACCTTGTGAAAACACAAGTTTGTCCGCGACGAGCATCGAAGTAGAGCCCTTTCACTCCGGAGTAAGTCGCTCTCCCAACTAAGCTACACAGACGGAATGTATCGCTGCATATTTGTCGTCCTGACACATGTTTTCACCTCTGTAGTATGTCACAACCTCTTAGGTGATTTCTTTAAAAAAAACAGAAATATCTTCTGTAATTTAACTGAAATGTTTATCTTTAGTCTGCCTGAATATGAAAAATGTTTTCATTGATAACGCATCCAATGTTCAAACACAAAATTAAGTCATCTTGCTAATGGCAAAGATGTCATTATACTAAAATTGCTGTGCGCTTTCTCATATACATTTCAGAAAATCATAAGGATTTTTAAAGAGATTTTCTCTTGCAAATATCTTCCATAAAATTCATAGATTACGATTGCGAAAGTATGTTCTTGAAATTTTAGAATCTCTAAAGTGCTAATGCTTCTCCTGTCTGTTCTATTTTACCGAACGTTAAAAAGTGAAATACTGCTTTGTGACGTATAATATAATTTAACTTTCCTTTTTAATTATTTTCTTTATGTAAATTTGAGTTCATTCTCTTTAGCGTTTTTCAAACTTAACCTTATATCTTCTCTCTCGCAAGAGTATGGTTGGCAACACCTTGCGATCGAAACGTATGAAGTGTGTATGCGTCAGATGAGAACTGGACGATATATACAAGGTCGAGTCACATTATTGTGACCATCAGTTAATATCCAAATTAACCGCCGCGTGCAGCGAGGACAGCAGCTAGACGGGCTGGGAGTGACTCAATAAGGTTCTTGAAGGTGTTCACAGGTATGTGGAGTCATGCTGACTGCAGTGCATCTGACAGCTGCTGGATGGTGCGTGGTGGAGGATCCATAGAGCAACAACACGATCGATGTGGTCCCACAGATGCTCAATTGGATGTGAGTCTGGGGAAATAGGGGGCCAGGGAAGTACTTTGAACTCTTCATCGTGCTCTTCCAACCACTCTCGGGCATTTCTAGCTGTATGACACGTCGCATTGTCGTTCTGGAAGATCCCATCCGACCCAGGGAAGACAATCAGCATGTATGGGTGTACGTGGTCTGCAAGGATGGATTCATAACGAATTCGGTCCATAGCGCCTTCCACAGGTAGGAGTGGACCCAGTGAATGCCACGAAAACATTCCTCAGACCATAACGCTGCCCCCACCATTTTTTGTTCTTCCAGAAATGGTTGAAGAGTGTTTGTTCTCCGATGTTTCTCGCCTTTTACGCCAATATCCATCCGTTCGATGAAGCAGAAAAGGTGACTCATCGGAGAACGCAATCCTTTTCCAATCAGCGGAGGTCCAATTCCGATACTGCCGTGCAAATGTAAGCCGATGCACTTTCGTTAGCATAGGTGCAGTGACCATCCGTCTGCATCGAAGCCCCATACGCAACCGGCTTCAATGAACTGTCGTTTTAGACACACTTCTGGTAACTCCCTGGTTCATTCGGCCAGTGAGTTGCTCCACTGTAGCGTTTTGATCAGCTCTCACGCACCTTCGTAGCCGACGTTCACCTCTTACATCAGTGGCACGTGGTGTTCCGCAGTTTGCACGTCGCTTATTCGCAATGGTGCGACTTCTCCAATCACGATGCACTTTAAGCACAGCAGTACGCGAATAATTCACAAACTGCGCTGTTTCAGAAATACTGCCACCCTTGGCCCGAAAGCCGATAATCATCCCTTTTTGTAAATCTGATAAATCGCTCCTTTTATCCATGACAGCATCGAGTCATATGTTTTCAGAATGCCTACAGCACACTTTATATACTCTCCAAGCCAGCTCACGACACGTGTCTTCTTTCATTGGCTATACGCTGTTGACGTCAAAAGTAGGGGGTGGTCACAATAATGTGACTCAACTGTGTATATATAATGTTTGAGCAGCAGCAGTGGGTGGAGGGTAGTATGATGATATAATAGTAGTTGCGTAAGTTTAGTTATTTGAAGTTGTGGTTTTTTACCGTTTGCGTATTATATCTTTAGTGTTGCTGTTTTGTTTTTCATTAACCACGTTCTCTCACATTAATGGGATTACGTCAATAGTATTGTTGAAGAGTGAGTTGTGCCAAAGCAGTTTTGACTGAATAAAGACTAAGTGTAAGTAACTTTTTCTCGACATCTTCGTGAATGAGCCCTGTTTCACTGTAGGTGAAGTTTTTGAGAACTGTTTTATGTAGTGTTCAGTCAGCTGTATATAGGCCTACACGAACATTATAGGTTTTGTTATCTTTTGATAACAAATATGCTTTTACAAATGTGTAACTCTCTTATCTTTTGAAGCAGTAAATATGTGCAAAAGGTTCGTGTTTGTTTCGTTAAGTTCAGGAACATACATAGTGATACAAAGTATGAACTATGACTAATATTTCGTGGTATGTTAATGTTAGTGTCAACACAAACATTATGTTAGGGTCAACACTGTTAACGTGATTTTAGACATCCGCGCCCCGATTCAATCACATTATCCTTAATTCACTGTAGACCATTAAACTTTACATCGCCGCCCCGGCGGCGCAGTGGTCTAAGCGATGGCCTCTGCTCATTCGTCCGAACGGGGTCCGGGTTCGAATCCCGGTGAGGCATGGATGTTGTGTTTGTCTTACGGCACTGGTTCTCTCCCTTCCCTGGAACCAGTGACCCTAAATTAGGGACGGGCGACTGCTTATAGCCCATTGAGTTGCTCACGGTGGTCGTTAAACCTACAATAAAAAAAAAAAAACTTTACATCAAAGACATATCGGAAAACATAGTTTGATAGAACAGACCATTACAATAGGAAATTCAAGGAATGAAATGTTATCTTTCTTTCATGTAACTACTTGAATAATTTATAAATTTTACGGAATGTCTCCGTTAGCTCATTTTTAAACTGAGTTTTTTTTTGGTATCAAAAATATAATAATACATATAAATTATAAATATGGAGGCCACTCAAGCTATTCATATTTTCGCACATGTATCTTTCTTTTTATTTGGTGTGTGAGGTTTTTGAATGTTTCGTTTGAAATCTTTATTTACTTTACATGTGTCAAAAATGCATCGCTTTTTAAATAACTGCACATACAAAGGAATTCTGTTTATTTGATTTTTATTTCAATCATCTGAATTTCTGTTATTTGTCATTCTGTCTATTTAGTTCTTGTTCCTATCATTTCAGGAGATCCAGGAGAATCTTTTGGGAATCCTTTGATCAGGAGCCTAAAGTATAAAAAGAGAAATGTATTATAATGATATTTTATCATCTTTATTCTCAAAAACAATTAATATTCATTTAATGTAGAAGATCGTCAAGTACAAAATTCGAATACGGATCATTACGGAAATTAAGACAGTAAGTTAGAATTGCTGTTCCAGAACAGCTTCTCTTCATTCCTTTTTCTTTCAAAGACAGTATGGAGATAAAACCTCATTCACTACGAAATAGTACAGTATTCTTTATTCGGTGAACAACTGTGACGTCACCGTACTTTCGTAATGTCAAGTATATGGGTCGTCGAAATGAAAGTGAGATTTGTGTAATAGCGTCGTTGTATAATTACACAGAGCCGTGTATTTCCGCCGACAGATGGCGCGTCATATTAGGAAGCACGCTCTTATCGGCGGCTCGTGTCAATGTGCTGTTTGCACTTGCGGAGGCAAGTTGACTACGAAGGGTCGTGACATAAATTCGTCTAAACAGGCCCAGCGGGCATTTGCGCATTTTTTGACAGCAGAAGGTGATAGTGGAGCCGAAATTTATCGTCTTATGGAGGATGTGTATGGGAATGAGTGTCAGTCACGGTGTACAGTGTTCCGTTAATGTAATGAATTTCGCAAAGGACGTGTGAGCACGGAGACCTGGGCAAGCACACGTGGCCATCACCATGGAATCGATTGCTGTCATCGACAACCTTGTGGAAGAGAATCGTCAAATGACCACCCGCGAGCTTGCGGCAACATTGTCCGTGAGTAAGGGAACTGTTAACACCATTCTCCATCGTCGATTGAAATGCAGCAAGGTTTGCGCACAATGAGTCCATCTTCAGGAGGAGTAGAAGACTCGGCGAATGGGTGGTTGCCTGGATCATTTGCATCGTTATACGCAGAGGGCAAGAGTTTCTTTCCAAGATTGTGGCTGAAGATGAAATTTGGTTACACCACTTCGATCCGGCCACAAAATTATGTGTATGGAATGGCGGAATCCAAACTCTCCATTCCCCAAAAAAGCTCAGTCCTCCTAAAGAGTTGGAAAAGGGATGCTCACGGTTTCCTTCGATGAGAATGGCCCATTGCTGTTGGATTGGCTTGACGCAGGATGTACGGTCAAGGCAACCATTACTGCAATACGTTACGCAACCTCAAAATAGCCACCAGCTATGTTGTCAAAGGAAGTTATTCTGCTGCACGACAATGCACGCTCGCATGTGGTGACAGTGTGCCAAGATTTGCTGCGGAGCTTCTACTGTGATGTCCTCGGCCATCTCCCCCTCCCTAAAGCCCCTATCTGTTACCCTGCGACTACCACATCTTCGGGGCACTGAAAATAGCTCTCAAGGGCAGCTGGTTCACTAACGACACTGAGGTCCGGGATACCGTTGAAGACTCGTTCCACATACAATCACGGACGTTCTCTCAGGGTATCCACAATCTCGCGCCGTGCTAAGACACTTGCTTGAACCGACAAGACGACTATGTGTAGCGGATATGTAGTCCCTATATCACTCTTACTTCCTGTATGTTCACACATTCCAATCTATAAACCCTTCGGCAAAAAACCGACAGTCTCAGTTTCATTTGGGCGACCTTTATATAACGAAAGCAGCCATTACGTTGTTTGAATGGAAGTTACCTTGATTCAAAATTGGTAGTTTGGAAGATAATTATAAGTATTACAAAATGCTTTACTAGCTCTGCTTTTGCGAGACGCGCGACTATTTGCGTGCAGAAAAAACAGTAATAACACCGCGTATTTTTTTTCAATATGAAACACTGAGACACTAAAAAATTCATTGTCAGTTTCATGAAAATTCTCAAATTAAAGCTTTGGGAAATTCGGATTTCTGTAGACACTTGTACTTTGATCACATTCATCATGAAATTTTGGGCACATGAAATCGTAGATATTATGCGTTATCCTGAAGTCGCTTCGGCGAAACTATAACTGTGACACTATTCTTACACAGGATGATCGCAACCAAAGCACCCTATTCAACGCTGTCTAGATATAAGGGTGATCGCAATCAAAGTACTTTATTCAACGCTGTCTACAGAGATTCTAATACAGGGTGATCGCAATCAAAGTACCCTATTCAACGCTGTCTAAAGAGATTATTCTACAGGGTGATCGCAGTAAAAGTACCCTATTCAACTCTGTTTAGGAAGATTCTTATACAGCTTGACCGCAGTCAAAGTACGCTATTCAATGCTGTCTAGAGACATTTTTATACAGGGTGATCGCAATCAAAGTACCCTATTCAACGCTTCTTAGAGAGATTCTTACACAGGGTGATCGCAATCAAATTATCCTATTCGACGCTGTTTAGGAAGATTCTTATACAGGCTAATCGCAATAAAAGTACCCTATTCAATGCTGGCTAGACAGATTCTTATACAGGGTGATCGTAATCAAAGTATCATATACAACGCTATCTAGAGAAGTTATTTCACAGGGTGATCGCAATCCAAGTACCCTATTGCCGTCTAGAGAACCTTATTCAACGCTGTCTAGAAATTTTTATACAGGGTGATAGCAATCAAAGAACCTTATTCAACGTTGTCTAGAGAGAGATTCGTGTACAGGCTGATGACAATCAAAGTACCTTATTCAACGCTGTTTAGAGATTCTTCGCAATGAAAGTACTGTATTCAACACTGTCTAGAGAGATTCTTATACGGGTGATCGCAATGAAATTAACCTATTCGACGCTGTCTCGAGAGAGATTCTTGTACAAAGTGATCGCACTTAAAGTACCCCTATTCAACATTCTCCAGAGATATATTATGCAATACGAATGCAACCAAATTTGGCACTGTGATATTTCCGTAAAGATAAAAAGGATATTACCAAAACTCACCACTATGGCATTTGTATCGCTTCAAGCAACAAATATTTTGTTTGTACAAAATATTCAGGTTATACAGAGATACTGGCCTTAGCGATGCAGATGATACTGCTCAGTGTGGTCCCCTTTCTGAAGCAGGAAAACCTGAAAACGATTAACTGTGGGTCCTGGACAACAAAATGGCGACATCTAATCTTTACGGATGAATCTCGCTACTACTTGGGATCCGATTACCGTCGTATGTTTCTGTGTCAACACAGCGGAGAGCGCAATTTCCTACGTGTTAATGTTCGTTGCAACACAGCTGGAATCCTGGTGCCATGGTCTGTATAGCGATCAGCTATGACAGCCGTTCCACTCTAGCTTTTGTAGATGAAACTTTGGCGGCTCAGCGATATGTGGATCTCGTTCTGAATGCCGTTGCAATCCTTTTCATAGAACAAGTACCTTGGGATGTACTACAGAACGATAGTGCACGCGCGCACACCGCACGCATTGCCAGACAGCTTCTACAGGCTCTCAATGTTCTACACTGCTGGCCACCCAAAATGCAACGCCAAGAAGGACACGAGATAGCTAAGCCAGATTTACTGGACACATAACAACATGTACAAAGATGAAACGATTGAGCTTACAGGACCCGTGCGACTTACGGAACACGCAGACATCAATAGTTCTTGTGGCCCCCATGGCTGGCAATAACGGCCGCTACACGCAGCGGCATCGAACGAAAGAGGCTTTGGATGTGGGCTTAGGTATGTCGGTTCAGGCTGCTTAAACACGTTGCCATGGTTCATCAGGCGTAGCCGCGTGTGGTGCTTGCCGGGTCACTCGGTTACCGATAAGCGACCAGACGTGTTCGATGTGCGACATATCGGGAGAACAGACGGGCCACGGCAGCAGTGACACCTGGTAGGCCGTGAAAAAGTTGTTGCACGATGCGTGCCAAGTACGGGCACGCACTGTTCTGTTGAAACGTGGTCGCTGGCAGGTGATGCAGGTAAGGGAGGACTGCAGGCTGCAAAACGTCTGAGATGTAGCCGTGGCTGTTGAGTGTATCGGAGATGCGCACCAGAGGGGTGCGTGTGTCATATTCAATTGCGCCCCAAACCATAACGCCAGGCGACGGACCGGTATGGCGATGCATAATACAGGCGTCATTCAGTTTCTCGCCGCGGTGCCGCCACACGCAGATCCGACCATCGTGGTGTTGCAGGTAGAAGCGGGATTCGTCGGAGAAGACCATCATGACATTCCGTAGTCCAGGTGAGGCGTTCAATGGCCCACTGCCGCCGCACTCGTCGGTGGTGTAACGTCAATGGTAATCGGAGCAATGGGCGCCGTGCGACAAGTCCCCGCTCCTGCAGACGACGTCGAACGGTACGTGCTGACACAGGTTGTTGTGCTTGCCGGGTCAATTCCTGCGCTAACGTTCGTGATGTGGCGGTGCGAGCCGTCAATGCCCGCCGCACAACATGCCGGTCCTCGTGTTCGGTGGTGCGCCGCGGCTGCGGCAATCGCTCACGTTGGTCCGACCGTCCCTCTTGCACCCACCGAATCCATAATTGCCTCACTGTGGCTGGATGTCATCCCACATGGGCGCCGATGTCGCGATAAGCCACTATTTGTTCTCTGTCGAACTCCGAAACGTACTGGAATGACTGCTGTATTCTTCGACGAGGCATCAGGAAGCTTCCCACGCACAGGTCCGGCAGCACAACACACTTCCACTGCTTACACCCCGCCTTCTGTGCATCCTTCTTATAGTGCTTCTCGGTGGCGTGCCGGGCGCACATGATTAGCATGTGCCCTGCAATGCTAATCGTTTGCATGTCCTCTCGCGGGCGACGCATGCTGCGAATTTCAGGCCAATCGGATGCTTCCTTCTTGGTGTTGCATTTTGGGTGGCCAGTAGTGTAGATTGGCCAGCACTAGCGCCGGACTTGACCCCAGTTGAACATGTATGTAACATGGTTGGACGTCATCGGGATCATCTCCAACCAGCTCAAAATGTGGTTGTGCTGCGACAAAAGGTGCAGGCCGCTTTGTCACCACAGTACGCAAGAGGATATTTGGAATCTGTATGGCTAAGTGCCCAAACTCATTATCGAATTGATTGCAGATGATAGTAACAGTGCATCATATTAATGTAAGTTACGTTTAGGCAATAAAAGTGTTAAACCCAATTAGATTTGTCCATTCTTTGATCAGTTACTTATCTTTTATTTACTTAACTGTCGCTAATGCTCGCACATTTTTGTGCATTGCTTTGTGGAGTTGTAATTTTCTTCGAAATTGAGTGTATTTTGATCAGTGTATTTTTGTGTGTCAGCACTCCAGTATAAAATTGCAGTTTCTTTCTTCCCTCTGGAAAAAGTTTCCAATTTGGATTTTTATCATCCCGGAAAACTTTTATCCGTGATATGAGACTCTGAAAGTGAGTTTCTCTTGTAAAGATAGCACAAAAAAATTATTGACTTATAATGTATTGCTAATGTCTCCGTGGGGTTTTGAAAATGAATGGGATATTTGCAAGGGTTAATTACTTAATTATTTTTTTTTGCTAGAAAGAGTACAAAGCAAAGAACTTAAAATAATTTATCTAAACAGGAATGCACTATACGATAATGAAAAATAAGTAATACTGTATTGTTCAGATAAAACAAATAATTATGGTAGTTTTCTTGCGAACAGCAGTTACAGTTTTAAGTACTACTTGTCTAAATGTAGATGAACAGAGTTTTAATAACACAGCATGACGTATGATCAAAGGGCACCATTCTCGCTAACCGTTGTAATTCATACATATCTTTCAGTCATTTTGATGAACTGGCTTATTTATCCATAGCGCAATTGCTCCTCTTCAGTAATCATCAAGAGAAAATTTCCAGAGAAGTTCGAGCTTGAAATTTTGGGCCCAGTGTGTTGAAATACAAAATTTTCAAAGAAGCCTTGTTTTTCAGATTCCGTTTCTTACTTTTACTCAATATCCTGCTCCACTTTTGTCTCAGAGGTAAACACCTAAGCACTCCGCTATTTCTAACGATACAGCAAAGGCAAATCAATGAGCAATAACTTTAGGCTTTCCTTAAAAAAATTAAATTACCTAATGCCGCCATAAAAAATGCAGATTTTTATAAATTTTACTTTTGTCAATACTTATGGAACAGATGAAATCTGTTTCTTTACGACAAATTAAAACGTTCGTGCAGCCAGATCTGTTTTAAATTCCTTCTCTTAGGATATGTTTTGTTGTTCCGGAGAACGAGTAGTCTGAGGCACTGGCTACTGACTTTTTGTCTCAGCGCACTCCGGATTCGAGTCCCGGATATGACATTCATTGGTGATGTGTTGGTATGATGGCGTTGGCTCTGCATCTTAACAGGAGCCAGTGGCCCTGCCTCTTAGCTGGAGCCAGTGGCCGTAAATGTGGGACGGGAGACTGGTTGTAGCTATATGAGTTATTTACGGTTGTCATTAAACCCAGAAACAAATAAAAATTTACCGGCAACAAGAAATTTTCAAAGATATTTTTTCCAAACCAGTTATTTAATAATATAGCTTCATAGTCTAAAATTAAACACTGACAATCATTTGTTTTAATATATTCACACGAAGCCAGTTTTCTTTGCACGTTTTTTGTAAAAAAAGATCGTGCTTATGTTACCGGTTTGTCCGTCCGTCTGTACCCACGATATCTCTGCAACTATAAATCCGATATGAAAAAATTATTCCTCCATTGGGAAGCTTGAAATATGCGAATGATGATCCCTTATTTCGTTTTTTTTTTTTTTTACGATGTACAATTTCGCCGCTAGAGGGCGTAAATGCAGATGATGTTGAATTCAAAAATACGTTTTATTCCACATATTTGCCTCTAAACATCCGATTGAAAAATTCTTTTATCTTTCGATTCCATTTATGTCGAAGAGTATTTTAGAATTAGTTGCTTTTTCAAATTACGCATAGATTTTCCGATAGGGGGCGTAAAAGTAAATTACATTTTTCTCGATGACTCTTCTTCTAAAACTCCGATTTGAAAAAACTTTTCTTCAGCGGATATACCTCCTAATGGAAAATCTTTTGCCACCAGGGGGCGTAAGTGTTAATTTTTGCTTCTGGTGTATTTGCCATAAAATCTGAGCTCCTAAAACATCAATTGAAAAACTTCTTTCGTGGACTGATGCCGCTCACATCGATAAACATTTTCGGAATATTTTCTTCTTAAAATATTCCACAGTTTCTCCGCCAGGGGGCGTAGATGCACATCTTATTTTTCCCAATATCTCTACTTCTAGGAATCCGATTTGAAATAATCCTTCTTTGTTGGATAGTGTTTCAGTGTGACATGTTTTTCATATAATTTCAAATTTTTTCAATTAATTCATAGACTTTCCGCTAGGTGGCGTAAAGGTAAATTGCTTTCCTATATCTTTGCTTCTGAATCTCCGATTTGAAAAATTCTTTCACCACGGATATAGCTCCTGATGGGAAAAAATTTGCACATAATTTCTAAATTTTGTAAAAAGGTTTGGCCACCAGGTGGCGTAAGTCTTAATTTCTGCTTCTGATATATTTGCAGCAAAATATGAGCTTTTACACTGCTGGCCACCCGAAATGCAACACCAAGAAGGAAACTATCCGATTGGCCTGAAATTCGCAGCATGAGTCGCCCGCGAGAGGACATGCAAACGATTAGCATTGCAGGGCATATGCAAATCATGTGCGCCCGGCACGCCACCGAGAAGCACTATAAGAAGGTTGCACAGAAGACGGGGTGTAAGTAGTGGAAGTGTGTTGTGCTGCCGGACCTGTGCGTGGGAAGCTTCCTGATGCCTCGTCGTAGAATACAGCAGTCATTCCAGCACGTTTCGGAGTTCGACAGAGGACGAATAGTGGCTTATCGCGACAGTGGTTTATTGTACAGGGACATCGTAGCCCGTGTGGGACGACATCCAGCCACAGTGCGGCGAGTATGGATTCGGTGGCTGCAGGAGGGACGGATGGACCGACGTGAGTGATTGCCACAGCCTCGGCAGACCACCGAACGAGAGGACTAGCATGTTCTGAGGCGGGAATTGACGGCTCGCACCGCCACATCATGAACGTTAGCGCAGGAATAAGGGTGTGTTGCGCAACAACCTGTGTCAGCACATACCGTTCGACGTCGTCTGCAGGAGCGGGGACTTGTGGCATGGCGCACATTGCTCCGATTACAATTGACGTACACCACCGGCGAGTCCGACGGCAGTTGGCCGTTGAAAGCCGCACCTAGACTACGGAATGGCACGACATTGTCTTCTCCAGCGAATCTCGCTTCTACCACGATGGTCGGATTCGCGTGTGGTGGCACCGCGGCGAGAGACTGTATGACGGCTGCATTATGCATTTCCATACCGGTCCGTCGCCTGGCGTTCTGGTTTGGGGCGCAATTGGATATGACACACGCACCCTTCCGGTACGCATCACCGGTACACTCAACAGCCACCGTTACATCTCAGACGTTTTGGAGCCTGCAGTCCTCCCTTACGTGCAGGACCTGCCAGCGGCCACGTTTCAACAGGACAATGCGCGCCCGCACGTGGCACGCATCGTGCAACAATTCTTCACGGCCCACCAGATGTCACTGCTGCCGTGGCCCTCCTGTTCTCTCGATATGTCGCCCATAGAACACGTCTGGTCGCTGATCGGCAACCGAGTGGCCCGCCAAGCACCACCCGCGGCTACGCCTGATGAACTGTGGCAACGTGTGAAAGCAGCCTGGACCGACATACCCCAAGCCCACATCCAAAGCCTCTTTCGTTTGATGCCGCGGCGTGTAGCGGCCGTTATTGCCAGCCATGGGAGCCACATAAAACATTGATGTCTGCGTCTTCCGCAGGTCGCACGGGCCTATAAGCTCAATCGTTTCATCTTTGTATCTGTTGTTATGTGTCCAGTAAATTTGGCTTTGCTATCTCGTGTCCTTCTTGGTGTTGCATTTTGGGTGGCCAGCAGTGTAAAATCTTGATTGAAAAATAAAAGGGTTTGTTGACCGATACTACTATAACGAAGTAAATTTCTCCGTCATTTTTGGTCTACGCCGGGATTCGAACCCGAGGCCGCTTATTCCGGAACAAGTCGCTCTACCAACTGAGCTACGCAGACATTTGTTCTGATTCCTATCTGCCTTTATGTCGTGTGCGTCCTGCTGGCAGGTACGTCACATCTCCCCTCCCCCGAAAGAGGGCCGGGGGCATGGCCCACGGGTCAGCCGTGACCATGAATCGTTGCAGGCAGCCATCCACTGTAGAAAATGCACTTGAGAACTCCCAGTCAATCTGCTGTGTGGAATGCAACATCACACATTTTTATTTTTCGAAGCGCTGGAGAAGGAATTCTCTGATTTTTCCTGTCTCGCGGTGTGGAAATAACATCACACCAATGCGAGATTTTGAACGGTCGGGTCATCCGGATAGTTCGGGCGCCATTATAACGAAGTAAATTTCTCCGTCATTTTTGGTCTACGCCGGGATTCGAACCCGAGGCCGCTTATTCCGGAACAAGTCGCTCTACCAACTGAGCTACGCAGACATTTGTTCTGATTCCTATCTGCCTTTATGTCGTGTGCGTCCTTCTGGCAGGTACGTCACACTACTGATGTCGACAAACCTTTTAGGAAAATTTTCTTCTTGAAATAATGAATGGTTTCTACGCCAGGGCCGTAGAAGTATATCTTATTTTTGTCAATATCTCTACTTCTAGGAGTCCTATTTGAAAAATTCCTTCTTTGTTGAATAGTGTTTCCGATGCGAAATGTTTTTCCTATAAATTCAAAATTTTCAAGTAATTCACAGACTTTCCGCTAGGGGGCACAAAGGTAAATTGCGTTTTCTGCGTTTTTTCTGCTTCTAAAACTCCAATTTGAAAAATTCTTCCTGTATCGCATACAAGACCTGATGTAAAATGTTTTTCACATAATTTCTAATGTTTGGAGAGAATGGTTTGGCCACCAGGGGGCATAAGTGTTAATTTCTAGTTCTGATGTATTTGTAGCAAACTCTGGGCTCCTGAGAACTCAACTGAATTTTTTTTTCTTGGACCGATAGTGCTCATATGGAAAAACCTTTTGAGAATACTTTCTTCCTAAAATAATGCATGGTTTTCCCTCCAGGGGACGTAAAGTCGCATCTTATTATTGTCGATATCTCTATTCCTAAGAGTCCGATTGGCGAAATTATTTCTATGTTGGAGAGCGTTTCCGGTGCGAAATGTTTCTCACATAAATTCATATTTTTCTGAACGCCCAAGTCTGCAACCAGAGGGCGTAAGCTCGCGATTCTGTTTAGCGCAGCAATATCTGAGGGATAAAAAACCCGATTTAAAAACTTCTTTCTTCCGTCAGATACTATTGTTTCCCATAACGGTTCCATTGACTTTGAATAGCTTTAATAAATTTAATTTGCGTCCGAACGGATTCAACAGACGTGCTTATTACACCCGAAAATTGTGTGTCACCTTTCTTGTTTTAAACTATTTTTGAGTCCATAAAACACAAATGCTTTCATTTAAAACATACAATGCTAGACCCCACCCAGAAGGAGGTGTGCTACAAACATGCAAATTCCAGACCCGCTGTACCCAATCGAGATATGCAAATGATGTGAAATCGGAGCCGATGGCGTAGCACGGATGATAATGTGTGATCGCAGGTGAAAGTGTCGCGGACGTTTCATATTTATTGTTTGTACTGAGAAACTGTTCAGAGAAGGCCGAAAATGTCGAGTACATACCGTCGAGCGGTTTGTCGCTATTTGGTTGCGTTTCAGAGAGGAAGAATTGTAGGCCTGTGTGAAGCAGGTTGGTCCACACGTCGTAGCACTACGCATATGAAACGGGATGCGCGAACTGTTGGACGCTGTTTGCACCAGTGGCTACAGGAAGGTTCGTGCGTGCGTCGGATCGCCAGTGGTGCAGTCCGATAGACGTCAGCACGCCTGGACCGGTGGAATGTTCGACGAGCTCGTTGGTCACCAGAAAGTACTGTCGTCGATATTCGACGTGTTGTGTCATCAGCCGTGGACGTCGCCATAACGACCCGAACCGCAGGTTACATGTGGCGCACCTTTACAGCATGCAACTGTTTTGTCGTCTGCTACTGACAACGAGCCATCGCAGCGCTCGTCTGGCTTGGTGCAGAACTCATGCTAACTGGGGTCACGAATGGACTACTGTGATCTTCAGTGATGCATCCCGTTTCTGTCTGAGTGCTGACGATCGACGGATCCGTGTGTGGCAACATCCTGGTGACCGAACGGATCTCGGTTACGTTCGCTCCCGTCACACCATCCGTCTGACAGGCATCATGGTGTGCGGCGCTACGACAGTAGTCACTTCTTGTCCGCATCACGGGCACACTGACAGCTGTACGATACGTGAGCTAGGTTCTGCAGCCCAATTTGGTACCTTTCCTGAATGACCTACAGTACCCCGTTTTCCAGCAAGATAACACCCATGTCCACATCGCTCGTGCCTCCAGACAATGTTTGCAACATGTTCAAAGACCGCCATGGCCGGCAAGGTCATCCAATTTATCCCCAATCGAAAACCTGTGGGATCACATTGGACGTCGTCGGAAGTCGAATCGGCCTGCGCACGATCTCAATTAATTTATGGGAGCAAGTCAACCGTGCTTGATGTTCCATTCCTCAGGACGACATCCGTCGACTGTATGACTCATTACCGTGCCTCATTTCTGCCTGTACTGCCGTTCGTGGCGATGCAACCACGCACTGAGGCATACACATTGTGCTGCATTACCTCATCTGATAAACAGTGCACATGGCTGAAAATAAAAGCAAGATACTCCCTTATGTATTCCTATTTACATGCTCAATTTTACCCCTCTATCTTCATTCCTTCTGGGTGGGGCAATTTCTATGTCGAGCAGTGTATATCGTTGAAGTAATTGCAAACATTTCCTCACATATGCATTTTCTCAAAGAAGGATTTAAAGTGTGGTCAATAACGATGACTATATGATGCTGTCATTTTTTTGCCATGCGCAAAACAACAAATAGTGCAACGGAAAATTCAAACATTTACTCAGGTAATTTTTACGCAACTGAGCGACAAAATGGAAGTTACTTACCATTGTAAGAACACAGCTGTATTTAGCGACCTGAAAGAAAGAAAATTCGATGTCATTAGTTACATACTTGGAAAAAATATTTGTTTATTACACTTAGAAATCTTCCCTATTGTTTTACGTCTTATTTACGAGATAAATTGAATCTGAAAGAAATCTTTAAAGTACCGACGAAGTAATAATATACTCTCAACAAAGTTCTTCTGTTGTGCTTTACTCTTCGTAATGCATCCTCCTCCACGTAACGACTTTTGCTGAAGTCCGAGATAACTCGAGTCCCAGATCAGCCAGAAAAATGTGGTGATTTTCTCCTGCGCTTTCTGTGTGTAATGGTGTTATTTCTGCAATGTTGTGCCAAAATTTCTTTTAGTTTTTCTCACAAATTGTACCCCACAGATGCCAGAATATCGCATGGCACGGGAAAATACAGCACATGCCTTATGGATTACAAGATTCAAACTTAAAGGCATCTGAAACAGATCAGTTTTTCCAGCTGTTTGATTTGTCCGTAAAATATGTTGTTGTTCTGGCCAGGTTAACCAGGAGTTTTGTGTTAAGTTCTGCTGACTAGATAAATGGGATTATTGTGTTCGTGCTAGAAAAAAACATACCAGGAATCACCAGGTTTTTGTCCATTCTTTACCAGCTAAGTGTATTTAGTTAACAGCGCAGATCATACCTTAGGTTTGAACTTGCTATGATAATCTCCTAACTGTTTATATACCGTGGTGTATTAAAGCCGTAGTAGTATTATCGCAGTATTTTTTTCTGTTGTACCTTTCAGTAGAGTCCATTTAGGATTTTTTTTTAATTACAGGTCACAGGATAATTAGGTGAGATCAGAGTTCTTCAGCAATTTGAATCGGAAACTGAGTCCCTGAATGTTTTAGATACTTGGACCAGATCAGAAACTTAGGATTTTTTGAGCATTTACTGCATTTGATATTGCGCATAATCCTTAAAATAGTTGAATATTTGTCGTAGTGTTCTTTTTATTGGTGCTAGCATTTCTTATCTTTGAAATTACAGTATTTCACGTAGCTCGTATAATGTCCATTCAAGTTATTTCCTTTGCCATCAGAAAAGAGTAGGAAAAGCAACGAGAGAAATCTTTCCTGTAGCAGATATTCAACATCTCAGCAATTCAGCTGATGTTACGCTAAAGATCTTCGAAGAATCGAATACCGTTCTTATCTTCCTGGATGATTTAGGTCCTGCAAACTGCACTGGTATATTATGATCATCTTTGCTTCCCTCTGTGGAGCCACTGGACTTCACAGTGGAAAGTAGAAAGGGAACGTGGCATTTAGTCTACTCTGAGGTTGCTGGTTAGTTAACTGCTTCTGAAAATAAAGAGGCTACTTTTGGATCACGGAGTCGGCCATAATAGTCCGAGCTCTCGTCCGCTTGAACAATTAGTTTCCTAGGGAATCCCAGAGCTCCCTTTGCTCGACGAAGTTGTTCGCAAGCTGTGTCCACCTCAGCTGTTGGAGAAAATGATTCGAAGACTCAGTCCACTCAGGCTAGAGGTATCGATTACGCTGAGGCTGCGAAGACTAGGCTTGAAGCTCGGGTAGTTCCCAAAACCCTCACGAGTCCAATGATAGTGCGGCGCCCCGGAAGCGCAATGGTCTAAGTGATGGCTTCTGATCATTCGTCCGAGATGGGTCCGAGTTCAAATCTCGGTGAGGCATTGATGCTGTATTTGTCTTACGGCGCTGGCTCTCTCCCTTCCCTGGAACCCTAAATTAGGGCGGGAGACTTCTTATAGCCCACTGAGTTGCTCACGGTGGTCGTTAAACTCCCAATCAAAAAAATCAATGACAGTGTAGGACAAGAACAAACGTTTTAAGCCTGTCTTAGTAGAACATTTCCAGCCTGTTCGGAAACAGCTTGACCTCAGTAGCGATGCTCAGGGGCGTTACAGGGGTGTATAATGACTAAAATTCTCCGGCTGAACGTGTAGTGCAGGAAAGCTTACGTTAAGTGACGTTAGGGTTATTGAAAGGTTACTTGACGTAGCTAAAGTGTGCTTAATCTTCAAAGTGCTAGAGTTTGTTTAGGTAAGACACGCACGTGCAATAAATTCCAAGAATATGGAATTTATTTTTACTCAGCTTTCCTCATTATCTTGAATATCAGTAATATAACTTCGGTTTTAGTACATTAGTACCTTGAAGGCTCCTTATTAGAGCGGTAAACACAATATACCCTGAACTTAACGTAAACACTCAATGAAATAGGGACTTAACGGCCAGACAGAGGTCTGACAATAAAATGAACTAAGAAAACGTACTCACTTTTAACCTTTTATTGGGGAGCTCCTGGTATTACTCAAATACACACTCCAAAATAACACAAATACTGATAGCCCGAACTTTCGTACTATCGTAATATCGTAGAAACGTAGGTAAATCGTATATCAATAATCAGGAAGAACCTATCACATATAAAACGAAGCTCTTTGGTATACTTGAGCGCGCCTATATATACTGCATACCACCACGTCATGACTTACACTCGTTGCCACATATAATTCAGCGGGAGAAACAACATCTCGTTAAGTGAGAAGATAATTTGCATAGGAAAATAAAATAACAAGAGATAGTAAAATCAAAAAGAAACTGAATCTAGAGTATACGTTACAGGTGTAAGAAGAGGGACATCGAAGAAAATGTCCCACAGTCTCTCTCTCTCTCTCTCTCTCTCTCTCTCTCTCTCTCTCTTTCTCCAAGAGAGGCGCAGACAGTGGAGGTCCCTAACCTTGAACCTTCTTCCGCCGCTCCGGTGGCGCAGTGGTCTAAGGCGTTGGCCTCTGATCATTCGTCCGAAAGGGGTCCGGGTTCGAATCCCGGTGAGGCATGGATGTTGTGTTTGTCTTACGGCACTGGCTCTCTCCCTTCCCTGGAACCAGTGACCCTAAATTAGGGACGGGCGACTGCTTATAGCCCATTGAGTTGCTCACGGTGGTCGTTAAACCTCTAATAAAAAAAAAAAAAAAAAAAAAAAAGAACCTTCTTCCACCGCGGTGGGGGTATAATGAATTAGCTTTATTTTCTTTCCGCTAAGCTAATTATTATGAATGATTCTCTTCCTACCAGCTAGCTAATGATATACTTGTACTAAGCTTCAAAATTATGAATTCAAAAGAGTGTTGTTACTAGTTAATTACGAACGTAAACAAAGTCTCAACGCTGGTTATTTATAGGAATCAATAAATGTTATAAACCTAACAGCCAGACAGAGGTCTGACAAAAACTATGAATTGAGAAAGACTAACTTACATAAACTTCTTTATTTATACGACTCCTGGTCAACTAAGGCACACACACACTTGTAGTACAATACTGAATAATCTCTCCTCGTATTATAAACGCTCTCTCTTAACAACCACAAGCTCTCCTCATAACAACACAAAACGCTCCCTAAGTCTTGATGAACGCGCCTATATACTAGCTACCACCACGTCATGACTTACACTCATTGCCAGATCTCATTCATCGGGTGAAATAATATTTCGTTCAGTAAGAAGATAATTTACATAGTAAAATAAAATAACCAGAGATAGTAAAATCAAAAGGAAAGTGAATATAGAGTATACGTTACAGGGGAAAAAGTTATATATTATGCAATGCGTAGAGAGGATGATGCTTTCATCTCTCAGATCGCAAAGAAGACCTGAGAAATAAGTTGTTTTGTTTCTCGCACAGCAGCCCCTGCTCTGTCAAGTACCCCTTGTCGTGGCGCGTGAGGCTTCAAAGTGGACGAATCACACACACAGAAGCAAAAAGGGACGCATCAGCCAAACTGTTTGGTGAGGGTACCAACGTCAATGTGGGAGCAAGGGGTATCAACCAAGATGTAGGATCAAGGTGGCCTTGTGTATTGCCTGCACTTTATATCAATACAAAAAGAAGAGCAGGTGGAGATTTACACCTACTGTAATCTCTCCGAGAAATCCCACGGGATTGCAATCAAGGGAATAGGACTCAGCGTACCGATAAACAAAATCAGAAATTAGCTCAAGAAAACCTTCGGGATTATTAGGGTAAGCCTTCTAAGGAAAAAATGAGGCAGACTTGGAGCCGGTGTTGGTGCTGTTGGCAAGCACAATATTAGCGAGTCTAGTAACGTTTTCTTTCAGCAGGACAATTCTCCATGATACACTGTTCGGACGGATAGAGAATGGTCCGCAGAACACGAATACTTCCCTGGCCTCTAAATGTCCGAGGCATAATTCTAATCGGACAGCTGTGGTTTGTGTCAGAACGGTGAATCCGTTCTGCGGGGGCTCAACCACGTACTTACAAGAGTAAAAGGATCTCTTCGTAAAACGTTAGTACCTGATACCAAAATACACCACTGCAAATCTTGTAGCGTCGATTCCTCGCCAGGTAAGAGCTGATTTGGCGGCACATTAAGGACTAACGTCATATTAAACACGAAGTCATAACATTTTGGCTCTTGTTATGTCCTTTTTTAAAGTAATATGTCCTTAAATAATGCTTTTCGAATATGTAGTTTTGTTCCCAGGATGAAATCACTGTATATCCGGATAAAAGAGACTTAAAGCGATCTCCGTCTTCAAATGTTGTAATTTCTGAAGAAAGATTGTGTCGGAGGAATTTGTAATTATAATATCCCACACTTGCTTCAGTTCGTACAGCAATTTCTTTGTTAAAGAAAGAGGTACACCAACTTAATACTGTACGACGTGTTACAAAACAAAGCGCTCTACTTGCGCTTATTCTTCGGAACCTAAAATTACCATAAACAAAAAATTTGGGAACCACATTTAGAGGATCCTAAATCTCATACCCAGAAGAAATACAGAATGTCTACTGCAACCAGGAAGTACGGCTGGGAATATAAAAATTATAAGAAAGATATTTCGCAGAACAGAGAAAACAATGAAAGATATTTGACAACTGGTGCCTAAGTGAAGTTAAACAGAATCCTGTTTCTGAAAAAAAGTACGAGCAAAAATGAAACTGTTAAAGTACAATTTGAAGAAAAATATACAGGCATCAAAGAATATGAAGAATCTGATGATAGGGGATATAAAAAGTGAATGCTGCAGGGAAATTATACTAAACGAAAAAACAGAAAATAACATAATCGAGAATCAGTAACAGAAAAATTGTAATGTTCTTACAATGCGATGGTAAGAAGATCACATTTCTTCACGGTCATAAATATAAAAAAAATACATGTTCGTCTACTTCGAATTATGTCGGAATTTGTATTCGGTTCATTCAGATGAAAGTATAGCAATAAACATGGCAACTTACGGGGATAACCTGAAACCGGAATTAATCGCCGTGAGCACTTAGCCAAGCATCTCATCTTCATACTATACTTGGGGCAAATCTAACCTGAGTATTGAGTTAAAGTTACTGTGTGTGTACTTCCACTGCATAACATAATTCCAGTCGAAAAGCCGGTGTTCGAATTTGAACTGAGACCTAAAAAAGGACATGGATGTATAGATGTTCTTAATGTTGTATGTACGTACATTATGAAATTGAAGATCCCAATTTCGTTCACGTTTCTTAAAAAAATACAGATATTCGTATTTTAGCGACGTCGTTGTCACTTCTGTGTTGCTTCAGAGAGGCTGTACAGTCAGTTTACACGGAGGATATTTACTGCGAGCGGGAGGAGAGAATTGTGTTAGCCTGAAGGTAACTGTGGAAATAATGGTTTGGCAATTAAGCTTGCTCCTTTCTTCGTCGTTACTAGTTTAAAATACTCATTTAGAAATCGTTTATCTGGTGGTCAGCAAAGTTGAGAAGGTGTGAGGGTTGAGGGGTGACATCGTCATAGAACGCGGGAAGTTTCATTTTGTCTTGCCTTCAGTAACCCTTAGGGAGAAAGGTCCGCGCCACATCGCACCCCATTAGTTTGCGAAGAAATACTAATACGCAAGAGATATCTTGTCGGTGAATCGTTTTTGCAGCCTTAACAGTGTAATCATGTTAGCTTTACCCCGAGTATAGAACGACCCATGTACACTACCGTCAGTTCAACGATGTGCATGCATCGCTTACGTCGGAACGAGCAGCACTGCTGAACCGCAAGGGCGTCCTCCTACGGTAGGATGGATCCACACCTGAAAGAGTCTACCCCAGCACATTCTCCAGATATTACCTCTAGCGACTACCAAATTTTCCAGTCGTTGCAGAATGTCCTAGACAGACAGAAGGTTTACCGGCCGGTACGATGTCGAACGCTCACTTACCAACTTTTTTACGCTGTCCAACAGTAGACTGAAGAAGCGTACATGCTTCTGCTTTGTCCGTCTGTCCGTCCGCACGATAACTCGCGTAAAATGGTTCGATTTCGATGATATTTTAATATGTGGTATGGGACCGCCTGGAAATGAACCTTATTGAAAATGGACGAAATGTGGTCAAAGGTCACGACTTAGGAGCGAGATCCATTCCATTGACCTTATGCATCATAACTTGCGTAAAAATGGTTTGATTTCGATGAAATTTTAGTATGTTGTAGGGGACCACCTGGGGACGAAACCAATTGAAATAGGAGAAATGAGGTCAAAAGTCACGACATGGGAGGGATATCCATTCCATTTCATTTATGCGTCATAACTTGCGTATCATCATCATCATCATCATTGTCAACCATTATCAATCCACTGCTGGACGAAGGTCTCCCCAAGTTTCCTCCACAACGGTCTGTCTTGTGCCAGTCTCCTCCATGTCACTCCCGCATATTTACGAATTTCATCCACCCATCTCCCATGTGGTCTTTTTCTGGGTCTTCTCCTGTCCCTTAGAATCCAATCTAAAATTTCGGCTGTCCATCTATGGTCTGTCCTTCTGGCAGTATGTCCAACCCATTGCCATTTCAGGGATTTAACCCTGATCATGATGTCTTCCACTCTCGTCATTTTTCGGATCCACGAGTTTCTCTTCTTATCTCTCCTGGTTATACCAAGCATGCACTTCTCCATGCTTCTTTGAGTTGTCTGCAGCCTTTGTATGTCTCTTTTAGTTAAGGTCCACGTCTCTGCACCATACGTAAGCACTGGAACGATGCATTGATCAAACACTTTTCTTTTAAGACATAATGGCATATTGCTCTTGAAAATTATGCTGTTTCTTCCAAAAGCTCTCCAGGCAAGTTTTGTAAGCCGATTAATTTCTTCATCAATGTGACCCTCACTTGATATCTGCTGTCCAAGATAAACATACGTATCTGCTATCTCCAGTTTTTCTCCATCAATCGATAAATCTTCATTTCTTGTAAAAGCATTGAACATCACTTTTGTCTTCTGAAAGTTCATTTTTAATCCCACTTCTTTACTCTTGTCAGCAAGTTCCTGGATCATACTCTGCAGCTCTGATGGGGTAGTTGCAAAAATGACTACGTCTTCAGCAAAACGAAGGTGGGTTAGATAATCTCCATTAATCTTTATCCCTTTGTTTTCCCAGTTCAGTGATTGAAAGACATTTTCCAATGTGGCATTAAAGAGCTTCGGAGATATGGTGTCACCTTGTCTCACTCCCTTTCCAATTTTTATGTGTGTTGTATTTTCAAACAGCCGAATATTTGCACTTGCATTTTCATAGATGTTATTAATAATATTAATGTATGCATCTTCAATACCGTAGGATTTCAGAGCCGTGGTAACTGCTGATGGTTTCACCGAATCAAAGGCTTTTTCATAATCGATAAAAGCCATGCACAATGGAAGTTCATATTCCCTCGCTCTTTCAATTAGTTCTCTCAGTACGTGGATATGATCTATTGTGCTGTAGCCACTCCTGAATCCAGCTTGTTCTCTCGGTTGAGCCATGTCCAGTGTTACCTTCAAGCGGTGTGAAAGAACTTTAGTGAAGATTTTATAAACCACTGATAGGAGGCTGATAGGTCTGTAGTTCCTGAGATCCTCAATGTCACCTTTTTTATGTAGCAGGATCATTGTAGCATTGTTCCAATCCTCAGGAATCTTCCCTTCATTAAGGCATCGAGTGAAAATTTGGGCGAGTACTGTTTCGATTTCTCCACTTGCTTCTTGTATGATGTCTATAGTAATTCCATCTTCTCCTGGAGCTTTCCCCCGCTTCATGTTCTTGATTGCATGAGCAACTTCTGCTGGGAGGACTGGAGGAACTCTGGTATCTTTCACGATGTCTGGAGTACATGTATCATCCCTTTCATATAATTTGGAGTAGAAATCTTTCACTCTTGTCAAAATTTCGCCTCTATTTCTTGTTATAGAACCATCTTCTTTTCTCAGAGCCATAATCTGTTTTCTTCCCTTACTGAGATGTCCCTTTGCTATCTTTAGGCTTTGGTTGTTTTCAATTGCTTTCCTCACTAGCTCACAGTTGAATTTCCTTACGTCTTCAGTGATACTTTTTCGTGTTGTCTTGCATAGCTCTATATATTCCACTTTGGAAGTCGCATCTTCTTTAGTTGTCCTCATCTCTCTTCTTTTTTGCATCAACATTTTGGTTTTTCCTGATAATTTGTTCACATGCAACTTGTTCTTAGACCCAGCTAATTTTGTTGCTGTTTCCATTAGAGCTTTGGTTACTTTTCTGTTAACTTCCGAAATATCCACTTCTTCCGATGTTAGAGGCCTTCTAAAGCAGAGAATCTGTTCTTCAGTTCTAACTTGAAAGTATTATGGTGTTTTGTTGCGTATAAATGGTTCGATTTCGATAAAATTTTAGTACGTAGTAGGGGACCACCTGTCGATGAAGCCTATTGAAAATGGGCGAAATGGGGTCAAAGGTCACGACATAGGAGCGAGATCCATTCCATTTCCCTTATGCGTCATAACTTACGTAAAAATGCTTCTATTGCGACAACACTTTAGTATGTTGTTCCAGAGATACGCTGAACCGGTTCCGTTGAATATAATCAAAATAGGGTCAAAGGTCAGGACACGGGAGCCAGATTTATTCCACAGCCATTATCCTCATAACTTGACTATAAATGCTTCTATTGCGACAAAACTTTAGTATGCTGTTCCGGAGGTATACTGAACCAATTCTGTTTAATATAATCGAAATGGGGTCAAAGGTCAGGACACAGGAGAGAGATTTATTCCACAGCCATTATCCTCATAACGTGAGTAATAACTTGAGTAATGATTTCTGGTATGTTGGAAAGCGTATCATAATCAATGCATTGCATGATTTTACATAACTTGTTTATGTCAAAGCTACCACAATTCTACTCAGACGATATCCAACAGCTACCCAGAAGATGGGAGTAGGTCGTAGCAAGCGATGGTGACAACATTTTTGTCTGATTTCTATTTGTGTATACAGTAATTTGCACTTTCCTGTTGCCTTGCATTTGCAGATATTAGTCTTTCCAAACCAATGTATGATTAAATTATAATTTATTTCGTTTTGTCTTATTCTTTACAAAATATCATGGCGATTTTTGAAGTTGTTTTCACTTCCAAAGGTCTCTCATAAATTTTATCAATTACTTTTAGAGAAGTTGGTTGTGATTTAATTTTTTTTTTCGTCTTTGAGCATAAATAACAGGACTAACCAAGTAAGTATCCTAAAATCACGTGGATGTAAGATAAGTAAAATTAAATTTTTATCAATAGAACAGTATTTTTTTTTAAACCAAATATTATTTTGATTACAATATAATGAAGTATTACCACTTGATCCTTCTAAATATTTATTTTTTAATATCAAACAAAGGCGAAGTACACGCAGTTCATATCGCAAATCGGGAAAGAAAGAACGTGTTATAAAAATAGGGTTAGTTCTACAATGATTGAAGTGCGGGTATATGTGTATATCACACATTAATTTACTTGCAAATATTAAATTCCTTTAATCACGTTATAATTGCCTAAAAAACTGTTTTTAGGTGTCTTTGACTTCGTATCATCGAGTCAAAGAAAACAGTAACAAACTTTTTAAACTTTAACTCGTAAACTGATTGCATAAATCTTTTTTTGCTATACGAACATTACACACCGAATTTTTTTGTTTTGTACGCGCATAAATATGTAATCCACATTATGTGTGTTACCTTTATACCAGCAATTCATGTGCTTCGAAAAAAGTGAAAACCGTTACTAAGCGATGGTGTTTTTATACAAAAACGCAATGGCAGTAGAAAACTTTTTTAAGCACAAACTGCTTGACGAAGCGTTTTTCAACAGATATAAATTTTTAATAAAGTTAACACAGAATAAAGGCTAATATTCTTCTGAATTCTTTTTTAGAACTTTTAAAACACGTATATTGTCGGAGATGCTAAGGAAGAATTATTTCCGAGCACGCCAAGGAAGAAATCATTTCCGAGCATTCCAAGGAAGAAATCATTTCCGAGACATTGAATGCAAATCACCCCTTTTTTGATTTGTTGTTATCTTTAGTCTGTCCCAATTCAGTCATTTCTGGAAAGCTGTCTTTTGAAAACTTGAAAATTGTGAGTGCAGTTGGCATGCCCGAAAGTTATTCAGGAGACGGAATGATTGATCTAAGGATTAGAGTGGTTAAGTTTTTGATGAGAAACATACACGAAAGCAGATAAAAAATGGGAATTTGACTAATGAAGATGATAAAAGTTACAACTATTTGGTTATTAGATTTTCTCTTTGAAGTTGGACCGTAAATTCCTTTACTTCCTTTCATTTTACTTTTTGTTCTGTAAGCATTCCTCCATTTCCAATTTGGAGCAGCTGGCAACGGAAATGTAGAATGCACAAGGCCTACTGGTATGCACATGCATACCAGTAGTCCTTGGTAGACTAGAGCTCTAAATTGGAAGCCCACGTTCCTGACTGCTCGACTGCAGAGAAGGTGGAATGTTATTGAAGAAATATTAAAAGGAAAAGAGTTCAGTGAAAAAATATTTCTTTTCAGTTACGTGGAAACCAAATACTGATATCATTATCCCAGGGAAAAAACGTAATTTCTACTGTTTCCCCTTATTGTAAGGATAACATAGCCCAACAAAAATCGGAAAATGCTAAAATACCCGTACATACGAGCAGCACATCTAAATCTAAGAGATTTAACCGGCAGCGAAACCCCTAAACAAAAAAAAATTCCTTCAGAGCTGAAAAGAATCGAATATTTCTTTTCCCCCACACACGTACCGAGTAAGAGAAAACTCAGAAAAATACCTGTTGCTGTCCTCAATTCTCTGGGGTGTTGCCGTTATTGAAGATGGCGGGTGGCCTAGAGCTTTTGATACTACGATCAAAAGACAGACCAATCACCAGGCAACGCGTAAAGGAAACATTACTGGGAAAACGCACTGAACCAGTCATTTTGCGTCATGTTTGTGGGTACTGTGGTGATACGAGCACAAATTTCCTACTTCATCGAAGATAACACGCGAACTCACCCCTCAGCAAGTTTAGATGAAATATTGGTTACTAAGGTGTAATTAATAGGGTGTAGGGTCCAGTCGTGTCTACTGCTTTCTGTAAAGTCGAACATGCATGTGACGCACTGGCGACAATTGCTGCGGAAGCGATTCTCTCACCAGAAAAAGATCCTGCACTTTATTGAACCAGCCAGATCAACTTCCCACGCAGGTACTAAATCAGTGTCATTCACCGTTGCCAAAGATATAGCTCGAAGCGTGGTTCACATATGACTTAATGGTAAATTCTCCCTGTGGTCTGTTTATCCAGTATTCATGGAAGAATGTAATTCCATATCAGATGGTCTTCTACTCCTTTCGTAGTTTTTGTTCTATTACGGCTTCTATTACATATCAGCCATGACCTGTAAGAGAAGTAGGTTATCTTTACGTCAAACATAAAATTAAGTCACTTTGCTAACGCCAAAGATATGATTTACTTGTACTAAAGTTTACACTTTGGTATATTCTACTCAGAAATTCATACTGAATTATGCAAGATCTTTCCACTTACAAAGCTCTTTCATAAAACTTATAAATTACGACTTGGTAGTGTTTTGTATTTAAAGATTTTGGTCCCTTATGTGATAAAATCTGTTTCAATTTTCCTAACACTAACCATTGTATTTGTTATTTTGTAATCGCAAATAACTTCTTACATAGGGTAAAACTCTTTCATATCTTTTCTGTATTTGTGTTGAAAGATGACTTACAATATTTAACTACAGGACCTTATGTGTGTGTATGCCAGCGACCCCCGAAGCCGGCATACTCACACGTAAAGTCTTACTGCCTGTTTGGGAGGATATACGTTGTGTCGTGTTTTTGAGTTGTGTACTCAAAAAACTACTCAAAAACACGTGTACTGCCGTCAGTTCGACGATGTGCATGCATCTCTTACGTCGAAACGACCAGCACTGTTGAACCGCGAGCGCGTCCTCCTACACTAGAATGAAGCCAGACCTGGCATTGCCCCAAGAGACTATCCCAGCACATACCCCAGACATTACCCCCAAGCGACCACCACTTTTTCCGGCCTTTGCAGCATTTCCTGGACAGACATGTTTTACCAACCGGGACGATGTTAAACGCCCATTTACTTACGTCCAAGCTCTCCACTGCACCGACAGTGTCCAAGAGCTGCCCATAGGCGCCAACTTCTGAAAATTTCGAGGGGTGTTGAAATCCAAAAGACAGGTATCGTTTCTAGTGTTGAAATTTTAGATGTTTAAATGGACCTTGTCTTCAGTGTAAACGCAAACAAACCGATACATGATTTCATGATAAAGATATGAAATTTGTTTTTATAGCAACCAAATTCTTGAACCCCGTTTTAATTCATCCGATTTAAGTTTCTGTTATGTGCGTACTAGAGCTCCTATAATTTTTTTCTTTTGGACAAAATTTGAGCATTTTGTTAGGGACTACTGCCAGAAAACCAAACCTGTTGAAAAAGGCTTAGATTGGCAGTATATATCATTAGTCAAAACAGACAGTATGCTAACAGCGATACTTTTGAAGAGCTCGCTCTAGCAGTAGCAAACAAACTGACGTGCTCAGTGTTGGAATGGAACATCTTCATAATCATTGCACTGTATTATTTTCCTTACTTGTTATTGTTAGCATTTAGCGTATAACGCAGCATATGTTACAGTGAAATTTTTGCTTTGATCAACAAGTGTAACTTGGAAATCTCCACCTCCACCCCGCCATCATTCATCTTGCTGTCCATGTGATCCAGTTGTTATCGATTTGTCATATCACCCCTGTGTGGATTGATAGATGTTACTATTGGTAACTCCTTATATGTTTTATAAAGCTAGGGAGAAAATAAAGGCCTCAACAGAATTATGTCAAAGAAATGAACAATAACTGCAACAACAACAGCAAACAACAACAAAAAAAAACTTCAAAATATCTGTTGAGCGAGAAAAGTTCATTCGCAGTCTCGCTGGGTGTCTTCTGCTCTCGAACGGCCATTCATTACTCCCGTTCTGACATTTATGGCTTTATGACCCTAATAAAGCTCATTGCGTGTATGGTGAGCTGCTGACAGCTTACTGATGTACAAGGAACGTAATCGCGAAAAAAAAAAAAAAAAGAAATCGGTAGCTTTAAACAATTAGGAAGGTAGGGTACAAACCACATCCCACACCCCCAATTTCTCGCTTGCTTGGCTGTCTTATTTCTTAAGTGTTTCTTCGGTAACGGTGGTTAAAACACGATTTTTTGAAAATATTGATTTTTTATAGAAACCAAATATTTGCGCCATATTCCGATCATCTTATTTTTTTTTTATTTTTTGTAAAGTGGAACTAAATATTTAAGTATCAATCCAGTACATATAACAAAAATTCGGAGGGGTGCTCAAGTCCCTGAGCACCCCCGTAGTTGGCGCCAGTGCAGCTGCCCAGAACATGAGAGCAGGTCATGGCAAGCGATGGCGACTACATTATAGACTGATTTGTACTTGTATATACGGTAATTGGCACTTTCCTATTAATTTTTCCAAAACCAATGTACGATTAAATTATAATTTATTTTGTTTTGTCTTATTCTTTTCAGAACGTCATGCGGATTTTTGAAAACGTTTTCACTTCCAAAAAGCCTTTCATAAAATTTATAAATTCCCTTTAAAGAAGTAGGTTGTGATTTATTCCTTTTAATTTGCAAACCGATTGCATAAATCTGTTTTTGTTATACGAACATTACCATCCGATTTGTTGTTTTGTGCTCCCATATATGTTCTTGCATAATGTAACACTCTTACTTATCTTTTGGATCAAATTTGAAATCGCACTTTAGACATTAAAAGATAAAATGCTTACCACCAACTGCAAGAAATGAAAATGTTACTTTTTTCAATTACTCATAACACACAAAATCATAAAGAACATCTAAAAATGATATAGTCGATTTTAGAATCAGTAGTAACAAATCTAGAACAGTTAAGGAGTTAATAAGAAAAGCAAAGGACATCAAAAAAAATAATAATAATAATAACTGCTGAGATCTTGTTTTTCAAATTTTTCATACACATGCACACACACAAATCATTATCATCATCATTGTCCAGGATTCCCAATCCTCTGCTGGATGAAAGTCTCCTCGTGTTTCTTCCACAACGGTCTGTATGGTGCCTGTCTCCTCCGCGTTACTCCCACACGATTTTGCATTTCATTTACCAATCTCCTATGTGGTCTTCTTCTGGGTCTTTTCCATACACACACACACGGACAATGAAATTTGCGCACCAAGAAGGAAGCATCGGATCGAACTGAAATTTTATGGACGTAATGATACAGATGAATGATACGCATGGTGACAAAAACAGAGCTCCAGGGCAATTACAGAAGGGTCTGTGGTACGCAGTCCAGTCATCTTCAATAGCGCGTCGCACCGCCTCGTGCGGCGATACATGCTGCAACGCGGTCCGGCACGGACGCGAACAGACGCCTGATAATGTCCTGCCGCAGACTGGTCCACACGTGTTGGACGGTGTGCTCCAAATCCCGGATAGTGCGGCAACGGTGGCAGCTGGCGTTTCAACTGGTCCCACACATGCTAAATAGGGGAAATGTCCGGGGAGCTGGCAGGCCATGGAAGTGTCTGGGTATGACGTAGGCAGTCCTGGGCAACCCGAGTCTTGTGCGGGCGGGCATTATCCTGCTGGAATAGCGCACCTGGAATGTTGCCCAAGAATGAGAGCACAAGGAGCCGTAGGATCTCAACCACATACCGCTGGCCCGTCAATGATCCTCCGTACCACTACTAGAGCTGATCACCACACGTTGCTAGTCTGTGGCGTTCCACGTCGCTCTGGTCTGCTACCACTGCGCACGGAGCCAGCGATGTTCCGCTGCTAATGGCAGCACACGTAAGGGGCGCTGGGATCGTTGATTTGCTTCCGCGAGGCGTTGGTAAATGGTTCGTGGGCACACAAGAGCCGCTATATCTTCCTGTATAGTGCCCCGTGTCCCCGTGGGATACGTTCGTGCCTGGCGCACGATCTGTCAGTTCTCTCCACCGTTGGTCCTCCTGGTCCGTCCGGAACTACTCACCCGTGTTGCAGTGCCGTCACTTGTCCACTGCTCCCAACACAGTCGGACGGTATGGTCAGAACGATCTACGTGGTGGGTTATACTGCGCGCCGACCACCCTGCGGTTTTTAGCCAGCTGAACAGGCCTCTCTCAAAGTCCGTAAGTTATGTAAGTCGACGTCTCTATCGCCTATCCGGCATTTTTGTCACTCTGTACTCTTGCTTACGCCGGCCGGCGCTTTTCGCTTTCATGGGGCATCGATTACACGCCGGTTTATAAGGGTGCCGGTTCGTGCTTGCAGCGCCACTACAGGTTGTGCGATTATGCCCAATTGCACCAAACATGGATCATTTGCATACCAGCATGCAATCTAACTATTTGCAAAGTTTCGTGGTTTTAGCATGTTTTCTTCTAGATGCGCAAATTTCATTGTCCTTGAGTGTACAGTATATATACATGCAGAAAAAAATATGCAGCTTTAGGAAAAAGAAATCGAGAGCAGTAGAAAGGCAAGTATATTACTTTTGTGCGAGCAACTCACGTGCTTTGATAAGAAGGAAAACTGTTGCTAAGCTATGGCGTTTTTATGTAAAAACGTAATGACAGCAGAAAATGTTTCGGGACAAACTGCTTGACGAATCGTTTTCCAACATATACAAATTTTTAACAAAGTTAGCAGAGAAAACAAGCTAATATCCTTTTGCATTATTTTTCAATAGTTTTAAAACACGTATGTTGTCGGAGATGCAAAGAAAGAATTATTTCCGAGACATCAATTTTATTGAATGCAAATCTTTTTTGTTCTTCAATGTGCCGCATTTTACTCGTTTCTAGACTAATCACCACCCGATGCATAATGGAAAAATTACTGAAAAAATGCACTGAACTGATGTGATTTCCCGTCATGTTGGTGGGTTCTATGTTGATACGAGCACATATTTCCTGCCTAATGGAAGATACCTCGAGCCCTCACATCATAGCAACTTTAGATGAAATGTTGGTTTCTAAGGTGTAATTAACAATTTTGACGAAATAAATTTCTCCATCATCTTTGTCCACATCGAATCCGGCCCCCTCACTCCGAGGTAAGTCGCTCTCTCAACTGAGCTACTCTGACATGTGGTCTCATTGATATCTGCCTTTATCTAGTGTGCGTCCTGCGGCGCAGGCAGGTCATATCTCTCCTCCCCGCCCGAAAGAAGGCCGGGGACACTACCAACGGGTCAGCCGGGACCATGTGTCGCTGTAGGCAGTCATCCGCTGAATAATGTGCATTTGAGAACTCCCAGACAATTTGGTGTGCGGAAAGTAACGTCACTCACATTTACCTTTTCTAAGCACTGAGGAAGGGATTCTCATTTTTCCTGTCTTGCGGTGTGGAAAGAACTCACATCATTGCGAGAAACTTAACGGCCAGGTCATCCTGGAAGTTCGGGCGCCAATGTAATGAAGTAAATTTCTCGATCATTTTTGTTCACGCTGGACATCGAAACTAGGTCCCCTCACTCCGGAGTAAGTCGCTCTCCCAAGTGATCTACGCGGACATGTGCTCTCATTGCTATCTGCCTTTATCTCGTGTGCGTCCTGCGGCGCAGGCACGTCACATAACGTGGAGGGCACAGCTCGGTGTACTGGTGTCCGTGTAATCGAACGTGCACGTGACGCTCTGGCGACACTTGCTCGGGAACCAATTCTCCCACACGAAAAAGGTCCACCAGCACTTAACTGAACTATCCAGATCAACTTCCCCCGCAGCTACGAAATCAGTTGATAAAAAGTATTTGTTCTCTCAAAAAAATAGCGCGGTGCGTGGTTTACATAAACATTAATATTAATTTCTCACTGTGGTTAGTTTAACTAGTACTCATGGAGGAGTGTCATGGGATATTAGGTGATCTACTTTATTCGTAATTTTTTTCCATTTCGGTTTCTATTAATCAGCAATAATTTCTGTACCGTACGTTTTATTGTACTACCAGCTGCAAAGCCCGTTGAGATAAGAACACAATGAGCTGTTGAAATCCCTTATTGCTATTCAAGCGTTTATTAACGACGTTGGAAAATATCTTTGTACACGATATTTTTTAAATACTTTTTTTGGAATGTGGGAGTAGTTTTCCTTGTTCTGACCCTTTAACTGTGACATCATGAAACCGTCGATCTCTTGACAATGCATCATAAAGTTGTCCATGGCTAATCACTGGTTCAATTAGGTAGATGGCTATTTTATCCAGTGTTTGACTTTGAGACTTATTAATGGTCATGGCAAAGGCGAGTTTTACAGGAAACTGTCGTCGTCTTAATGTGAATGGAAAGTCTATAACAGTAGGCTCGAGGTCACTTCGCGGAATAAAAACAGTTTTACCACATGCTGAGCCTGTAAGTACTTCTACAATGCCCAAATCGGGTTTCAGTTCTGTAATTACCAGTCTTCTTCCATTGAATAAACCTCGTTGGGTATTAAGGTTTCTCAGGAGCATGATAACAGCCCAGTCTTCAATTTAAGTCTGTGAAGTGGCATTCCTGATGGAGTTTACTCATTTAAAAACTCTATAGGATAATACCGTTCAGTATTTTCTTCGCCGTCCGCATCAATTGAATTAGATCTTAAGTATGGTCTATAATATAATAGCAACCTCATTAGATCTTGGAGCATTATAATGCCTTTGATCATTTCTACGATCTTGAATAATAGCTATTGATACATTAGAAGGAACATCGTCATTCATTTGAGCACCTTGAATACTCTCTTGCTCGACTTCATAAAGCATTTTACATGCTTCCACAAATGAATTATTTTATGTCATGAATGTATTCAGTGTCTGTAACAAATCTTTATTGTCCCCCCTATTTTCTCGCTTTGGAAAACAGCGTCATCATAATTCAATATATACAATTGCGCGTATTTCCGCTGTTCACCATTATCAGGATGTAATGCTCTTGCACGATGATAGATTAATCCATTTATTCTAAAACAATAAGACCCATAACTTGGTGGAGGATCCGTTAGTGTTGCCATCGATGCAAATGCAAGACAACTATTAACCGACCGTATGTTTAACCATAAAGTTTTTTGAATGCTCATGCTGATTTCATAAGTTGTTCAAATAATTGGGAAGTGCGAGCAGGATCTAATTTTACTACTCCTTTTGAGCAACATTTAGAAAATTTACCATCTGAAGGTGTTTCTCCGGCAAAGTTTTTGGCTTTATAAAATTCACATATTTGCTCAAGAGTGACACATGTGTGTCTCGCTACAGTCTTTTAATCGTCTACATGGTTTAAAGCCACATGACGTGTAACATTTGTGTATCATTGTCGGTTCCTTAATTTCCTCTGAGCCTCTCGAGTGCAGCTCTCATTCCTTTGTTCGGGGGTCGTATTTTGTACCTCTGCAACATGTACATTTGTCATGCGCTGAGATTCAGCTTCAATATGTTCCAGTGTCATACGACGTTATGTTCCGGCGTCGTATGACGATCACTCAAACGTCGAATTTCAGAATTTCCTTTCGGCTGCGCTGTATTTTTGTCTTTTTTTCTCTGGCATGTTCGGCATTCCAGAAGTTAACATCTTGTCTTTCGACTGAAGTGCTGGATTCAGAATGGAAAAAGCTGTTGATTTATCGAAGTTTCATGAAGGACAAATTGTGATGGCACGACGCCTCGGAACTACGATCTCAGAAACGGCGCGGCTTGTGAGTTGTTCACGTGACGCTTTAGTGAGTACGTATGAAGAGTGGTGCACAAATGGCCAAACAACGAACCGTCGTCCAGACGTACGTCGTCCGCAGCTTATTGATGCCAGAGGGGAGCGGAGACTGTCGCGCATTGTTCACATGAGCCACAATGCCACAAATCACCCGCAACTACCACAATGGTGATTACTGCAATGTGTCACAGCATACAGTTCATCGCAGCTTACTGCGCATGGGCCTGCGTAGCTGAAGATCCCCATGATCACTGCACGTCATCGCCAACAACGCATGAAATGGGCCCAAGATCATCAAGATTGGACAGTGAATGATTGGAAGAAAGTGGCCTGGTCTAACGAATCCAGATTCCCGGTGCATCATGTAGACGGCCGAGTGCGGATACGCCGATTACCAACGGAGGCAATGAAACTTGGACGCACTGTTGGGCTGAAACAGGCCAGCGGCGGCGGTGTCATGCTGTAGGCGATGTTTTTTTGGGACACTTTAGGCCCCATTGTCGCAATAGCACAATCTCTGAAAGCCGCTAGGTATCTGAAAATCGCTACAGACCACGTTCACCCATTCATGGCAACTGTGTTCCCTGCTGGTGATGACCATTACCAACAGTTTATTGCGCCATGCCACACTGCCAGAATCGTCAAGGAGTGGTTCGAGGAACATGCTGCTGAATTTCTATTAATGCTTTGGCCTCCAAATTCATCCTGACATGAACCCGATCGAACATGTGTGGTTCCACCTGGAAAAGCGTGTTTGCACTATATCACCACCACCACGAAATGTAAGGGAACAGGAGGACCTGCTGTTGACATTATGGTACCAGATAACCCAGGATACCTATCACCACTTCATCGAATCGATGCCTCGCTGTAATGTCCGCCATTTTGCGGGCTAAAGTGTATTCCATAGCTTATTAACAGGTAGGTGGTCATAATGTATTGGCTCATTGGTGTAAATATGTATTTCATTTACCAATTTTCATTCCGATTGGTTTGTTTCTTCTTAGTTCTCCGGGTTTTTGTTTGTCCATTTGTTTTCGGCAAAGGGTGCATTCTTGAATTTCAAGAAATAGTCAAAGTTTAACAAGATATTAGCTGTAAGACAAACGTTTAAGTACATTTTAAAACATCACCAAGGTGATTTCGTTAAACAAAATAATGTAGTTTCGGTACTTCAACTAAAATTTTATACTTTTAAATATTTTAATGTAAAAAAGTTTTTCATTGATAATTCATCCCACCGTCAAACATAAATTTAAGTCATTTTGAGAACCCGAAATACTGTATATGATTACATTATACAGCACTGTTGCGAAAATTGCAACACCATGAATGAGTGCTGCTGTTAGTTAGAAGCATAAAGGATACGTTCAACCGGTGTCCATGTGCAAATGATTAAAATGTCAGTGAAAATTCGCACGCGGTATCGGGGCAGCGCCCTTTTAGGTGTCCATTCCAAACGAGTTGTAACTATCAGTGAATAACCGACAATGAATCGAAAGGATGTCTCTTGTGCCTCAGTATGCTCCGTCGCCAAAAACGTTTTCTTATGAACAACTAACGGACTTTGATCATACATGCATATCACTAAGCTGTTCTCCGAGATTCAGAGGTTAGCTCCAAAAAGAAATACAAACCACCAGATAGTTTTTGCTTACTGTTGCCGTACCAAACTTCTCCATTTACAGCGATCTTGACATACAACTTGGGTTTCACTGATATCCATCACACGCCGTACACAAGATCTTCTATACTTCATACTAATAATCTTTTTCATGCAGACACTCCTGAATCTGATCCTCCCTGGACCTTCTATGATTACCTTGGCCATCCTGTGCCTTTCCTTCCTGCCCACTTGGGCTAAAAGATTTTCTTAGGAAGAATCTCATCACTCATTCTTTCAACATGGACAAAACATACGAAGCATATTAATCTCCACCTTGCTAACAACATTTTGCTTCACATCACACAACTGCAACACATCTTCATTCCTCACACAATCAGAACGAGTCTTGCCACAAACCCGTAAGTAACGCATTTTCCAGCACACAAGCGACTTCAATGTTTCTTCTGTAGTACCTAGGTTTCACTGTCATACATAAGAGTAGGAACAATTACACTTTCATACCCCGATATGCGGGACTCTCTTGAGAACCCATCATTCCTGTGAAAACCTCCCAGAGCAGCTATGACTTTCAATGAAGAATTCACTCGTCTACTAATTTCACCATCCAATTTTTTCTCTCTGTCAAACATGCTTCTTAAATACACAAACTCACTAACCTGGTCCGTCATTGTGCTATTTACACTTACATTACATTCAGTGCAAGCAGTTCCTCTCTCAAAAGCTGTAACTTTGGTTTTTCCCTTATTTATACTCAGTTTGAATTTCATCTAAGCTTCGTACATCAGGGACAACATACTTTGCAACTCACGTTTGCACTCTGCCAACTGAACAGTGTCATGAGCATATACCAATCTGCACACACGAATATCACCAAGACATAAACCAGTATTATCTATTTTGGCATTACGCATGCACGCATCCATAAATATATTAAACAGCCATGGTGACATTACACGACCCTGTCTGACTCCTGTGCAAATAGAAAACCATTTCGATAAAACACCATTTACCCGCACACAAGCTCTACTACCAGCATGCATGGCTTTTACACTATTACGTAGATTCCCGGTAACACCATATTCATTCAATACCTTCCACAAAAGTGTCCTATTTACTCGGTCGTAAGTTTTCTGTAAATCTATGAAGGCAGCAAAAACTTTTTTGCCAACAGCCAGATACTTTTCAATCATCATACGTAATGCAAACATTTGGTTAGTGCAGCCTTTACTAGGCATAAAACCACTCTGAACATCCCACACTTTCTCAGATATAAGACCCCGTACTTTGTCAATAACGACCTTACCAAACACTCTTTCTGGCATACTCAGAAGGATAATACCACGATAGTTCTTACATTCAATCTGATCACCTTTCCCCTTGTACAAGGGAATAATGATAGCATCTTTGCAATCCCGAGGGACCATTTCTAACTCCCAGCACAACTGCCAAATTTCAGTTAACCAGTCAATTACAGTCACCACCATATTTCAACATCTCGGCAGTTATGACATCAACTCCCAAAGCCTTACCATTCTGAAGAGTTTTGAGAGCGTTACACACTGCTTTTCTTGAGATCCCTCCTGTGCTTCCATCCTTCACTGTGACATCATCTGCATCTATCTCAGAATCATCTTTGCTTTCCAGATCTAATAACTCACAGAAGTATGCGCCCCATCTTTCACTTAACTTATTGGGCTTTCATATCATTTCCCCAACCCTATTCTTCACACAACTTACAACTTTGTTTCCCCCTGAGTCTCATGTACTTCTAGAAAGTCTTTCTATATTTCCAAAATGCCAATTCATGTCTTTCCAACTTCTCCTTCCTATTTTTGCCTTACTCTGGCGAACCAACTTAGCGGCTTAACGCTTCTTACAGCGATATTCATCCGCAGAAACTCCCTTGCAACATCCCCAAATAGGCTTCCTTCTTTCTCTTTACTGCCTCTTCAATCTCACTATTCCACCAAGCATCACCTCTATTGTAACCCACTATTGTGGTGCCACAGACCTCTACAGCAGCAGTGACAACACAGTTCTTAAAACATTCCCACTTCTTTTCTATTGTACATCTCTCTCACAAGACTTCAGCTCCTTCAGTCGTTCTCTGAGTACGTCAGAATAATGCTGATGGTTTTCATGAAGGCTTTCAACCTTTATTATTTCCATCCTGGGCCGTTTCCTACTCCTTTTCCTCCAACCAACATTCAGTTTCACTCGTGACACTACCAAGTAATGATCAGAGCCAATTTCCGCACCTCTCGTCACACGAATGTCAACAACTAAGTGTTTCAGACGCTGATCGTAGACAACAGAATATATCACACTCTTTTGACCAAGAGGACGATTTTACCAAGGAAGGATTATTGGGATTAGAGAAAATGGATTTCCCTGCAGCGAAATTGCCACTCATACTGCTAAAGGACAAAAGTCCAGAACTGTTCTGCGAACGCGTGTCGGTGAACAGGTGAAGCTAGGACTCACAGAAATCCGGGAAATGGACAGCAAAATTGTACAACTTCACGAGGGGAGAAATACATCTCTACCGTATGGCATCGACCCATCGCTCAGGAACATCCGCAGCTTTATCGCAGCAGTACAGCTGTGTCATAGGTCAGATTCTGTCGTACAGCAGAGTTCGACGTCGCCTGCTTAACCGAGAATTTCCCGCTAGCAACCCATTGCTGCACATTTCTCGGGTTCTCAAACACAGACGATTAAGGCTGTTTGAAGAAAGACAATGGTACGCTGATTGGCAACAGCTCGTATTTTCTGACGAGTCACGGTTCAACCTGATGCACCATGCTGATCACATAAGTGTTCGATGACATCGTGGTGAACGCAGCTTGCAGCGTCATACTTGTCCAACGGCAAGCGTTATGGTTCGTGACCCATTTGGCCACAAATCGCGATATTGCCTGATACCAACTAAGAGAAACCTCAACAGCCAGCAATATATCAAGGATATTTTAGAGGCAGAGATCCTTCAGAGTTGTCTTAGCGCTATATTCCAAGAGGACAATTCTGGCTCACATATGGCTTGGAATGTCCAAGACGTTCCATGTACGGCAGATAACGCTCATTTCCTGGTATGCAGGTTCGACGGATATGTCGCCGATCGAACATGTGCGGACAATGGTAGCTAAGCGACTGACCTGTGAAGACTCTCCGCCGGTCACCAAAACAACTCTGGTCACCTGTAGAAGCAGTCTCGCTGGCTATTCCCAAGTGCGACATCAAACGAACCTCTTCAGTTCAATGACACACCATTTTGAGACTGTTATTTTTGCTGTAAGTGGCTTCAAACGATACTGAGTTTCGAAACGAAAACATGTTGTTACCTCTACAAATGTGATCAGTTATCTCTTGCAACATGAGGTACCTCGGATATGAATTTCATTTGAATAAATTTAATGTTTCTCGGTGTTGCGGTTTTCATAAAGAGTAGCAGATTTAAGTTTCGGCTTGGTTAGATTATTTACAAAACATTAGGCAGACATGTGCTAATAATATTTACTGGGAAATATCTCTTTAGTAAAATTTATAAATTACGATTGAGGAAGTATATTTTTTCTTAGTATTTAGTCCCTGAAGTGATAAAATCTATTTCCATTAATCCAACATTAAACAACGGATTTGTTATTTTGTACCATCTCATATTTACGTACAATATTGTTTCATATCTTTTTAAATTAGTTTTGAAAGCTGATTTTACATATTGTAAGAATAAATACTTACAACCACCTGCATAAAAGGAAATAGGCGACATTTTCCATTTACTCATAAAACAAAATCACAAGAAAGTATCTATGTATCACCTCGGTGAGCTTAGAACCAGTATTTACAATTATGAAATGCCTATATTATGGTATATATAAGAAAGGCAGAGGAAAAACGAAATAAATTAATTACTGAGTTGATTTTATTTATTCAAGTACAACAAAAATACAAACTGTTTTAGAAATGGGAAAAGGGAAAACACAGTAGAAGAGCACGAGTGTTGCCTTTATACCCGAAATTCACGTACTTCAAAATAAGCAAAACTTTTAGGAAACGTTTAGTGTATTTTTTTTCAGTCATTAGAATTAGAACGCTTTCTAAAACGAACAGTTTGATGTAAATTCTATTAGAAGGCACTGAATTTAAACTAAATTTTTGTAGAATGCAAACCAACACTTGTTTTCGTTTTTGATTCAGTATCTTTTAAATATATTTTTGGAGATGTTAAGGGAGAAATAATTTGCAAATCACTGAGCTCAAATCTCTATCTTGATATTCTTTTGTTTTTTTCTTCAGTGTGTGCCATTTTAATGGTTTCTGTGCTATTAAAATGTACAAAAGTTTAGAATTGGTTGAAGTGGAACTGGCTTGGATCAAGAAATAATCCGCAGAAAAAGGCACGACGTGATTCTATGCCATACTTGTCAGTTCGTTGTTCCATATATGCGTATCTCATTTACTTATTTTTTTATATCTTTCTTCTCAGCTGACTTAAAAATCACTGTTATTATCACCACATCCCGGGTGTGAAAACCAGATTCTATTTTGAGAATTATTACGTACTGGATGATTGAATAAATCTTCTGCAGGCCACTTCCATGAAGTATTTTTTCTTGATTTCTGATATTTTCTATCCGAAACAACTACGAATTTGTGTAGAAAACTTTTCCATTTTTTCCTTCCAAGTCCTTTGAGTTGGAAGAACCACTAAACCACTTCGCACTGAGAAAAACGTTTTGTTAATTCAGCAAAAAAAAAAAAAAATGTTGAATCAACAAAAATATTTTGTCGATATGCAGTTAACAAAAATGCTTGTTAAATTTACAAAAGTATTTGGATGAAAATTATTGTTGATTCTGCAAAATTTATTATTATCATGACAAAACGTTTTGTTCATCTAACAAAATGCCTAGGTCGATTTGTTTGGAATTTGTTTGATCCAACAATACGTATTGTTATCGTGATAAAACGTTTTGTTGCCACAACTAAACATCTTTTTATCGTGACACAGTAATAATTTCTTGCTCCAACCAAATTTAAAGTTACGTAGCTGGGCCACTTTGTCCCTAAACTTTTTTTCCGATGGCAACACTTTGTCAGTGTCGTAATTTTAGGGGTGTTCCCATTTTCCCCCCGCCAATATTTTTTCCCGCTGTACTTTAATTTTTCCTGCTGCATTTATTTTCTAGTGGTGTTCAATGGTATTACGTCACGAGGAAATTTTTTCAGAGCCAGCGAAAAATCTCTCACCGAGCGGATTCCAACCTGAGACCTTCAGTTTAGGAACTACGCGTGATTAACCACTCCGCTATAACTGTTCTTACGAGTAAATTCTTATCTGCGAATTCAGCGTTTGCAGGTTGGTTTATTACCTTCTGGAATGCTTACGGACGATTTATACTTGACATAACGATGTATTGATACTATTTTGGTGCGTGTGTAACATGTTCCTAAATCCGATTTCTTTTTAAATATTTTCCTTAGCTCTCTGATGAAACAAATTATTGATATTTTTGTTTAGAAAAAAATCGTAATATTTTTCTTAACGTTCTATATGTTCCATGGTACTATAACCATGCAATATTTGGTTGCCGCACGAATTTTGAAACACCCTGTATATGTAGCCTATACATGAAATCAAGCTGTATAAATAAAATACAATTCTTATTATCTCATGTTCAGATTTTTACTTGCAATCAGGAATCGATCGCAAATCAAAAGTCGCAGTCAGCTATAATTCAAATCGAAATCTTAAGGGTAAAACGCGATTTTTCTGGTCAGTGGTAGTCTGTAGTCCAAATATCACCCTAGGTTTAACACGAAATTAATTAGCAAATAAAATTTCAGATATATTCTAAAAATCTCCAATATGGTTTTTTTACGCAAGTTACAAGGATATTCTCTACTTTAACTAAAATTTTAAAATTTGGTGCATCTTAATGTAAATTTCTTTTTCACTGAACATTCATTGCTGCATTAAACATAAAATTAGATAATTTTGTTGAAGCCAAAGATATGATTTCATAATATTTCATTTAAGGCTTTGTCATGTCTATAAAAAAAATTATACGGACGTATGCCAGCTGTTACACATGCAAAGCTCTTTCATAAAATTTATAAATTACGATTGAGGAAGTATGCTTTTTATTTAAAGATTTTAGTTCCTGAAGTGATCAGATTTGTCTCAATTTTCGAAGCATTTATAAAAACTGGATTTGCTTTTTCCTGCAAGCAAATAACTTCGTACAAAGTACAAAACACTTTCCTATCTTTTTTATTAATTCTGAAACCTCAGTTTAAACTTTGATAGAAAAAAATACTTACCAAAACCTGCTGGAAATGAAATTGATTACAATTTTCTTTACTCGTAAGAAATGAAATCACAGAAAAATAGCTAAGTATTATCTTGTTGAATTTTGGAACCAGTAGGAATAATTCTAAAATCTCTGTATTAACGCTTTAATAAATAAAGTAAAGGAAAAGCCAAATAAATTAATTACTGAGATGTTTCACTTCTACAAATATCATTAAACCACAAGCAGTTTTTCAAATTGGAAAGGGGAAAACAGTAGAAGTGTACATGTGCAACATTTGCAACAGTAAATAACGTACCACGAGAGTGAGCAAAACTCTTAAAACAAGTTAGTAAAATCATGCAATGCATTGATTATGATACGCTTTCCAACATACAAGAAATCGTTACTCAAGTTATTACTCAAGTTATGAGGAAAATGGCTGTGGAATAAATCTCACTCCTCTGTACTGACCTTTGATCCCATTTCGATGATATTCAACAGAACTGGTTCAGTATACCTCCGAAATAACATGATAAAGTTTTGTCACGATCGAGGAAATTTTACATAAGTTATGAGGCATAAGGGCTATGGAATAGATTCCGCTCCTGTGTCCTAACCTTTGACCCAATTTCGCCCATTTTTAAAAAGATTCGTCCCCAGGCAGGACCCTATAACATACTAACATTTCATCCTAATCGAAACATTTTTATCTAAGTTATGACGCATAATGGCGATGGAAGTGATTCCGCTCCTATGTCCTGACCTTTGACCCCCATTTCGCCAATTTTCAATAGGGTTTGTCCTCAGGTGGTCCCCTACCACATACTAAAATGTAATCGAAATCGAACATTTTTTACGTTAGTTATGACGCATAAGAACAGTGTAATGGATCCCGCTCCTGCCCTTTGACCCCATTTCGTTCACTTACAATAGGGTTCTTTCCCAGGTGTTTCCCTACCACTTACTAAAGTGTCATCGAAATCGAACGATTTTTACGCGCGTTATCGTGCGGACGAACATACGCACACAACGCGTGACGTAATGAGGCAGATGGAAATCGCGACCGTGTGCTCGCAAGAGTGTGACGTCATAAAACTTTAATAGGATCCACACACAACGCGTGACGTAATGAGACAGATGGCGTGACCGCGCGCCAACATCTAATGGCACGACGCCATGACACTTCACTAAAAGCGTGGTAACTCGAAGTGGTTATTTAACCCACTAAACGAATTTTCCTAAAATCGAGATCAAGCTAAATCGATTTTTAGTACCAGAAAACGGTAGGTTAACGACTTTCATCAACATCCTTAGAGCCGTTTTCAAAACAAAATTTACAAGTAATTTGCTTCCAGTACTTCGATTGAAAAAATTTCTATACACATTTTCTTCCCAATTAATGCGTTCCCAAGGATGAAAATTTGAACATCGATTAAAATATCTTCATTTTATAACTTGCAATACTTAATATTTTCTAAAACATAACCGTAATTATGCAACCCAACATTTGTTTGTCTACTGAAGTCATGAAAGTACAGGTCGCGCCATTCTTTTTCTAGTTTCAACACCACCAAAGGAAAAGTTATTGATTTTTAATATAATTATGGTTATGTTATAGAAAATATTAAGTATTCCAAATTAAAATAGGAAATTATTTCAATCGATGTTCAAATTTTCATCCTTGGGAACACATTAATTGTGAAGGAAATGTGTACAAACGTTTTTCCATTTGGAAGTATAGGACGCAAAATTACTTGACGTCCATCTTAATACAGTAATATGGAATAAGTGCGATGCAATGGATCGCAAACCTATGTCCTGACCTTTGACCCCATTTCGTCCATTTTCAATAGGGTTCTTCCCCAGGTGGTCCCCTACCACATACCGAAATTTCATCGAAATCGAACCATTTGTACGCACTTTATGACGCATAAGGACAGTGGAATGCATCCCGCTCTTATGTCCTGACCTTTGACCCGAATTCGCCCATTTTTAATAGGGTTCGTCCCCAGGCGGTCCCCTACCACATACTAAAATTTCATTGAAATCGAACCATTTTTACGCCAGGTATCGTGAGGACAGACGGACGGATAGAGAATGGTCCGCAGAACACGAATACTTCCCTGGCCTCTAAATGTCCGAGGCATAATTCTAATCGGACAGCTGTGGTTTGTGTCAGAACGGTGAATCCGTTCTGCGGGGGCTCAACCACGTACTTACAAGAGTAAAAGGATCTCTTCGTAAAACGTTAGTACCTGATACCAAAATACACCACTGCAAATCTTGTAGCGTCGATTCCTCGCCAGGTAAGAGCTGATTTGGCGGCACATTAAGGACTAACGTCATATTAAACACGAAGTCATAACATTTTGGCTCTTGTTATGTCCTTTTTAAAGTAATATGTCCTTAAATAATGCTTTTCGAATATGTAGTTTTGTTCCCAGGATGAAATCACTGTATATCCGGATAAAAGAGACTTAAAGCGATCTCCGTCTTCAAATGTTGTAATTTCTGAAGAAAGATTGTGTCGGAGGAATTTGTAATTATAATATCCCACACTTGCTTCAGTTCGTACAGCAATTTCTTTGTTAAAGAAAGAGGTACACCAACTTAATACTGTACGACGTGTTACAAAACAAAGCGCTCTACTTGCGCTTATTCTTCGGAACCTAAAATTACCATAAACAAAAAATTTGGGAACCACATTTAGAGGATCCTAAATCTCATACCCAGAAGAAATACAGAATGTCTACTGCAACCAGGAAGTACGGCTGGGAATATAAAAATTATAAGAAAGATATTTCGCAGAACAGAGAAAACAATGAAAGATATTTGACAACTGGTGCCTAAGTGAAGTTAAACAGAATCCTGTTTCTGAAAAAAAGTACGAGCAAAAATGAAACTGTTAAAGTACAATTTGAAGAAAAATATACAGGCATCAAAGAATATGAAGAATCTGATGATAGGGGATATAAAAAGTGAATGCTGCAGTGAAATTATACTAAACGAAAAAAACAGAAAATAACATAATCGAGAATCAGTAACAGAAAAATTGTAATGTTCTTACAATGCGATGGTAAGAAGATCACATTTCTTCACGGTCATAAATATAAAAAAAATACATGTTCGTCTACTTCGAATTATGTCGGAATTTGTATTCGGTTCATTCAGATGAAAGTATAGCAATAAACATGGCAACTTACGGGGATAACCTGAAACCGGAATTAATCGCCGTGAGCACTTAGCCAAGCATCTCATCTTCATACTATACTTGGGGCAAATCTAACCTGAGTATTGAGTTAAAGTTACTGTGTGTGTACTTCCACTGCATAACATAATTCCAGTCGAAAAGCCGGTGTTCGAATTTGAACTGAGACCTAAAAAAGGACATGGATGTATAGATGTTCTTAATGTTGTATGTACGTAAATTATGAAATTGAAGATCCCAATTTCGTTCACGTTTCTTAAAAAAATACAGATATTCGTATTTTAGCGACGCCGTTGTCCCTTCTGTGTTGCTTCAGAGAGGCTGTACAGTCAGTTTACACGGAGGATATTTACTGCGAGCGGGAGGAGAGAATTGTGTTAGCCTGAAGGTAACTGTGGAAATAATGGTTTGGCAATTAAGCTTGCTCCTTTCTTCGTCGTTACTAGTTTAAAATACTCATTTAGAAATCGTTTATCTGGTGGTCAGCAAAGTTGAGAAGGTGTGAGGGTTGAGGGGTGACATCGTCATAGAACGCGGGAAGTTTCATTTTGTCTTGCCTTCAGTAACCCTTAGGGAGAAAGGTCCGCGCCACATCGCACCCCATTAGTTTGCGAAGAAATACTAATACGCAAGAGATATCTTGTCGGTGAATCGTTTTTGCAGCCTTAACAGTGTAATCATGTTAGCTTTACCCCGAGTATAGAACGACCCATGTACACTACCGTCAGTTCAACGATGTGCATGCATCGCTTACGTCGGAACGAGCAGCACTGCTGAACCGCAAGGGCGTCCTCCTACGGTAGGATGGATCCACACCTGAAAGAGTCTACCCCAGCACATTCTCCAGATATTACCTCTAGCGACTACCAAATTTTCCAGTCGTTGCAGAATGTCCTAGACAGACAGAAGGTTTACCGGCCGGTACGATGTCGAACGCTCACTTACCAACTTTTTTACGCTGTCCAACAGTAGACTGAAGAAGCGTACATGCTTCTGCTTTGTCCGTCTGTCCGTCCGCACGATAACTCGCGTAAAATGGTTCGATTTCGATGATATTTTAATATGTGGTATAGGACCGCCTGGAAATGAACCTTATTGAAAATGGACGAAATGTGGTCAAAGGTCACGACTTAGGAGCGAGATCCATTCCATTGACCTTATGCATCATAACTTGCGTAAAAATGGTTTGATTTCGATGAAATTTTAGTATGTTGTAGGGGACCACCTGGGGACGAAACCAATTGAAATAGGAGAAATGAGGTCAAAAGTCACGACATGGGAAGGATATCCATTCCATTTCCCTTATGCGTCATAACTTGCGTATAAATGGTTCGATTCCGATAAAATTTTAGTACGTAGTAGGGGACCACCTGCCGATGAAGCCTATTGAAAATGGGCGAAATGGGGTCAAAGGTCACGACATAGGAGCGAGATCCATTCCATTTCCCTTATGCGTCATAACTTACGTAAAAATGCTTCTATTGCGACAACACTTTAGTATGTTGTTCCAGAGATACGCTGAACCGGTTCCGTTGAATATAATCAAAATAGGGTCAAAGGTCAGGACACGGGAGCCAGATTTATTCCACAGCCATTATCCTCATAACTTGACTATAAATGCTTCTATTGCGACAAAACTTTAGTATGCTGTTCCGGAGGTATACTGAACCAATTCTGTTTAATATAATCGAAATGGGGTCAAAGGTCAGGACACAGGAGAGAGATTTATTCCACAGCCATTATCCTCATAACGTGAGTAATAACTTGAGTAATGATTTCTGGTATGTTGGAAAGCGTATCATAATCAATGCATTGCATGATTTTACATAACTTGTTTATGTCAAAGCTACCACAATTCTACTCAGACGATATCCAACAGCTACCCAGAAGATGGAAGTAGGTCGTAGCAAGCGATGGTGACAACATTTTTGTCAGATTTCTATTTGTGTATACAGTAATTTGCACTTTCCTGTTGCCTTGCATTTGCAGATATTAGTCTTTCCAAACCAATGTATGATTAAATTATAATTTATTTCGTTTTGTCTTATTCTTTACAAAATATCATGGCGATTTTTGAAGTTGTTTTCACTTCCAAAGGTCTCTCATAAATTTTATCAATTACTTTTAGAGAAGTTGGTTGTGATTTAATTTTTTTTCGTCTTTGAGCATAAATAACAGGACTAACCAAGTAAGTATCCTAAAATCACGTGGATGTAAGATAAGTAAAATTAAATTTTTATCAATAGAACAGTATTTTTTTTAAACCAAATATTATTTTGATTACAATATAATGAAGTATTACCACTTGATCCTTCTAAATATTTATTTTTTAATATCAAACAAAGGCGAAGTACACGCAGTTCATATCGCAAATCGGGAAAGAAAGAACGTGTTATAAAAATAGGGTTAGTTCTACAATGATTGAAGTGCGGGTATATGTGTATATCACACATTAATTTACTTGCAAATATTAAATTCCTTTAATCACGTTATAATTGCCTAAAAATCTGTTTTTAGGTGTCTTTGACTTCGTATCATCGAGTCAAAGAAAACAGTAACAAACATTTTAAACTTTAACTCGTAAACTGATTACATAAATCTTTTTTTGCTATACGAACATTACACACCGGATTTTTTGTTTTGTACGCGCATAAATATGTAATCCACATTATGTGTGTTACCTTTATACCAGCAATTTATGTGCTTCAAAAAAGGGAAAACCGTTACTAAGCGATGGTGTTTTTATACAAAAACGCAATGGCAGTAGAAAACTTTTTTGAGCAAAAACTGCTTGACGAAGCGTTTTTCAACAGATATAAATTTTTAATAAAGTTAACACAGAATAAAGGCTAATATTCTTCTGAATTCTTTTTTAGAACTTTTAAAACACGTATATTGTCGGAGATGCTAAGGAAGAATTATTTCCGAGCACGCCAAGGAAGAAATCATTTCCGAGCATGCCAAGGAAGAAATCATTTCCGAGACATTGAATGCAAATCACCCCTTTTTTGATTTGTTGTTTTCTTTAGTCTGTCCCAATTCAGTCATTTCTGGAAAGCTGTCTTTTGAAAACTTGAAAATTGTGAGTGCAGTTGGCATGCCCGAAAGTTATTCAGGAGACGGAATGATTGATCTAAGGATTAGAGTGGTTAATTTTTTGATGAGAAACATACACGAAAGCAGATAAAAAATGGGAATTTGACTAATGAAGATGATAAAATATACAACTATTTGGTTATTAGATTTTCTCTTTGAAGTTGGACCGTAAATTCCTTTACTTCCTTTTATTTTACTTTTTGTTCTGTAAGCATTCCTCCCTTTCCAATTTGGAGCAGCTGGCAACGGAAATGTAGAATGCACAAGGCCTACTGGTATGCACATGCATACCAGTAGTCCTTGGTAGACTAGAGCTCTAAATTGGAAGCCCACGTTCCTGACTGCTCGACTGCAGAGAAGGTGGAATGTTATTGAAGAAATGTCAAAAGGAAAAGAGTTCAGTGAAAAAATATTTCTTTTCAGTTACGTGGAAACCAAATACTGATATCATTATCCCAGGGAGGAAACGTAATTTCTACTGTTTCCCCTTATTGTAAGGATAACATAGCCGAACAAAAATCGGAAAATGCTAAAATACCCGTACATACGAGCAACACATCTAAATCTAAGAGATTTAACCGGCAGCGAAACCCCTAAACAAAAAAAAATTCCTTCAGAGCTAAAAAGAATCGAATATTTCTTTTCCCCCACACACGTACCGAGTAAGAGAAAACTCAGAGAAATACCTGTTGCTGTCCTCAATTCTCTGGGGTGTTGCCGTTATTGAAGATGGCGGGTGGCCTAGAGCTTTTGATACTACGATCAAAAGACAGACCAATCACCAGGCAACGCGTAAAGGAAACATTACTGGGAAAACGCACTGAACCAGTCATTTTGCGTCATGTTTGTGGGTACTGTGGTGATACGAGCACAAATTTCCTACTTCATCGAAGATAACACGCGAACTCACCCCTCAGCAAGTTTAGATGAAATATTGGTTACTAAGGTGTAATTAATAGGGTGTAGGGTCCAGTCGTGTCTACTGCTTTCTGTAAAGTCGAACATGCATGTGACGCACTGGCGACAATTGCTGCGGAAGTGATTCTCTCACCAGAAAAAGATCCTGCACTTTATTGAACCAGCCAGATCAACTTCCCACGCAGGTACTAAATCAGTGTCATTCACCGTTGCCAAAGATATAGCTCGGAGCGTGGTTCACATATGACTTAATGGTAAATTCTCCCTGTGGTCTGTTTATCCAGTATTCATGGAAGAATGTAATTCCATATCAGATGGTCTTCTACTCCTTTCGTAGTTTTTGTTCTATTACGGCTTCTATTACATATCAGCCATGACCTGTAAGAGAAGTAGGTTATCTTTACGTCAAACATAAAATTAAGTCACTTTGCTAACGCCAAAGATATGATTTACTTGTACTAAAGTTTACACTTTGGTATATTCTACTCAGAAATTCATACTGAATTATGCAAGATCTTTCCACTTACAAAGCTCTTTCATAAAACTTATAAATTACGACTTGGTAGTGTTTTGTATTTAAAGATTTTGGCCCCTTATGTGATAAAATCTGTTTCAATTTTCCTAACACTAACCATTGTATTTGTTATTTTGTGCTCGCAAATAACTTCTTACATAGGGTAAAACTCTTTCATATCTTTTCTGTATTTGTGTTGAAAGATGACTTACAATATTTAACTACAGGACCTTATGTGTGTGTATGCCAGCGACCCCCGAAGCCGGCATACTCACACGTAAAGTCTTACTGCCTGTTTGGGAGGATATACGTTGTGTCGTGTTTTTTGAGTTGTGTACTCAAAAAACTACTCAAAAACACGTGTACTGCCGTCAGTTCGACGATGTGCATGCATCTCTTACGTCGAAACGACCAGCACTGTTGAACCGCGAGCGCGTCCTCCTACACTAGAATGAAGCCAGACCTGGCATTGCCCCAAGAGACAATCCCAGCACATTCCCCAGACATTACCCCCAAGCGACCACCACTTTTTCCGGCCTTTGCAGCATTTCCTGGACAGACATGTTTTACCAACCGGGACGATGTTAAACGCCCATTTACTTACGTCCAAGCTCTCTACTGCACCGACAGTGTCCAAGAGCTGCCCATAGGCACCAACTTCTGAAAATTTCGAGGGGTGTTGAAATCCAAAAGACAGGTATCGTTTCTAGTGTTGAAATTTTAGATGTTTAAATGGACCTTGTCTTCAGTGTAAACGCAAGCAAACCGATACATGATTTCATGATAAAGATATGAAATTTGTTTTTACAGCAACCAAATTCTTGAACCCCGTTTTAATTCATCCGATTTAAGTTTCTGTTATGTGCGTACTAGAGCTCCTATAATTTTTTTCTTTTGGACAAAATTTGAGCATTTTGTTAGGGACTACTGCCAGAAAACCAAACCTGTTGAAAAAGGCTTAGATTGGCAGTATATATCATTAGTCAAAACAGACAGTATGCTAACAGCGATACTTTTGAAGAGCTCGCTCTAGCAGTAGCAAACAAACTGACGTGCTCAGTGTTGGAATGGAACATCTTCATAATCATTGCACTGTATTATTTTCCTTACTTGTTATTGTTAGCATTTAGCGTATAACGCAGCATATGTTACAGTGAAATTTTTGCTTTGATCAACAAGTGTAACTTGGAAATCTCCACCTCCACCCCGCCATCATTCATCTTGCTGTCAATGTGATCCAGTTGTTATCGATTTGTCATATCACCCCTGTGTGGATTGATAGATGTTACTATTGGTAACTCCTTATATGTTTTATAAAGCTAGGGAGAAAATAAAGGCCTCAACAGAATTATGTCAAAGAAATGAACAATAACTGCAACAACAACAGCAAACAACAACAAAAAAAACTTCAAAATATCTGTTGAGCGAGAAAAGTTCATTCGCAGTCTCGCTGGGTGTCTTCTGCTCTCGAACGGCCATTCATTACTCCCGTTCTGACATTTATGGCTTTATGACCCTAATAAAGCTCATTGCGTGTATGGTGAGCTGCTGACAGCTTACTGATGTACAAGGAACGTAATCGCGAAAAAAAAAAAAAAAAAAAGAAATCGGTAGCTTTAAACAATTAGGAAGGTAGGGTACAAACCACATCCCACACCCCCAATTTCTCGCTTGCTTGGCTGTCTTATTTCTTAAGTGTTTCTTCGGTAACGGTGGTTAAAACACGATTTTTTGAAAATATTGATTTTTTTTTATAGAAACCAAATATTTGCGCCATATTCCGATCATCTTATTTTTTTTTTATTTTTTGTAAAGTGGAACTAAATATTTAAGTATCAATCCAGTACATATAACAAAAATTCGGAGGGGTGCTCAAGTCCCTGAGCACCCCCGTAGTTGGCGCCAGTGCAGCTGCCCAGAACATGAGAGCAGGTCATGGCAAGCGATGGCGACTACATTATAGACTGATTTGTACTTGTATATACGGTAATTGGCACTTTCCTATTAATTTTTCCAAAACCAATGTACGATTAAATTATAATTTATTTTGTTTTGTCTTATTCTTTTCAGAACGTCATGCGGATTTTTGAAAACGTTTTCACTTCCAAAAAGCCTTTCATAAAATTTATAAATTCCCTTTAGAGAAGTAGGTTGTGATTTATTCCTTTTAATTTGCAAACCGATTGCATAAATCTGTTTTTGTTATACGAACATTACCATCCGATTTGTTGTTTTGTGCTCCCATATATGTTCTTGCATAATGTAACACTCTTACTTATCTTTTGGATCAAATTTGAAATCGCACTTTAGACATTAAAAGATAAAATGCTTACCACCAACTGCAAGAAATGAAAATGTTACTTTTTTCAATTACTCATAACACACAAAATCATAAAGAACATCTAAAAATGATATAGTCGATTTTAGAATCAGTAGTAACAAATCTAGAACAGTTAAGGAGTTAATAAGAAAAGCAAAGGACATCAAAAAAAATAATAATAATAATAACTGCTGAGATCTTGTTTTTCAAATTTTTCATACACATGCACACACACAAATCATTATCATCATCATTGTCCAGGATTCCCAATCCTCTGCTGGATGAAAGTCTCCTCGTGTTTCTTCCACAACGGTCTGTATGGTGCCTGTCTCCTCCGCGTTACTCCCACACGATTTTGCATTTCATTTACCAATCTCCTATGTGGTCTTCTTCTGGGTCTTTTCCATACACACACACACGGACAATGAAATTTGCGCACCAAGAAGGAAGCATCGGATCGAACTGAAATTTTATGGACGTAATGATACAGATGAATGATACGCATGGTGACAAAAACAGAGCTCCAGGGCAATTACAGAAGGGTCTGTGGTACGCAGTCCAGTCATCTTCAATAGCGCGTCGCACCGCCTCGTGCGGCGATACATGCTGCAACGCGGTCCGGCACGGACGCGAACAGACGCCTGATAATGTCCTGCCGCAGACTGGTCCACACGTGTTGGACGGTGTGCTCCAAATCCCGGATAGTGCGGCAACGGTGGCAGCTGGCGTTTCAACTGGTCCCACACATGCTAAATAGGGGAAATGTCCGGGGAGCGGGCAGGCCATGGAAGTGTCTGGGTATGACGTAGGCAGTCCTGGGCAACCCGAGTCTTGTGCGGGCGGGCATTATCCTGCTGGAATAGCGCACCTGGAATGTTGCCCAAGAATGAGAGCACAAGGAGCCGTAGGATCTCAACCACATACCGCTGGCCCGTCAATGATCCTCCGTACCACTACTAGAGCTGATCACCACACGTTGCCAGTCTGTGGCGTTCCACGTCGCTCTGGTCTGCTACCACTGCGCACGGAGCCAGCGATGTTCCGCTGCTAATGGCAGCACACGTAAGGGGCGCTGGGATCGTTGATTTGCTTCCGCGAGGCGTTGGTAAATGGTTCGTGGGCACACAAGAGCCGCTATATCTTCCTGTATAGTGCCCCGTGTCCCCGTGGGATACGTTCGTGCCTGGCGCACGATCTGTCAGTTCTCTCCACCGTTGGTCCTCCTGGTCCGTCCGGAACTACTCACCCGTGTTGAAGTGCCGTCACTTGTCCACTGCTCCCAACACAGTCGGACGGTATGGTCAGAACGATCTACGTGGTGGGTTATACTGCGCGCCGACCACCCTGCGGTTTTTAGCCAGCTGAACAGGCCTCTCTCAAAGTCCGTAAGTTATGTAAGTCGACGTCTCTATCGCCTATCCGGCATTTTTGTCACTCTGTACTCTTGCTTACGCCGGCCGGCGCTTTTCGCTTTCATGGGGCATCGATTACACGCCGGTTTATAAGGGTGCCGGTTCGTGCTTGCAGCGCCACTACAGGTTGTGCGATTATGCCCAATTGCACCAAACATGGATCATTTGCATACCAGCATGCAATCTAACTATTTGCAAAGTTTCGTGGTTTTAGCATGTTTTCTTCTAGATGCGCAAATTTCATTGTCCTTGAGTGTACAGTATATATACATGCAGAAAAAAAATATGCAGCTTTAGGAAAAAGAAATCGAGAGCAGTAGAAAGGCAAGTATATTACTTTTGTGCGAGCAACTCACGTGCTTTGATAAGAAGGAAAACTGTTGCTAAGCTATGGCGTTTTTATGTAAAAACGTAATGACAGCAGAAAATGTTTCGGGACAAACTGCTTGACGAATCGTTTTCCAACATATACAAATTTTTAACAAAGTTAGCAGAGAAAACAAGCTAATATCCTTTTGCATTATTTTTCAATAGTTTTAAAACACGTATGTTGTCGGAGATGCAAAGAAAGAATTATTTCCGAGACATCAATTTTATTGAATGCAAATCTTTTTTTTGTTCTTCAATGTGCCGCATTTTACTCGTTTCTAGACTAATCACTACCCGATGCATAATGGAAAAATTACTGAAAAAATGCACTGAACTGATGTGATTTCCCGTCATGTTGGTGGGTTCTATGTTGATACGAGCACATATTTCCTGCCTAATGGAAGATACCTCGAGCCCTCACATCATAGCAACTTTAGATGAAATGTTGGTTTCTAAGGTGTAATTAACAATTTTGACGAAATAAATTTCTCCATCATCTTTGTCCACATCGAATCCGGCCCCCTCACTCCGAGGTAAGTCGCTCTCTCAACTGAGCTACTCTGACATGTGGTCTCATTGATATCTGCCTTTATCTAGTGTGCGTCCTGCGGCGCAGGCAGGTCATATCTCTCCTCCCCGCCCGAAAGAAGGCCGGGGACACTACCAACGGGTCAGCCGGGACCATGTGTCGCTGTAGGCAGTCATCCGCTGAATAATGTGCATTTGAGAACTCCCAGACAATTTGGTGTGCGGAAAGTAACGTCACTCACATTTACCTTTTCTAAGCACTGAGGAAGGGATTCTCATTTTTCCTGTCTTGCGGTGTGGAAAGAACTCACATCATTGCGAGAAACTTAACGGCCAGGTCATCCTGGAAGTTCGGGCGCCAATGTAATGAAGTAAATTTCTCGATCATCTTTGTTCACGCTGGACATCGAAACTAGGTCCCCTCACTCCGGAGTAAGTCGCTCTCCCAAGTGATCTACGCGGACATGTGCTCTCATTGCTATCTGCCTTTATCTCGTGTGCGTCCTGCGGCGCAGGCACGTCACATAACGTGGAGGGCACAGCTCGGTGTACTGGTGTCCGTGTAATCGAACGTGCACGTGACGCTCTGGCGACACTTGCTCGGGAACCAATTCTCCCACACGAAAAAGGTCCACCAGCACTTAACTGAACTATCCAGATCAACTTCCCCCGCAGCTACGAAATCAGTTGATAAAAAGTATTTGTTCTCTCAAAAAAATAGCGCGGTGCGTGGTTTACATAAACATTAATATTAATTTCTCACTGTGGTTAGTTTAACTAGTACTCATGGAGGAGTGTCATGGGATATTAGGTGATCTACTTTATTCGTAATTTTTTTCCATTTCGGTTTCTATTAATCAGCAATAATTTCTGTACCGTACGTTTTATTGTACTACCAGCTGCAAAGCCCGTTGAGATAAGAACACAATGAGCTGTTGAAATCCCTTATTGCTATTCAAGCGTTTATTAACGACGTTGGAAAATATCTTTGTACACGATATTTTTTTAAATACTTTTTTTGGAATGTGGGAGTAGTTTTCCTTGTTCTGACCCTTTAACTGTGACATCATGAAACCGTCGATCTCTTGACAATGCATCATAAAGTTGTCCATGGCTAATCACTGGTTCAATTAGGTAGATGGCTATTTTATCCAGTGTTTGACTTTGAGACTTATTAATGGTCATGGCAAAGGCGAGTTTTACAGGAAACTGTCGTCGTCTTAATGTGAATGGAAAGTCTATAACAGTAGGCTCGAGATCACTTCGCGGAATAAAAACAGTTTTACCACATGCTGAGCCTGTAAGTACTTCTACAATGCCCAAATCGGGTTTCAGTTCTGTAATTACCAGTCTTCTTCCATTGAATAAACCTCGTTGGGTATTAAGGTTTCTCAGGAGCATGATAACAGCCCAGTCTTCAATTTAAGTCTGTGAAGTGGCATTCCTGATGGAGTTTACTCATTTAAAAACTCTATAGGATAATACCGTTCAGTATTTTCTTCGCCGTCCGCATCAATTGAATTAGATCTTAAGTATGGTCTATAATATAATAGCAACCTCATTAGATCTTGGAGCATTATAATGCCTTTGATCATTTCTACGATCTTGAATAATAGCTATTGATACATTAGAAGGAACATCGTCATTCATTTGAGCACCTTGAATACTCTCTTGCTCGACTTCATAAAGCATTTTACATGCTTCCACAAATGAATTATTTTATGTCATGAATGTATTCAGTGTCTGTAACAAATCTTTATTGTCCCCCCTATTTTCTCGCTTTGGAAAACAGCGTCATCATAATTCAATATATACAATTGCGCGTATTTCCGCTGTTCACCATTATCAGGATGTAATGCTCTTGCACGATGATAGATTAATCCATTTATTCTAAAACAATAAGGCCCATAACTTGGTGGAGGATCCGTTAGTGTTGCCATCGATGCAAATGCAAGACAACTATTAACCGACCGTATGTTTAACCATAAAGTTTTTTGAATGCTCATGCTGATTTCATAAGTTGTTCAAATAATTGGGAAGTGCGAGCAGGATCTAATTTTACTACTCCTTTTGAGCAACATTTAGAAAATTTACCATCTGAAGGTGTTTCTCCGGCAAAGTTTTTGGCTTTATAAAATTCACATATTTGCTCAAGAGTGACACATGTGTGTCTCGCTACAGTCTTTTAATCGTCTACATGGTTTAAAGCCACATGACGTGTAACATTTGTGTATCATTGTCGGTTCCTTAATTTCCTCTGAGCCTCTCGAGTGCAGCTCTCATTCCTTTGTTCGGGGGTCGTATTTTGTACCTCTGCAACATGTACATTTGTCATGCGCTGAGATTCAGCTTCAATATGTTCCAGTGTCATACGACGTTATGTTCCGGCGTCGTATGACGATCACTCAAACGTCGAATTTCAGAATTTCCTTTCGGCTGCGCTGTATTTTTGTCTTTTTTTCTCTGGCATGTTCGGCATTCCGGAAGTTAACATCTTGTCTTTCGACTGAAGTGCTGGATTCAGAATGGAAAAAGCTGTTGATTTATCGAAGTTTCATGAAGGACAAATTGTGATGGCACGACGCCTCGGAACTACGATCTCAGAAACGGCGCGGCTTGTGAGTTGTTCACGTGACGCTTTAGTGAGTACGTATGAAGAGTGGTGCACAAATGGCCAAACAACGAACCGTCGTCCAGACGTACGTCGTCCGCAGCTTATTGATGCCAGAGGGGAGCGGAGACTGTCGCGCATTGTTCACATGAGCCACAATGCCACAAATCACCCGCAACTACCACAATGGTGATTACTGCAATGTGTCACAGCATACAGTTCATCGCAGCTTACTGCGCATGGGCCTGCGTAGCTGAAGATCCCCATGATCACTGCACGTCATCGCCAACAACGCATGAAATGGGCCCAAGATCATCAAGATTGGACAGTGAATGATTGGAAGAAAGTGGCCTGGTCTAACGAATCCAGATTCCCGGTGCATCATGTAGACGGCCGAGTGGGGATACGCCGATTACCAACGGAGGCAATGAAACTTGGACGCACTGTTGGGCTGAAACAGGCCAGCGGCGGTGGTGTCATGCTGTAGGCGATGTTTTTTTGGGACACTTTAGGCCCCATTGTCGCAATAGCACAATCTCTGAAAGCCGCTAGGTATCTGAAAATCGCTACAGACCACGTTCACCCATTCATGGCAACTGTGTTCCCTGCTGGTGATGACCATTACCAACAGTTTATTGCGCCATGCCACACTGCCAGAATCGTCAAGGAGTGGTTCGAGGAACATGCTGCTGAATTTCTATTAATGCTTTGGCCTCCAAATTCATCCTGACATGAACCCGATCGAACATGTGTAATTCCACCTGGAAAAGCGTGTTTGCACTATATCACCACCACCACGAAATGTAAGGGAACAGGAGGACCTGCTGTTGACATTATGGTACCAGATAACCCAGGATACCTATCGCCACTTCATCGAATCGATGCCTCGCTGTAATGTCCGCCAGTTTGCTGGCTAAAGTGTATTCCATAGCTTATTAACAGGTAGGTGGTCATAATGTATTGGCTCATTGGTGTAAATATGTATTTCATTTACCAATTTTCATTCCGATTAATTTGTTTCTTCTTAGTTCTCCGGGTTTTTGTTTGTTCATTTGTTTTCGGCAAAGGGTGCATTCTTGAATTTCAAGAAATACTCAAAGTTTAACAAGATATTCGCTGTAAGACAAACGTTTAAGTACATTTTAAAACATCACCAAGGTGATTTCGTTAAACAAAATAATGTAGTTTCGGTACTTCAACTAAAATTTTATACTTTTAAATATTTTAATGTAAAAAAGTTTTTCATTGATAATTCATCCCACCGTCAAACATAAATTTAAGTCATTTTGATAACCCGAAATACTGTATATGATTATATTATACAGCACTGTTGCGAAAATTGCAACACCATGAATGAGTGCTGCTGTTAGTTAGAAGCATAAATGATACGTTCAACCGGTGTCCATGTGCAAATGATTAAAATGTCAGTGAAAATTCGCACGCGGTATCGGGGCAGCGCCCTTTTAGGTTGTCCATTCCAAACGAGTTGTAACTATCAGTGAATAACCGACAATGAAGTCGAAAGGATGTCTCTTGTGCCTCAGTATGCTCCGTCGCCAAAAACGTTTTCTTATGAACAACTAACGGACTTTGATCATACATGCATATCACTAAGCTGTTCTCCGAGATTCAGAGGTTAGCTCCAAAAAGAAATACAAACCACCAGATAGTTTTTGCTTACTGTTGCCGTACCAAACTTCTCCATTTACAGCGATCTTGACATACAACTTGGGTTTCACTGATATCCATCACACGCCGTACACAAGATCTTCTATACTTCATACTAATAATCTTTTTTTCATGCAGACACTCCTGTATCTGATCCTTCCTGGACCTTCTATGATTACCTTGGCCTTCCTGTGCCTTTCCTTCCTGCCCACTTGGGCTAAAAAGATTTTCTTAGGAAGAATCTCATCACTCATTCTTTCAACATGGACAAAACATACGAAGCATATTAATCTCCACCTTGCTAACAACATTTTGCTTCACATCACACAACTGCAACACATCTTCATTCCTCACACAATCAGAACGAGTCTTGCCACAAACCCGTAAGTAACGCATTTTCCAGCACACAAACGACTTCAATGTTTCTTCTGTAGTACCTAGGTTTCACTGTCATACATAAGAGTAGGAACAATTACACTTTCATACCCCGATATGCGGGACTCTCTTGAGAACCCATCATTCCTGTGAAAACCTCCCAGAGCAGCTATGACTTTCAATGAAGAATTCACTCGTCTACTAATTTCACCATCCAATTTGTTCTCTCTGTCAAACATGCTTCTTAAATACACAAACTCACTAACCTGGTCCGTCATTGTGCCATTTACACTTACATTACATTCAGTGCAAGCAGTTCCTCTCTCAAAAGCTGTAACTTTGGTTTTTCCCTTATTTATACTCAGTTTGAATTTCATCTAAGCTTCGTACATCAGGGACAACATACTTTGCAACTCACGTTTGCACTCTGCCAACTGAACAGTGTCATCAGCATATACCAATCTGCACACACGGATATCACCAAGACATAAACCAGTATTATCTATTTTGGCATTACGCATGCACGCATCCATAAATATATTAAACAGCCATGGTGACATTACACGACCCTGTCTGACTCCTGTGCAAATAGAAAACCATTTCGATAAAACACCATTTACCCGCACACAAGCTCTACTACCAGCATGCATGGCTTTTACACTATTACGTAGATTCCCGGTAACACCATATTCATTCAATACCTTCCACAAAAGTGTCCTATTTATTCGGTCGTAAGTTTTCTGTAAATCTATGAAGGCAGCAAAAACTTTTTTGCCAACAGCCAGATACTTTTCAATCATCATACGTAATGCAAACATTTGGTTAGTGCAGCCTTTACTAGGCATAAAACCACTCTGAACATCCCACACTTTCTCAGATATAAGACCCCGTACTTTGTCAATAACGACCTTACCAAACACTCTTTCTGGCATACTCAGAAGGATAATACCACGATAGTTCTTACATTCAATCTGATCACCTTTCCCCTTGTACAAGGGAATAATGATAGCATCTTTGCAATCCCGAGGGACCATTTCTAACTCCCAGCACAACTGCCAAATTTCAGTTAACCAGTCAATTACAGTCACCACCATATTTCAACATCTCGGCAGTTATGACATCAACTCCCAAAGCCTTACCATTCTGAAGAGTTTTGGGAGCTTTACACACTTCTTTTCTTGAGATCCCTCCTGTGCTTCCATCCTTCACTGTGACATCATCTGCATCTATCTCAGAATCATCTTTGCTTTCCAGATCTAATAACTCACAGAAGTATGCGCCCCATCTTTCACTTAACTTATTGGGCTTTCATATCATTTCCCCAACCCTATTCTTCACACAACTTACAACTTTGTTTCCCCCTGAGTCTCATGTACTTCTAGAAAGTCTTTCTATATTTCCAAAATGCCAATTCATGTCTTTCCAACTTCTCCTTTCTATTTTTGCCTTACTCTGGCGAACCAACTTAGCGGCTTAACGCTTCTTACAGCGATATTCATCCGCAGAAACTCCCTTGCAACATCCCCAAATAGGCTTCCTTCTTTCTCTTTACTGCCTCTTCAATCTCACTATTCCACCAAGCATCACCTCTATTGTAACCCACTATTGTGGTGCCACAGACCTCTACAGCAGCAGTGACAACACAGTTCTTAAAACATTCCCACTTCTTTTCTATTGTACATCTCTCTCACAAGACTTCAGCTCCTTCAGTCGTTCTCTGAGTACGTCAGAATAATGCTGATGGTTTTCATGAAGGCTTTCAACCTTTATTATTTCCATCCTGGGCCGTTTCCTACTCCTTTTCCTCCAACCAACATTCAGTTTCACTCGTGACACTACCAAGTAATGATCAGAGCCAATTTCCACACCTCTCGTCACACGAATGTCAACAACTAAGTGTTTCAGACGCTGATCGTAGACAACAGAATATATCACACTCTTTTGACCAAGAGGACGATTTTACCAAGGAAGGATTATTGGGATTAGAGAAAATGGATTTCCCTGCAGCGAAATTGCCACTCATACTGCTAAAGGACAAAAGTTCAGAACTGTTCTGCGAACGCGTGTCGGTGAACAGATGAAGCTAGGACTCACAGAAATCCGGGAAATGGACAGCAAAATTGCACAACTTCACGAGGGGAGAAATACATCTCTACCGTATGGCATCGACCCATCGCTCAGGAACATCCGCAGCTTTATCGCAGCAGTACAGCTGTGTCATAGGTCAGATTCTGTCGTACAGCAGAGTTCGACGTCGCCTGCTTAACCCAGAATTTCCCGCTAGCAACCCATTGCTGCACATTTCTCGGGTTCTCAAACACAGACGATTAAGGCTGTTTGAAGAAAGACAATGGTACGCTGATTGGCAACAGCTCGTATTTTCTGACGAGTCACGGTTCAACCTGATGCACCATGCTGATCACATAAGTGTTCGATGACATCGTGGTGAACGCAGCTTGCAGCGTCATACTTGTCCAACGGCAAGCGTTATGGTTCGTGACCCATTTGGCCACATATCGCGATATTGCCTGATACCAACTAAGAGAAACCTCAACAGCCAGCAATATATCAAGGATATTTTAGAGGCAGAGATCCTTCAGAGTTGTCTTAGCGCTATATTCCAAGAGGACAATTCTGGCTCACATATGGCTTGGAATGTCCAAGACGTTCCATGTACGGCAGATAACGCTCATTTCCTGGTATGCAGGTTCGACGGATATGTCGCCGATCGAACATGTGCGGACAATGGTAGCTAAGCGACTGACCTGTGAAGACTCTCCGCCGGTCACCAAAACAACTCTGGTCACCTGTAGAAGCAGTCTCGCTGGCTATTCCCAAGTGCGACATCAAACGAACCTCTTCAGTTCAATGACACACCATTTTGAGACTGTTATTTTTGCTGTAAGTGGCTTCAAACGATACTGAGTTTCGAAACGAAAACATGTTGTTACCTCTACAAATGTGATCAGTTATCTCTTGCAACATGAGGTACCTCGGATATGAATTTCATTTGAATAAATTTAATGTTTCTCGGTGTTGCGGTTTTCATAAAGAGTAGCAGATTTAAGTTTCGGCTTGGTTAGATTATTTACAAAACATTAGGCAGACATGTGCTAATAATATTTACTGGGAAATATCTCTTTAGTAAAATTTATAAATTACGATTGAGGAAGTATATTTTTTCTTAGTATTTAGTCCCTGAAGTGATAAAATCTATTTCCATTAATCCAACATTAAACAACGGATTTGCTATTTTGTACCATCTCATATTTACGTACAATATTGTTTCATATCTTTTTAAATTAGTTTTGAAAGCTGATTTTACATATTGTAAGAATAAATACTTACAACCACCTGCATAAAAGGAAATAGGCGACATTTTCCATTTACTCATAAAACAAAATCACAAGAAAGTATCTATGTATCACCTCGGTGAGCTTAGAACCAGTATTTACAATTATGAAATGCCTATATTATGGTATATATAAGAAAGGCAGAGGAAAAACAAAATAAATTAATTACTGAGTTGATTTTATTTATTCAAGTACAACAAAAATACAAACTGTTTTAGAAATGGGAAAAGGGAAAACACAGTAGAAGAGCACGAGTGTTGCCTTTATACCCGAAATTCACGTACTTCAAAATAAGCAAAACTTTTAGGAAACGTTTAGTGTATTTTTTCAGTCATTGGAGTTAGAACGCTTTCTAAAACGAACAGTTTGATGTAAATTCTATTAGAAGGCACTGAATTTGAACTAAATTTTTGTAGAATGCAAACCAACACTTGTTTTCGTTTTTGATTCAGTATCTTTTAAATATATTTTTGGAGATGTTAAGGGAGAAATAATTTGCAAATCACTGAGCTCAAATCTCTATCTTGATATTCTTTTGTTTTTTTCTTCAGTGTGTGCCATTTTAATGGTTTCTGTGCTATTAAAATGTACAAAAGTTTAGAATTGGTTGAAGTGGAACTGGCTTGGATCAAGAAATAATCCGCAGAAAAAGGCACGACGTGATTCTATGCCATACTTGTCAGTTCGTTGTTCCATATATGCGTATCTCATTTACTTATTTTTTTATATCTTTCTTCTCAGCTGACTTAAAAATCACTGTTATTATCACCACATCCCGGGTGTGAAAACCAGATTCTATTTTGAGAATTATTACGTACTGGATGATTGAATAAATCTTCTGCAGGCCACTTCCATAAAGTATTTTTTCTTGATTTCTGATATTTTCTATCCGAAACAACTACGAATTTGTGTAGAAAACTTTTCCATTTTTTCCTTCCAAGTCCTTTGAGTTGGAAGAACCACTAAACCACTTCGCACTGAGAAAAACGTTTTGTTAATTCAGCAAAAAAAAAAAAATGTTGAATCAACAAAAATATTTTGTCGATATGCAGTTAACAAAAATGCTTGTTAAATTTACAAAAGTATTTGGATGAAAATTATTGTTGATTCTGCAAAATTTATTATTATCATGACAAAACGTTTTGTTCATCTAACAAAATGCCTAGGTCGATTTGTTTGGAATTTGTTTGATCCAACAATACGTATTGTTATCGTGATAAAACGTTTTGTTGCCACAACTAAACATCTTTTTATCGTGACACAGTAATAATTTCTTGCTCCAACCAAATTTAAAGTTACGTAGCTGGGCCACTTTGTTCCTAAACTTTTTTCCGATGGCAACACTTTGTCAGTGTCGTAATTTTAGGGGTGTTCCATTTTCCCCCGCCATTTGCAACCCGAATTGCTTTATGGCCGTGTTTCACGAAGCCCCAAAGCAATTCGGGTTGCAAATTAGAAGGGTTTATATTCTTCAAGAGTTTGGCATGAAAAAAGAAAGTTTTCGGAGAAAAATCAATTTATTTTTTAAGAACTTTTCTGTTAGCGAAGTCATGCATTGCTCTTTGGACATGCCGGGTTTCATTGTAAAATCCTTAAATCAAATTAACTTTTTTCCCGCTGTACTTTAATTTTTCCTGCTGCATTTATTTTCTAGTGGTGTTCAATGGTATTACGTCACGAGGAAATTTTTTCAGAGCCAGCGAAAAATCTCTCACCGAGCGGATTCCAACCTGAGACCTTCAGTTTAGGAACTACGCGTGATTAACCACTCCGCTATAACTGTTCTTATGAGTAAATTCTTATCTGCGAATTCAGCGTTTGCAGGTTGGTTTATTACCTTCTGGAATGCTTACGGACGATTTATACTTGACATAACGATGTATTGATACTATTTTGGTGCGTGTGTAACATGTTCCTAAATCCGATTTCTTTTTAAATATTTTCCTTAGCTCTCTGATGAAACAAATTATTGATATTTTTGTTTAGAAAAAAGTCGTAATATTTTTCTTAACGTTCTATATGTTCCATGGTACTATAAACATGCAATATTTGGTTGCCGCACGAATTTTGAAACACCCTGTATATGTAGCCTATACATGAAATCAAGCTGTATAAATAAAATACAATTCTTATTATCTCATGTTCAGATTTTTACTTGCAATCAGGAATCGATCGCAAATCAAAAGTCGCAGTCAGCTATAATTCAAATCGAAATCTTAAGGGTAAAACGAGATTTTTCTGGTCAGTGGTAGTCTGTAGTCCAAATATCACCCTAGGTTTAACACGAAATTAATTAGCAAATAAAATTTCAGATATATTCTAAAAATCTCCAATGTGGTTTTTTTACGCAAGTTACAAGGATATTCTCTATTTTAACTAAAATTTTTAAATTTGGTGCATCTTAATGTAAATTTCTTTTTCACTGAACATTCATTGCTGCATTAAACATAAAATTAGATAATTTTGTTGAAGCCAAAGATATGATTTCATAATATTTCATTTAAGGCTTTGTCATGTCTATAAAAAAAATTATACGGACGTTTGCCAGCTGTTACACATGCAAAGCTCTTTCATAAAATTTATAAATTACGATTGAGGAAGTATGCTTTTTATTTAAAGATTTTAGTTCCTGAAGTGATCAGATTTGTCTCAATTTTCGAAGCATTTATAAAAACTGGATTTGCTTTTTCGTGCAAGCAAATAACTTCGTACAAAGTGCAAAACACTTTCCTATCTTTTTTATTAATTCTGAAACCTCAGTTTAAACTTTGATAGAAAAAAATACTTACCAAAACCTGCTGGAAATGAAATTGATGACATTTTTCTTTACTCGTAAGAAATGAAATCACAGAAAAATAGCTAAGTATTATCTTGTTGAATTTTGAACCAGTAGGAATAATTCTAAAATCTCTGTATTAACGCTTTAATAAATAAAGTAAAGGAAAAGCCAAATAAATTAATTACTGAGATGTTTCACTTCTACAAATATCATTAAACCACAAGCAGTTTTTCAAATTGGAAAGGGGAAAACAGTAGAAGTGTACATGTGTAACATTTGCAACAGTAAATAACGTACCAGAGAGTGAGCAAAACTCTTAAAACAAGTTAGTAAAATCATGCAATGCATTGATTATGATACGCTTTCCAACATGCAAGAAATCGTTACTCAAGTTATTACTCAAGTTATGAGGAAAATGGCTGTGGAATAAATCTCACTCCTCTGTACTGACCTTTGATCCCATTTCGATGATATTCAACAGAACTGGTTCAGTATATACCTCCGAAATAACATGATAAAGTTTTGTCGCGATCGAGGAAATTTTACGTAAGTTATGAGGCATAAGGGCTATGGAATAGATTCCGCTCCTGTGTCCTAACCTTTGACCCAATTTCGCCCATTTTTAAAAAGATTCGTCCCCAGGCAGGACCCTATAACATACTAACATTTCATCCTAATCGAAACATTTTTACCTAAGTTATGACGCATAATGGCGATGGAAGTGATTCCGCTCCTATGTCCTGACCTTTGACCCCCATTTCGCCAATTTTCAATAGGGTTTGTCCTCAGGTGGTCCCCTACCACATACTAAAATGTAATCGAAATCGAACATTTTTTACGTTAGTTATGACGCATAAGAACAGGGTAATGGATCCCGCTCCTGCCCTTTGACCCCATTTCGTTCACTTACAATAGGGTTCTTTCCCAGGTGTTTCCCTACCACTTACTAAAGTGTCATCGAAATCGAACGATTTTTACGCGCGTTATCGTGCGGACGAACATACGCACACAACGCGTGACGTAATGAGGCAGATGGAAATCGCGACCATGTGCTCGCAAGAGTGTGACGTCATAAAACTTTAATAGGATCCACACACAATGCGTGACGTAATGAGAGAGATGGCGTGACCGCGCGCCAACATCTAATGGCACGACGCCATGACACTTCACTAAAAGCGTGGTAACTCGAAGTGGTTATTTAACCCACTAAACAAATTTTCCTAAAATCGAGATCAAGCTAAATCGATTTTTAGTACCAGAAAACGGTAGGTTAACGACTTTCATCAACATCCTTAGAGCCGTTTTCAAAACAAAATTTACAAGTAATTTGCTTCCAGTACTTCGATTGAAAAAATTTCTATACACATTTTCTTCCCAATTAATGCGTTCCCAAGGATGAAAATTTGAACATCGATTAAATTATCTTCATTTTATAACTTGCAATACTTAATATTTTCTAAAACATAACCATATTTATGCAATCCAATATTTGTTTGTCTACTGACGTCATGAAAGTACAGGTCGCGCCATTCTTTTTCTAGTTTCAACACCACCAAAGGAAAAGTTATTGATTTTTAATATAATTATGGTTATGTTATAGAAAATATTAAGTATTCCAAGTTAAAATAGGAAATTATTTCAATCGATGTTCAAATTTTCATCCTTGGGAACACATTAATTGTGAAGGAAATGTGTACAAACGTTTTTCCATTGGAAGTATAGGACGCAAAATTACTTGACGTCCATCTTAATACAGTAATATGGAATAAGTGCGATGCAATGGATCGCAAACCTATGTCCTGACCTTTGACCCCATTTCGTCCATTTTCAATAGGGTTCTTCCCCAGGTGGTCCCCTACCACATACCGAAATTTCATCGAAATCGAACCATTTGTACGCACTTTATGACGCATAAGGACAGTGGAATGCATCCCGCTCTTATGTCCTGAACTTTGACCCGAATTCGCCCATTTTTAATAGGGTTCGTCCCCAGGCGGTCCCCTACCACATACTAAAATTTCATTGAAATCTAACCATTTTTACGCCAGGTATCGTGAGGACAGACGGACGGATAGACTGACAAACATGGAGCATATACGCTTCTTCAACCTACGGTTGGAAAGCGTAAAAACGCGTTTCGCATTCTATATTTTTAAAGGAAATAGCGGTAGAAAACTTTTGAAGACTAACAGCTGGACGTAGCATCTTTCCCGAAACAGTGAATTCAAACACAACTTGAGTTGAATACAAGTCAACCTTTTTTTACGCTTTCCAACCGTAGGTTAAAGAAGAGTATATGCTCCAGCTTTGTCCGCCTGTCCGCACGATAACTCGCGTAAAAATGGTTCGATTTCGATGAAATTTTAGTATGTGGTAGGGGATCACCTGGGGACGAACCCTATTGAAAATGGACGAAATGGGGTCAAAGGTTACGACATAGGAGCGGGATCCATTCCATTGCCCTTATGCCTCATAACGTGCGTAAATATAGTTCGATTTCAATGAAATTTTAGTATATGGTAGGGGAACTCTGGGGACGAACCCTATTGAAAATGGATTAAATGGGGTCAAAGGTCAGGACATAGTAGTGGGATGCATTCCATTGCCCTTATGCGCCATAACTTGCATAAAAATGGTTCGATTTCGATGAACTTTTAGTATGTCGTGGAGGACCACCTGGGGACGGAGCGTATTTAAAAATGGACGAAATGGGGTCAAAGGTCAGGACACAGGATCGGGATCCATTCCATCGCCCTTATGCGTTATACCTTAAGTAAAAATGCTTCGATTGAGACAAAACTTTATCATGTTGTTCCGGAAGTACACCTTACCGGTTTCGTTGAATATTATCGGAATGGGGTCAAAGGTCAGGACACAGGAGCGATATTTGTTCTACAGCCATTATTTTCATAACTTGAGTAATGATTTCCGGTATGTTGGAAAGCGTATCATAATCAATGCATTGCATGATTTTACTAACTTGTTTAGTTTTGCATTCAACATTTTCAAGTATATTGTCAGTGATCTTAAGGAAGAATGCATTTACGAATCATTGAATTCAAATTACACTTTCGTTTTTTCAAGTTCTTTCGCTATGACGTATTTCAATCGTTTCTATGTAGCTCTCTCTAAAAATCTGGCAGTTCGGTGAAGTGAAATCGTATAGCCCCGAAGAAGCTTGGAAGCCGTGATAAGAATAATTTAGGGAGCTGCAGTGCTTAAGTTTTTGAAGGTGCAGTTCCATGAAAACACGAAAAAACGGAAATTCTACCTAGAAAAATAACACAATAATTTGGTTATTCGCTTTTCCCTTTTAAAATGCACTACTTGCAAGTTGACTGCTAATCTGTTTGCTGCCTTCGTCTTTCCTTCTTTTTCTGTAAACATTCTTTCTTCACGAATTTGGAGTTGGCGGCAACGGGACGGTACAGGAATCACGGACGTGCCGAGGAGTTGCCAGCGGGGATATGTTTGTCTTTAAGCTGTAAATCTGAAGTCTGTTTATCTTAATACTCGGCCGCAACATATAATGAATTTTAATGAAAATATATATCGTAAGGGAAGAGATTCCATGAAGAAATAACACTTCTCAGTGCTAAAAAACCCAAGCCCCGCAAACCAGGTGACGAAAGAAGGAACAGGTGCTGGGGAAAAGGCAGCTGTGCGGTGCTTCTATGCCATGTTTTCTTGTTCTGTTGTAGAATGTGAGCGTATCTCACTTTCTTCTCGGGTGGCTAGCGAATCAGTGTTATAATCACAACAGGGTGGGAGTGAAAACCAGATCCTTTTTTGAAAATTTTTGCAAAGGACGTTCCATAAAAACTGAGAGTATTCCTGTTTTCAGTTGGCCACAGGGCAAAGGAGGGAAATAACCCCCGCAGACGACTAACTGAATTAAGGAAGTATCTATAGCAATGGTTAATAGCCGTGGCAGACGATTTCGGTTTTGTTACTGCGCAGTTGTTTAAGGTAAGTCTGCATTTCGCCAAACAGCTATGGATGTGAGTGATTCAGAGTTAAGAAGTGAAGGGCGTTGGGCGATAAAATGTTGCTATCGTTTGAGTAAAACGGCTCCAGAAACAGTTGATTTAATGAAAAAATCTTACAAAGATAAATGTTTCGGTGAGTCAACTATTTTTAGAAGGCACATGATTAAAAAAACGGCGCTTGTTGGCAGAACTCGCTTCTAGACATGATCGATATGAAAGTGTTATTACGGAGCGTATTGTTAGCACTGTTTGGGCAATACTGAAGAAGAACGACGAATGACGAGTGAAGACAGCAGCGTCAACTAATGTTTCAAAAACATCGGTATTCCTCATTCTACGCAACAAATTACTGCTGCATCGTGTGCGCTCCAGACGGGTACCTCATCACCTGACGAAAGAACAATTGCTAATAAGAGTTCAAATCTGTCATGAGTGGAAACAAATGATTGCAAAGATTCCAAACTTTCTAAACACAGTAATAACTGCCGATGAAACATGGCTGCATTATTTCAACCTCCTCACGAAGCGCGTAACGAGTGTCTGGAAGCATACACGCTCGCCTGGTCCGAAAAAAAGTCCGCCAAACCAAATCAGCTACGAAGGTGACGATGATAATTTTCTTTGATTATAAAGGTGTAGTCTACCAGCCTGCCATTCCTCCACAAATTACTGTCAATGCTGAGTGTTACATTTCAGTCTTGAAGCGTCTGCTACGACACATATCGGTAAAGCGACCGGAACTGGTGGGCAAGTGAACTCTACACACGCCCGCCCATATGTGACTGCTTGTGTTCAGCAGTTTCTTTCAAAATGCAATATTGAAATCACGCCACAGCCTGCCAACATTTATGACCTTATCCCGTGCGATTTCTGGTTGTTTCCAACAATCAAGGGAAGTTCCATGACGCAACATTCAACACAGACGCTGACGTTGTTCAAGCTGTACAGGGGTCACTAAAGCAGCTTCCACAAAATGTCTTCGCCACATGCTCTGAAAGGTGGACTGAACGATGGGACCGTTGCATATCATTCGAGGGAAAATACTTTGAGAAAGAGTAACATACATTTTGCTGTACTTATATTTCTTCATTTTGTGCGATTTTACTCTCAGTTTTCATGGAACGGCCGTTGTACTTATCAGACGATTCAATAACTCTTTCTCTGGCCACGTCTGTAAAGATTATGTTCTGTGATTTGTGATGTTATCTCTCCGAAGGAACTGCGAATTTGTTAATGATGACCTTTCATTTTCGTTTCCCTCCACTGCTATTGTGTGTTTCACGAAGCCCCAAAGCAATTCGGGTTGCAAATTAGAAGGGTTTATATTCTTCAAGAGTTTGGCATGAAAAAAGAAAGTTTTCGGAGAAAAATCAATTTATTTTTTAAGAACTTTTCTGTTAGCGAAGTCATGCATTGCTCTTTGGACATGCCGGGTTTCATTGTAAAATCCTTAAATCAAATTAACTTCGTACCAGAGAATACAATGACCTTATAAAGTACAGGTTTATTATCCTTTCCGTCGAAAATATATGCCGGCAACATACACAAAAAAGAAAGTCAATAAATTTGTCAGATATCATTGAGCTCCAACCATTACTGAAGATTTTACAAGACATTAATTATGAGGAAAATTTTCAAGTATATTTTAAAGATCTCTAACGTGATTTGATTATACTGTATACATAGATTACAAGGATCTCCTACTTGAACTAAAATTTTAATATTTGGTGCATCTTAATGAAAAACTATGTTTCATTAACAATTTATCCTTACATCAAGCATAAAATTAAACCATTTTGCTGACGCCAAAGATATGATTTCATTACATTTAGGTTTAAGTTTTGGTGTTGTCTTTTCAGAAAATCATACTGACTTCTGCAAGCTGTTGCATATGCAGAGCTCTTTCACAAAAGTTAAAAGTTACGATTGGGGAAGTACGTTTTTCATTTCAAGATTTTGATTCCTGAAGTGATAAAATCTGTTTCACTTTTCGCAACATTAAAACTGGATTTGCTATTTTCTGCAAGTAAATGTCTTTCTACAAAGTTCAACACTCTTTCACATCCCTTTTATTAGTCTTGAAAGTTCATTGTAAGAATTGATGGAAAAAATACTTACCTACACCTGCCGGAAAAGATAAAGATGACATTTTTATTTACTCCTAGGAAATGAAATCACAGGAAAATACATAAGTATGATCTTGTTGAATTTTGAATCAGTAGGAACTAATGCATTAACAAGGAAAGTGAAGGAGAAACTGAAGAAATTAATTACTGAGATCTCTTTGCTTGTTCAAATACTATTAAAACACAGGAAGTTTTTAAATTGGGAAAGGGGGAGCAGTGTTACATTTATAACAGAAAATAACGTACTTCGAAAACGAGGAAAACTCCTAGCGAGCGTTTTATGTTTTATACACTATATTCACAAAAGACACCGGACACCCCTTCAAAAGCAAATGAATGGATCCGCTGCGTTGTTAAGATGCGCGATGCAGCTGCAAACGGTATAAAAACAAGCCTGCAGCTGACCGCGATCATATCGCACTGTGAGGTTGAGTGAAAATGTCGCTGCGGGAGAGAACTGACTTCGAGAAAGGAAAGTTTGTTGGGGGTTATATTAGTGGGTTCTCCATAAGAGAAACCGAGATGCATTTAAACATACCCTAGTCAACTATTTTGGATGTACTGAATAAGTGGAAAACACATGGCGCGCCTGGAGCAGCAAAGCGTACCAGCAGACCCAAGAAAATCATTGACAGAGGACCTCGAAGCCACAGGAGATTGGTTACAGCTAATCGACGGAGTGCTGCACAAGACCTCAGCGTACAGGTGAGTAAAAGTGCTGGAATTTTGGTATGTGCACGTAGCATTCGTAGAGAACTTCATTCCACGGGATAGGGTAGTCGTGCGGCTGCTCATAAACCTTTCATCTTCACTCGGAATACTTATCGTCGTTTAGCATGGTGTAAAGAACATTTATCTTGGACCGTAGATCAATGGAAACGGGCCCTATGGACTGATGAATCCAGATAAACGATCCATCAGTCTGATGGCCGTGTCTGGGTATGGCGGCAGCCGGGGGAACGCTATTTACCACAGTGTACTGTTCCTACGGTCAAGTTCGGAGCTGGCAGTGTACTCGTGTGGGTGGTTCCGGCCCAATGGTTATAGTGGACAAACCTGTTAACCAGCACGTCTACCTTGATATTCTGGACAATTATATCCTACCAAATCTGTGGTAATACTATGGAACCGAGCCTTGTTGGTACCAGAAAGATAATGCACCGAGCCATAAAGCAAGGGCTCTTACGGCGTGGTTTGACGATAATTCCTCATTGTGTATGGACTGGCCAGCACAGAGCCCTGATATTAATCCCATAGAGCACCTATGGGATGAATTAGAGCGCCGCATAAGAAGTTTGGAATCAAAGCCTACTACTAAGCAACAGTTAGCCTGGACATTTTGTACTGAATGGAAGAGCGTACCTATCGCTATGTTCTTAAACTTTGCCGAAGGCATGTCTTGAAGAGTCAGTGCACTTCTAGACATGCATTAAGGAAATGATGGGCAAAGTACGGCCCTCGGACAGGTTCAATGCGGCCCGCTGCAGGATTCTAAATGCTATAATTTTGTACTGATTTTAATCAAGAAAAACGAAAAAAAAATGCATTTCGTACTCGATTGCTCACTAATTAATACGCTAACCATCCATTAAAGTTAATGCGCTAACCGTCCATTAAAGTTAATGCGCTAACCATCCATGAAAGTTGCATTAACAGATTAACTGTTAATCATGAACAGTATTAATGTAACTTGCAAGGATACTTTGCTATCGAAATCGTTACTCTCAACCCAATGTTACCTACAGTTGGTTGAGAGTAACTATTTTGCTAGCAAGCCCTGGCAGCCGACATTTACTGGTGTAGTCTGGTTCAGGTTTTAAAACTGGCAACTACGCTAGTTTAGGTTGTGAAACTGGCAACTTCAACTACGCCCCACCTTACTTCCATTTGCCGTTAGCTGTGGGTTAGCGAGTATGCAATAGCTCTCAGTCCGAACATCACGTGCCCCGTGTCTAACTCGTCAGTTTATTATTATTTGCTAGTTACTGTGCATGTTTGTGAAAGGCTTCTGAGTTCACAACATGACAACTAAAAAACGCAAAATTGATTCCAAATGCAGTGTTTTCAAAGAGGAATGGACCTGGAAGTACTTTTTCACAACTTTTAAAGGTATTAAAGGTAAGCCATTGTGTATTATTCGTAATGAAAATGTTGCAGACTACAAAGAATTCAACATTTCCCGCAACTTCACCACTAAGCATAGAGCTGCTAGTTATGAAGCCATGACCGAAGCTGAAGGAAACATAAAGCAGAAGATCTACGAAAAAAATTGTCGGGCCAGCAAAATATTTTTAAGAAACAAAATCATTCTCAAAATGCAGCTACACATGCAAGCTATGTTGTAACATACAATATTGCTAAAAGTAACAAATCTCTCTCTGATGGGGATTTCGCGAAAGACTGCATGCTCGGTGTTTGTGATATTTTGTGTCCTGACAACAGAAAGGATTTTGAGACTGTAAGTTTGTCACGAAAAACAGCTACACTGCTGGACAATTGCAAAGGACGGATCATAAACGGCTATATAGCGCATAAAAAAGTAAGTGTGGTTGGATGCCAAGTGAAATAAAACAATGTCAGAATGCCAGGGCATTACAAGAAAGACAATTTATTGTGCTCTGAAATCCAGAAGGCTTTGGAACGTGTTCAAGGGACAAACAGGCCATTTTGTGCAGAATACGTAAACGTGAAAAAAATGCAATTACCGTCCGCAGGCGTTCCGGCGTAAGATGTCAATACGGGATATGGCCACCATGGAGGGCGATGCAAGATTCCACACGTCGTGTCATGCTTTGCACAACATTATCAAGCAGCTGTTGGGGTAATTTATCCCATTCCTCTGTCAGTGCACGGATGAGGGTGTCTTTGTTTATTGGAGGGCATTGGCGACCAGCAAGACTCCTCCCCAAATCATCCCACACATTTTCAATGGGATTCAGATCTGGAGAACGTGGTGGCCACACGAGGCGTTGAATATCCTCGCTTTCAAGACATTCCTGGACAGCGACTGTTCGATGACATGTTGCGTTGTCGTCCATGAAAATGAATCTATCACCGACAGCACCACGGAACATGCGAACATGAGGTAGCAGAACATCATTAATGTATCGTTAGCCAGTCATAGTCCCAGTTGGAAGCACATAAAGGGACGTACGGCCATTGATCATGATGCCAGCCCATACCATGACACTACATGTCGGATATCAGTCCCTTTCCTGTATGTTTACTGGACAATATGCAGTACCACTATCACGCCAGATCAGTTGTCGTCGACAATCAGACGATAGACTGTATCTACTCTCATCTGAGAAGACGACAGCAGACCAGTCGTTATCAGTCCAATTGCGATGTTGACGGCACCATTGCAAACGGATGGTACGGTGACGTCTGGACAATAGGATGCACACAACAGGACGGCGGGCGTATAGTCCTCCTTCATGCAAACGTCTGGCGACAGTTTTTCGGGAGATCCGCTTGCCAATAGCAGCCATAAACTGATTTGCTACCTCACTAGCTTTGCTGCGCCGGTGTCCTTTTGTTGATAGCACTATGTACCGATCTTCTACAGGAGTCGTACTGCGAACACGACCTCCCCGGGACGTTTGCTACACTCTCCATTTGTTTGAAATGATTTCCAAAGCCTTGAAACAACACTGTGGCTGACGTCGAACTCCCTGGCAACATCTGTTATTTTTCGCTCTTCTTCAATCTAGCCAATAATCCGGCCACGCGTAAAATCATCTACGTGATGTCGGGAAGACATACTTAAAATTGCAAGTTCGTCAATTGATTCTTTCCCTTTCAACTTTGCGTTTGAACAACAACGGTCAATACGCGTTAAATCCCTTATATCTCTTATCAGCGCTATGACGTCACGAACAAGTTCAGCAATCCAAAATTTGCATACGCACAACACGTCTTACTGTATCCCGCACTTATACTAATTTCCACATTTTCCTGCCTTCCATTTTATGGTTGCTATCGTTGATATTGTCATCCGTCCTTAGCAATTATCCGGCAGTGTACTACTAGAATCGAAGCTATAGATGAGAACCTAACATCACAGTTACAATCCAGAATTGAAGAGTTCAAATTTTGTTCTATTACTATAGACGAAGGCACTGACATTGGCGATACTGCTCAATTACTAATTTTTATAAGAGGTGCTGAAGAAATCTTTTATATTACTAAAGAACTAGCTTACATGCGATCATTAAAGAAAACTACAAAAGGGTCAGACATTTTTCGTGAATTTCAGCAAGGCCTCTCAGCTTTGAAAGTACCCACTTCCAGTATATGCAATATTACGACAGTCGGAGCACCAAATATGATAGGGAAAAAATCTGGGTTCGTCGGGGTATTTAACCAAGAATATACTGACAACGATGTTGTATTCTTACATTGAATCATACATCAAGACGCTCTGTGTAATTCTTCCCTAGACATGAAACATGTGCTTGATATCATTGTCAAGCTTGTTAATGCTATTCGATTGCGAGAGCTTGCTCACAGACAATTTCAAAAACTTCTTGACTCAGTGCAAGCTGAATACTCTGATGTATTGTACTACACGAAAGTAAGGTGTCTCAGCGCAGGGCGCGTTTTTGAAAGAGTTTGAGAGCTGAAAGATGAAATAGTCTCATTCATGCGTGAAAAACACATGTTTGAAGAGTATGAAATGTTGGAAGATACAGCATGGCTTTCGGACTTTGCGTTTTTCAATAATATTCTTTGCTACATGAACAAATTAAATGTGAAGTTGCAAAGGAAGAAATCAATTTGAGGATGATATCTGGGGTCACCTGAGAGGTTTTAAAATACAACTTGTGCTCCTTGCTAATCATCTAGCAAAGAACGAATTGTCACACTTCGAGAGGCTGAAATGAATCGCCCCGGTAGCAGAATACAAACGTGTGAGCTATGAGGGTAGCGTGAGAAGACTCCATGGTGAATTTGAACAGAGTTGTCAAGATTTCAAAAGCATTGTACAAGACATGGATATTTTTCAGCATTCCGTTTACTGTGGACTGCGAAACAGTAAAACCGGACATTCATCTAGAATTAATTGAGTTGCAATGAAACACTCAATTGAAGCAGTTGTTTATCAATGTCCCAAAATTTGACTTCTACAAGCTCTTACCGAATAAAGTTTCCCAAATTTGATTTCTCATACCCAGAAGGTTATCGCCATATTTGCATCTTCATATGTGTGTGAGCAAGTGTTTTCTACTTTGAAATTTCGAAAAAGAGGTGTTCGAAACAGACTGACTGAGAGACATTTGGCTTCATTCCTGAGAGTCACCTCGTCCCAGTTGCAACCAGACTATGAAAAGTTGTTAAAAGCACAGTCACAGTTCTACTCCTCCCACACTCCTTCACATACACTACCTACAGTGCGTAAATAACAGTGAAATACCTGTTAATATAACAATAGTTCCGTATAATTTAGAATTTTAGCATTTCAATGAAAAACAAATATGTTGGCCCACCTCATGTATTTGTTCTTTTCTTTTGCCCCGCTCGCATAAAAGTCTGCCCACCACTACATTAAGGCCAAAAGGTGAAGCGACACCTCACTAATGTATGTTAATAAATGTTATGTTGTGTTTCTCTTCTAGATGTCCGGTGACTTTCGTCAATATAGTATATATTAAAAAGCAATAGCATTAGAAAACTTTTCAAGACTAACAGCTGGTCGTACTGTGTTTCAAGAGACACTGAATTTAAACAAAATTTGAGTAGAATACGAACGAACATTTCTTTAGGTTTACATTCAATATTTCCAACTACATTGCAGGAGATGTTAAGGATGAAATTATTTACAAATCATTGAATGACACATATCACACTCTTGTTTTCGGGTTTTCTTCACTCTGTCGAATTTCAATCGTTTCTCTGTAGCAGTCTCGAAAAAATTGTTAAATCGGTGAAGTGAAACTGGCCTGCCGCGCAGAAACTTGGGAGCCGTGGTAAGAAAAAATTAGGGAGCCGCAGTGCTTAGTTTTTGAAGGGGCAGTTACATGAAAACACGAAAAGGGAAGATCTACCCAGAAAAATAGTACAATAATTTGGCTATTCGCTTTTTCCTTTTAAGATTCACTACTTGCAGGTTGACTACTGCTTTGTTTTTTGCTACCTTCGTTTTCCTTCTTTATCCTATAAGCATTCTTTCGTCACCAATTTGGAGCCTGCAGCTATAGGACGGTGCAAGGACCATGTCCGCGCTAAAGAGCTTCTGGTGGGGACTTGTTTGGCCTTTAGCTGGAAATCTGAAGTCTACTTATCCAACTACTCGGCGTCAGGGATTGTGAATTTTAATAAAAAGATATCGAAAGGAAAGAGATTCCATGAAGAATTAACACTTGCTCAATGCCGAGTAAGGCTATGCAACCTGAGAACTAGGTGACAAACCAACGAAGAGTCCTTGGGAAAATGAAGCTGTGCTGTGATTCTATGACATGTTTGTCTATTCCGTTATTCCATGGGTAATTGTCTCCTTTATTTATTTATTGTTTTGTTTTTTGAAACAAATCTTCCTTCTCAGCCGATTAGCAAATCACAGTTCTGATCAGCATAACGAGGGAGTGAAAACCAGAACAATTTTGAGGATCTTTACTTATTGAACGGTTCAATAACTATTCCGTTGGCCACATCCATAAGAGTTATTTTTCTGTGATTTGTGACGTTATCTCTGAGAAACCATTGCGAATTTAATATTGAAAACTTTTACATTTTCTTGTCCCTCCAAGGCTCATGAGTTGTAGGAAGCACCAAAGCAGTTCGCATTGCAAGCTAGAAGGGTTTATATTCTTCAAACGTTTGGCATGAAAAGAGAAATGTTTTTAGAGAATAAAGCAATTTTATTTCTTTCAAGTACTTTCGGTTAGTGAAATCATATTTTTCACTTTAAACATGGCGCGATTCACTGTATAATCCCTAAATCTATTCACTGTACAATCCTTAAATCAAGATTAAGCTGGTATCATAGAGTTAAAAGACTTTATAGAGTAGAAGATTATTATTGGTTCCATCGAGAATAAAACCCGGAAGCTAGCTGAAGCACAATTCAATAAATTTGGCAGATATTATTGAGTTCCAAGAATTACTCAGGTGTGAACAAGAAATCACTTATCAGATAAAATTTCAGGTATATTGTAAAGATCTCTAGCGTGATTTGTTTACAAATTACGAGGACTTTCTGTATTTTAACTAAAATTTTATACTTGGTGCATCTTAATGCAAAATTCTATTTCATTGACAGTTTATCCCTACATCAAATATAAAATTAAGTCATTTTTCTAACGCCAAAGATGTAATTTCATTACATTTAGGTTTAGGCTTTGCTGTTTTCTTTTGAGAAATTTATACGGAGCTGTGCAAATTCTTTCCACTTGCAAAGCTCTTTCACAAAACTTATAAATTAGGATTGGGGAGTGGCTTCTATATTTGAAGATTTTAGTCCCTGAAATAATAAAATTTGTTTCAATTTTGCTAACACTAAACACTGTATTTGCTATTTTGTGTTAGCAAATATCTTCTTGCATAGGGCAAAACTAGTTCATATCTTTTCTGTGTTTGATTTGAAAGCTGACTTACAATTCTACTGTAGACGTACGCCGGCGACCCTAGCGACTACCACTTTTTTACGCTCGTTACAGCAGTTCCTGGACGGACACCGGTTTATCAACCGGAACGATGTCGAACGCGCACTCTCCAACTTCTTCACGTCCAAGCCGCCAGAATTCTACACAAACGACATCCAATAGTTGCCCAGAAAATGGGAGCAGGTCGTAGCAAGCGATGTCAACTACATTTTGGACTGATTTGTACTTGTACACTGGAGTGCAAAAATTAAGGACGAGACAGTTTTTCGAATGTAACGTCGTGCAGAAGTGCTCCACATCAACTCAAATCATACCATAAGATCTCCGATATGTAAGAACAAGGAGCAAGTGAGCAAAACCGTCCAAACAAGGAATCCAAAGGATACAAAGGCACTTTATTGAAAGGGTAGCTTCGAGCACAACTGGACAGAAGACAGAAACGTCCATGTGACAGGCGACTGACAAGAAAAATCCGGTCTTTAGTAGGGGATATGATCACTCCTGACTGCGTTGCAGGATTTACAACTTCTGTCCATGCTGAGGACGAGGTTGTCAAGGAGCTGTTGAGGCATCGTGGCCCATTCGTGTTGTAGCGCTAATCGCAGCTGCGGAATCGTTGCTGGCGGCTGGTGACGTGCTTCCAAGCGTCTCCTGAGAAGGTCACACACGTGTTCGATTGGATTTAGGTACGGGGACCTTGCGGGCCAATCCATGCGTTGAATATCTTTTTTTTTTTTTTTTTTTTTTTTTGATTGGAGGTTTAACGACCACCGTGAGCAACTCAATGGGCTATAAGCAGTCGCCCGTCCCTAATTTAGGGTCACTGCTTCCAGGGAAGGGAAAGAACCAGTGCCGTAAGACAAACACAACATCCATGCCTCACCGGGATTCGAACTCGGACCCCGTTCGGACGAATGATCAGAGGCCATCGCTTAGACCACTGCGCCACCGGGGCGGCATTGAATATCTTCACTCTCCAACAGCTCTGCGACATCCACTGTACGATGAGGTGTAGCGTTGTCATCCATGAAGAGGAACTCAGGACTCACAGCACCTCTAAACAGAGGTCAACCTCCGTACAATAGCGGACACCAGTGACTGAACCTCCTTGGAAGATGTGGAGGTCAGTACGGCTACCAAGCATGATACCGCCCTAAACGAGAACTCCGCCACCTCCAAACCGGTCAATCTCGATGATGTTGGAGTTGTGATTGTGTGTTCCCTGCTCTCTCCAGATGTGTATAAGTCCAGAATCCCTCGTCAGACTAAATCGGCTCTCATCCGTAAAGAGAACTTGACCCCATTGCAGATGTGTCCAGTTCTTTTGTTCCTGTCACCACAGAAACCGCCATTCCGATGAGCAGGCGTTAATGGCACACACCGTACTGGTCGTCGTGTGAATAGACCACCTTTGTGCAGCCTTCTGGCCACGGTGAAACGCGATAACAGACGTCCAGTTGTCTGTTACATGTGCCTTGCGATTTCTCCCGCTGTCTGCCGTCTGTCTCTTCTCGCCTGTAGGGCAATATACCGGTCGTCCGCCGTCGTGTTTGCTCGTGGACGACCACTTCTAAACTCTCGGACATCTGTTCCTATCGTTTGAAATGCTCTCCAAGCTCGTGAAGCGTTGCTGTGAGCGATCCCAAACTCCTCGGCCACGCTAGTCACACTTCGACCTTCTTCCAACTTCCCAATGACGCGACCTCGGGTAAAGTCATCCCGATGTCGTCTACTGGATTGCCTGTTGGCCATATCACATGGTGGCAGCAACTCGACGTCGCTCAAACCGATGTACACCATGCAATAGCTTTCACCGAATTGCTGAGCGTACGCCGCCCGTGTGCTTTATACTCTTCCGACACTCTCCCCCCCCTCTACGTCATGCTGCATATATGCCCATGCCCTACCGTACCGGACCCTGGTCTATCGCCTGAGTGGTCTTTCGGTCCGTTCTGCCTGCTCGTTCCACTATTATGCTAATTTCGCCTCTTCGTCCTTAATTTTTGCACACCAGTGTATATACGGTAATTTACAGACACCAGTCTTTCCAAACCTATGTGTAACGGCCGTTACATAAATACTGAGAGTAAAATCACACAAAATGAAGAAATATAGGCACAGAAAAATATGCTATTTTTTTCTCAAAGTATATTCCCTCGGATTATATGCAACAGTCCCACCGTTCAGTCCACTTTTCAAAGCCTGTGGCGAAGGCATTTTGTGGAAGCTGCTTTAGCGACCCCTGTACAGCTGAAATAACTTCAGCATCTGTGTTGAATGTTGCGCCACAGAACTTCCCCTTGATTGTTGGAAACAACCAGAAATCGCACGGGGTGAGGTCAGAAATGTAGGCAGGCTGTGGCATGATTTCAATACTGCATTTCGTAAGAAACTGTTGAACACAAATAGCCACATATGGGCGTGCGTTATGATGGTGTAGAGTCCACTTGCCCACCAGTTCTGGTCTCTTAATCGATATGTGGCGTCGTAAACGCTTCAAGACTGAAATGTAATACTCAGCATTGACAGTAATTTGTGGAGGAACGGCATGCTGGTAGACTACACCTTTATGATCAAAGAAAATTATCATCATCACCTTCATAGCTCATTTGGTTTGGCGGACTTTTTTCGAACGAGGCAATCCTGTGTGTTTCCAGACACTCGTTGCACGTTTCGCGATAGGGTCGAAATAGTGGACCCATGTTTCATCGGTAGTTATTACTGGGTTTAGACAGTTTAGATCCTTTGCAATCATTTGTTTCCACTCCTGACAGATCTGAACCCTGATTAGCAATTGTTCTCTCGTCAGATGATGAGGTACCTGTATGGAACACACACACGCCGCCCCGGTGGCGCAGTGGTCTAAGCGATGGCCTCTGATCATTCGTCCGAACGGGGTCCGGGTTCGAATCCCGGTGAGGCATGGATGTTGTGTTTGTCTTACGGCACTGGCTCTCTCCCTTCCCTGGAACCAGTGACCTTAAGTTAGGGACGGGCGACTGCTTATAGCCCATTGAGTGGCTCACGGTGGTCGTTAAACCTCCAATGAAAAAAAAAAAAAAAACACTATGCAGCAGTAATTTGTCGCATAGCATGCGGAATGCCGACGTTATTGAAATATTAGTTGACGCCGCTATGTCTTCACACGTCATTCGTCGATTTTCTTGTAGGATTGCCCAAACAGTGTTAACAATACGCTCCGTAATAACGCTTTCATATCGATCATGTCTAGAAGCGAGTTCTGCCGACAAGCTCCCTTTTTTTGAAATCATGTGCCATCTAAAAATCGTTGACTCACCCTAACATTTATCTTTGTAAGCTTTTTTCATTAAATCAACTGTTTCTGGAGCCGTTTTAGCCAAACGATAGCAAAATTTTATCGCACAACGCACTTCACTTCTTAACTCTGAATCACTGACCTCCATAGCTGTTTGGAGAAATGCAGATGTACCTTAAACAACTGCGCAGTAACAAAACCAGAATCGTTTGCCAAGCTGTTGCAGATACTCCATAATTCAGTTAGTCGTGTGCATGGTTATTTTTCTACGTCGCATTGTTGCCAACTCAAAAAATTTACTCTAAGGCTTTATGGAAAGGCCATTGTGCGATTAAATTATGATTTATTTTGTTTTGTCTTCTTCTTTTCATACCATCATGCGGATTTTTGAAGTCGTTTTCACTTGCAAAACTCTTTCATAAAGTTTATAAATTACCTTCAGAGAAGTAGGCTGTGATTTTTTGCATAAATCTGTTTTATGTAAACTAACATTACACATCGGATTTGTTGTTTCGTGGGCGCATATACGCTATTACATAGTAATATAACACTGATTCTTATCTTTTGGATCAAATTTGTAGTCACACTTTAGACATTGAAGGATAAAATGCTTACCACCAACTGCAAGAAATAAAATAGAGGACCTTTTTAATTACGCATAACAAACAAAATCAGAAAAAATATCCAAAAATGATATATTTGATTTTAGAATCAGTAGGAACAAATCTAAAATTTCTATATTAAGGCGTTAATAAGAAAGGAAAAGGAAACCCAAAACAGAAAATTAACTACTGAGATCTTATTTTTAAAATATATATACACAGTGCGTCAAATAACTTTTAAGACTGGCGCTTGATTTCAGCCTATGTTGGCTCCACCAGTGTAACCGCGAATGTGTTATAAACCGTGACCATCTGCTTGCTTTCTGCCAAAAGTACTGCGCAGTTGTTAAAGTAACTCAAACGAAACATGCGGTCATTAGAGAAGTAAAATTTTTTTCATGTTGAATTATTAAGATGGAACAAAGGGCTGTTATTAAATTTAACGCAAAACTTGATAAAAGTGTCTCGGAAACGTACCAAATGATAAAACAAGTTTACGGTGAGTTTTGTTTAAGTAGATCAAATGTTTTCCTGTGGCACAAACGTTTTTCTGGACGGAAGAGATACGCTAGAAGATGATAAGCATACCGGTAGACCATGTTCATCTAGGACACCTGAGATTATTGAAAAAGTGCGTGATTTCGTGGCAAACAATCGATGTGCGTCACTAAGAATGATGGAAGTGTCTTTAAACATCAACAAAGAAACGATTCGAACCATCCTGCATGAAGATTTGGGCAAAACAAAAGTCTGTGCTAAATTTGTTCCACACACGTTAACCAATGAACCAAAATCAAGGAGAAGTGCACATTGCAGAGACATCATTTCAGCCGATGAAAATGATCCAAACTTCTTAAAATCGATTGTTATTGGTGATGAAATATGATGTTTTCAATATGATCCTAAAACAAAGCTACAAAGTTCGGAATGGAAGTAAAAAAACTCACCACAAGCCAAAAAAACAAGAAAAGTTCCATCGAAAATCAAAACAATGCTCATTACATTCTTCGATAGTAAGGGTATTTATCCACAAAGAATTTGTTCCAAGTGGACAAACAATTACTGGTGAGTTTTATTTAAATATTTTGAGGCGTTTGATGGGCAGAATTCGTCGCATTCGTCCAGAATATCGAGATGAAAACAGTTGGTGTTTGTTTCACGATAATGCACCCAGTCACACCTCACTTCTTGTTCGTAGAATTTTGGCGAAAAATAACGTCTGTGTGTCGAATCATCCACCGTATTCGCCTGATTTATCACCCTGCGACTTTTGTTTCCAAAACTTAAAATGACGTTAAAAGGGTGGGGTTTTTTTATGATATTTCTACCATACAAACAGCTTCAACGCGTGCTTTGGAGGCAATTCCGCAAACTGAACTAGAACAGGCATTCGAATCATTATTAAATCGCTGTAACAAGTGTATTGAAGCCGTAGGGACTTATTTTGAATAACAAACCAAAACAAATTATAATTTCTTGTTTCTATTTCATTTTACAGACCCAGTCTTAAAATTTCTTTGACGCACTGTGTATACATATTTGTCGACTTCAAAATGTTTGACCGCATACCTGCCAATTTTTTTCCAATTAGCCTAAAACGCTATTAAATGAAATTTCTGGATGATCGAAGCTTTTCAACCCGTGCCGACTTGAGTTCGAATATGCGGGAAGCTGGCTCATTTTCAAGGGCTAGTCACTGGTCTGGCGACATCGCGTTGCCTGGACGACGCGATGACGTCAGCCAGGAAACATGTCCGTATACGTGTAGTTAGTTAGCTTTTGGTTCCCGGCCGTGTTGCATGTATTTGCGCTTTGTTACACAAACATTATGCCGCATGAATTACGAAGTCGGAAGAAAAGTGTGTGTGTGTGTGTGTGTGTGTGTGTGTGTGTGTGAGGTATGTAACTCACAAAATAACCGGATTTAAATTATTATCAAATCGACACGTACTGGCTGTTTTGTTTTTTGATATACGACAGTTTAAGCTCACTGTCAGTGAAAGTGCGAATCTTGTTGTGCGAGAATGTATGATATTCTGGGGAAAAGCAAGAATACCGGCAAAAGCCCAGCGCAATTGTACTAAAAAATTAATTGACTTGCATTCCGTGTGGAGAAACGTACAAAAAATGCAAAGTAAACGCTAGGTATATTTATGCGCCGTGAAGATGAGTTTAGAGCTTACGACCGAGTGAATAGGACACTTTTGTGGAAGGTATTGAATGAATGTGGTGTTACTGGGAATCTACTTAATAGTGTAAAAGCCATGTATGCTGGCATTAGAGCTTGTGTACGAGTGAATGGTGTTTTATCAAAACAGTTCTCTATTGGTGCAGGAGTTAGACAAGGTTGTGTAATGTCACCATGGCTGTTTAATATATTTATGGATGCATGCATGCGTGATGCCAAAGTAAATAATAGTGGTTTATGTTCTTGGTGATATCCGTGTGTGCAGATTGCTGTATGCTGACGACGGCGTCCTGTTGGCAGAGAGCAAAATTGAGTTGCAGAGTATGTTGACTCGGATGCACGAAGTTTGCATGAAATTCAAACAGTATAAATAAAGGGAAAAACCAAAGTTATGGTGTTTGGGAGAGGAACGGGCAGCACTGAATGTAATGTAAGTATAAATGGCACTGTGATTGACCAGGTGAGTGAATTTCTGTATTTAGGAAGCATGTTCGACAGAGAGAACAAATTGGATGGTGAAATTAGTAGGCGAGTGAATTCTTCATTGAAAGTCATAGATGCTCTGGGAGGTTTTCACAGGAATGATGGGTTTTCTAGAGAGTCCCGCATCGCTGTCTATGAAAGTGTAATTGCTCCTACTTTGATGTATGGCAGTGAAACCTGGGTACTTCAGAAAAAACATAGGAGTCGTTTGTGTGCTGGAGAAATGCGTTACTTACGGGGGGATGGGGGGGGGGGGGCAAGACATGGTCTGATTGCGTGAAAAATGAAGACGTGTTGCAGTTGTGTGATGTGAAGCAAAATGTTGTTAGCAAGGTGAAGATCAATATGCTTCGTTGGTTTGGTCATGTTGAAAGAATGCGTGATGAGATGCTTACTAAGAAAATATTTTTAGCCCAAGTGGCAGGAAGGAAAAGGCAGAGGAAGGCCAAGGAAGACATGGGTGGATCGGATTCAGGAGTGTCTGCATGAGAAAAAGATTATGAGTATGAAGTATAAAAGATCTTGTGTACGGCGTGTAATGGATATCAGTGAAGCCCGAGTGGTTTTACCGCTGTAAATTGGAGAAGTTTGATACGACAACAGTAAGAAAAATATCTGGTAGTATAATGAATTAGCTTTATTTGCTTTCCGCTAAGGTAATTATTATGAATGATTCTCTTCCTACCAGCTAGCTAATGATATACTTGTACTAAGCTTCAAAATAATGAATTCAAAAGGGTGTTGTTACTAGTTAATTACGAACTTAAACAAAGTCTCAACGCTGGTTATTTATAGGAATCAAATAAATGTTATAAACCTAACAGCCAGACAGAGGTCTGACAAAAACTATGAATTGAGAAAGACTGACTTACTGAAAACTTCTTTATTTCAACGACTCTTGGTCAACTAAGGTACACACAACACTAGTAGAACAATAATGAATAATCACTCCTCGTAATATACACGCTTTCGCTTAACGACCACAAGCTCTCCTCGTAAAAACACAAAGCTCTCTCGATGAACTCGCCTATATACTAGCTACCACCACGTCATGACTTACACTCATTGCCAGATCTCATTCAGCGGGTGAAATAATATTTCGTTCAGTAGGAAGATAATTTACATAGTAAAATAGAATGACCAGAGATAGTAAAATCAAAAGGAAAGTGAATATAGAGTATACGTTACAGTAGTTTGTATTTCTTTTTGGAGCTAACCTCTGAATCACAGAGAACAGCTTAGGGATATGTATGTATGTATGTATGTATGTATGTATGTATGTATGTAAGGGAGTTTAAAAACAATTTGGACAACTTATTTGATATCGCGCATGCCAATGCTCTACAAACTATCAAAATAGAAAAAGACAGGATCTTTTTACAGCGGCAGAGGGAAAGGATGGTAAACTGGGTGGGGCAAAATGGCTACCTAGCAGGTGTGGAGAAGAAACGTGCCGGAAAGGAGGAAAGGGTGAGGCAAAAGAAAATCAAAGAAAAGACAAAATAAGCTCCAAATTACAGCACCAAATTTTTTTTTATTGAAGGTTTAACGACCACCGTGAGCAACTCAATGGGCTATAAGCAATCGCCTGTCTCTAATTTAGGGTGACTGGTTCCAGGGAAGGGAGAGAACCAGTGCCGTAGGGCACACACAACATCCATGCCTCACCGGAATCGCGAACCCGGACTCCTTTCGGACGAATGATCAGAAGCCATCGCTTAGGCAATTACGCCACCGAAGAGGTCATCAACATTTTCACCTTCATACGATTTTTCATCATCTGCAGAGATTGACGAAGTGTGCTCCACTTCAGATGAAACCAACGATGGTGAGTTCTTGTCCACGTTACCAGAGGACACACCAAGGCAGAATGTTACAAAACAAGATACCAAGCATTTCTTTACATGAAAACTAGTGGGCAATTTAGATACATGCCAGTTGAGTGTAAGAGACGCTGTTTACGTTCTTCAGGCCACAGAAGAAGCACTGGGTTACGATGTTAATGAACGTCCTTCTAATAGATCTTCATTTCAACGAATGCCGCGGAGAATAAAACAAAGAAACACGGGGAAGCCAATAAATCTGCATTTAATAATGATATTCCTGCATTTGTTACCGTTCACTGGGACGGTAAACTGTTGCATGCATTACATGTCAGCGATTCAAAAGAAGAAGGAATTCCAATAGTTGTTACATTTGGAGATATTGAGCAATTCACTGCTGCCCCCAAATTACCAAATTCGTCTGGTAAATATCAAACACAAGCTGTTTGGATTGAATTCAAAGACTGGGCTGTGGAAGACAAAGTGCAAGTTCTTTGTAGGGGCACAACTTATTCAAACTCCGGCCGTTTTAATGGTGCTTTTGAACTCATTGAACAAAAACTGGACAGAGAGTTGTTGTTCTTCCCCTGCCGTCATCTCATCTACGAACTAGTTTTACGTAGCGTGTTTGAAGACAAAATACATTCATCGTTAAAAAAATAGTTGCACCCAGTAGGACGTCTCGGATTTCAATGCTATTCCAGAGAACAATAAGTGATTGAACACGGAGACTGATATGGGCAATATTTATTGAGATACACGCCAATAAGTAGTGTCTGTCAGTATGGTGTTTGGCCGCCATGTTTGCTCACACAACGTGCCAGACGGCTCGGGGTGGAGTTGTACAGGTTCCTAATGGTGTCCTGCGATAAACCATTTCATGCAGCTTGAATCTTTGCACGCAGTTCCTGCAGATTGTGCGGTGAAGTGCGGATGACGCGTCCAATAGCATCATCATACACATTTTCAATCGGCGATAGGTCTGGCAATGCGGCTGGCCATGGCAGAGTGTCAGTGCCTTGAAGGCAAGCTCTCGAGACAGCAGTAGTAGGCGGAAGAGCGTTGTCCTGTTGGAAAACCGCACCGGAGTGAGACTTTAGAAAAGGTACTGCCACTGGATGAAGGACCTCATTAACGTAACGTTGGGCTGTCAAAGTACCTATAATGAACACCAAAGTTGATCTGACATCGTAGGCAATAATTGCACTCCACACCATGACACCAGGTCTTCTGGGTGCATGACTCTCGACAACAAACCGTTCATCTTGGCGCTAACCACGGTGCCACCACACATGGATTCTGTGGTAGGCTCTTCCAAGACAAAAGCGGGACTCGTCACTAAAAGTCACCTTCTGCCATTCTTCATGGCTCCATGACAGTCTGGCACGACACCACTGCAGTATTTGGCGGCGACGCACTGTCGTTAAGGAAAGTCGTCGTAACAGTCTGCGTGTGTGTATTCCTACGTCATACAACCCTCTGCCAATGGTGTTGGCAATAATCGGACAATGCATGTAGGGCACCACTGCTTACTGAATATCCACAATCGTGGCTGTTGAGTCACTCTGCGCATGTCGGACAATCCTTCGGTCCACTGTCTCCTTGGTTCGTCTAGTCTCCCAGACCCTACCTGTCGCTGCTGCGTGCCTTGTTCTATCCACTGTCATCAACAGCGTGCTATGGTGATATCCGCCCGACCGATATGGCGCGCAATACGGCAATAAGAACATCCCACTTACCGAAGCCCGACGATGCGGCCTCTCTCGAACTCTTCCAACTGCTCGTATTCCTTCCGAACTTTTCTTCGAGGCATACTTCAGTTACAAAGGATGCAACCAACACAACAGCACGAGTCAGAACGACAAACACGACCAACGGGACGACCTTATATAACCGGTGCGACCCCTCCTTGCTTGCTGTTGTATGTCTCAGGATGTCAAACCTACCCACCGAGTTTTATTCCTCTCGGTTGCTTCCTTCTGGGTGCAACAATTTGTTTTTGACGATGAATCAAAGTCAGGTAACAAGCAGTCCTGACATACCGCTTTTCAAACAGGGCAGAACAAGTTAGAAAAATATGAAACCTACTGATTTTCAAAGTGGTGAGAAAGTTGTGGAAGAGTTTTCTAATCAGTTTGAAGTTAACGAAATGTTAGAATTTTATAAAACTGAATTACAAGAACGAAGTGATTGCAGGGAACTCGTACAACGGTGTGTAATATTTTGGGGAGGACCTATGAAGAAGAAACTAAAGATTTTTTCTTTTTTTTTTTTTTGGTTAGAGGTTTAACGACCACCGTGAGCAACTCAATGGGCTATAAGCAGTCGCCCGTCCCTAATTTAGGGTCACTGGTTCCAAGGAAAGGAGAGATCCAGTGCCGTAAGACAAACACAACATCCATGCCTCACCGGGATTCGAACCCGGACCTCGTTCGGACGAATGATCAGAAGCCATCGCTTAGACCACTGCGCCACCGGGGCGGCGAAACTAAAGGATTAGGCCACCTGGAGCGATGAATCAAGCCCGGTGGATGGCAAGAGCAATTTATTCCTTGAAAATGTTTTTGCTAAGGTTTGAAATTCAACTATGAGACAAACAGAAGAAAGCTTTGAAAGACATTTTTCTATTCACTGTAACGGTTTATGTTAAACCATGGCTTAAGTGCAGTGCAGCTATAAAAGCCCTTTATCAAGATTTGTTATTCTTAAAATCATGGAAATCCTACGAAAGGTTCGATACCACAGTATCTAGAGCAGCTTTGAAACAACTTTGTCATCACTTGTAGGGAAGATGTGTCAGTTTTATCATTGTTTGACGACGAATTTGGTGTACAAACAAAAATTAAAATGGTAGCAAATTTGGAGAGAGAGAATGAGCTCATTGATAGGAGATATATGTTCATCATGTGGAGAAATGATTCATAAATTATAAGGTAAGTTTATTTTCATTTCAGTTTACTGTAATACAGACAATGTTACATTTTGTTTCTAATTCAGTTTGTTCTCCGTTTTAGAAAAAAACATGGCCGATTTCCTATCAACGAAAAGTAGCGATTTGTGCTGTCGTCTACAACTAAACATTGTTTTTTTTTCAGGAATGTCCACATTCCTGAAAAAACCAATGACCACATGCTAAAACCCAAAAAACATGGAAGAACAACGTTTCTTTTTCATATGCCAAAAGGACAGTAAACAAGTTAAAACCAGTAAATGAGAGCTGAAGACCTGTTAAATTAATGCAGGACTTTCACGGACTGTTAACTGTGGATGAAGAACAAAAGCAGTTTATCTTGCGTGGCGTGCAAGAACATCAAAGGCTGTACCTTAATTGTAAAAAAGAAACATTGAAGAGAAAGCATCTACAGTATATTCGAAACTCATAATGTATCATTTTACAGGTACAAATGTATCAAGAATTTTGAAAAATGTTTGATAGGATATTTACTGGTAACTTTGGGAATCCAAATTTGCTTATTGTGTAATCATTCCTAGTCAGACCTAGTTTTCAAATTTGACATTCTAGTCGGCACTGGTTATCGTCTTTCGACTGAGATGAAATTTCATATCTGAGTAAGAGTGACAGCATGGAACAAAATTGAGGGGTATGCGTCCAAATTTGATCAAACTTTTTATGGTGGTGCTTTTATACAGAAACGGAATGGCAGTAAAAAACGTTTGAAGACAAACTGGTTGATGAAGAGTTTTTCAAAACAAACATTATTTATAAATGTAGCACAAAAATAGGCTAATATTCTTCTGCATTCTTTTTCAGAACTTTTAAAACACGTATATTGTTGGAGATGCTAAGGAAGAAATATTTCCGAGCATGCCAAGGATTTTCTCTTTGAAGGTGGACTGCTAATTCCTTTACTTCCTTTCTTTTCACTTTTTGTTCTGTAAGCATTCCTCCCTTTCTAATTTGGAGCAGCTGGCAACGGAAATGTAGAGGGCGTCGAAATGCCTATGTATACTAGTAGTTCTTGGTAGACTGGAGCTCGAAATTCGAAGCCCACGTTCCTGACTGCTCGCTCGCAGGTAAGGTGGAATATTATTGAAAAGATATAAAAAGAAAACGGGTTCCATGAAAAAATATTTCTATTCAATTACGTGGAAGGTAAATATTGATGTCATTAACCCAGTGAGGGAAGGTAGTTTCTACTGTCTCTTCTTATTGTAAGGATAACTTTGTCGAACATAAATCTGGAAATGCTAAAGTACCCGTACGTACGTGCGACAAATCTAAACCTAAGGGTTCTTAATCGGTTGTGAAACCCCTAAACAAAAACAAACTTCTTTCAAAACAAAGAACCGTATATTTCTTTATCGATGCTTAAGTAAAACCACACTTGAAAAAAAGTGCCTTTCTTAAAAGAATCTCTGAAAAATTTCAGGAAAGCAGGTGATTCCACCGAAAACATCAGTACGTTAGGAAAGGAAAATGCGTTATATTTGTTGTAGTATCCGCACCCCCCCCCCCCCCCACACACACAGAGTAAGAGAAAACGTAGAGAAATACACGCAGTTGTCCTCAACTTTTGGGGTGCTCCCGTTATTTATTGAAGATGGCCGGTGGCCTGGAGCGCTTGATATTATGATCAATAGACAGACCAATCACCAGGCGATGCATAAAAGATAAATTACAGGGAAATGCACTGAACTGATGTGATTTTCCTTTACGTTTGTAAGTTCTGTGGTGATACGAGCACATATTAACTACTTTACGGAAGATAAATCGCGAACTCACCGCAAGGCAACTTTAGATGAAATATTGGTTGCTAAGATGTAATTAATAAGGTGGAGGTCACAGCTCGGTGTAATGCTTTCTGTGAAATCGAAGCGGATGTGACGCTCTGGCGATAGTTGTTCCGGAACCGATTCTCCCACAAGAAAAAGGTCCAGCAGCACTTGATTGAACCATCCAGATCAACTTCACATGCAGCTACTTAATCAGCTGATAGTATTCACTGTTATGAAAGATATAGCGCGGTGCATGGTTGACATATACCTTAATCTTAATTTCTCACTTTAATCTGTTTATCCAGTACTCCTGGAAGAGTGTCTAGGGGGATATCAGATGATCTACTTCCTTCGTAATTTTTGTTCCACTTCGGCTTCTCTTGGGTATTAGCCATGATTTTTGCACCGTACGTTTTATTGTACTACTTCTGTTACATTGATGCAGCATACCGCATAAGAACTGCTTTCTTGCTTTTTTTTTTTTTTTTTTTTTACTGATTTAGGCATTTTAGGATGAACCTGAACCTTAAGTTCTGGACTGTGCTGTATATATTTGTCATTACGTGAGTAGATAATTTTTCATAATATCAATGGTCTGTACATATGAAAGCTGGGAAATATTGGTAACTCAGTTATCTGAAATTTTAGACAATATGTAATGTCCTAATCTGCCTTATAAAGGTAGGTTCATCCGCATTCGGAACCCTCTCTGGTAAATTCTAAATACCTAAAAACCAATTTTCCACAATAGGTAATCTATTAAATGCTGCAGAATATGATGTATGTGACTTTGTTTGAAGGGGCAAGACGCACTAGGATGTGAATCATTCATATTTCCAAGTTTTATGAGAGCCGAAAGTGAGAGGTTTCTTTTTTTTTTGCCTGAATATCAAATCACTATTGTAACCACAAAAGCATGGTATTGAAAACCAGATAGTGTTTTGAGAAAGCATGGATGATTCACATTCCTCTTCTGCTGGCCACGTCAGTGAAGAAACATTTTACATGATTCCTGACGTTATCTGTCTGAAACATGTAGGAATTTGTTGGAGAAAATATTTTCCCTTTCCTTTTCCCCACAGGGCTCTTGATTTGCAGGAAGTACTAAAGCACTTTATATCGTAAATCAGACTCAAAATACTGAACATTAAAAAAGAACTATTTTCTCTTTGCCAGTTCGCAAATTGCACTTCTTTGGCGCACTACACTGTTTAATTCCTAAATGAAACTTGACTCTGTATCAGCTAATAAAACAATTTTATACAGTACAAGAATATTATTGATGCGTCGAAAATGAAAAGCGTCCACAAGCTCAGAAAAAGTCCATAGAGTTGTCCGGATGTTATTTTGTTCCAAGAACCACCCAAGGTTTAACAAGAATGCAATTATGAAAAACAATTCACGTACCTTCTAAAGCATCTCCTAGGAGATTTCCTTAACGGAATAGAAGAATCTAGCTAAAATTCGAATTTCTGATGGATCGTAATATAAAATATTTTCATTAATTATTTCTCCCATCGTTGAATAAAAAATTACGCCATTTTGCAAACGCCAAAGACATGACAGCATTATACACTCTTCGCAAGAAAAAAAAAAGAACGGAGAACAAAGAACCCCATCAAAGTCGTTCGATCTTGATGAAACCTGCATGTAGCTAACTGAGTTCCGAATATTCCACTGATTAAGGAGCAACGACCAATCTCTGGATTTGGGCCGCGATAACGCATTGGGGACCCCGAGTCGAGCAGGGTATACCAAAAGCAAAGCGCTCGGGCCCAAACACAATTGTGACAACGAATTGGGGTTACCATAACCTCCACGGTCATTTGTGGTGCCTCGACGTCGGATCCGTGTAGATTACGAGCAGTTGAGCGAGTTTGAGAGAGGACGTATAATTGGATTGAGAGAGTCCGGTTTGACAAATTGTCGTATATCCGGACATTTGGGACTGCTATTCGCAAGATCTTTGAGCCAAAGGGTCGAGGAGTCACAATCCAGCGAAACGCGGGCAGCGGACGGAGGAGAGAAACGACAGAACTCAAGCATCGATAGAGTGTAAGAGGCGCACGAACAGAACCGAATTCGTCTCTCTCAACCAACTGTGGCAATGTTGCGTCCGGCATTGAAGAGGCCTTCAGGACCGTTACCGGACGACTTGCGGCACGGGAACCACATTCGATGATGTCACTCTGCCGCCTACCACAAACCAACGTGCATCGACGGAACCGGTTGCAATGGTGTGGGGCCGGAATAACGTGGGAAAGTGTCCAGTGGCGTTCTGTTATATTCAGTGATGAGTCATGGTTTCCACGTTTCGCCGATGACCAGTACATACGAATTTGGAGACGAGCCGTCCAGCGCATTGATCCTGCCTTTCCCGTGGAACATCGCACAGCCCGCGAAACAGGACAGACTGTCTGTGGAGCTATTTCATGTGATAACCAGACACCTTTGGTACTTCACGGTACCACCCTCAAGGCTCAACTGTACATCGACAGCATTTTACCAACTATTGTGTTACCCTTCCTGTCTCAGCATCACCGACCAATTTTTTCATTGGAAAATGCACGAGCACACACGGCGCCTTTATCCCAGGCCTTCCTCCATGATATTAACAGCATTCCATAGCCTGCCTGGTTACCCCACCTCTCACCGTTGAACACGTTTAGAACATGATGGGATACCACCTATACCCATCCTGGAATATTGTCTGACGGATCCACAATTTGGATACCATCTGTCTTACAGTATACCTCAGGTCAGTATCATTGAACTGTATGTGTGTCTATGGAGCTCTGGATAGCCACTTCTATCCAAGCCATAGGTAGCACTACAAAGTATTAACACTCGGATGGATGTTTTATCCGAATAAATGTTCCAACTGCTCTGGAATCGAAATCACATTCTTTACAATAATGTACACTGAAGTGCCAGAAAAACTCGTACAGACGAGTTTATGCAAAATACATACATAGCAACGTCACCTATGCGCGTACTCGGTTGCGTCCGCCAGTGCTTATATAAAGCGATAGACATCCTTGCCAGCTATCAAAGCTGTTTTCTGCATGAGAATGACAAGTAATAACGATTTAAGCGATTTTCAACGCGGTGTCATAGTTGACGTTCGTGAGATAGGCCATAGTATTTCGGAGGTAGAAACGAAGTTCGGATTATCATGGCCGACCATTGCAAGGGTGTACCGCGACTACAAGAATTCCGGCAAAACCTCCAACCTACGATACCAGTGTGGCCGTAAAAAGACATTGAGTGAACGTGACCATCGTTGGCTGTCAAAAATCGTTTCACGCGACACTCTCGCAGGTAGCATCAGAATTCAATGCTGGAGCCTCAACAAGCATCAGCGTGCGGACTGTGCAACGCACCCTGCACGATGTGGGCTTTGCGAGCCGACGCCCACCTCGAGTCCCCTTGAAGGGTGCACGACACAGAGCTATGCGCCTCGCTTGGGCACGGTAACACCTCCACTATACACTTGATGACTGGAAACAAGTAGCCTGGTCTGACGAGTCGCGTTTCCATGTGTATCGAGCAGATGGAAGGATTCGTGTGTGGCGCAAACCTCATGAAGCCATGGATCCCGCCTGTCAACAGGGAACTGTACCGGCTGGTGGAGGGTCCGTAATGGTATCGGGTGTGTTTAGCTGGACTTCACTGGGAACCCTGGTACGTCTACAAACATCTGTGACCGGCCAAAGCTATGTGCGCATCCTTTCTGACGAGGTACACCCGTTCATGTCCTGCATTCATGCTGATGGGTTGGGCCTGTTCCAACAGGACAATGCACCTCCACACAACTGTCGGGACGCCACAATATGGTTAGAGTAGCATTCATCTGAGTTTGGGGTATTGCCATTCCCACCCAAGTCCCGAGATCTGAACGTGATAGAACAGATTTGGGATGCCATGCAACACGCTATCGAACAGAGGAATCCGAGACCTTGGAATACACCCGATTTGTGGAACGCTCTGCAGGAAGTGTGGTGTGCGTTGCCTACACCATATTTCCAGAAGCTAGTGGAGTCCATGCTTCGTCGTATTTCTGTGTCCTGCGCTCCCGTGGGGGACCTATCAAGTATTAGACTGGTGTACCAGTTTTTCTGGAATTTCAGTGTATATTGAACTTATCAATTTTCATTCCGATTGGTTTGTTTCTTCTTATTTCTCCGGGTTTTCTTTGGTGGCGGGGGTGTTTTTTTTTTTTTTTTTTTTTGGCAAAGTGTGCGTTCTTGAATTCCAAGAAATAGTCCGAGTTTAACAAGAAATGTATCTATATTGATGCACCATGATGGTCGCATAAGTGTTCGAAGACATCGTGGAAAGGCCGTCTTGCAGGGTCATGGCGGCCCATCGCCAAGCGTCATGGTTCGTTACGCCTGTGGGCACAATTTGCGATCTCGCCTCATGCGAACTGAGGGAAACCTCAACAGCCAGCGATATATCACGGATGTTTTAGAGGCCCTTCTTCAGAGTTGACCTGGTACTATATTTCAGGTAGACAATGCTCAACTACTTGTGGCCCGGTTAGTGTACGAGCCATTCCATTCACGGCAGGTAGCGCGCCACACCTGGCTTTCACCTTCGATAAATAAATCCCCGATTGAATATGTCTGAACCATAGTACCTGAGAGACTGACCTGTCAAGCGCTTCCGCTTTCACCAAATTTGAACTAAGGTCTAGTGTAGAAGCAAGCTGGCAGGCTGTTTCGGAGGGCGAAATCAAAAACCTCTTCCATTTAATGACAAGCCATAAAAAGGTTGTTATTCTTGTTATTTTTACTCTACGTAGCTTCCCACGATGCTGAGTTTCGATGCAAAAAAAATGTAGTATATCTCTAGAAATGCAATCGTTTATGTCTTGTAATCATGGAGGTAGGAATAAGGGGAGAAAGCACTCTCCGTTGGCTCAATGCAATCCAAGTAAAGCCAGCGGCACGGCACGCCTGTGACGTCACGGCAACCATCTTAAGACTGACATGAGCAGACTATGCAATAGCTGTTAACGCTGTGCGAAACTTGAAGTTGGCAATTTGCTTTTTTACGCTTTCCAACCGTAGGTTGAAGAAGCGTATATGCTCCAGCTTTTTCCATCCGGCTGTCCGTCCGTCTGTCTGTCGGCACAATAACTCACGTAATAATGGTTCGATTTCGATGAAATATTAGCATGTGGTAGGGGACCACCAGGGGACGAACCCTATTGAAAATGAGTGAAGTGGGGTCAAAGGTCACGTCATAAGAGCAGGATCCATTCAATTGCCCTTATGCGTCATAACTTGCTTAAATATGGTTCGATTTCGATGAAACTTTAGTATGTGGTAGGGGACCACCAGGGGACGAACCCGATTGAAAATGGATGAAGTGGGGTCAAAGGTCACGCCATAAAAGCGGGATCCATTTCTTTTCTTTTTTTTTTTATTGGAGGTTTAACGACCACCGTGAGCAACTCAATGGGCTATAAGCAGTCACCCGTCTCTAATTTAGGGTCACTGGTTCCAGGGAAGGGAGAGAGCCAGTGCCGAAAGACAAACACAACATCCATGCCTCACCGGGATTCGAACCCGGACCCCTTCGGACGGATGATTAGAGGCCATCGCTTAGACCACTGCGCCACCGGGGCGGCCGGGATCCATTTCATTGCCTTTATGCGTCATAACATGCGTAAATATGGTTCGATTTCGATGAAATTTCAGTATGTGGTAGAGAACTACCTGGGCACGAAACCTATTGAAAATTGGAAAATTGGGGTCAAAGGTCTGGCAGGGCATAAGAGCGGGATTTATTCCATTGCCCTTATGCGTCATAACTTTCCTAAAATGCTTGGATACTATTGCGACAAAACTTTATCATGTTGTTCCGGAGGTATGGTGAACCGGTTCTGTTGAATATCAAAGAAATGGGGTCAAAGGTCATTGCACAAAAGCCAGATTTATTCCACAGCCATTATTCTCATAACTTGCGTAAAACTGCTTTTATTGCGACAAAACTTTAGTGTGTTATTATTGAGGTGTTCTGAACTGGTTCTGTTGAATATCATCGAAATGGGGTCAAAGGTCAGGACACAGGAGCGAGATTTATTCCACAGCCATTATCCTCATAACTTGAGTAATAATTTCTGGTATGTTGGAAAGCGTATCATAATCAATGCATTGCATGATTTTACTAACTTGTAATATTAATAAATTTGCTCTTTATTATATTAATCATTGATATACTATTCTGAAGGATATTATTAGTTGATTTATCAATGTTTAGGGCGTTACGGCTACTTCCAGGTATTCAGAATTTAAGAAACATTTCATGTTTCCTATGCTATGAAAGATGACTTTTCCGAGTTTCTATTAGAATTTTTTCCTCTGTTAGCACAACAAAATATCATACTGTTCAGTGCCATTCTGTTAATCAAAATGGGAAAATGGGGAATTAAGGTGGTCATATCCAAATTGACTTCATATACGCGTTTGACTACTATCTGCTCTTCGGAAATTAAAAGATTTCATATTAAATGTTTCTCCGTTACTTACCTGTGAAAAGTAAACTGTGCTCCAGGATGTGATCGCCGGGAATTGTTATGACATCCGTAATCGCAACGACACACTATTTCTACAAAAAAAAAAAAAAAAATAATAACTTCAGATTTCGAAAATCAAACTTGTCACGTATTATACGTAACCCAATGGCTGAAAATGACAATCAGAATCTTAAGATGGCCATCACACCGTCAGCGTCGTCTGCTAAGAAAGCTTTAAGTTTGTGACGTCATACTTTCTCCCCTTATTTCTACGTCCATGCTTGGAAAATGCTTTACATCTGCACATATACGCGATTTGTTGCAGGTAAGTATTTAGGGTAGCTTACAACTTCAATACTTAACGGAAAACCGTATACACCTTTTGACCTAATTTTTCTGTACTCTCCTTTCATGCTGTTATATCAGGGAATTCTGTTCCCAATTCTCTTATCTTCTTATTTTTCACCTGCCAAAAGGTGCAGAGCGCTGTGGGTTCGGGTCTCTCAACCTCAGATAGGAAATCTCTCTCTCTGAAAGCCCTCACAGACTCATCACCGTATCTCAGAAACTACTGAACTTATAACTGTCATATTTAGCAGGAATGTTCTTTTTACAACATAGAGGTGCACTAAGAAAGAATATCTTCATACAATAGCTCTAAGTGGGTCGAAATGGGCATTTTAAATAACCGAGCTTTGATATAACGCTAGGACGTTTTGCAATGATCGAGCCATTGTTGCCCAGCAACTGCCCCGCCCTAAGTTTTCAATCACTTGAGTTGACCTGCTCAGGATATATTTTGTTCTGAATTTATTTGTTTTGAATTTTTTAACAAAAAACCTTAAAAATCACGTTAAGAACGCTATATCATAATATGCTTTGCATTTAAACATTTATTACAATTTGACATATCGATTTTCAAAGTTTTTGTATTTTTCTAAATTTGTTTAACAAAATAAAACTTTTAAAAATATCACGTAAAAAGGGCTATATCATAATATGCTTTCCATTTAAACATTTGTATTATCGTTTGACATATCGAATGTCAAGATTTTTTGAGTCAAAATCAAATTACCAACATTCGTTTTCACCGAAGTAACGGTGACGTCATATAAGTGGTAAGGTGACTGCAATAAATATAAATATGCGTATAGATTTTTATAGTAATTGAAATTCGAAAAAAAAGTTTCTCCCTTAATATATTAGCGATGGCAACACAATTATGCTCACTCTTCCAAAAACATCTGACTTGCTAGCTCTTAAATGTACAGTTTCGAACAAAATAGTTTAAGAAATTGTTTATAAGCAAAGCTATTTTTACATTTATGCTGAAAGTAACAACGTATTTTGTTCTGTTGTCTATTAATATTTTAACGATGAAAGTGAAGAGTAACGACGTATTTTGATTTGTTTCGTGAAGGTTTGAAATTTTAACTTTACAGTTATGAACGAAATTGCTTGTGTGTCGTCTGGCAGAATAAATCAGGCAGACATGTGTTCCCAAAAGAGCGAAGAAATGTGCAGTGTGGCCATTTCAACTGTCGCAATTTTTTATGCTGTAGGTTTATCAAAATCTATTCTGTGGACCAAATGGATTTTATTTTAAGGAGAAGCGACCAGTTTTACATGGAGTGCAAAACTATTAATCAAGTAAGACATCCTTTCCTTTCTATTGAAGATATTATTCCTACTGTTAATTTGAATTGTGCAGTGTTACGTATAGAAATTGTGCATCCGTTTTCTGGACTATTTACTTCAAACGCAATCTCTTCCAAAAATACAGTTTGGTAATACTGGCGGATGATTCCAGAACAGCCAACATAGTGTACAAAGAAGCACTAACGTAAGTCAATATATTATTTTCATTTTTCCATTCGTTCATCGCTATAAAAATGTTTAGTTACAAATAACAACACTCCGCATCTTATAAGGATGCAGAAATTCATGCTATAAACATGTATTTGAATCCATTTTATTAATGATATGATATAATATAGTTATATAACAAACCGATCAAGTGCGTTATTAGTATATTAATTTATGGTACAAGTTATACGGTATGGTATGAAATCCTGTATTATATAAATATTTTTAATATCATCACGTTCGAAGAACTGCTAATTAGCTAGTCTTATATAAATTTCATTCGAAGATCATGAATCTTGCTACGTGTTGCAGTTTTCACAAAGCAGCGAATTTAGGTTTCGCTTTGTTAAATTACACTGGCGGAAAGTGAAAAAAGAACACCGAAAAGGAACTGGCGGACGATCATAAAATTTACTTATGTTAATGGGGTCGAGTTTACGTAGGTGTGATGTTAATTTCGAGACTAACCGGTGAGCGCTTACGCCACAGCACTGCATAATATGCAAATTATCGTCGGTGGTATTTAAGGAGTACGGCGAAATGAATACAAACTAGTCGTCGACGTACGGACACGTGCGAAGACCCTGAAGAAGCTGCAATGCCTGGACATGGAACCGGAAGTCACAGACGGACTGATGAGTGGACCGATCGACGCATAAGAAGAGCGGCGTTGTTAAGCAGAACATCCACTGCGACGCAAATCCGAGCTGCCGTTGCACCTGAGGTGACTGAACAATCCGCAACCGTCTACTGGATGCAGGACTACGTGCACGTGTGCCTCTAGCATATGTACTTCTGACTCCAGCCCACCGTCAGGAACGGCTGCATTGGTGTCGCCAACATCTGCACTGCAGAACGCAATGGCGATCTGTCGTGTTCAGCGATGAAAGCAGATTCTGCTTGGGAGCCTCCGATGGCCGTATGCGTGTTCGCAGACACACAGGGGAGCGTCTCCACCCTTCTTGCATCCGCCAGCGACACACAGGGCCTACACCTGGTCTCCTGGTGTGGGGAGCGATCAGCTATCACTCCCGTGCACAACTAGTGTTTGTACCGGGTACGTTAAACAGCACCTCCTACATCAACAACATCATTCAGCCCGTTGTTGTGCCATTTGTAAGGTCGGTCCATCGTGGTGTTTTCCAGCAAGAAAACGCACGCCCACACACGGCTCGTGCAACGCAATATGCACTTCATGGTGTGAGACAACTTCCATGGCCACCGGATTTGTCCCCTATTGAGCACGTGTGGGATTTTATGGGACAACGACTTATCCGATCTCCACGGCCAGCCACGACCATCCCCGATTTACGCGTCCAGGTTGAGGATGCTTGGAACTCAATACCCCAAACTTACATCCAACATCTGTACGACAGACTCCATGCCAGAATTGCACAGTGTGCCGCAGTTCATGGCGGTTCAACCTCGTACTATCCATGTTACATGGAAATGTTATTTTTCAGTTTACCAGCAAATACAGCTGTATTTTGCCATAATGTTTAGATCACGTTATCTTCTTTATTCCGTTATTATGCTGTATAAATTTCGTTGGTATCAGACGTCTCCTTCTTGGTGTTCTTTTTTCCCTTTCCGCCAGTGTATTTTCAGAAAATTATACAAGCTTGCACAAGATATTTACACTCGCAAATCTCTTTCGTAAAATTTGTGAATTACGATTGGGGAAGTACATGTTTTTTTTAATTTTAGTACCTAAAGGGAAAAAATTTTCTAATTTTGAAAAACAGATTTGCTATTTTGTACATCAAATATTTTCGTTCAAAGTTCAATATTTTTTCATATATTGTTGATTAATTTTGCAAACTCATTTTACAAATTGAAGCAAAAAATACTTACAACCACCTGCATAAAATAAAATAGGCGACATTTTCATTTGCTCACAGAAAAATCACAAGAAGAAATCTAAGTATGACCTGGTTGAGCTTAGAACCAATATTAACAATTCTGAAATGCATCTAGTATGGCGTAAGTAAAAAAGGCAGAGGAAAAACAGAAGGAATTAATTACTGAGTTGTTTTAACTTATTCAAGTACAACAAAAAGAAGCGGTTTTATAAACGGGAAAAGGGAAAGCACAAGAAGGAGGAAGATATTAAAAAAAATTAGAAATAGGAGGAAGATATAAAAAAAACACCAAAAAGAAAGAGAGAAATAGAAGAAAGATACAAAAAAAAAATAGGAGGAAGATATAAAAAACAAAACAAAAAAACACTAGAAGTTTCATAAAAGTTCTGCTCATTTCCGAAGTACCTGAATTGTTGGTCTAAAGATAACACACGTGCTCTTGCACGTATGTTATGTTTATACCAGCAATTCAGGTACTTCAGAAATGAGAAAAGCTTTCAGAAAATGTTTGGTGTATTTTTCCAGTCAGTAGAACTAGATCGCTTTCGAAGACTAACAGTTTGACGTAATTCTTTCAGGAGAGAATTTGAACTAAATTTTTGCAGAATACAAACTAACTCTTGTTTTGGTTTTTGATTCAGTAGCTTTAAATATACTTTCGGAGTTAATAAGGAAGAAATAATTTGCCAATCACTGAGTTCAAATCATTAAGAAATAATTTGCCAATCACTGAGTTCAAATCATTAAGCTCTTTTTTGTTTTTTCTACGTGTGCGACATTTCAATAATTTCTACGCAGCTGCCTGCCCCTACAAAAGTTTACAACTGGTCGAAATGGAACTGGCTTGAATCAAAAATCAATCCGCGGAAAAAGGTACGGCAGTGACTTGATTCTATCCCATATTTGTCAGTTTCGTTGGGCTATATATATGTGCATCTTTTCTTTTTTAATTTTCCTTCTCAGCTGATTAGCAAATCACTATTATTATCACCACAATCCGGGAGTTAAAAACATATCTATTTTGAAAAATTTTCGTATACGTGATTGAATAAACTTTCTGCTGGCCACTTCCATAAAAATCTTTTTTCGTGATTTCTGATGTTTTCTCTCCAAAACAGCTAGGAATTTGTTGTAATAAGCTTTTCCATTTTTTCCCACCAAGGCTCTTTAGTTGAACGAAGCACTAAACCACTTCGTGTTGTAAATTAGAAGGGTTTACGTTCCTGAAACCTTGGACATAAAAAAAAAAAACAAAAAAACAAAGGTTATCACAGTAAAAAATATTTTTTTCAAGTACTTTTGTCTTAGCGAATTCATATATTTCACTTCGAACATGACGCATTTCACTGTAAAATCCCTAAATCAAGCTTAATTTGGTATCAGAGAATACAAGGACTTCGTAAAGTAGAGAATTATTATTGGTTCCATCGGCAATAAAACCAGGCCATAAGCTGTGAATAATTCAATAAATTTGTCAGTAATTATTAAACTCCAAAATTCATTCAAGGTTTAACAAGAAACATTGATTAACGCCAAATATGTGATTTCTTTACATTTAGATTATGTTTTCTTCAGAGAAATTCATATGGAATCGTTAAATTATTTCGACTTCCAAAGCCCTTTCATAAAAATTATAAATTAGGATAGGGGAGTGCCTTCTATTTAAAAATTTTAGTACCTAAAGTGATAAAATTTGTTTCAATTTTGCTAAAACTGTATTTGCTATTTTGTGCTTGCAAATATCTTCTTACATAGGGCAAAACTATTTCATATTTTTCTGTATTTGTTTTGAAAGCTGACATATGATATTTAACTACAGGACCTTACGTTGGTGTATGCCGGCGACCCCCAAACCCGACATTCTCACACGTAAGGTCTGTGACGTGCCTGCAGCGCATGACGCACATGAGATAAAGGCAGATAGCAGTGAGAGCACATGTCCGTGTAGCTCAGTTGGGAGAGCGACTTACTCCGGAGTGAGAGGATTCGCGTTCGATGCCCGGCGTGGACAAATTTGTGTTTTCACAGGTCCTACTACCTGTTTGGTAGGATATGCGTGGTGTCGAGTTTTCTGAATTGCAGCGGGGCAACACTACTGTTACCGCCGATGTGTACTGCCGTCAGTAAGACGATGTGCACGTATCACTTATGTTGAAAGGACCAGTACTGCTGAACCAACAGCAAAATAGAGGCAAACCTGACATTTCTCCAAAAGAGTTATGTAGCCTGTTCCCCATACATAAGGTCTGGCAACTATCAGTTTTTTACGGTCGTTACAGTAGTTCCTGGACGGACAACAGTTTACCAATCAGGACGATGTCGGACGCGCCCTTACCCGCTTCTTTACGTTCATGCCGCAACAACTCTACACAGACGGCATCCAACAGATGCCCAGAAGATAGGAGAATGCACAGATATCGTATAAGGGACTAGATTGGCTTTCTGTTCTGTTGAGCATGGGCTTGCGCTGTGAGAAGCATGGAGCCACATTGAGCGGGTCAAGATGGCGGCGGAGCATGGCACGTTACGCAGGATGGTTTGGACTTGGTTATTGTATAAATCATGGTGAAAGCTTCCTCAGATAAAAATCTTACGCAGAGAGACGAAAATATAATTGCTGTTACTTATTTGCCTCTTGCCCAATGCTGAAAACAATACATATATATATATATATACTAAAATTTAAAGCTGGTATTGTATGCAAATATAGAAAATTATTGGAAAACATTTTTAAAAAGGTAATGTGGCAACGATTTAAAATAATGGAAACGCAAATAATTTATTTAAAATCAATAAGTAGCTATTAAATCCAGCAAACTACTGATTTGAACCCGAAAAAAAAAAAAAAAAAGGCTTCCACATGCTTTACATAGAAAAGCTGAAATAATGAGAATCTTTTTCCTTGTTGCTATTACCTCTGTCATTCTGATTTATTTATTATGTTTGCTCAAAAAGTTTTGAATTTCACCAAACATTTTGATATTTCGTCTTGTTATGCACTAAGGAAATTTCAGCTTTTAACATTTCATATTATTTATTTGGGCAATATAGCAACGAAATGGCGTATTAAATGGAAGCATTCATTAACAAGAAACGTCAAAATCATATCTCTCAGCAAATTAAAACCAGCGTGATATTTTTTTTTATATCGCAGATACCGGAATGTCTTCTCTGGAATTTAAGCCCTGGCCAAATCCGAAATAATTCAATATTTTGCAAGACCCTTGGCATAGTTAGCACTAAGGAATATTACTGTTTTTTACTTAAATTTTATAACTTCCGCCGCTAAATGGGTATTGACTGCTTTGAATCTCAATATAAATAGAAAATCACAGTACCAAACTCGTATTCCTTTGACTTAATGCAAAGTAGCCTTGCTTAAATGGATTGTGATGACCCGCTGAAAATGGCGCCTACCTTCTCACGCCTCATGGGCTGGGTGTCCAATCTAGCTTGTTGTATATGATATCTGTGGGAGAATGGGTCCAACAATGGCGCCTACATTTTGGACTGATTTATACCTTTATCTTCGGTAATTTGCACTTTCCTGTTGTATTTCATTTGCAGATATTATTTTTCTAATAAAATTTAGAAAAATAATATCTGCAAAGAAGCACAACATATATATTATGGATTTGATATCTATAATTATAATTTGATCATACCTTTATTATAATATCTATATAATATAAAGGTATGAAAAAATTATAATTCATTTTGTTTTCTCTTATTCTTGTCAGAAAACCACGCGGATTTCTGAATTTGTTTTCACTTGCAAAACTCTTTCATAAAATTTATAAATTACCTTTACAGAAGTAGGTTATAATTCTTAAATTGTAGTTTGTCAACTGCTTACGTAAATCTCGAATTGTTTTACGAACATTACGCACGGATTTGTTGTTTTGTGCGCGCATATATGTTCTTACATAATGTAATACTCTTTTTTGTCTTTTGACATTGCATTTTAGACATTCAAAGAAAAAATGCTCAAATTTGACATTGCATTTTAGACATTCAAAGAAAAAATGCTTACCACCAACTGCAAGAAAAAAGATTAATTTTGCAATTACTCAAAGTAAAACAAAATCATAAAGAAAATCTAAAAATGATATAGTGATATAGGTGATTTTAAAATCAGTAGGAAACAAAATAAAATGTCTATGTTAAGGCGTTGATGAGGAATGCAAAGAAAGTATATATATATACACTTAAAGCACTTCTGAAATACCTTGTACATATTGCAACTAATTGTTTTTTGTCATATAACCTACACAAAGCATTTCTTTAGTTTATTATAGTCTTTATTTTATTCTCGTTTTTGTGTTGTCAGAAGTTGTGGAGTAGGGGGGTTTTGTAATCCAGTTTTCTTTCAAGAATCTGTGCTTTAGAAAAAAATTAATATTTCCCTTTTTTTATTGCAATGTTTAAGAATTTGTAGTACTTTACTATTGCTATTCAGGTTTAAATTCTCTCTTAGTCGACTAGGTAACTTGGCAATGTGTTATTGCTGAACATTATTTCTGATTCATTATGTCACTCTTATAACTTGAGTTTTCTATGGTCATCTTCTTTCTGTTTGTTAGTAACAGATGAAAAGCATGGGTTGGGCCAGGAAAGTTATGGATGCATGCTAAAATGTTAACTAAACCTTCGTCATTCAACTCTGTGAAGGTTATGACATATATATATTTAAAAAAATTGGTGGGCTTATTACTTGCATCCATGACTTTGCAGAAACCCATTTCCGAATAGGTCTTTGTGGAAGTGAGAAAATGCAGAGTTTTGCTGGTCCTTGATAAAGCCAAGGCTCGGTATTCTCGACACTTTCTACATTCTCTTTATCTATTATTTTTTTCTCTTTTTACTCACACCGGTCAATATATAACCTTTTCTATGTTGTACTTGGTATGAGTCAAAAAATATTTTTTTGCTTCGGTCTCTTCTTGATAGAATATAATATATATTCACAAGTCATCCTGAAGAAGAAAGTGCTTACGTATGGTGCAGAGACGTGGACCTTAGCTAAAAGAGACATACAAAGGCTGCAGACAACTCAAAGTAGCATGGAGAGGTGCATGCTTGGTGTAACCAGGAGAGATAAGAAGAGGAACACGTGGATCCGAAAAATGACAAGAGTGGAAGACATCATGATCAGAGTTAAATCCCTGAAATGGCAATGGGCTGGACATACTGCCAGAAGAACAGACCATCGATGGACAGCCGAAATTTTAGATTGGATTCCAAGGGACAGGAAAAGACCCAGAAGAAGACCACATGGAAGATGGGTGGATGAAATTCGAAAGTATGCGGGAGTGACATGGAGGAGACTGGCACAAGACAGACCGTTGTGGAGGAAACTTGGGGAGACCTTCGTCCAGCAGTGGATTGATAATGGTTGACAATGATGATGATGATGATGATATATATATATTATATATTAGAGTAAGGTGATGCGTAACATCACAGCCTCTCCTTGACAAATGTCAACCTCGCCTTCTCGTGGCACAACCTGTTCCCACTAAAGAGGCTCTGACGACCGTCAATAGCGGTATAACTATACCATCGGGATTAGAGGAAATGCTATCCCACAATCACCAAACCGCTTGGCCAGCGTGGTGAGTTATGTCCAAACCCCTCCAAAATTATTCCACAACTTAAATTTTGGCCCTCAGTCTCCGGCAGCTGGAATGTACCTGGCCAAGGCAGCGGCCAGTGCGACATGAAGGCAGAGGGTGCTAAGAATCCCCAGAGGACCGGACTAGGCTGCCATCTGATGCTGACCTTGGCTACGTATAATGGACGCTCCCTATCTTCTGATTCAAGGCTTCTTGAATTGGAAGAGGAACTACAAAGGATCAAGTGGGACATCGTCGGGCTAAGTGAGGTAAGGAGAAAAGGAGAAGATATCATTGAACTGAAAAGTGGACATCTCTTCTACTATCGTGGGACTGATACTGGCAAAACTAGTGGTGTTGGATTTATAATAAACAAGAAACTGAAGCATAAAGTTGTAGAAGTTGAAAGTTCCTCTGACAGAGCTGCACGACTCGTTATCCAACTCTCGAGAAGATACCAGTCTCAGATTATTCAAACTTATGCACCCACCACAAGTCATGCTGAAGAAGAAATTGAAGAATTTTATGAGGAAATTCGTCATCTAAATAATAAAGGTAAGCAGCACTTAAAGATAATTATGCGAGATTTCAATGCAAAAAATAGGGCAACGACAACAGAATGAAACGTCAGTAGGTAAATTCGGCCACGGCTACAGAAGCCAGCGTGGAAATACTCTCGTAGACTTTGCAGAGGCAGAAGGGTTTTTCATCTTGAACTCCTTGTTCAAGAAAAAGCCGCACAGGAAATGGACATGGAGATATCCAAATGGGACGACAAGTGAAATTGATTTTATTATGTGTAACAAAAAATTCGTCATAGAAGACTGCAGTGTGCTAAACAAGTTCAACACAGGGAGTGACCATAGATTGGTGAGATGTGAGATGCACCTCAACACTAAACTCAAACGTAGCAAGCTCATAAGACAAACAAAATGTATTGACATAACCAACCTTAAAAAACACCATAATACCTTCAAGTTGGAACTGAAGAACAGATTCTCTGCTTTAGAAGGCCTAACATCGGAAGAAGTGGATATTTCGGAAGTTAACAGAAAAGTAACCAAAGCTCTTATGGAAACAGCAACAAAATTAGCTGGGTCTAAGAACAAGTTGCATGTGAACAAATTATCAGGAAAAACCAAAATGTTGATGCAAAAAAGAAGAGAAATGAGGACAACTAAAGAAGATGTGACTTCCAAAGTGGAATATATAGAGCTATGCAAGACAGTACGAAAAAGCATCACTGAAGACGTAAGGAAATTCAACTGTGAACTAGTAAGGAAAGCAATTGAAAACAACCAAAGCCTAAAGATAGCAAAGGAACATCTCAGTAAGGGAAGAAAACAGATTATGACACTCAGAAAAGAAGATGGTTCTGTAACAAGAAATAGAGGCGAAATTTTGACAAGAGTAAAAGATTTCTACTCCAAATTATGTGAAAGGGATGATACATGTACTCCAGACATCATGAAAGGTATCAGTACCAGAGTTCCTCCAGTCCTTCCAGCAGAAGTTGCACATGCAATCAAGAACATGAAGCGGGGAAAAGCTCCAGGAGAAGATTTAATTACTGTAGACATCATACAAGAAGCAAGTGGAGAAATCGAAACAGTACTCGCCCAAATTTTCACTCGATGCCTCAGTAAAGGGAAGATTCCTGAGGATTGGAACAACGCTACAATGATCTTGCTACACAAAAAAAGTGACATTGAGGATCTCAGGAACTACAGACCTATCAGCCTCCTATCAGTGGTTTATATAAATTTTCAGTAAAGTTCTTTCATACCGCTTAAAGGTGACACTGGACATGGCTCAACCGAGAGAACAAGCTGGATTCAGGAGTGGCTACAGCACAATAGATCATATCCACGTACTGAGAGAACTAATTGAAAGAGCGAGGGAATATGAACTTCCATTGTGCATGGCTTTTATCGATTATGAAAAAGCCTTTGATTCGGTGAAACCATCAGCAGTTACAATGGCTCTGAAATCCAGCGGTATTGAAGATGCGTACATTAATATTATTAATAACATCTATGAAAATGCAAGTGCAAAGATTCGGCTGTTTGAAAATACAACACACATAAAAATTGGAAAAGGAGTGAGATAAGGTGACACCATATCTCCCAAGCTCTTTAATGCCACATTGGAAAATGTCTTTCAATCGCTGAACTGGGAAAACAAAGGGATAAAGATTAATAGAGAATATCTAACCCACCTTCGTTTTGCTGATGACATAGTCATTTTTGCAACTACCCCATGAGAGCTGCAGAGTATGATCCAGGAACTTGCTGACAAGAGTAAAGAAGTGGGATTAAAAGTGAACTTTCAGAAGACAAAAGTGATGTTCAATGCTTTTACAAGAAACGAAAATTTATCGATTGATGGAGAAAAGCTGGAGATAACAGACACGTACGTTTATCTTGGACAGCAGATATCAAGTGAGGGTCACATTGATGAAGAAATTAATCGGCGTACAAAACTTGCCTGGAGAGCTTTTGGAAGAAACAGCATAATTTTCAAGAGCAACATGCCATTATGTCTTAAAAGAAAAGTGTTTGATCAATGCATCATCCATCCAGTGCTTAAGTATGGTGCAGAGACGTGGACCTTAACTAAAAGAGACATACAAAGGCTGCAGACAAATCAAAGCAGCATGGAGAGGTGCATGCTTGGTGTAACCAGGAGAGATAAGAAGAGGAACCCGTGGATCCGAAAAATGACAAGAGTGGAAGACATCATGATCAGAGTTAAATCCCTGAAATGGCAATGGGCTGGACATACTGCCAGAAGGACAGATCATCGATGGACAGCCGAAATTTTAGATTGGATTCCAAGGGACAGGAAAAGACCCAGAAGAAGACCATATGGGAGATGGGTGGATGAAATTCGAAAGTATGCGGGAGTGACATGGAGGAGACTGGCACAAGACAGACCGTTGTGGAGGAAACTTGGGGAGACCTTCGTCCAGCAGTGGATTGATAATGGTTGACGATGATGATGATGATGATGATGATGATATATACTTTCTTTATATATACGGTTGTTGTACAGAGACTGTATATATATATATATACACTGAAGAGCAATTGAATTACAGATACCTGTTACCTGTCTAGTAACGTGTAGCACCACCTTTCGCTCTGATGACGGCGGAGATTCGTCTCGGTATGGAATCGTCAAGACACCGGAAGCGTTGGGAAGCCCTACGGATCCACGACCCCTGAACAAGCTCCCACAGTTCACGAAGATTTGATGGCGGGGGTCAGAGCCTCGAACATCTCACTCGATGGCATCCCAGATGTGCTCGATGGGGTTGAGGTCAGGTAACGTAGCTGGCCAAGGAAGCGCAGTCACGTCGGTGGATTGTTCATCCAACCATTCGGATACAATTCGGGAGCGAAGGCACGGTGCATTGCTTTGTTGCAGGATGAGGTCCCCAGTGGGATGTCGAAGACGCACAAACGAGAGCAAATGGTCGTCCAGGATATCCTGGTAACGTTGACTTGTGAGGGACGATGTCACACGTACCAGGGGTCCCATTTCAGTCCACGTAAACAGTCCCCAGACGAGAATGCCACCCCACCAGCTTGAAGAGCATCCTGCTGCACTGTAAAAAATTGCATGGTCAAATTACGGAAGATACACCGGCAGCTGAGTGGCCAGTCAATAAACCGTAATTTTACAGTACCATACTGTAATGTTAATTAACGGTCTCATGACCGGGAAATAAAAAACGGTCAAACTACCAGAAAATGTGGCCTAACACGGTAGATCAATCGTAAATTTAGATAAACCGTATTTTAAAGAAAAAACATGGCAAAGCCTGTTAAATAAATGCGGTGCAAAAAACGTAATTTTACAGTACCATACTGTAATGTTCATTAACGGTCTAATGACCGGGAAATAAAAAACGGTCAAACTATCAGAAAATGTGGCTTAACACGGTAGATTAACCAAAAATTTATAACGGTAGATAAACCGTATTTTTTAAGAAAAACATGGCAAAGCCTGTTAAATAAATACGGTGCAAAGACTATTGTGGCGAGAAGGATCCGTCGCTTCATTTGGTTTGCGCCGTACTCGTACCCTGCCATCCGCATGTACCAACGTGAATCTTGACTCATCAGTCCAGGCAACATTTTTCCACAAGTCTAGGGTCCAGTGGCGATGTTCCCGCGCCCATGCTAATCTTTGCACCCTGTGATGTGCGATCAGTAGCGGTACCCTCGCGGTACGATGGCTTCTGTATCCCATACCGAGGAGATGGTTCTGGATGGTGTGGCTGCTTACACGTTTTTAAACACCAGAGTTAAATTGCTTAGTGATTCCTTGCACTGTGGCCCGTCTATCCGCTATTAATATGTGAGCTAGCCGACGACGACCCCGCGCATCCACACGCTGTTGTCCACGGCAGTTGGCCCTTGCAGGGATGGTTTTACCTGATTCCATATACTCACGGTACACCAGTGACACAGTGGCTCGTGAAAATCCCAGTGCTTGCACGACTTCCGAGATTCAGTGACACATTTGTCGGGCCCTGATAATTTGCCCACGATCAAATGCACTTAGATCCTTCGTCTTACCCATACTGCGTCCGACCCTTATTGATTCCCGTCGCATCACTCCTTATATTGTCGTATCGCTGCATATGTCATGTCGTTTCCGTTTACAGGGCCACCCACAGCGCCACATTTCCATAACGCCAGCTGTCTTTTATTAAATTGCTCTTCAGTGTATATACACACGAGGGTTGTGTTTTACCGAAACTAAGGCAAAAGTGAGCATAACTTTTTTATTAACTGACAAAGGTCTTTTAAATTGCAAGTGTTGGTAGGGTAATTCTTCCTCTATAGTAAACTTCCTCCTTCATTGCAGGTAAATAATGGGTTACAAGTAAATGCAACGTGCCGTCATTGATTTCTTGACGAAGGAAGGGTGCAGGCTGTCCGACATTCACACAAGGCCGCAGAATGTTTACGGAGATGATAACATTGACAAGAGCAATGTGCACAGATCTATGAAGAAGTTTAACGGAAGGGAAACCAACATTGAAGACAAACCACGCAGTGGGAGACAATCATCTGCGACTGACACGAATCGTCAGTGAGTAGATGAATTGATTCACGCGAAGAGAGGAATCACAATCAATCCGTGATCTTGGAAAACTGGACTGTGGTAAAAATCCCATACAGAAGATGGATGAAGACTTAGGGTATCAGAAAGTGTTTGCAAAGTGGGTATCTCGGCAGTTGACACCGGATTTGAAGGAGAGAAAGGTGGAAGTCTGCTCTGATCTGCTGGAGGTGTTTAAAGTCAACGAAGACATTTTTTTTTCTTTTCCGATTTGGTGACAGAGAATGGAACGTGGACGTGTCTTTACGACCAGGAAACGAAGAATCAATCTACGGAATGGATTCACGCCTCTTCACCAAGGCCTAAGAAGTTCAAGAGCCAGTGATCAGTATGGTGACTCATAGTGACTGAAGTAAAGTCATGCTGACTGTTTTCTGGGATGACAGTGGTGTCATTCACCCTGATTTTCTGGAACGTGGCCGAACCGTGACTAGCTAGTGGTGCATTGAGACGCTCAAGAAGCTTAGAGAAGCCATAAGGAGGAAGAGACCGTGGAAGAATCTGAAAACAATCCACATTCACTATGACAATGAGAGACCATATATATTATATATATATATACAGTCTCCCCAAGTTTCTTCCAGGATGGTCTGGCTAGGGCCAATCTTCTCCATGTTATTCCCGCATACTTTCGAATTTCATTCATCCATTTCCCATGTGGTCTTCCTCCGGGTATTTTACTGTCGCTCGGAATCCAATCTAAAATTTCGGTTGTCCGTCTATGGTCAGTCCTTCTGGCAACATGTCCAGCCCATTGTCATTTCAAGGATTTTACCCTGACCACAATGCCTTCCACCCTTGCCATTTTCCTGATCCACGAGTTCTTCCTCTTGTCGCTCCTGGTAACACCAAGCATGCACTTCTCCATGCTTCTTTCACTTGTCTGCAGTCTTTGTGTGTCCTTTTTACTTTCTAACCGTAGGCTGAAGAAGCGTACATGCTCCAGCTTTTTCCGCCCGTCCGTCTATCAGCACGATAACTCACGTAAATATGGTTCGATTTCAATGAAATTTTAGTATGTGGTAGAGGACCACCTGGGAACCAACCCTATTGTAAATGGGTGAAGTGAAGTCAAAGGCCCAGACATAGGAGCGGGATCCATTCCGTTGCCCTTATGCCTCATAACGTGCGTAAATGTCGTTCGATTTCAATCAAATTTTAATATGTAGTAGGGGACCACCTGTGGACGAACCCTATTGATAATGGAACAAATTGGGTCAAAGGTCAGGACATAGGAACGGGATCCATTGCATCACCCTTATCCCATACTACACTGGAGGAAAGTGAAAAAAGAACACCAAGAAGGAGACGTCTGACACCAACGAAATTTATGCAGCATAAGAACGGAATACAGAGAATAATGTGATAAAAAATTATGGCAAAATACAGCTGTAATTGACGGTAAACTGAAAAATAACATTTCCATGTAACACGGTAGGTAAGAGGTTGAAGCGCCATGAACTGCGTCATACTGAGCAATTATGGCATGTAGTCTGTCGTACAGCTGTTGGATGTAAGTTTCGGGTATTGAGTTCCAATCATCTCAACCTGGATGCGTAAATTGGGGATGGTCGTGGCTGGCCGTGGAGACCGGATAAGTCGTTGGCCCATAAAATCCCACACGTGCTCAATGGGGGACAAATCCGGTGAACGTTCAGGCCATGGAAGTTGTCTCACACCCTGTAGTGCATGTTGCGTTGCACGTGCCGTGTGTGGGCGTGCATTATTTTGCTGGAAAACACCACGATTGACCGACCTTACAAATGGCACAACAACGGGCTGAATGATGTTGTTGATGTAGGAGGTGCTGTTTAACGTACCCCGTACAAACACTAGTTGTGTACTGGAGTGATAGCTGATCGCTCTCCACACCAGGAGACCAGGTGTAGGCCCTGTGTGTCGCTGGCGGATGCAAGAAGGGTGGAGACGCCCCCTGTGCGTCTGTGAACACGCATACGGCCATCGGAGGCTCCCAAGCAGAATCTGCTTTCACCAGTGAACACGACAGATCGCCATTGCGTTCTCCAGTGCAGACGTTGGCGACACCACTGCAGCCGTTCCTGACGGTGGGCTGGAGTCAGAAGTACACATGCCAGAGGCACACGTGCACGTAGCTCTGCATCCAGTAGACGGTTACGGATTGTTCGCACAGTCACCTCAGGTGCAACGGCAGCTCGGATTTGCGTCGCAGTGGATGTTCTGCTTGACAACGCCGCCCTTCTTATGCGTCGATCGGTCAGCTCATCAGTCCGTCTGTGACTCCCGGTTCCACGTCTTCTCGTGTGGGAATGTTCCTCGGACCATCTATGCCACCATGGTACCACAACCGATACTTCCCGTCCAATTCGCTCCGTAATACGGCAATACGACCACCCGACCTCGCGAAATCCGACGATACGATCTCTCTCAAAGTCCGATAACTGCTGAAATCGTACACGTCTTCCATATCCAGGCATTGCAGCTTCTTCAGAGTCTTCGCACGTGTCCGTACGCCGACGACTGATTACATTCACTTCGCCGTACTCCTTAAATACCACCGACGATGATTTGCATATTATGCCGTGCTGTGGCTTAAGCGCTCACCGGTTGGTCCCGAAATTAACATCACACCTACGTAAACTCGACTCCATTAACATATGCAAATTTCATGATTGTCCGCCAAATCCTTCTTGGTGTTCTTTTTTCACTTTTCGCCAGTGTATTAAAGTGAAAGTCAAGTAATTTTGCTTCCTATACTTCCAATGGAAAAACTTTTTACACATTTCGTTCACAATTAGTGTATTCCCAAGGATGGAAATTTGAACATCGATTAAAATAACTTCATATTATAACTTGGAATACTTAACATTTTCTAAAACATAACCATAATTATATTAAAAAACAATAACGTTCCCTTCGGTGGTGTTGAAACCAGAAAAAAAGATGGTGCGACCTGTACTTTGATGACGTCAGTAGACAAATAAATGTTGAATTGCATAAGTATGGTCATGTTTTAGAAAATATTAAGTATTCCAAGTTATAAAATGAAGCTCTTTTAATCGATGTTCAAATTTTCATCCATGGGAACGCATTAACTGTGAAGAAAATGTGTACAGAAGTTTTTCAATTGTAAGTATAGGAAGCAAAATTACTTGACATCCATCTTAAAGGAGCAATTCTTGTACCTATGTAAATTTTATTTTGAAAACGGCTCTAAAGATTTTGATGAAATTCGTTAACCAACCGTTTTCTGGTACTAGAAATCGATTTAGCTTGATCTCGACTTTAGGAAAATTCGTTCAGTGGGTTAAATAACAACACCGAATCACCACGTTTTTAGTTTCATGGCGTCGTTCCATTAATGAAACCCATGCTTAGAAATCTTATGACGTCACAATCTCGCGACTGAGATGTTCGCGCGCGGACACGCCATCTGTCTCATTACGTCACGCGTTGTGTGTGGATTCTATTAAAGTTTTATGATGTCACATTCTTGCGAGCAGATGGTCACGATTCCCATCTGCCTCATTACGTCACGCGTTGTGTGCGTATGTTCGTCCGCACGATAACTCACGTAAAAATCGTTCGATTACGATGACATTTTAGTATGTGGTAGGGGAACATCTGGGAAGGGACCCTATTGAAAGTGAACGAAATGGGGTCAAAGTTTAGGACATAGGAGCGGAATCCATTCCACTGCTCTTATGCATCAAAACTAACGTGAACAAGAAAGATGATACCGAATTTTCGGGTGTAATAAGCACGTCTTTTGAATCCGTTCTGACGAAAATTAAATTTATCAAAGCTATTCAAAGTCAATGGAACCGGTTTGGAAAACAATAGATCTGACGAAAGAAAGAAGATTTTCAATCGGGTTTTTAATCCCCCAGATATTGCTGTAAACGGAATCGTGAGCTTACGAACTCTTAGAAACAGAGATATAGACAAAAATAAGATGTCACTTTACGTCCTCTGGTGGGAAAACCATGCATTATTTTAGGAAGAAAGTATTCTCAAAAGATTTTAACCGTATAAGCGGTATCAGTCGAAGAAAAAAAAATTAGTCGAGTTTTCAGAAGCCCAGATTTTGCAACAAATACTTCAGATGCAGAAATTAACATTTATGACTCCTGGTGGCTGAACCATTCTTTACCAAACATTAGAAATAATGTGAAAAATATTTTCCATCAGGTCTTGTATGCGATACAGGAAGAATTTTTCAAATCAGAGCTTTAGGAGCAGAAATAACGCAGAAAACGCAATTAACCTTTGTGCCCCCTAGTGGAAAGTCTATGATTTATTCGAAAATTTTGAATTTATAGGAAAAACATTTCGCATAGGAAACTCTATCCAACACAGAAGGAATTTTTCAAATCGTAATCTTAGCAGTAAAGATATTGACAAAAAATAAGATATATATCTACGCCCCCTGGCGTAGAAACCATGCATTTTTTCAAGAAAAAATTTTTCCTAAAAGGTTTGTCGACATGAGTAGTATCGGTCAACAAACGACTTTTTTTTCAATTGAGATTTTGGAAGCTCATATTTTGCTGCAAATACAACAGAAGCGGAAATTAAGACTTACGCCATCTGGTGGCCAAACCATTTCTTACAAAAATTTGAAAATATGTGCAAACGGTTTCCCATCAGGAGCTGTATGCGGTGCAGAAAGAATTTTTCAAATCGGAGATTTAGAAGCAGAGATATAGGAGGAAGCGCAATTTACCTTTACGCCCGCTAGCGGAAAGTCTATGAATTACTTGAAAATTTTGAAATTACATGAACTACATGTCACACTAGAAACACTATCCAACAAAGAAGGAACTTTTCTAATCGGACTCCTAGAAGTAGAGATATTGACAAAAATAAGATGTATTTCTACGCCCCCTGGCGTAGGAACCATGCACTTTTTTTAAGAAGAAAATGTTTCTAAAACGTTTGTCGACATGAGTAGTATCGGTCAACATACGACGTTTATTTCAATCGAGAATTTGGAACATCATATTTTGCTGCAAATACAACAGGAGCGGAAATTAAGATTTACGCCCCCTGGTGGCCAAACTAATTTTTTTCTTTACAAAAATTCGAAATTATGTGCAAACGATTTCCTATCAGGAGCTGTATCCGGTGCAGAAAAAATTTTCAAATCGGGGATTTAGAAGCAGAGATATAGGGGAAAACACAATTTACCGCTACGCTCCCTAGCGGGAAGTCTATGAATTACTTGAAAATTTGGAAATTACATGAAAAACATGTCACACGGAAAACACTATCCAACAAAGAAGGAATTTTTCAAATCGGACTCCTAGAAGTAGAGATATTGACAAAAATAAGATGTACATCTACGCCCCTGGCGGAGAAACTGTGTAATATTTTAAGAAGAAAATGTTCCGAAAAGGTTTATCGATGTGAGTGGCATCAGTCTATGAAAGAATTTTTTCAATCGATATTTTAGAAGCTCCTATTTTATGGCAAATACATCAGAAGCAAAAATTAACACTTACGCCCCCTGGTGGCCGACGTATTCTTTACCAAAACCTTGAAATTATATGCAAAAGATTTTCCATCAGGAGATGTATCCGCTGAAGAAAAAAATTTCAAATCGGAGTTTTAGAAGAAGAGTTATTGAGGAAAACGTAATTTGCTTTTTACGCCCCCTAGCGGAAAATCTAAGCGTAATTTGAAAAAGTAACTATATCTAAAATACTCTTCGACATAAATGGAATCGAAAGATACAATTTTTTTTTCAATCGGATGTTTAGAAGCAAATATGTGGAATAAAACGTATTTTTGAATTCGACATCATCTGCATTTACGCCGGCAAAATTGTACACCTTAAAAAAAAAACTAAATAAAGGATCATCATTTGCATATTTCAAGCTTTCCAATGCAAAAAGAATTTTTCGAATCGGACTAATAGTTGCAGAGATATCGTGGGTACAGATGGACGGACGGACAAACCGATAACAGAAGCACGATCTTTTTTTACAAAAGACGTGTAGAAAGGTTCGATTTCGATGAAATTTTAATATGTGGTAGGGGACCAACTGGGAACAAACCCTATTGAAAATGAGCGGAATGTGGTCAAAGGTCAGGACATTGGAGTGGAAGCACTTCCATCGCCATTATGCGTCATAACTTACGTAAAAATGCTTCGATTTGGATGAAATGTTAGTATGTTGTAGAGGCCTGCCTGGGGACGAATCCTGTGGAAATGGGGTCTAAGATTAGGACACGAGAGCGGGATCTATTCCATAGCCCTTACGCATCATATCTTTCGTAAAAATGCTGCGATTGCGACAAAACTTTATCATGTTATTTCGGAGGTGTACTGAACCGGTTCTGTTGAATATCATCGAAATGGGATCAAAGGTCAGGGCACAGGACCGAGATTTATTCCACAGCATATATCCTCATACCTTGAGGTATAACTTGAGTAATGATTTCTGGTATGTTGGAAAGCGTATTACAATCAATGCATTGCATGATTTTACTAACTTGTTTTTATTTAGTTAAGGTCCACGTCTCTGCACCATACGTAAGCATTGGAAAGATGCATTGATCAAACACTTTTCTTTTAAGACATAATGCCATATTGCTCTTAAAAATTGCATTGTTCCTTCCAAAAGCTCTCCACCCAAGTTTTATACTTCGATTAATTTCTTCATCAATGTGATCCTCGCCTGATATCTGCTGTCCAAGGAAAATATAGGTAGGTATCGGTTATCTCCAGCTTTTCCCCATCAATCGGCAAATCTTCATTTCTTGCAAAAGCATTGTAATTAGTTTATACACTGACCGAAAAAAATCCCAACTCCAAGAAGGGGTTGTGTTAGATAAACTACAGTTGGTAGGCGGTGAGAGTACATCTGTAAGATGACGTCTATGTAAAGTTCGCGCTCGGCGCATACGTGTGGCGCTAGTAGCGCCCCTCGGAACATTCAAAGCAGGTTTGCTGTAAATACGCGCTGTAACGTTCGTGAGCGTTAGTTATCGTTGAGATTCGACGTAGTGTGTTGATGTTAGTCAAGAATGCCTTTAAGAAGACGAAGAAGCCATTATCAACAGCTCACGGAGTTTGAACGAGGTCGTGTAATAGGGCTACGAGAAGGTGGATTTTCTTTCCGCAATATTGCAGAACGACTTGGCAGGAATGTAGACACTGTGCATGATTGTTGGCAGCGGAGGTCAAGGAAAGGTACTGCCTTAAGAAGACCGGGTTCCGGCAGGCCACGTGGCACTACTGAGAGGGAAGACCGCCGTGTACGGCGTATGGCCGTGGCACATCGTACCGCATCTGCGGCAGCAATTCGAGCTGCAGTAACCACCACAGTGACACAACGAACTGTTACAAATCGGTTACTTGAAGGACAGCTCCGAGCCAGACGCCCTGTAGCGTGCATTCCACTTACTCTAAACCACTGCCGTTTGCGACGTCAGTGGTGTCAAGCTATAGCTCATTGGAGGACGGAGTGGAGATCTGTTGTGTTTTCTGATGAAAGCCGGTTCTGCCTGGGTGCCAGTGATGGCCGTGTGTTCGTTAGAAGGAGGCCAGGTGAGCGTCTGCAACCAACCTGTCTGCGGCTGAGACACACTGGACCTACACCTGGAGTTATGGTCTGGGGAGCAATTTCCTATGACAGCAGGAGCACTCTCGTGGTTATCCCACGCACCCTGACGGCACAGTTGTACGTCGGTTTGGTGATTTAACCTGTTGTGCTGCCATTCGTGAACAGTATTCCAGGGGTGTTTTCCAACAGGATAACGCTCGCCCGCATACCCCTGTTGTAACCCAACATGCTCTACAGAATGTCGACATGTTGCCGTGGCCTGCTAGATCACCAGATCTTTCACCAATCGAACACGTATGGGACATCATTGGACGACAACTCCAGCGTCACCCCCAACCAGCATTAATCGTCCCTCTATTGACCGACCAAGTGCAACAGGCATGGAACTCCATCCCACAATCTGACATCCAGCGCCTGTACGACACAATGCATGAACGTTTGCGTGCTTGCATTCAACATTCTGGCGGTTACACCGGTTATTAATGTACCAGCATTTCACATTTAAAATGGCTCTTCTCGCGCTTACAATAAGCTGTGATTTTGAAACCTTAATCGATTAAATATGTTACCTATACGAATGTATTGCCGCCATTTCATTCCTCTACAACTATTTTTTCGTGGTGTTGGGATTTTTTTTCCGTCAGTGTATATATAAAACCCGAGAAGTTTTAACAAAGAGAAATGAAGAGTACTTGAAGTGCACATGTGTGTACCCTTTGTACCAACAATTCAGGTGCTTCGATAAGGAGGAAAACTGTTACTGAGCGATGATGTTTTTATACAAAAACTCAGTGGCTGCAGAAAACGCTTGAAGACAAATTGTTTGACGAAGCGTTTTACAATAGATACAACTTTTTAGTAAAGTTTGCACAGAATACAAGCTAATATTCTGCATTCTTTTTCAGTACTTTTAAGATACGTGCACTGTTGGGACGATAAGAAAGAAATTTATTTCCGAGACCTTGAATGCAAATCACCCATTTTTCTTTTTCTTTACTGTGTCGCAGATTAGTTGTTTTTGCGAGGTAGACTCTTAAAAATTTGAAAATTGTGTTAAATGCAAATGGAATACTCTAAAGGAATTCAGGAGACATGGAATGATTGGTCTATGGAGTAGCAGTGGTTAAGTTTTTGAAGGGACAACTACATGAAAGCAGTCAAACAACGGGAATTCTATCTAAGAAAATAGTACAATTATTAATACTTGGTTTCTTAGATTTTCTCTTTGACGGTACACTTTTGGCAAGTGGACTGCCACTTCCTTTACCTCCTTTCTTTTTACTTCTTTGTTCTGTAAGCATTGCTCCCTTTTAAATTTAGAATGGCCTAGGCCGTACGGAAGGATTACTGGTATGCACATATGGGCGCCCATATTGGAAGGCAATAGGGGGCAATTTTCCTTCCCTGGAAATCAAACCACCATACTGTTTCTGTTCTTGGAAAGTATTACAGAGATTTTCGGGATAGCACTAATTATGGTTTCTAATTTGTTTTCTGTAGAACTTCCGAATCTACGTGTATGCATTAAAAATAGGAAATGTTGAGAATTCCTTGTAGAAAAAGCGAACATTTATAATCAAAAGCTATAGGGGGCATTTTTCCTTCCCTGGAAATCAAACCACCATACTGTTTCTGTTCTTGGAAAGTATTACAGAGATTTTCGGGATAGCACTAATTATGGTTTCTAATTTGTTTTCTGTAGAACTTCCGAATCTACGTGTATGCATTAAAAATAGGAAATGTTGAGAATTCCTTGTAGAAAAAGCGAACATTTATAATCAAAAGCTATAGGGGGCATTTTTCCTTCCCTGGAAATCAAACCACCATACTGTTTCTGTTCTTGGAAAGTATTACAGAGATTTTCGGGATAGCACTAATTATGGTTTCTAATTTGTTTTCTGTAGAACTTCCGAATCTACGTGTATGCATTAAAAATAGGAAATGTTGAGAATTCCTTGTAGAAAAAGCTAACATTTATAATCAAAAGCTATAATAAAATTTCTTATTGCATTTTGGAGATTATTGTATACTTACAATATGATAAAGGATTAAAGGCGAAGAAATGAAAAATATATTATCCTCTACAGAAACTATTCACTGATGGACAAAGATCTCTTGAAATGGTTCCTAAAAATTTGTGTTGAGGGTATTTTTTCCTTCTTGACAACTAATTGATTGATCTTTACGGTTTCGTGAAGAATGTGACAAAAGTGGACAAAAGGTTCAGAACAACAATGCCCTTATTAATAAATAAGAAGGACATTGTCGTTCTTCTGAACCTTTGTACTAATATCTCAAATTCCAGCTACTTCAGTTTCCAAGGGCACGTTTATAAGCAAGTAAATGGCGCTCCGACGGGATCTTCGCTTTCAGCCGTTCTCGCAGGAGCAATACTTCGCCCCGTCGTTCAACATATATTCACTAACATATACTCACTAACGATATGCGGACGACCTATTTTTCATATGGCCTCACGGAAAGGAGATTCTCCCATCCTTCCTCGATAAAGTCAATTATATACACCCTACGAGCAATTTCACTATAGAGCTGAGAACAGTAGCACCTTACCTTATCTCGATGTCTTAGTGAGAAAATCACATGACAGTCGCCTTTGTACGGAAGTCTATTATAAAGCCACCTCCATTCCCAACTTGATGCTCCGCAGTTCATTCTGTCCTGATGATTACAAGACTGCCTTCTTCCGTTCTCAAATTAGAAGAGCCTTCGCCGTCTCCTCAGATGTTCGTTCTAGAGATTCGGAACTAGAAAACATCGTCGAATTGACCACTGAGGCAGGATATACGTCGAACCGGATGCATAACTTTATCGAAAACGCCAGAACCAACCGTGTCAATTTTTTATGCCGCAACTTCGCTACCTGGGCTCTGTTTCCTACATACCGAAAGTTTCCTATCAATTCAAACACGCACTCAGGAGGATGAGCTTCGGTGTCGGCATAAGGTCTCCGGCATCTTTATAAACGATGTTTAAGAGAAATATTGATAAGACCCCTCTTCTCAATGAGGCAGGTGTTTATGCAATTTCACTACAATATCCGGGCGGCTCCAGGCGATACTGCATCGGAATGACCAAACGTTCCTTTGGAATTAGAATCAACGAACATAAAAGGGATACAAAAGATGGAAAAATAACCACTGCCCTATCAAGAGAGGTCAAGTTCGAGTCTGCTGACCCTATGTGAAATAATATCAAGAATTTAGCTTCATACTCCACACCAAAATCTACTGCCATTCGCGAAACCTTGGAAATCTTGACCAGCAGCGAGGCTTGTAATGATAACGTCTCTCTCGAGTTGCCACGCGTTTGGAATGAATTCTTCAAACAATGCTGTGTTTTCTACCACAGTACCACACGCCCAACCAACGTGACCTCGTTTCTTCGAATGTCTGATCACATTTGCGTCTATTCATTTATTGTCTAGTCAAGTCACCACGTTCAAATTGTTGAAGTGTTCCATTATCCAGTTTGCAGTTAGCTGTCCACTTTCCTTGAAAAAGTCATCTGGTTGATGTACAAAAGCTTGGAAACTTTTATTTATATTCTACGCCAAGAAATTTGGATCACTAGCACTATTTTAAAATGTCCTTATTGTTTTGACACGCTGTTTAATTTTACTTATTCAAACATTTAAATGCATAATTTTTGGTTTTATTTTCCAATAAATTTAATGGGTTGAGGATGTGCAGTAAAAACCGTAAGATAAAAAAAGGCACAGTAGAAATTTGCTTGCGGTGCTCGTATATGTTATTCGTTGTTGCAATTTTTGTTTGCCCCCTCCTGAAAACTAAGCTACACTGCTGTCCACCCAAAATGCAACACCAAGAAGGACACGAAATAGCAAAGCTGGATTTACTGGACACATAACAACAGATACAAAGATAAAACGACTGATCTAACAGGCCCGTGCGACTTGCGGAACATGCAGACATCAATAGTTCGTGTGGCCTACATGGCTGGCAAGAACGGCCGCTACACGCCACGGCATTGAACGAAAGAAGCTTTAGATGTGGGCTTGGGGTATGTCGGTCCAGGCTGCTTCCACACGTTGCCACAGTTTATCAGGTGTAGCCGCGGGTGGTGCTTGTCGGGCCACTCGGTTGCCGATCAGCGACCAGACGTGTCGATGGGCGCCATATTGGGAGAACAGGCGGGCCACGGCAGCAGTGACACCTGGTGTACCGTGAAGAATTGTTGCACGATTCGTGCAACGTGCGGGCGCGCATTGTCCTGTTGAAACGTGGCCGCTGGCAGGTCCTGAAGGTAAGGGAGGACTACAGGCTCCAAAACGTCGGAGTTGTAGCGGTGGCTGTTGAGTGTACCGGCGATGCGTACCAGAGGGGTGTGGGTGTCATATCCAATTGCGCCGCAACCATAACGCCAGGCGACGAACCGGTATGGCGATGCATAATGCAGGCGTCATACAGTCTCTCGCTGCGGTGCCGCCACACGTAGATCCGACCATCGTGGTGTTGCAGGCAGAAGCGTGATTCGTCGGAGAAGACAATGTCGTGCCATTCCGTTGTCCAGGTGCGGCGTTCAACGGCCCACTGCCGCCGCATTCGCCGGTGGTGTAACGTCAATGGTAATTGGAGCAATGGGCGCCGTGCGACAAGTCCCGCTCCTGCAGACGACGTCGAACGGTACGTGCTGACACAGGTTGTATCGCAACACACCCTAAATCCTGCGCTAACGTTCGTAATGTGGCGGTGCGAGCCGTCAATGTCCGCCGCACAACATGGAGGTCCTCTCGTTCGGTGGTGTGCCGCGGCTGTGGCAATCGCTCACGTCGGTCCGCCCGTCCCTCCTGCACCCACCGAATCCATACTCGCCTCACTGTGGCTGGATGTCGTCCCAGACGGGCGCCGATGTCTCGGTGCGATAAACCGCTGTCGCGATAAGCCACTAGTCGTCCTCTGTCGAACTCCGAAACGTGCTGGATTGACTGCCGTATTCTGCGACGAGGCATCAGGAAGCTTCCCACGTACAGGTCCGGTAGCACAGCACACTTTCACAACTTACACCCCGCCTTCTGTGCACCCTTCTTATAGTGCTTCTCGGTGGCGTGCCGGGCGCACATGATTTGCATATGCCCTGCAATGCTAATCGTTTACATGTCCTCTCACGGGCGACGCATGCTGCGAATTTCAGGCCAGTCGGATGCTTCCTCTTTGGTTTTGCATTTTGGGTGGCCAGCAGTGTATATGGGCGCCCATGTATGCACATGCTTCAACTGGAACTCGAAATCCGATGCCAACGTCCCTGACTCCTCGATCGCAAGGAAGGTGGATTGTTATTTAAAAGATGTCAAAAGGAAACGAGTTCCGTAAAAAAATTCCTTTCAATTACGTGGAAAGCAAATACTAATGTCATTATCCCAGTGAGTAAACCCAGTTTGTACAGTCTCCTCCTATAGTATGGTCGAACATGAATCGGGAAATGCTAAAAGTACTCGTGTGTACACGCGACACATCTAAACCTAAGAGTAGTTAATAGGTAGTGAAACTCCTAAAAAAATCAATCTTCATTCAAAGCAAAAACGAATCGAATATTTCTTTATCGAAATCTTTGGAAAACCTTACTTGCTAAAAAGTGTCGTTTTTTAGAAAGAAACTGAAAAACTCCAGGTAAAGCGGTGATTCAGCCAAACACATCAGAACGTTATGTAACGAAAAAGCGTTACAGTTGTATGAGTATCCGTACACTTCTACCTCCACAACTCTCACCTCCACCCCCATCTCCATCTCCCCTTATACATAAAGTAAGAGAAAACGCAGAGAAATACATGTGTAGCTGTCCTCAGTTGTCTGCGGTGCTCTCGTTATTGAAGGTTGCGGATGGCACTGGAGTTCTTGATATTATGATCGACAGACCAATCACCAAGCGATGCATAAAAAACAAGTTAACAAAATCATGCAATATGATACGCTTTGCAACATACCAGAAATCATTACTCAAGTTATGAGGATAATGGCCGGAAAGCATGTTAAAGTTTTGTCGCAATCGAAGCATTTTTACGTAAGTTATGACACATAAGGGCGATGGAATGGATCCCGCTCCATTCCATTTGCGCGTTATTTTTGACCTGATTTTCCCCATTTTCAGTAGGGGTTATTACCAGATTGTCCCCTACCACATACTAAAATTTCATGGAAATCGAACCGTTTGTACGCAACGTATCGTGCGCACAGACAGACAGGCAGACGGACAAAGCTGGAGCATATAGGCTTCTTCAATCTACGGTTGGAAAGCGTAAAAAAATTACTGGGAAAATGAACGTAACTCATATGATTTTCCGTCATGTTTGTGAGTTCTGTGGTGCAATGAGCACGTATTTCCTTTATAGAAGATAACGCGCAAACTCACCGCACAGCTGCTTTGAAGGAAATATTGGTTACTAAGGTATATGTATTAAGGTAGAGGGTCCAACTGGATTCATTGTTTTCTGTAAAATCGAACGTGCATGTGACGCACTGGCGATAGTTACTGCGGAAGTGATTCTCTCACAAGAAAAAGACCCACCACTTTATTGAATCATTGAGATCAACTTCCCACGCAACTACTAAATCACTTGACAGTACCACTCACTCTTGCCAAAGATACTGCGCGGTTCGTGGTTGACATACATTGACGTATCATAATAATTAGACCATCTACCTAATAATAGGAATAACCACCGTTAACCCGGATGACAGCAGCGAGACGACTTGGCATGGACTCATTGAGGCACTGGGAGGCATCCCGAGGCACATGTGCCCTTTCGGGCTACAGCAAGCCACTTAGGTCCCGGAATTGATGGTTTTTGTCGGCATGCCGAACCCGTCGATCCAAATATTCCCACAAGTGCTTTATGAGAATGAGGTCGGGCGATTTTGCCGGCCAAGGAAGAAAGGGGACATCGCTGTCGTATTCCTGGAACCAGTCACGCACCACCTTAGCGACGTGCCAGGACACATCGTCCTGTTGGTAGACACTATCACCACCAAGGTAAACCTCCAACATGAAGAGACGCATGTGATCAGCGAGGATGGAGAGGTAGCCATTTGCGTTCAGGGACCTATCCAGTGGTAACACCGGTCTCAGGTCATACCAGGAAAACATCCTCAGACATGCGCACTGCCACCGTCGGCCTGTACTTGACCTCCAACCATGTCCGGGTGTTGGTTCTCGTGTGTCTGACGTCATATCCGCCACCGCCGGCCTGTACTTGACCTCCAACCGTGTCCGGGTGTTGGTTCTCGTGTGTCTGACGTCATATCCGCCACCGCCGTCACTTCTGTGGAGTAGAAACCTCGATTCGTTGGAGAAGGTAACATTTTCGCATTCTTCCACTGTCTAGTAGTCCTATGCGAACTGCAGGCGTCGTTGGCGATGGACCTGGGTTAACATGGGGGCCTTGAAGCAGCGTCTACTTCGGAGACCCACGCGTAACAGGGTTCGCTCTACCGTTATCGGGGACTCGTACCTGGGTGCCCCACCCTTCATTTGCGTGGTTAATTGCTGCCCTCTTTGGGCGACAATTGCCCTTTACTAGTCAACGAAGGCGACATTTTCCTCTGTGGTCGGAGTTCCACACTTATTTGGGGTTCCGCACTTATGACATCTGGAGGTACTCAGTGTGCTAGCGGTCCATTCTTGGTGACCCTTACTACAGCACCTCGCGAATAGCCCACGAAGTTTACTGTTTTTGATATACTTCCAGCCCTGGCACGGTAGCCGATGATCATTCCTTTTTGAACGTCCGTCAAATGACTATCTTGCCCATGGTGCTCACGTGACGCACTATGACTCATCTATCCTGGCCGGCCGCTCACATCTCCGTGTGGTCGACGTTGTCACGTGCACTCTGTGACGCGTCTGGGCGGGTACACTGTAATTCCGGGGGTGGTCATATTATCTGACATGACTGTGTATACCTTAATGCTAATTTTTCACTGGGGTCTGTTTATCCAGTACTTACCAGTACTTATGACAGAGTGTCATTGGATATCAGGTGATCTCCTACTTCCTTGGTAATTTTTACTAAATTTCGGTTTCTATTACATATCAGCCATGACTTTTGTACCGCGTGTTTTATTGTACCATTTCTGTTGCCATTGATACAACATACAGCATAAGAACTGCTGTTTTGTTTTGTTTTTTAATCTGATTTTGGAATTTCAGGATGAATCTGGACCTCAAGTTCTGGACTGTGCTGTATATTTTGGTCATTACGTGAGTGAATAATTTTTCATAAAATCAATAGTGTGTACATATCAAAGCTAGGAAACATTGGTAACTCAGTTATCTGGAATTTTACACAATATGTAATGTCCTAATCTGCCTTATAAAAGTAGGTACAGCGTCATATGAATCCTCTCTGGCAAATTTTAAATATCTGAAAATGTACCTAAATACCTATTTTCCACAACAGCTAATCTATTAAATGTTGGAAAATATCATGTATATGACTTTGAAGGGAGCAAGACGCACTATTCTGTGATCTGAGTGTGAAAGGGTTTCTTTTTTCTTACCTGAATATCAGATTACTTCTGCAACCACAAAAGCATGGTACGTATTGGACGTTTCAAATACCTCTTCTTCTGGCCACGTCCGTAAATAATATTTTTACATAACTCCTGATGTTATCTTTCTGAAACATGTAGGAATTTGATGTCGAAACTGCAAAGATTGAGTCGAAAGTTTTGCAATATTTTCATAAACACATGTGCTACGGCGAGTATGTCACGTGTTTAAACTAGTTCAAGTCGCGCACTGCAGTCAGGCGAAAGGGTTATAAAGAGTTAGACATTGTTGTGAACAGCATTGCATGTCGTCCTTCTGTCTGTGGTTGAGGCGCCTAAAAGGTGAACATTAACAACCGGCCTATTAGGAAACTTTCGCTTTACGAGTTCAGCCTCTCCCATAACGCTGCTCAAGCAGCACGAAACATTTGTCATGCGAAAGGGGAAAGTTCCACGGACCACAGCACTGCAATTAGATGGTTTAAGAAATTTCGCTCAGGTGACAGAAACCTCGACGACCAAACAAGGTCAGGTAGGTCGCGAACTGTGGATTCGGAGGCCGTGCGCCAGGCCGCAGAGGTAAATCCGACAACCAGCACTCGGGGATTCGCGTGCGAGCTGGGCATATCACAGACCACCGTGGTTCTTCACCTTCAGGACCTCGGCGAGGTCTACAAGAGCTACTGCATTGTCCCTCACGAACTGAAACTAGCTGAAGCAAATCTCCGAGTGGAAGTGTGCACGAAACTCCTAGAAAACCTACGTGATGCACGTTTCATCCAGAGAATTGTTACGTGCGATGAAAAGTGGTTATCCTCTATCCTAAAATGATATGGTGACAATCATTATACAAATTACAAGCAAATCATGGAAAGTTTTAGTATTATTTATATGAAGGAATGATGGTTTCCAATCTCTATGTGTTCATTCTCATTAAGCAGCATTTTCTAAAGGCAAAGGAATGTAACAAGGAGTATCCTCATTACAACTTACTTCACCATACTTGTAAATAAACATGCTTTGGACTAGAGGGTAGCGAGAATAACGGCATCCTTCCAATATGGATAATGAAATCCGTCACGTAATAAACGTGACGGATCGTAATTAACGTGACAAGATCGTAATAAACGTTACGTAATAAAGATGAATCAGGCCATAGAGAATATTCCACATGCAATTATACCTGCTTATCCAACTGCAGCTACAATTGCAGCATTGAGTAGGTTCGAGAGTCAACATTCTCTTCCTTCTGCTGTCTCAGACAACATGCACTCCCCTCCGGGGCCTAGGGTCCCAGAACGTTTTGGGAAATTAAAACTGCACAAAGTGGAACATCCAGTTCTGCCACTAGTGTCTAATTACGCCAATGCAACTAGAAATTTTGAATGTGCTTTGGCTAAATTGCTCTTCCCTCTAACGAAACCTTCTACGTATTCAGTTTCTGGTTCATGTCAAGCCCTAGCCAAGATCAAATCGTTTTATTCCAAGGGCGCCACTTAACGATGGTTTCTTTGGATGTCATATCATTATTTATAAATGTTCCAAGCCGCCCCGGTGGCGCAGTGTTCTAAGCGCTGGCTTATGATCATTCGTCCGAGATGGGTCTGGGTTCGAATCCCGGTGAGGCACGGATGTTGTATCTGTCTTACGGCTTTGGCTCTCTCCCTTCCCTGGAGTTAATGGCCCTAAATTAGGGACGGGCGACTGCTTATAGCCCATTGAGTTGCTCACGGTGGTCGTTAAACCTTCTATAAAAAAAATGTTGCAGTCCGAACTGTACATGAAATTATTGATACAAAACTGGAATCATTGGGTATTTACTCTGCCTCTGATATTAGGGCTATAATTTCTGCTTTACGCTTGATACAGAACCCCGCTTACCTCCAATATAATGGAATTATTTGTCAACAACTTGAGGGTGCCCGAATGGGTTTCCCTGTCTCCCCTCTCTTGGCTGAAATTCTCTTGCCGGAATTAGAAAGCCATGTTCTGTATTCATTTCCGACTACCCCAGGTCTATACATACGCTATGTGGATGACGTTCTTGTTTTCTGTCCTTCCACTAAGGACGAGTTAATCCAGTTTGCAGACAGCTTATCGTCTCAGTATTCATCTATTAAGTTCACCATTGACTTTGAAAATAATTTTACTTTATCGTTTCTGTATTTTTGTTTAAAACGATATCCTCACACACGTACTGTTCCAATTCAGTACATCAAAAACCAACTTGTACTACCGTTATGATTCCTTTTCAGTCTGCTCATCCATCAAGCCAAAAACTCAGTTCTATTCAATTTCAAATACGACGTGCGTTTACCCTTTCGTCGACTGTAACCTAACGTAATCAAGAAATCGCAAAGATGAGATCGCGAAAATAAGATTGACTGCTTCTTATCATGGTTACTCTAATTACATCATTAATTCTGTCCTAAAGAAAATCTATCGGTCGTCACATACTACTTTGATAAGTGAACGTAGACGAATTAAATATGTAGGATCTTTACCATACATTCCGAACACTATATACTGCATATACACTAACGGAAAAAAATCCTAACACCACGAAAAAATAGTTGTGGAGGAATGAAATGGCGGCAATACATTTGTATAGGTAACATATTTAATCGATTAAGGTTTCAAGATCACAGCTTATTGTAAGCGCGAGAAGAGCCATTGTAAATGTGAAATGCTGGTACATTAATAACCGGTGTAACCGCCAGAATGTTGAATGCAAGCACGCAAACGTTCATGCATTGTGTCGTACAGGTGATGGATGTCAGTTTGTGGGATGGAGTTCCATGACTGTTGCACTTGGTCGGTCAATACAGGGACGGTTAATGCTGGTTGGGGGGTGACGCTGGAGTTGTCGTCCAATGATGTCCTATACGTGCTCGATTGGTGAAAGATCTGGTGATCTAGCAGGCCACCGCAACATGTCGACACTCTGTAGAGCATGTTGGGTTACAACAGCGGTATGCGGGCGAGCGTTATCCTGTTGGAAACACCCCTGGAATGCTGTTCATGAATGGAAGAAAACAGGTTGAATCACCAAACCGACGTACTACTGTGCCGTCGGGGTGCGTGGGATAACCACGAGAGTGTTCCTGCTGTCATAGGAAATTGCTCCCCAGACCATAACTCCAGGTGTAGGTCCAGTGTGTCTCAGCCGCAGACAGGTTGGTTGCAGGCGCTCACCTGGCCTCCTTCTTACCAACACACGGCCATCACTGGCACCCAGGCAGAACCGGCTTTCATCAGAAAACACAACAGATCTCCACTCCGTCCTCCAATGAGCTCTAGCTTGACACCACTGATATCGCAAACGGTAGTGGTTGGGAGTAAGTGGAATGCACGCTACAGGGCGTCTGTCTCAGAGCTGTCCTTCAAGTAACCGATTTGCAACAGTTCGTTGTGTCACTGTGGTGGCAACTGCAGCTCGAATTGCTGCCACAGATGCGGTACGATGCGCCACGGCCATATGCCGTACACGGCGGTCTTCCCTCTCAGTAGTGCCACGTGGCCCGCCGGAACCCGGTCTTCTTGAGGCAGTACCTTTCCCTTGACCACCGCTGCCAACAATCATGCACAGTGGCTACATTCCTGCCAAGTCGTTCTGCAATATTGCGGAAAGAAAATCCACCTTCTCGTAGCCCTAATACACGACCTCGTTCAAACTCCGTGAGCTGTTGATAATGGCTTCTTCGTCTTCTTAAAGGCATTCTTGACTAACATCAACACCCTACGTCGAATCTCAACGATAACTAACGCTCACGAACGTTACAGCGCGTATTTACAGCAAACCTACTTTGCATGTTCCGAGGGGCGCTACTAGCGCCACACGTATGCGCCGAGCGCGAAATGTGCATAGACGTCATCTTACAGATGTACTCTCACCGCCTACCAACTGTCGTTTATCTAACACAACCCCTTCTTGGTGTTGGGATTTTTTTCCGTCAGTGTATATATATTCTCATAAATATCCTCTTATATATATTATAATATCATTATAAAATGTTTACCACCGTTACGATATTGGATTTGGTGTACGAACAAGTAATATGCTATCAGCAATTAAAAATGATAGAGACGTTGTTACACTGGACAATCGATATGGAGTTTATATGAATCTATTCAAGTCCTTGGACCTCGAAGGTGATAATCGTGTTTATGTTGCTTCTACATTAAGCTCCTTAAAGACACGTTTAAAAGAACATCGATATAGTGCAAAATCTGCCTCATCAAAGACATCCTTGTCCCGTTTATTACGTGACGGATCTCATAATTCATGTTGGAAGGAAGTCGTCATTCTCGCTACCCCGTACTCCAAAGATTCAGTTCTCCTAATGGAAAGTATTGATACCGCCGCTGGCACCAAAATGTTACGACAGTGGGTCATTATTCCACCGCTGTCAATCAATTTAACAACCGTAACCGAGCAATTAGTATATGTCTTCACTAATCTCCTTCGACGTAGTTCTTGGCGCGAAAACTGTATTATATGGGCATACACTTAAACAATTTGAATCAATCACCTGCGTACACATAAATAATGTGTTCTATGACTTCGCCGATTGCCTAAACAAATATTTAATTGGCTACAAAAACAAAACAATGGCACACTACGAATAAAATTCAGCTGTCTTCTGAACATGAGTATTGGGTCAACTTTGACCTAAATCAATTACCGCGAGATAGTTTTAATGAACTTAAATTCCACAGTTCAGTCTTACTATTTCTCAGTTCAGTTCTTGCAATATATTAGTTCAGTTCCTCAACTAATTGCGTAGCAGAATTTATAACAAAAACAAAATGTTTCTACTTACATGGATGCTGCCAAGAATAAATCCAAATTGTGATTGCACTAGTAAAGTAAAACACACCTTCCTTTTTACATGGAAGATTTCATTGTAGGAGCTGCGTCCCCTGGCGCTACCGTACACACATACACACATCCAGGCGTTTGTTGAGGGAGCCTCGCTTTGCCTCGTAACATAAGCGCATCTCTTCACTTCCTCCACAGTAGTAGGGGATGAATGGGGATGACGATTCCACACTGCAGTTGTTGGCATTCGAACCCGACTTCGCTTGGCTTCGCTACTCATTGGAATGACCACTGTCCACTCGCAGACTTCTTAATTCCTCTGTAACTTTGCTTTCATTGGGCCAACCAATCGCTAATTTCAATTAGGCTCCAGCCTAGAAATTGCTGCTTTATCACGCGGATTTAGGCACTCCGCTGTCTTTACGGCAAAACTAGCATCTACATTTGCCCCGAGTTGTCGCTTCTCCGTTTCTTACCAAATGCAGGAAGTTTCGCTGTTTCATTGCCCAATTCATATAGCAGATCCAAGGCATCCAATCCAGCCTTTCACATTGGAGAGCGTATAGACAACTAAACTTTCTTCCTTATTTTCACGCTAAGCGCGAAATCTTATTTTTCTGCACGGACCACACAGAGAGCAATTGTTCTCGAAAATGCCCCAAACAATCGACGGATTTACGATTATTCGCTAAACCTTTTGTCCCCCATCTTCATTCATTTCTACTCAAGTGGCCCCTCTTCGAAATGTAACTCCTTCCCTGTTTAGACTGGCCGTCAGCTGCGCTCTGATATTTATGACCTAACAGAGCTATTTTGAGACCACCCAGCCAGAGAAAGAATTCTTCGCTTCTTTTCTTTCCAAACCCCCAGATAAAACTTTCTCTGTTTTTTACACTTTGACTCCAATCAAGCCTCGAACATAATTAATACTTAATTAATTTCACACATCCACCACGCCCATTAATTACTAAATTAATGGCGGGGGTGGGTCGTAACAGTATGTTCATTTGCAAATATGGTGTGCCGCCCCGGTGGCGCAGTGGTCTAAGGCGCTGGCCTCTGATCATTCGTCCGTAAGGGGTCCGGGTTCGAATCCCGGTCTGGCATGGATGTTGTGTTTGTCTAACGGCACTGGCTCTCTCCCTTCCCTGGAACCAGTGACCCTAAATTAGGGACGGGCGACTGCTTATAGCCCATTGAGTTGCTCACGGTGGTCGTTCAACCTCCAATCAAAAAAAAAAAAAAAAAAAAAAAATATGGTGTAGTAAGTTGCAATGAGGATACTCCTTGTTACATTCCTTTACCATGCAAAATGCTGCTTAATGAGAATGAACACATAAGACTTAAAACCATCATTCCTTTATATAAATAATATTAAAACATTCCATGACTCCTTGTGATTTGTATATCGATTGTCACCATATCATTTAATGATAGAGGATCACCTCCATGCGCATGCGATGTTATCACGTGTGCACGTCTCACATTATTGTATTTGAATGTCATCATTCTGTTCCAATTTTACTCCTTACATCTGACAATGAATCCGGTGCGGACCTGAAAGTCCTAATGTTATGTGTAAATTATTGAAAATACGTCATATGTATAATATTAAAGTGCGTTTAACCTCTCAACTGTTCAATTTGGACTCCACAACGAGCATGTACGGATGGCAGAGATTTATTTCTAGACCATCTCCTGTACTATAAATGTACACTGAACATACCAATTTTCAATCCGATTGGTTTGTTTCTTCTTAGTTCTCCAGGTTTTGTTTGTTTGTTTATTTTCGGTGCATTCTTTAAATTTCAAGAAATAGTCAAAGTTTAACAAGAAATTCCTTGTAAGATAAAACTTTACGTACATTTTAAAACCACCAAGGTGATTGAACAAAATAGAAAAACAAAATAGAAGTGTCTTCTGCACTTCGACTAAAATTTTATACTTTTGCATATTTTAATGTAAAAAGAAAATTCATTGATAATTCCTCTCACCGTCGAACATAAATTCAAGTCATTTTGCTAACTCGAAACATATGATTACATTATACACTACAGTTGCAAAAATTGCAACACCATGAAGACTGTTGCTATCAGTTTGATGCATGAAGGATGCGTACAACAGGATTACAAATGCAAATGGATAAAATGTCAGTGAAAGTTCGCATGCGGTATCGGGGCGGATCTCTCTGAAGTGTCCATTCCAAACAACATGTAACCATCGGTGAATAGCCGACACTGAGTCTAAAGGATGTCTCTTGTATCTCAGTATGCCCCTCACATAAAACGTTTTCGTTATAAACACCTGACGGGCTTTGAGCAGGATTCTTGGGGTGAGAGAAGCTGGATTTCTGTACCGCTAAATTGCCAACCGTAAGGAACGAAACCTCAGAACTGTTCTGCGAACGCGGTGTCAGTGAATAGATGACGTTAGGACGCACAGAAATCCGGCAAAGTCGCACAACTGCACGAAGTGAGGGACAACTCTACCGCGTGACATGGCTGATCGCTCAGGACCGTTCACAGCTTTATCTCAGCAGTGGAGCTCTGTCACAGGTAAGATTCTGTCCTACAGCACAGTTCGACGTCGTCTGTTTAGCCGAGGACTGGTCGCCAGCAACCCATTGCTGCGCATTTCTTTGGATCTCAAACACAGATAATTCAGGGTGCTGGAACACAAACATTGGTACGCTGATAGGCAACAACAGTTCCTGCTTATTTACGAGTCGCGACTCAACTTCATGCACCATGATGGTCACATAAAGAAATCGTGTAAACGCCTGGACAGGCGTATTTCATGCATCGAAAACAAAAATTACTTCTTAAAAAGGAATCGGGACGTATTTTTACTGCTCCAAAAATGTTCCATCCTCATTTTAAAACCGAACTCTAGGCATTTTTTTTAAATCATTATCACTGCTGCTAATTTTTTCCTCGGCTGTTCAACACAGCAATTGCGCCATCGAGAACGCAATTCCTCCCTGGTTTCTTACCCTAACTCTGCATCTCTTCTTGGATTTCGCATATCCTGGGCTGCAGGAAAACATGACCCCAAAGGCCCAAGACATGTGTGAAAAAAAATGCTTTAGCTACGTCACAATTTTGAAGGAAAATCCCAGTAACCTTGAGCTCAGTCGTGCGGTGCCCAACACGACATGTGCGGGCAAGGCGCATGCCCGAACGAAATGGAGAAAACATTTTTTTCGAGAGTTCCGAAGGTTTGTGGAAAGCGTTTTTGAAGAAAAATAGCCGTTCGGCAAAAAAAAAAAAAAGTTGGATGGATGGGGGGGGGGGGGGGGGGGGATTTCCGTTATTTACAACTTCAATGTTTTTTATTGTACTTCAATGTTTTGGGGAAACCTCGACATACGAGCAGGCGTTGCATTGCGAATACGAACAAAAACTGCAGACAGTAAAAAATATATATGTATGTTTTCCTCTTACACTAAATCATCTCGAAATATCACAAATGGACCATCAAATACCCTGCCGGAAAGTGAAAAAAGAACACCAAGAAGGAATTGGCGGACGATCATGAAATTTACATATGTTCATGGGGTCTAGTTTACGTAGGTGTGATGTTAATTTCGGGACCGACCGGTGAGAGCTTACACCACAGCACGGCATAATATGCAAATTATCGTCGGTGGTATTTAAGGAGTACGGCGAAGTGAATGTAATCAGTCGTCGGCGTACAGACACGTGCAAAGACCCTGAAGAAGCTGCAATGTCTGGACATGGAAGACGTGTACGATTTCAGTAGTTATCGGACTTTGAGCGAAGTCGTCTAGTCGGACTCCGCGAGGCCGGGTGGTCGTATCGTCGTATTGCTGAGCGAATTGGACGGGAAATATCGGTGGTGGTACGATGGTGGCGTAGATGGTCCGAGGAACATTCCCACACGAGAAGACGTGGAACAGGGAGTCACAGACAGACTGATGAGCGGACCGATCGACGCATAAGAAGAGCGGCGTTGTCAAGCAGAACATCACTGCAACGCAAATCCGAGCTGCCGTTGCACCTGAGCTGACTGTGCGAACAATCCGCAACCGTCTACTGGATACAGGACTACGTGCACGTGGGCCTCTGCATGTGTACTTCTGACTCCAGCCCACCGTCAGGAACGGCTGCAGTGGTGTCGCCAACGTCTGCACTGGAGAACGCAATGGCGATCTGTCGTGTTCAGCGATGAAAGCAGATTCTGCTTGGGAGCCTCCGATGGCCGTATGCGTGTTCGCAGACGAACAGGGGAGCGTCTCCACCCTTCTTACATCCACCAGCTACACACAGGGCATACACCTGGTCTCCTGGTGTGGGGAGCGATCAGCTATCACTCCCGTACACAACTAGTGTTTGTACCGGGTACGTTAAACAGCACCTCTTACATCAACAACATCATTCAGCCCGTTGTTGTGCCATTTGTAAGGTCAGTCCATCGTGGTGTTTTCCAGCAAGATAACGGCCGCCCACACACGGCACGTGCAACGCAACATGCACTTCAGGATGTGAGAGAACTTCCATAGCCTGCACGTTCACTGGATTTGTCCTCCATTGAGCACGTGTGGTATTTTATGGGACAACGACTTATCCGGTCTCCACGGCCAGCCACGACCATCCGCGATTTACGCGTCCAGGTTGAGGATGCTTGGAACTCCATGCCCCAAACTTACATCCAACATCTGTACGACAGACTACATGTCAGAATTGCACAGTGTGACGCAGTTCAACCTCGTACTAACCATGTTACATAGAAATGATATTTTTCAGTTTACCAGCAAATACAGATGTATTTTGCCATAATGTTTTGATCACGTTATCCTCTGTATTTCGTTATTATGCTGTATAAATTTCGTTGGTATCAGACGTCTCCTTCTTGGTGTTCTTTTTTCACTTTCCGCCAGTGTACATTCGCTTTAATCTTTTCCTGTTTTACTGTTAAATAAACTTTCTCTCTTTTCTTCATTAAACAAAGATTGCTTGACATTACGGTATCTGTGTGACTGACAACGCAATTTCTTGGTAACTTTAATCGCCCAGCCCCATTCCATTTTTTTTCACCACTTTCGTTTGCGGGAACTAAAGACATCTTTCTACGTGCTGTTTTGTTTACAAGTCCGTGTGGTACAACCTGACAATCATAAACTCATCAGGTCCTATTTAAGATAAAACACATTGGATGAAAGAAAAGGGGAGAGAGAAAGTATTTTGATCTTTATCGTTTAGATGTGGCCTTCAAAATAGGGCATTACCTACGGGAAACGCAAAGAAATCTTTACCGCAGCGGTAAGGATGCATGTTTGCATTTTTTTAACCTTAGGAATTATTGCTTTATTTTAAATTTTGCTATACTTATTAAAATAACCGCATGTGTAAAAAACAGATTTTTTTATTGTAATTCATATATATATTTTAGTATAATATAATTTAAAAAGAAGTTTTTTAGAAGTGAGAATTTTTATGGCAGTCGTTTGCAAAATGGGGATTGGGGGAGGGGAGTGCTACTTCTGCAGTCAAAAAGTTAGTTGCACTCCTCCGTAAAACATTTCGGTAAAAGGATATTTTGTTGACACTTTGTGGCAACACTGCTGGCATTTATCTGCAGCACGTGCCGCAGTTGCTTCTACGCAGTAGTTTTAGTTCGCTCGCTAACGAGTCGTGAACATGCCTCGGCAGCTGCTGGTGGCGTCCAAATTGGAACGGCTTGCAGTGATTTTTTTTTTTGTGTGCAAAAGGGTGTAACTGCACTGAAATTTTTCGGCAGTTAAACGAAGTGTACGATGAGAACGCAATATTACATCAAGCTATCGCAAAGTGGCGCATCTTGTTCGAGAACGGACGTACTGATATCGATGACGATTACCGCAAGGAAAGAATGCATGCGGCGAACCTAACGAGGGATCTTCTGAAAAAGTTTAGGTGGGAGGTGTGGAACTACCCCCTTATAGCCCAGGTCTTGCGCCATGTGACTTCCACGTCTTTGGTCCCATGAAACAAGAACTTTCACTCGGATGACGAGGTGAAAGCTGCAACCCAGCAATAGTTATCGGACGTTGGACGGAATTTCTTCGTAGAAGGCATAGAAAAACTTGTGCCACGCCTCGACAAATGCTTTAATAAACTAGGTGATTACGTCGAAAAGTAACTTTTGTATGGAACTTTCAGGTACATATAACATTTTTTCTGTAGTTTCGATCCTGTGTTCTTTTATCAAGCAGTGCAACTAACTTTTTGGCTCACCTGCGTACTTCTTGAGAACTAGTTTTACTCCCTGTTCAAAACCTTACTGTGACTACTGGTCACATATGTGTTCAAAGACACCGTCGTAAACGGCGTTTTGCAGAGTCACAGCTGCTCATCGACAAGCGTCATGGCTTGTGACGTCATTGGGCACAATTCGCGGTCTCGCCTAAAGCGAACTGAAGAGATACGTCAGCAGCCAGCAATACATCAGGGATGTTTTAGAGGCAGACGTGATACCCTTCCTTCAGCGTTGTCCTGGCGTTATATTCGAGGAGGACGATGATCGGCGACATTTGGCCTGCAATGTCCGAAACATTCCATTCACGACAGATAGCGCGTTTTCCCTGGCCTGCACGTTCGACGGATATATCTCCGATCGAACATGTCTGGACCGCTTCCGCTTCCACCAAAATTATACTAAGGTATAGTGTAGAAGCAAACTGGTATGCTATTCCCGAGGTAATGACACGCCGCAAAAAGGCTTTTATTTTTGTTCTAGGTAGCTTCACACGATACTGAGTTTCGATGTGAAAAAATGTTGTATAAGCACACCGGACAAAAAATTAGTCACCCTTGTCAGAACATACCTACTAACTGGTCACGCCGCCTCTTGCCTTGATAACAGCATGGATCTATAGACTCCACGAGGTTGTGGAGGTATTGATCATCGATTTGCAGCCACTCGTGCGTTAATTAGTCCCGAAGGTCCGCAAGAGTATGTGGGTGTCTATTCTGGTGTTTCACCTTGTGTTCCAAATGATCCCACAGATTTTCAATCGGATATAAATCTGGAAATTTGGCGGGCCAGTCGAGGCGAGACAGTGTTGCTGATTGAAAAGTATTTTGCTACTGTAAATAGTAGTTATAGATTCATTTTCTTTAACTACGTATTATTCACTTTGTGCGAATTATTCACTATATTTTCGTACAAATGCACTTAGGATTTTCTAGTTCTGTTGCTGATTGTTCGTCATGTCACTCATCCACAGTTTTAGTCCTGTGCACACGGCAATTATCATCTTGGAAGACAGGAGTGGCAATGTGATGCTGCTCCTGGAGATGTAGGGGCAAACGTAACACTTCGTATTCAGAATGCGGAGGTACTCATGCTGGTTCAAATCCATCGTCACTGCAAATAGAGGGCCCATTTCGTGGTACGAAAAACAAACATCACATAACTTCCTCCAGCTTAAATAACACCTTCGACACGTTAACGGCTTCATTAGGCCTGCCATGCACTCGTCGCCTCCCATCATCGAAATACAAAACAAAAACGAGACTCATCAGGCCAAATTACTCGTTTCCAATCCTCCACAGTAAAGTATTGGTGCCTCTGAGCCCATTGGTAACATGCGACTTTGTGACTTGCTGTTAAAAGAGGAATCTTCCGTGGTACTCTGCACCAGATGTCTATCGCAGGTAGTTCTCGTTGCAATGTCATTTCCGAAATTGGTTGGAGTGGACTCCCATTGACTGTTTGGAGCAATTGTTGCTGGTTTGAAACCGATCTGCAGTTATCAGTCCTAAAACATGGCGGCGGTCCCTGTTGGTGAGAATCGTTTTCCGACCATAGTTGCATTGCCAATTTTTAGTTGACTGCGAACTATACCACTGTTTGTAGACCCGCTGGACAGTACGCTTCGACAGTCCAACAAATTGGGCGACTTCATTCACTTTGTGTCAGTGCACACGGCCAGACACAATGGCTCCTTTTTGCCACTCAGTAACGTCTGTCTTACGATCCAAATTGCAGACTAAATTCAACACACACGTTGCTCTTCACCACTGCACGAGACAGAAATGATCCTGTAGACCACGTCAGTGCTACTTATCTCCCAACAATGCTATCACGGCGCCATCTGTGCAACCGGTAAATTCCAACTGTCATTTCTGTTAGGAGTGACTAAATTTTTGTGCGGTGTGCTTATTTCTACAAATGCAATCAATGATCTCTCGCAACTTGAAGTACATCTTATACATGTATAAATGTCATTTAAATAGCATGAACGTTGCACGGTGTTGCAATTTTCCCAAAAATTAGCGGATTTAGGTTTCGCTTTGTTAAATTATTTCCAGAAAATTATGCGGACTTGTGCAAGAAATTTACACCCGAAAATCTGTTTCGTAAAATTTATGAATTACGATTGGAAATATATGTTGTTGTTTTTTATTTTAAATTTTGTTCTTCACAAGTGACAAATCTCTTTGCATTTTCACAACATTGAACAACGTATTTGCTATTTTGTACCATCAAATATTTTCGTACACAGCGCAATATTGTTTCATATCATTTTTATTAGTTCTAATACCTCATTTTGCACTTTGAAGGAAGAAATACTTACTCTGGCCTGTATAAAATGAAATAGGCGAAATTTTCATGTACTTATAAGAGAACAAAATCACAAGAAAATATTTAAATATAACATGGTTGAGCTTATCAACCAGTATCAACAATTCTGAAATTCCAATATTATGGTGTAAATAAGAAAGACAGAGAAAAAGCAAGAGAAATTAATTACTCAGTTTCTTTTTTTTTACTTATTCAAGTGGAACAAAAACACAAGCGGTTTCAGAAATGGGAAAATGGAAAGCACGGTAGTAGAATACTATGTTAACTTTGTACCAGCGATTCACGTACTTCGGAAATGAGCATAAAGTTTAGGAAACCTTTGGTCTTTTTTTCCAGTCAGTAGAATTAGAACGCTTTCGAAGACAACTCTTTGATGTAAATTCTTTCAGGAGACACTAAATTTGAACTAAATTTTTGTAAAATACAAACTAAATCTTTCTTTTGATTTTGATTCAGTATCTTTTACATACATTTTCGGAAATATTAACGAAGAAATAAGTTGCCAATCACTCAGTTGAATCACTATCTTGTTTGTTTGTTTTTCTTCAGTGTGCGACATTTTAATAGTTTCTATGCAGCTGTCCCTACAAGAGGTTAAAATTGGTTGAGGTGGAACTAGCTTGGATCAAGAAATAACCCGCGAGAGAAGGCACAGCAGTGAGGTGATTCTATACCATATTTGTCAGTTCCGTTGTGCCATATGTGCACATCTCTTTTATTTACTTTTTTATATCTTCCTTCTCAGCTGACTAGTAAATCATTCTCATCATCCCCACATCCCGGGAGGGGAACCAGATTGTATTTTGAGAGTTATTCCTATTGGATGATTGAATAAATCTTCTGCTGGCCACTTCCGTAAAAATCTTTTTTCGTCATTTTTTGTGTTTCCTCACAGAAACAACTAAGAATTCGTTGTAGAAAACTTTTTCATGGTTTTCCCTCCAAGGCTCTTGAGTTGTACGAAGCACTAGACCACTTCGTGTTGTAAATTAGAAGGGCTTACGTTAGAAGGACTTACGTTCTTGAAAGCTTGGAGATGAAAAGACAACAACAACAACACAAAGGTTTTCATAGCAGAAAATAGTTTTATTTTTTTAAGTACTTTTGTCTTAGCGAATTCATATATTTCACTTCGAGTATCACGCGTTTCACTTTAAAATCCCTAAATCAAGCTTACTTTTATATCAGAGAATATAAGGCTTTATAAAGTAAAAGATTATCGTTGGATCCGTGGGAAATAAAACCCAACTACTAACTGAGAAGTATTCGATAAATTTATTCAATGTTATTGAGCTCTAACAATTACCCAAGTTTTGACAAGAAATAAATTATGAGGTAAAATTTCGGGTATATTCTAAAGATCTCCAAAGTTATTTCTTTATACAAGTTACAAGAATATTCTGTACTTTAAATAAAATTTTAATATTTGGCGTATTAATATTAATTCTTTTTCACTGAATATGTAATCTACATGAAACATAAAATTATATCATTTTCCTAAAGCAAAGGATATGATTTCATTATATTTCAGCGCAAGCTTTGTTATATTCTTCTCAGAAAATCATGCGGATTTATGCAAATTGTTATACACATGCAGATCTTCTTTTCTTTCATAAAGTTTTCCTGAAGTCATAAAATCTGTTTCCACTAGGGAAGTATGTCTTTTATTTAAAGACTTTAGTTGCTGAAGTGATAAAATTTGTTTCAGTTTTCCCAATAATAAAAACAGTATAGCTCTTTTGTTCAACAAATATCTTCGTACAAAATGCAACACTCTTTCACATCCCTTTTATTAGTTTTGAAAGCTCATTTGAAGCATTGATGGAAAAATTACTTACCTATACCTGTCAAAAATGAAATAGATGACATTTTCATTTACTCATTAGAAACGAAATCACAGGAAAATAGCTAAGTATGATCTAGTTGAATTTTGAATCAGTAGGAACAATTATGAAATTTCTGTATTGATGCAAAAATTAATTAATGAGATACTTTTACTTCTTCAAGTACTATTAAGATACATGCAGTTTTTTAAATCCGAAAATAGAAGACAGGAGAAGAGCACGTGTGTTACATTTATAACAGCAAATAACGTATTTTGAAAGTCAACAAAACTAATAAATGTTTTGCATTTTACAGTATATATTAAAAAGCAATAGCATTAGAATAATAATAACAACATTTCGCACAATAAAATGTTTATTATACATCGACTATAGTTTCGCAGAGCGATTGGCTCGGCTTCCTCAGGACGAATGGAGCGTAAACATTCAAATCATTGTGACATCATCAGAATTCTGACGGTCACGGGTTTTTGCGAGTTGTTTCCTCGCGCTTGAAAGAAATGGAGTCGACGTCATGTCGTTGACAAGCCGTGACGAGTTCCGGTATATGTGGAAAGCTTCTAATATATTAAGCTTGAAAGTCGAGTCCGGTTTATCAATAAGCGTAGCGTTTCCAAACAAAAAGTTATGGTTATTTTCGTGACAATGTTGAGCTATAGACGACTTCTTCAGTTCATAGTTCCGTACATATGTCTTGTGTTCCTTCACACGGAAGCTTAAAGCCCTGCGGGTCTGTCCTATATATGAAAGTCCACATTCACAAGGTATCTGATAAATTCCCCAGGAGTTTAAGTCTTCGATGTAGTCTTTTGATCCGTAAAAATTCATCTTGTTTATGGGTTTGAAAATAACTTTGAAATTAAAACTTTTAAGGATTTTTGAAATCGCGAAGCAAATCTGAGGAGCAAATGGGATAACTGCCTAATTCTTTTGTATTGGGAGGTCTATAGGCATGAGCGTGCAGACAGGCTTTGGTTTTCTAAACTTTTGGACAGCTTTGTCTATAACGGAAGGGCTGTATCCTCTTTGTGCTGCAATTCGTATAAAAAAATCAAGCTCTTTCTGTAAGGAATCCTCAGTTGAGCAGATATGTATTGCACGATATACGTATGTGAAGAAGGCCGAGATCTTTTGTTTCCACGGATGATTTGATTTTGCATGAGGGGGTAAGGAAACAGCAAATGGTTTTCGATAAACTGTTGTACTAAAGGATCCTTGACAACGTGACACAAGGACATCGAGGAATGGTAAGCAGCCATTATTCTCAGTCTCATATGTGAACTGTATATGGGGATCGATTGAATTGATAAGTTCAACTAATTTAGGTATTTCCGAGTTCATGCCATTCCAGAGAACAAAAGTATCATCTACATATCGAATCCACAGGTCAAATGTAACAAGCTGAAATAGTTGGTCTTCAAAGTGACGCATGTAGACTTCGCATAAAATAGGTGACAGTGGGCTACCCATTGCAAGGCCTTCGGTCTGTTGGAAAAATCTTCCACGAAAAAGGAAACTGTTTTGTCTTACACAAATTTCCACTAGCCTCAAAAACTCTTCTGTTTCTGGTTGGCTGAAATTATGTTCTTTGAGACTTGACTTTAATGCTTGGAGAGCTCCATTAACTGGGATACTTGTGAACATGGATTTCACATCGAAGGATAACATGATATGGTCGTAGAATGGATGTCGCTTTAGCCGTTTGACAAAATCAATGGAATTTTTTACAGAAGTTGTGTTCGAAGAAGTCGTTAAAGTCGAAAGTTTCGTAGATAGAAATTTGGCCAACTTATGTGTAGCTGATCCTATATTGCTGACTATGGGACGAAAGGGGACACCAATCTTGTGTATCTTCGGAAGTGCATAAAAACGTGGACAACGGGAATATGAGGGCTTCAGATGATTTTTTTGAGCTTTGGTCAAGGGTTACACAACTTGTTACCACTTTCCGAACTTCCTTTAAATATTTCTCCGATGGGTCATTTTTTATTTCCTTATAGGGTCCCTCGGTAATAAGTTTTTCGACCTCTGCATCGTAATGTTTCTTGTCCAGAATAACAACTTGTCCTCCTTTATCAGCTTTAGTGATGATAATATCGCGATTTGACTGCAATTCTTTTAGAGCATACATGACGACATGACGTCATGACGACATGACATGACGTCATGACGTCGACTCCATTTTCTTTCAAGCGCGTGGAAACAACTCGCCAAAACCCGTGACCGTCAGAATTCTGATGATGTCACAATGATTTGAATGTTTACGCTCCATTCGACCTGAGGAAGCCGAGCCAATCGCTCTGCGAAACTATAGTCGAAGTATAATAAACATTTTATTGTGCGAAACGTTGTTATTATTATTCTATCTTAACACCGCAAGCTTCGTAGTCATAAATTATATATAAAGCAATAGCATTATAAAACGTTTGAAGACTAACAGCTTCCAGAAAACACTGAATTTGAAGAAAAATTGGACAGAATTAAAACGAACTGTTTTTGAGGTTTACGTTCAATATCTCTAAGTGTATTGTCGGAGACGTTAAGGAAAAAATTATTTACGATCATTGAATACAAATCACACTTTTGTTTTCCGATTTTTTCACTCTGTCGTATTTTAATCGTTTGTATGAGACAGTCTCTAAAAATTTGTGAATTCGGTAGAGTGAAACTGGCTGGCCCTAAAGAAGTTTGGGAACCGTTGTAAGATTAATGCAGGGCGCTGCACTCCTTAAATTTATGAAGGGAAAACAGACAAAAAAAATCTACCCAGAAAAATTGTGTAATAACTTGCTTTTCCCTTTTAAAGTGCACTACTTGCAGATTGACTGCAGCTTTGTTACTTCCTTCGTCTCTCTTTCTTTATCATGTAAGCATTCTTTCGTCACCAATCTGGAGCCGTCGACAACCCGACGGTTCAGTGACCTCGGTCTCTTCCCTCCATGTCTTTTCGCCTTATGCCTTATATTGGGGGGTCATTAGTAGTTGTAAACTGAGGAGACGAAATTTCAGTTCGAGAGGAAGTACCGCTTCGTGTTTACCGCTATGCCTTATATTGGGACATAAAAATGGGGAAGCTTCACCTGCTAGAAAGGAGAAGTATGCCTTTTAAGAAGGAATTACCTGGCTTCTTTGAGAGAAGATACCGGCGTGGAACCCTATGTTAAAATTGATCCCGCTCCTGCGCTCCGAGTATTAATCCGATTTCAGCCATTTTCAACACAATCCTTCCATATGGACCATTTTTTCCCATAGAGTTTTCAAGTAAAAGTTGGGCCCCACGGAGTCCCCAAAAACAAACTGAAATTTCGATGGAATTGAAGGCTTTTCATGCGTATTATAATGCGTAAGTTTGGAAGAACATATCTGAAACCACATGAAAATTTCCGGAAGAAAATGACAAATTTCCGGGAAAAGCGGGTAATAAAAAGACATATTTTAAAGCACTCCAATTTTCATCTCGATTGGATGATTCTTTCGGGGTGGTTCATTTTTTTTTAATTTTTTTATTCGTTCGTTGTTTTTGTTTTAAGATGAGTGTATTTTGGGGTCTCCTTTATATTCTTTTCAAAAAATAATGCGCATTTGTAAAATGATTTTCAAAAAATTTTTTAACGTAAATTTAATTTAAACCTAAGTATGTTGTACTTATAATTTTGGAGTGTCAGAAAGGCTAATACCACCCCCCAGTAGCGCAGTGGTTCTATCTCTAGCATCACACGATTCGTCTGAGTGGGTTTCGGCTTCGGTCTCGGATGAGTCGTAGATGATGTGGCAGTCACACCCTGTGTGGATCATGCTGTGTAAAGTCCAAAGTTGTAAAACGGTCATTACGCCCATAGTCGGTCCACAGGGTGTGGTTATCCGTGATGAGGAGAAGGCTGGAGTCCTTGCTAGTGTCCTGGAGGAGCAGTTCTCAAATCATGACATCAAAAATCCTATTCGTACTGACAGGGTCATGGAAGCTTTAGCTGCATACGATACTGGTGTTACAGACAAGGAATTTCGTTGATAAGCAACCACGAGGTAGCTGAAAACATCAAAAAGGTAACGATGAAGAAAGCTCCCAGAAGAGACGGAACTTCGGGAAGAGCTGTTCAGTTGCTCCCTGAGAGCTGGATTCTGATGCTCATTGAAGTTTTCAACGTAGCTCTACGCTTGAAATGCTTTCCCCAGTGACTGCACAAAGGCAGTTGGAGTGGCGTTGCCCAAACCTGGAACCTACCCACACTTTAGCGCGGAACTACCGTCCGACCACTCTCTTGCCCATCCTGGGAAAGTTCTTGGAGAGGGACATCCTGTCCAGGCTTACAAAATTCCGCGATGCTAAGGAAGTCATTCCTGATGAACAGGACATTTTCCCCGTAAAGCATGCCACGACCTACCAGTGGATCAGACTTAGGATATTTGTTTCTGAAGAAAGTGATAAGAGCGATTTCTCGCTGTTGTTCTCCTGGAATCAGCTAGGATTTCGACAGTGTGTGGCACGACGGTCTCATACCCAAGGTGCACGAGCAGAAATGTGCCTGCCCACTAGCTGAGCTAATTGGCTTGTAGGCAGCTTCACTGTTGATATTAACAGTGGGCTATATTCTCAAAAGATTCGGGCTGCTATTCTTCAGGTTCTGTTCTTGGGTTTACGCTGTTCTCAGTTTATCTGCACGACAGGCCCAAACCTAAGAACGGGCAAGCCGTAATGTACGCATACTATACAGCGGTCGTCACCTGGTTTGTGAACAAACATAGAGCAGTGACGCTTTTCCAGAACATTCTCTCATAGCTGGAGACTTACTGCACTGACTGGCAGATCAAGATCAATCCATTTAAGGTGGCTCCACCCTAAAATCTCTACCATATGTTTCCAATGATAAAATTTCTTTACATATTTTCTTTGCAATTAATGTATTCCCAAGGACGAACATTTGCACAGCGATACAGCTAATTTTAAGTTATAGCATGGGATACTTAATACTTGCTAAAACATAATCCATAATTAAGCAATCCAACATTTGTTTGTCTACTGACGTCATCAATGTACAAGTCGCGCCATCTGTTAACAGGTCTGAACATTACTTAAAGAAATATGATTGATTTTTAATATAATTATGGTTATGTTTTAGCAAGTATTAAGTATCCCATGCTATAACTTAAAGTTAGTTTCATCGATGTGCAAATTTTCATCCTTGGAAATACATTAACTGCGAAGAAAATATGTAAAGAATTTTTACCATTGGAAACATAAGCCAGAGTTGTTACGTAGGTGGAACCACCTTAAGAGCAGTGCGCTATTTCTCCGTGAAACTCTCCAATGAGTACTGAAACTTGCCATGTTTTGGGGGACAGTCCCCTGGGTTACTTCTGCTACGTACCTGGGACTGCAAATTCGATTGTCAACTTTCGGGGGTTGCGAACACCAACTACCTCACGAATAAAGCTAGACAATGCCTTCGGCAGCTAGCTCCACTACTAAACCGCCGGAGAAGCTTCATGACTACACCGCACAAAGCACGACTTTATAAAATGGTCTTCAGGCCAGTGTTCACCTACGCAGACCCAGTCTGGGAAGGGGTTAGTAAAAAAGAGCAAGACAGATTCGAGAAGGCATGGAACCGAGTAGATCACTGGGGCTCTGCTATGGACCTCACTTCGGAACCTGAGGGACAGACTTGGAGGTACACGAGTTTACCACCGCGCAAGAAGATCTTCAGGAAAGCGGTTGCTCACCCATATGAATTTGTTAGGGGTGCGGTTGGCTACTGGAAAATTCCTTAGGTACCCTTGAAGTAAGCCGGTGGTCACAGCCCACCACCCATTCGCGATTAGAACTTGTGGGAATTCAGCATTGTTTCCTGGACTAGAGGCTTTGGTTTAGATAGACGATTGAATCGGATGGAGTGTGGGTATGTTAAAATTTTGGTGGGTGTTAGTCAAACCACTACCATCTTCTTTTCCCGATTGCCGTGTGCCCGTGAGTGCTGATTGCTGCTCCGGCTTCCGGATGTGGTTTTTGTGAGCTTCGCTCCCGCTCTTTGGGGGATGGCAGAGGTTGGCTGGTGTTGTGGTGCAGTGAGTGCTGTTCCTCTCCTCCTCCCCTTCTGGCATGGCAGCTGCATCTGAGTTCAGTTCTGTTCTCCCTGTTCCTACATTCTTCTGTTTTTCTTTCCTATTAAGTTTACTTACTCAATTCTCTTGGCTTCCAAATTCTCAAGGACTGTTTTTGACCTGGAGTCAGGCTTCCTTCCTAAAACTATTTAGAACCTTTATCTAGTTAGAACCTTTACCATTTAGAACCTAAAACCATTTATCTAATGTATAACTCACTGAATTACTCATGGTCATAGATAAGCCTACAAACAAAAAGTGCTAATTCTTCTTTTATTTGTTCTGTGTTTCTGGAAATTAAGAAGAAAAATGTTGGTTTTTCTATATTTTGTGCGCACACATATGTTTTTACAAAAGTACAACACTTTTATGTTTTAGATCAGTTTTAAAATGTAACATAGAAGTAAAACATACTTACCAGGAACTGCAGGAAATAAAATTGTTGACATTTTTATTACCCAGAAGCATAACAAAAGCACAGTAAAAGTATCTAAAAATGATCGGGTAACTTAAAAAACTTGTAAGAATAAAATTGAAAAGTATAGAATTAGGCGTTAATGAGAGGGTCAAGAGGCAAAATCGAAACAATTAATTACTGAGACCTATTTGGTTATTCAAGTACTTTTTTTGAAACGCATGGAATTACAACAATGGGAAAGGATGGCAAAAAAAGCGTCGTGTAATAAACATACTTCGAAAAGCAGCAAAACAGTTATTAACAATTTGTAAGTGTACTTTTACCCTTAAAGATGATAGAAATAGAATACTTTTGAAGTCTAAAAGCTTGTCATAGGATTTCTCAATGGCTACTGAAGATGGATCAAATCTGCATGAAATACCAGCTAATTGTTGTTTCTTATCAATTCATTTCTTTTCAAACAAATTTTCAGAGATGTTGATAAGAAATCTTTTGCGAACTCAGAATGCAAGTTCGTATTTTTTTTTTTTTTTTTTTAGGTGTACCGCGTTTTAACTGATTTTGTGTAGCAGCCCCTAAGAAACTTGAAAATAGTATGATGTAGTCGTGCTTAGCTCAAATGTAAAACCGGACACATGCTAGGAATGTTCCTGAAAGCTGCAATGTTTGTGGTTTTTGAAGAAACAACAGCACGAAAACAGTCAAAAATGGAAATTCTGCTCAGCTAAAGAGCACACTAACTTAGTTATCAGATTTTTCCTTTTATTTACGCTTTCCAACCGTAGGTTGAAGAAGCGTATATGCTCCAGCTTTTTCCGTCCGTCTGTCGGCACGATAACTCAAGTGAAAATGGTTCGATTTCGATGAAATTTTAGTATGTTATAGGGGACCACCTGGGGACGAACCCTATTGAAAATGGGACAAATGGGGTTAAAGGTCACGAGATAGGAGCGGGATCCATTCCATTGCCTTTATGCATCATAACTTGCGTAAATATGGTTCGATTTCAATGAAATTTTAGTATGTGGTCTGGAACCCCCTGGGGACAAGACCACATACTAAAATTACCCTATTGAAAATGGGTGAAGTGGGGTCAAACCCCAAGACATAGGAGCGGGATGCATTCCATTGCCCTTATGCGTCATAACGTTCGTAAAAATGGTTCTATTTCGATGAAATTTCAATATGTGGTAGGGTACCACCTGGGGACGAACCCTATTGAAAATGATTGAAATGGGGTCAAAGGTCAGGACATAGCATTGCGATCCATTCCATCTCCCTTATCCCATATTATTAAGGTGGACGTCAAGTAATTTTGCTTCCTATACTTCCAATGGAAAAACTTTTGTACACAATTAATGTGTTCCCAAGAATGAAAATTTGAACATCGATTAAAATAACTTCATATTTTAACTTGGAATACTTAATATTTTCTAAAACATAACCATAATTTTATTAAAAATCAATAACTTTTCCTTTGGTGGTGTTGAAACCAGAAAAAAGCATTGCGCGACCTGTACTTTGATGACGTCAGTAGACATACAAATATTGAATTGCATAATTATGGTTATGTTTTAGAAAATATTAGGTATTTCAAGTTATAAACTGAAGCTATGTTAATCGATGTTCAAATTTTCATCCTTGTGAACGCATTAATTGTCCAGAAAAAAGATGGCGCGACCTGTGTTTTCATGACGTCAATAGACAAACAAATGTTGGATTGCATAATCATGATTATGTTTCAGAAAATACACTGCTGGACAATTGCTAAGGACGGATCATAAACGGCCATATAGCGCATAAAAAAATAAGTGTGGTTGGATGCCAAGTGAAATAAAATAATGTCAGAATGCCAGGACATTACAAGAAAGACAATTTATTGTGCTCTGAAATCCAGAAGGCTTTGGAACGTGTTCAAGGGACAAACAGGCCATTTTGTGCAGAATACGTAAACGTGAAAAAAATGCAATTACCGTCCGCAGGCGTTCCGGCGTAAGGTGTCAATACGGGATATGGCCACCATGGAGGGCGATGTAAGATTCCATACGTCGTATCATGCTTTGCACAACATTATCAAGCAGCTGTTGGGGTGATTTATCCCATTCCTCTGTCAGTGCACGGATGAGGGTGTCCTTTTTTATTGGAGGGCATTGGCGACCAGCAAGACTCCTCCCCAAAGCATCCCACACATTTTCAATGGGATTCAGATCTGGAGAACGTGCTGGCCACACGAGGCGTTGAATATCCTCGCTCTCAAGACACTCCTGGACAGCGACTGTTCGATGACATGTTGCGTTGTCGTCCATGAAAATGAATCTATCACCGACAGCACCACGGAACGTGCGAACATGAGGTAGCAGAACATCATTAATGTATCGTTGGCCAGTCATAGTCCCAGTTGGAAGCACATAGAGAGACGTACGGCCATTGATCATGATGCCAGCCCATACCATGACACTACATGTCGGATATCGGTCCCTTTCCTGTATGTTTGCTGGACAATATGCAGTACCACTATCACGCCAGATCAGTTGTCGTCGACAATCAGACGATAGACTGTATCTACTCTCATCTGAGAAGAGGACAGCAGACCAGTCGTTATCAGTCCAATAGCGATGTTGATGGCACCATTGCAAACGGGCGGTACGGTGACGTCTGGACAATGGGATGCACAAAACAGGACGGCGGGCGTATAGTCCTCCTTCATGCAAACGTCTGGCGACAGTTTTTCGGGAGATCCGCTTGCCAGTAGCAGCCATAAACTGATTTACTACCTCACTAGCTGTGCTGCGCCGGCGTCTTTTTGTTGACATCATTATGTACCGATCTTCTGCAGGTGTCGTACTGCGAACACGACCTCCCCAGTGACGTTTGCTACACTCTCCATTTGTTTGAAATGATTTCCAAAGCCTGGAAACAACACTGTGGCTGACGTCGAACTCCATGGCAACATCTGTAATTTTTCGCCCTTCTTCAATCTTGCCAATAATACGGCCACGCGTAAAATCATCTAGGTGATGTCGGGAAGACATACTGAAAATTGCAAGTTCGTCAATTGATTCTTTCCCTTTCAACTTTGCGTTTGAACAACAACGGTCAATACGCGTCAAGTCCTTTATATCTCTTATCAGCGCCATGACGTCACGAACAAGTTCGGCAATCCAAAATTTGCATACGCACAACACGTCTTACTGTATCCCGCACTTATGCTAATTTCCACATTTTCCTGCCTTCCATTTTATGGTTGCTATCGTTGCTATTGTCATCCGTCCTTAGCAATTGTCCGGCAGTGTATTAAGTATTGCAAGTTATAAAATGAAGATATTTTAATCGATGTTCAAATTTTCATCCTTGGGAACGCATTAATTGGGAAGAAAATGTGTACAGAAATTTTTCCATTCGAAGTAGAGGAAGCAAAATTACTTGGCCGCCCCGGTGGCGCAGTGGTCTAAGCAATGGTCTGTGATCATTCGTCCGAACGGGGTCCGGGTTCGAATCCCGGTGAGGCATGGATGTTGTGTTCGCCTTACGGCCCTGGCTCTCTCCCTTCCGTGGAACCAGTGACCCTAAATTAGGGACGGGCGACTGCTTATATTACATTGAGTTGCTCACGGTGGTCGTTAAACCTCCAATCAAAAAAAAAAAAAAATTACTTGACGTTCACCTTAAAGCAGCAATTCTTGTAAGTATGTAAATTTTATTTTGAAAACGGCTCTAAGGATTTTGATTAAAGTCGTTAACCTACCGTTTTCTGGTACTAGAAATCGATTCAGCTTGATCTCGACTTTAGGAAAATTCGTTTAGTGGGTTAGATAACCACCACGTTTTTAGTGTAGTGTCATGGCGTCGAGCCATTAGATGTTGGCGCGCGGTCACGCCATCTGTCTTATTACGTCACGCGTTGTGTCACGTAATGAGGCAGATGGCGTGCCCGCGCGCCTCTTGGGAGCAGATGGTCGCGATTCCCATCTGCCTTATTACGTCACGCGTTTTGTGCGTATGTTCGTCCGCACGATAACTCGCGTAAAATTCGTTCGATATCGATGAAATTTTCGTATGTGGTAGGGGAACACCCGGGAAGGAACCCTATTGAAAGTGAACGAAATGGGGTCAAATGTCAGGAGATAGGAGCGGGATCCATTCCACTGCTCTTATGCGTCATAAATAACGTAAAAAATGTTCGATTTCGATTAAATTTTAATATGTGGTAGGGCACCACCTGGGGACAAACCTTATTGAAAATTGGCAAAATGGGGGTCAAAGGTCAGGACATAGGTGCGGAATCATTTCCATCGCCGTTATGCATCATAACTTACATAAAAATGTTTCGATTTTTATGAAATGTTAGTATGTTGTATGGACCTGCCTGGGGACGAATCCTATTGAAAATGGGCGAAATGGGTTCAAAGGTTAGGACACAGAAGCGGGATCTATTCCGTAGCCCTTATGCATCATAACTTATGTAAAATTTCTTCGATTGCGACAAAACGTTATCATGTTATTTCAGAGATATACTGAACCTGTTCTGTTGAATATAATTGAAATGGGATCAAAGGTCAGGTCACAGGAGTGAGATTTATTCCATAGCCATTTTCCTCATAACTTGAGAAATAACTTGAGTAATTATTTCTAGTATGTGGAAAAGGGTATCATAATCAATGCATTGCATGATTTTACTAACTTGTTCCTTTTATTTACGCTTTCCAACCGTAGGTTAAAGAAGCGTATATGCTCCAGCTTTTTCCGTCCGTCTGTCGGCACGATAACTCACGTAAAAATGGATCGATTTCGATGAAATTTTAGTACGTGGTAGTTGACCACCTGGGGGCGAACCCGGTTGAAAATGGGACGAATGGGGTTAAAGGTCATGGCATAGGAGCGGGATTCATTCCATTGCCCTTATGCGTCATAACGTGCGTAAAAATGGTTCGATTTCGATAAAATTTTAGTAAGTGGTAGGGGACCACCTGGAGATGAACCCTATTGAAAATGGGACAAATGGGGTCAAAGGTCAGGGCATAGGATCGGGATCCATTCCATCGCCCTTATCCCATACTACACTGCTGGACAATTGCTAAGGACGGTGCATAAACGGCTATATAGCGCATAAAAAAGTAAGTGCGGTTGGATGCCAAGTGAAATAAAATAATGTCAGAATGCCAGGACATTACAAGAAAGACAATTTATTGTGCTCTGAAATCCAGAAGGCTTTGGAACGTGTTCAAGGGACAAACAGGCCATTTTGTGCAGAATACGTAAACGTGAAAAAAATGCAGTTACCGTTGGCAGGCGTTCAGGCGTAAGATGTCAATACGGGATATGGCCACCATGGAGGGCGATGCCAGATTCCACACGTCGTGTCATGCTTTGCACAACATTATCAAGCAGCTGTTGGGGTAATTTATCCCATTCCTCTGTCAGTGCACGGATGAGGGTGTCCTTGTTTATTAGAGGGCATTGGCGACCAGCAAGACTCCTCCCCAAAGCATCCCACACATTTTCAATGAGATTCAGATCTGGAGAACGTGCTGGCCATACGAGGCGTTGAATATCCTCTGCTCTCAAGACACTCCTGGACAGCGACTGTTCGATGACATGTTGCGTTGTCGTCCATGAAAATGAATCTATCACCGACAGCACCACGGAACATGCGAACATGAGGTAGCAGAACATCATTAATGTATCGTTGGCCAGTCATAGTCCCAGTTGGAAGCACCTAGAGGGACGTACGGCCATTGATCATGATGCCAGCCCATACCATGACACTACATGTCGGATATCGGTCCCTTTCCTGTATATTTGCTGGGCAATATGCAGTACCACTATCACGCCAGATCAGTTGTCGTCGACAATCAGACGATAGACTGTATCTACTCTCATCTGAGAAGAGGACAGCAGACCAGTCGTTATCAGTCCAATTGCGATGTTGATGGCACCATTGCAAACGGGCGGTACGGTGACGTCTGGACAATGGGATGCACACAACAGGACGGCGGGCGTATAGTCCTCCTTCATGCAAACGTCTGGCGACAGTTTTTCGGGAGATCCGCTTGCCAGTAGCAGCCATAAACTGATTTGCTACCTCACTAGCTGTGCTGCGCCGGTGTCTTTTTGTTGATAGCACTAGGTACCGATCTTCTGCAGGTGTCGTACGGCGAACACGACCTCCCTCGTGACGTTTGCTACACTCTCCATTTGTTTGAAATGATTTCCAAAGCCTTGAAACAACACTGTGGCTGACGTCGAACTCCCTGGCAACATCTGTTATTTTTCGCCCTTCTTCAATCTTGCCAATAATACGGCCAGGCGTAAAATCATCTAGGTGATGTCGGGAAGACACACTGAGAATTGCAAGTTCGTCAATTGATTCTTTCCCTTTCAACTTTGCGTTTGAACAACAACGGTCAATACGCGTCAATTCCTTTATATCTCTTATCAGCGGTATGACGTCACGAACAAGTTCGGCAATCCAAAATTTGCATACGCACAACACGTCTTACTGTATCCCACACTTATGCTAATTTCCACATTTTCCTGCCTTCCATGTTATGGTTGCTATCGTTGCTGTTGTCATCCGTTTTTAGCCATTGTTCGACAGTGTAGTATGGGATAAAGGCGATGGAATGGATCCCGATCCTATGTCCTGACCTTTGATTCAATTTTGTCCATTTTCAATAGGGTTCGTCCCTATAGGTGGTCCCCTACGACATACTACAATTTCATCGAAATCGAACCATATTTACGCACGTTATGACGCATAAGGGCAAAGGAATGGATCCCGCTCCTATGTCGTGACCTTTAAACCCATTTCGCTCATTTTCAATAAGGTTCGTCCCCAGGTGGTCGCCTACCACATATTGAAATTTCATCGAAATCGAACCATTTTTGCGTGAGTTATCGTGCCGACAGACAGACGGACGGACAAAGCTGGAGCATATACGCTTCTTCAACCTACGGTTAGAAAGCGTAAAAAAGGCTTGCGGAGAATAGAGAAAACAATCATAGGCATTTACATCTGGTATGTAAGAAAAGTTAAAGAGAATCCTGTTTCTAAAGTAAATATGGGGAGTAACGAACGGTTGAAGAATGAATATCAGACAAACTTTATACACAAACTAGCAGTCATGCCCGTTCTCCTAACGGAATTTATAAAATCACTTTCAGCACGTCTTTTATAAAAACAAGTTAGTAAAATCATGCAATGCATTGACATGATACACTTTCCAACATACTAGAAATCATTACTCAAGTTATTACTCAAGTTATCAGGAAAATGGCTGTGGAATAAATTTCACTCCTGTGCTCTGACCTTTGATCCCATTTCGATTATATTCAACAGAACAGGTTCAGTATACCTCCGAAATAACATGAATACGTTTTGTCGCAATCGAAGCAATTTTACGTAAGTTATGATGCATAAAGACTATGGAATAGATCCCGCTTCTGTGTTCTAACCTTTGACCCCATTTCAATTATTTCCAACAGGATTCGTCCCCAGGCAGATCCCTACAACATACTAACATTTCATCCAAATCGAAACATTTTTTACGTAAGTTATGACTCATAATGGCGATGGAAGTATTTCCACTCCTATGTCCGTACCTTTTACCCCCATTTCGCCCATTTTCAATAAGGTTTGTCCCCAGGTGATCCTCTACCACATACTAAAATTTCATCGAAATCGAACGATTTTTACGCGAGTTTTCGTGCAGACAAACATGCACGTACAACGCTTGACGGAATGAGGCAGATGGGAATCGCGACCATCTGCTCGCAAGAGTGTGACGTCATAAAACTTTAATAGGATCCACACACAACGCGTGACGTAATGAGACCGATGGCGTGACCGCGCGCCAACATCTATTTAGACGACGCCATGACACTACACTAAAAACTTGATAATTCGGGGTGGTTATTTAACCCACTAAATGAATTTTCCTAAAGTCAAGATCAAGCTAAATCGATTTCTAGTACCTGAAAACGGTATGTTAACGACTTTCATCAAAATCCTTAGAGCCGTTTTCAAAATAAAATTTACATACATGCAAGAACTGCTGCTTTATGGTGAACGTCAAGTAATTTTGCTTCCTCTACTTCGAATGGGAACATTTCTGTACACATTTTCTTCCCAATTAATGCGTTCCCAAAGATGAAAATTTGAACATCGATTAAAATAACTTCATATTATAACTTGGAATACTTAATATTTTCTAAAACATAACCATAATTATATTAAAAATCCATAACTTTTCCTTTGGTGGTGTTGAAGCCAGAAAAAAGATGGCGCGACCTGTACTTTGATGACGCCAGTAGGCAAACAAATGTTGGATTCTTTAATTATGGTTATGTTTTAGAAAATATTAGGTATTCCAAGTTATAATATGAAGTTGTTTTAATCGATGTTCAAATTTTCATCCTTGGGAACACATTAATTGTGAAGGAAATGTGTACAAACGTTTTTCCATTGGAAGTATAGGAAGCAAAATTACTTGACGTCCACCTTAATACACTAGCGGAAAGTGAAAAAAGAACACCAAGAAGGAATTGGCGGACGATCATGAAATTTACATATGTTAATGGGGTCTAGTTTACGTAGGTGTGATGTTAATTTCGGGAGCGACCGGTGAGCGCGTACGCCACAGCACGGCATAATATGCAAATTATCGTTGGTGGTATTTAAGGAGTACGGTGAAGTGAATGCAATCAGTTGTCGGCGTACGGACACGTACGAAGAACATGAAGAAGCTGCAATGCCTGGACATGAAAGACGTGTACGATTTCAGCAGTTATCGGACTTTGAGCGAGGTCGTCTAGTCGGACTCCGCGAGGCCGGGTGGTCGTATCGTCGTATTGCGGAGCGAATTGGACGGAAAGTATCGGTGGTGGTACGATGGTGGCATAGATGGTCCGAGGAACATTCCCACACGAGAAGACGTGGAACCGGGAGTCACAGACGGACTGATGAGCGGACCGATCGACGCATAAGAAGAGCTGCGTTGTCAAGCAGAACATCTACTGCGAAGCAAATCCGAGCTGCCGTTGCACCCGAGGTGACTGTGCGAACAATCCACAACTGTCAACTGGATGCAGGACTACGTGCACGTGTGCCTCTGGCATGTGTACCTCTGACTCCAGCTCACCGTCAGGAACGGCTGCAGTGTTGTCGTCAACGTCTGCACTGGAGAACGCAATGGCGATCTGTCGTGTTCAGCGATGAAAGCCAGATTCTGCTTGGGAGCCTCCGATGGCGGTATGCGTGTTCGCAGACGCACAGGGGAGCGTCTCCACCCTTCTTGCATCCACCAGCGAAACACAGGGCCTACACCTGGTCTCCTGGTGTGGGGAGCGATCAGCTATCACTCCCGTACACAACTAGTGTTTGTACCGGGTACGTTAAACAGCACCTCCTACATCAACAACAGTATTCAGCCCGTTGTTGTGCCATTTGTAAGGTCGGTCCATCGTGGTGTTTTCCAACAAGAAAACGCACGCCCACACACGGCACGTGCAGCGCAACATGCACTACAGGGTGTGAGACAACTTCCATGGCCTGCACGTGCACCGGATTTGTCCCCCATTGAGCACGTGTGGAATTTTATGGGACAACGACTTATCCGGTCTCCACGACCATCCCCGATTTACGCGTCTAGGTTGAGGATGCTTGGAACTTAATACATCAAACTTACATCCAGCATCTGTACGACAGACTCCCTGCCAAAATTGCACAGTGAGACGCAGTTCATGGCGGTTCAACCTCGTACTAACCATGTTACATGGAAATGTTATTTTTCAGTTTACCAGCAAATACAGCTGTATTTTGCCATAATGTTTTGATCGCGTTATCCTCTGTATTCCGTTATTATGCTGTATAAATTTCGTTGGTGTCAGACGTCTCCTTCTTGGTGTTCTGTTTTCACTTTCCGCCAGTGTAATATGGGATAAGAGCCATGGAATGGATCCCGCTCGTATGTCGTGACCTTTGACCCCATTTCGTCCATTTTCAACAGGGTTCTTCCCCAGGTGGTCCCCTACCACATACTGAAATTTCATCGAAATCGAATCATTTTTACGCACGTTATGACGCATAAGTTCAATAGAATGCATCGCGCTCTTATGTCTTCATCTTTGACCCCAATTCACAAATTTTAAATAGGGTTTGTTTCCTGGCGGTCCCCTACCGCATAGTAAAATTTTGTTGAAATCGAACCGTATCTACGCAAGTTATGACGCATAAGTGCAATTGAATGGATCCCGCCCCTACGTCGTGACCTTTGATCCCATTTGTCCCCTTTTTCGATAGGGTTCGTCCCCAAGTTGTTCCCTACCACATACTGAAATTTCATCGAAATCGAACAATTTTTACGCCAGTTATCGTGCGGACAGACAGACGGACGGACAAAGCTGGAGCATATTCACTTCTTCAACCTACGGTTGGAAAGCGTAAAAAAATATCGTACATATGTTACCGGTTTGTCTGTCCGTCCGCCTGAGGACACCACATCTATGCAACTATTAGTCCCATTTGAAAAATTATTTTTGCATTGGAAAGCTTGAAATGTTTGAATGATGATCTTCCTTTCTTTTTTTCTTTTTTTTTTTTTTTACGATGCACAATTTCGCAGCTAGAGGGCGTAAATGCAGATGATATCGAACTCAACATACATTTTATTCCATATCTTTGCTTCTAAATATCCGATTGGAAATTTTTTTTTACCTTTCGATTGCATTTGTATCGAAGATTATTTTAGGTATGGTCACTTTTTCAGGCTCATAGATTTTCCGCTAGGGGAAGTAAAAGCAAATTGCGTTTTCTCCAATGTCTCTGCTTCTAAAACCCTAATTTAAAAAATTCTTTCTGCACCGGATGCAGCTCCTAATGGGAAACGTTTTGCATATAATTTCTAATTTTTGGTGAAGAATAGTTTGACCACCAGAGGGCGGGAGTGTTTATTTCGGCTTCTGACATATTTGCAGTAAAATGTGAGTTCCTAAAAGCTCGACTGAAAAAAATGTTTCGTGCAGCGATACCATTTACGTCGATAAACCATTTCGGATTTTTTTTTCTTCTTAAAATAATGCATGGTCTCTCCGTCAGGGGGAGTAAATAAATATCTTATTTTTGCCAATATTTCGGAATCTAAGAGTCCGATTTGAAAAACTCTTTTTTTCTTGAAGAGCGTTTCTGCTGCGAAATGTTTTTCATATAATTTCAAAATGTTCTTAACACACAGGTCTGCCACCAAAGGGTGTAAGTTCACGTTTCCGTTTACAGCAATATCTGCGGGACTAAACACCCGATTGAAAAACTCTTTTTCGGTCACATAATACTGACTATACAAACTCTATGTGTGTATTTTCTTCCCAAAATAATGAACAATATCGCTTCTTGGTGGCGCAAATTCTTAATAGTGTTTGCTCATATCTCTGCTTCTACATGTGCAATTAAAAACATTCTTTCACCACCTGATGCCATTTAACTTCTGTAACACCTTAGATTGGTATATGAGAAGTTTTATAGTACACAGATCTGTCGCTAGGTTGGGTTTCTGTAATTAAGTTTGCAGCTGTATCTCCGCTTCAAAAAGCCCTATTGAGAAATTCTGTCTTTGCTGTATGCCATTCGCTACAATAGAGATGTGGAACATTATCTTCTTTAAATAATGCAGGGGGCGTAAAGGTAGAAATAATTTTCTCACCATCCTGCTATGGGGCGTAACGGTAGAAATATTTTTCTCGTCATCTCTGATTCCTGGAGACGTATTTGAGCAGTTATTTTTCCTTAGCACAGCTTTTCCATGAAGAATATGTTTCGCTTATTTTCAACTTTTCCATTATGCAAAATTCTTCCGTTAGAAGGCGTAGAGTTTATAACGAAGTAAATTTCTCCGTCATTTTTATCCGCGCCAGGATTCGAACCCGGGTCCCCTCATTCCGGAATAAGTTGCTCTACCAATTGAGCTACGCGGACATGTATTCTGATTCCTATCTGCCTTTATGTCGTGTGCGTCCTGCTGGCAGGTACATCACATCTCCTCGTACGTTACATCATCTCCCCCTTATTCTTTTTTTTTTTTTTTTTTTTTTTGAAGTGCTGCTCATATTTTTCCTATCTCGCGGTGTGGAAATAACATCACACCAATGCGAGATTTTGAACGGCCGGGTCATCCGGGTAGTTCGGGCGCCATTATAACGAAGTGAATTTCTCCGTCATTTTTATCCGCGCCGGGGTCCGAACCCGGGTCCACTCATTCCGGAATAAGTTGCTCTACCAATTAAGCTACGCGGACATTGATTCTAATTGCTATCTGCCTTTATGTCGTGTGCGTCCTGCTGGCAGGTACATCACATCTCCTCGTACGTTACAAGTTATATCACGTTTCCATCTCTATTTCTTCTTTTAACTGTTCGATGTGAAAATCTGTTTGTCACTTTCCTTGTGCTATGAGAAACTTTTTATGTGACATTTGTTAATTTTCATGATATGCTTTTTAGCCGCTCATGGAAGTAAGTAGCTCTTTCTATTTCTGGATGTTTTATCCGTTGTAGAAACCCGGTTGATTGTTTTCCTAATTGGTTGCACTTGCCTTGAATAACTTTGACAAATTTAATCCGCATCAGAAAATATTCAAAAGACGCCCTCACTACAACCGAAAATTCGGTGTCATCTTTCTTGTTTGAAAATAGAATTAAAGAAAGGGAGAAGTAATTTAACGAAAGAAAAGTAATTTCAGATCTGTAACGGTTTTACGATTTAGAACACATTTTTACGATTTGCATCAATGCATACGGTTTGACGTAAAACGGTAGCAGACTTTTGCGTCTCTTAAATTTAAATCAAAATTCCGTGGAAATTTTACAGCCTTTCAACGTTTCTGGCATAATTATTATCTTTAAACCTATCAGCATTTTGAACAATAAAGCTAAGCCACCCTTTTGAATTGTTTGGTTTTCAGGCTTTTCTGGGTGTAGAAGTGGTAGGTGGTAGAAAAATTCAAGCACACAATATTCCAAAGCCACGATTTTGAATATTTTTCAAAATGGTGGCTTTTTTTTCGGACTTTTCTATGTATTCAGATCTTAAGACCTATCAGCGTGACGGTTTTCAGATCTCTAGGTCATTTAAAAGTGGTCGAACAATTCGCGGAAGGAAACACTGACATTTTTCCACTTTGCTTTGTACGCGTAAATACACTGAAGTGCCAGAAAAACTGGTACACCAGTCTAATACTTGGTAGGTCCCCCACGGGAGCGCAGGACTGCAGAAATACGACGGGGCATGGACTGCACTAGCTTCTGGAAATATGCTGTAGGCAATGCACACCATACTTCCTGCATAGCATTCCACAATTCGGGTGTATTCCGAGTTCTCGAATTCCTGTGTTCGATAGCGCGTTGCATGGCATCCCAAATGTGTTCTATCACGTTCAGATCTGGGGACTTGGGTGGGATTGGCAACACCGCAAACTCAGATGAATGTTCCTCTAACCATAATGAGGCGTCCCGACACTTGTGTGGAGGTGCATTGTCCTGTTGGAACAGGCCTAACTCATCAGCATGAATGCAGGAATGAACAGGTGTTCCTCGTCAGAAAGGATGCGCACATAGCGTTGGCCGGTCACATACGTTTGTAGACGTAGCAGGGGTCCTAGTGAAGTCCAGCTAAACACACCCCATACCATTACGGATCCCCCATCAGCCGGTACAGTTCCCTGTTGACAGGCGGGATCCATGGTTTCATGGGGTTTGCGCCACACACAAATCCTTCCATCTGCCCGATACAGTTGGAAACGCGACTCGTCAGACCAGGCTACTAGTTTCCAGTCATCAAGTGTCCAGTGGCGGTGTTGCCGTGCCCAAGCAAGGCGCATAGCTCTGTGTCGTGCACCCATCAAGGGGAATCGAGTTGGGCGTCGGCTCCCGAAGCCCATATCGTGCAGGGTGCGTTGCACAGTCCGGACGCTGATGCTTGTTGAAGCTCCAGCGTTGAATTCCGATGATACTTGCGAGAGTGTTGCACGCCTATCGCGTGAAACGATTCTTGACAGCCGACGACGGTCACGTTCACCCAATGTCTTTTTACGGCCACACTGGTTTCGTAGGTTGGAGGTTTTGCCGGAATTCTTGTAGTCACGGTACACCCTTGTAATGGTCGTCCGTGAAAATCCGAACTTCGTTTCTACCTCCGAAATACTATGGCCCATCTGACGAGCACCAACTATGACACCGCGTTGAACATCGCTTAAATCGTTATTACTTGTCATTCTCATGCCGAAAACAGCTCTGACAGCTGGCAAGGATGTCTATCGCTTTATATACGCACTGGCGGACGCAACGGAGTACGCGGATAGGTGACGTTGCTATGTATTTTGCATAAGCTCGTCAGTACCAGTTTTTCTGGCACTTCAGTGTACATATAGACGTACAGATATAAAAGAAAATGAAGAAAATTATAATAGAAATATGCAAAAACTGAACGTAACAATGGAAATACAATTTGTTCGGAATTTTAAATTAAAATAATCAAGGATAAATAACAGACAAATGTTACGGTATTATACAATACCGTAACATTATGATGTTTTTGATTGTATAATACCTCTTACGGTATTATACAATCCAAAACATCAGAATATCCAAGTACATCCATCTTCGAGATGTAGTCAGATTTTTATCCAAATTCGGTGCATAAAAAGCTAATGTAACGGTAAAAAGCAATATGGAATGAGATTATTAAACTCAGGAATTAATAAATGTTTGTTTTGCTTTCTCTGCCAACTATTTTCAAAAAATCTAAGTTTAACTATTTTAAAAAGTGAAACTTAGATTTTTGAAAATAAAATTCTAGAATTCCGAAAATATCACTGATATACTGTAGCTGTATACAAAGAAATTTCGGAAAAGCAGACGAGTGGAGCCATATTATCAAAATCACTTTAAATGTAGAATGTTTCATGAAATACATCATTTGGTGTTAGGGTAAACTAACGAAAATAGCACTAACGGAATTGGAAATAAATTTAGCACATCAATTTTCAGCACTTCTTTTGTAAAAACGATACATGCTTATTGCTATCACTTTGCCATCCGTCCGTCTGTGGACACCATATCTCTGCAACTATTGTCCGATTTAAAAAATTCATTTTGCATCACTAAATTTGAAATGTGAGAACGATGATCACAGTATTCCTATTTTCTTCCTATGCAAAACTTTGCCGCTAGAGAGCATAAATGCAGATTCTATCGATTTCAAATTGCATTTCATATTCCATATAAAAGTTTCTAAAGATCCGACTGAAAAAAATTCCTTCTTTAGGTATCATTTGTCACGCAGACTATTTTGGTTACTGTTTTGTTTTCAGATAGTTCCCAGTTTTCCCTCTAGGTGGGGGGCGTTAAATTGCAATTGTCTCGATATCTCCGCTTCTAAAAGTCCGATTTAAAAAATTCATCCTTCACAGAATGTTGGAACTTGGACTTAGATGCAGCTCAGCACGGTGGTGATTATTCATGAAATTGATAGTGGGTGACGTAAGAACTGCAACCGCGGAGCGCTAGTGGTTTTGCTTCTGGTTTGCGATGACGAAGAGAGAATCAGACGAAGTTCAAGGAAGAAAAGATGCGTTGTTGTGAAATGAGAATTGAATAATGAGTATTATGTGAATTATTGCACTAAGGTTTATGTTGGAGTGGTATGTCTGCGTGTATCATATAGGTGCGTATTTGTGCATAAAGGTGTGATAAATGTTTACATCTAGCAATCTCATCCTCGTCGCCATTTATTTGTCGTAGTGCCTCGTCGAAAGGTAAGATTTGCTAACTAGATATGCACAAAAACACAGCTCTGTACGACCAAAATAGAAATTTGTAACATACAATACAGCTCCTACAGAGAAATGTTCTGCATATAATTTCTAATGTTTAAGAAGAATGGTTTAACCACAAGAGGAGGTAAGTGTATATTTATATTTCTGATGCATCTGCAGTAACATCTGCGAGTCAAAAAATTCTTTAGTGATATTAGATGCCACTCGCCACGAAGGACCTTTTGAGAATACTTTCTGTTTAAAATGATGCCAGGCGGCGTAATAGCGTTCCTCACTTTTCTCGATATCTCTGCTTATATTTTTCCGATTTGAAAAGTTCTTTCTTTGTCCGAGATCGCTCCTGGTACGCAATGTTTCCCATATGATCTTAAAATTTTCTTAACGAAAATATTTGCCTCCACAGGGAATAAGTTCACCTTTTCGTTTGCAGCAAATTTAAAGCAATACCTGAGCCTCTAAAAACCCGAATAAAAAAATATTTTTTGGTCTGCCTCTACTAACTGCGAAAACATTTTATGCGTAATTTCTGTCCAAAATAGTATAAAATTTTCTCGCTAGGGACGTAAACGTTCAACCTGTTTTTTTTTTCGATATCTCTGCTTCTAAAAGTCCGATTTCAAAATTTCTTTTAACGCCAGATACTCTTTACCACATAAAAAGCTTTGCACGCATTCTCGGGGTTTTTCAGCTCACAGTTCTGGTTCTAGGCGGTGTTGGTGTTTATTTATGTTTGCAACGGTATTTCTCTACTTCTAAAAATTCTATTGAAAGATTTATTTTTGTACTGCACGTCATTGCTTCAGAAAAGATGGGGAACATTGTTCTCTTCAAATAATTTACCTGTTCCTACTAAGTGGCATAAATGTGGAAACCATCAGAGGTATTTCAAAAATTATTTTTTCCTTTGCATAACTTCTGCTATGAAAAATACTTTAGGCATATTTTATATTTTTCAATTATTCAAATTTCTCCTCCAGGAAAGTTAGAGTTTATTTCTATTTAAATGAATTAATTCTATTTTAAAAATTCCATAGAAAATCCGTTTGGGTACGAAACTTTTCATTATGAAAAATATTTTAAACCCATTTTCTTCTTTCAGTAAAACCAAGGTTTTCCGCTAGAGGACGTAAAGAAGGTCTTTTATATCATGTTTCCCTATATATCTCTTCTTTAAATGTTCTATTTGAAAACATCTATAATGTCTGATAACTTCCACAAATTATGAGAAACATTTGGTGCAAATTTTTTTAATTTCGTAACATACTTTTGAGCCGCTATGGTGCGTAAGTAACTGTTTATATTTTTGGATAATTTATCGATTGCAGAAATCCGGTTAAATATTTTTAACCAGTTCCATTTGATATGAATAACCCTGCTTTCATTACGCGTTTTAAATTATTTTCCCAAGGTGATGCAAGTGTATTATCTTTTTTGCAGAATTTTTAGTTTTTATAAAAATCTGCTTTCAAATATATTTTCGTGCCGGAAATGTTTCAAGAGACATTCATCACAATCAAAAGTTTGGTGTCATTTGTCTTGTTATTCATATAATGAAACTTGTTGGTAGGTATGATGTAATGTTAAAAATCAGGATAACGGAAGGCTCACTGGGACACATACATACCTTATTCATGTTAATAAATGGAAAATATATTTAGAATAAAAAATATTAATATTAAAACTACAAAATATTTCTGTTAAGTAATTGATAGTACCCCAGATATGCTTTTCAGAGAAGAATTACCTGAAATCATAGGATTCACATTGAACCTGTTTGCATTGAAGAAAGACTTGTTGGTTTAGTATTGTCAAAACAGAAACTAGAGGAAGAGTTCGAAATTAAATTTTAGTTAAATTAAAAATGGGTTATTCAGATACACTGCCGGACAATTGCTAAGGACGGATGACAATAGCAACGATAGCAACCATAAAATGGAAGGCAGGAAAATGTGGAAATTAGCATAAGTGCGGGATACAGTAAGATGTGTTGTGCGTATGCAAATTTTGGATTGCCGAACTTGTTCGTGACGTCATAGCGCTGATAAGAGATATAAAGGATTTGACGCGTATTGACCGTTGTTGTTCAAACGCAAAGTTGAAAGGGAAAGAATCAATTGACGAACTTGCAATTTTCAGTATGTCTTCCCGACATCACCTAGATGATTTTACGCGTGGCCGTATTATTGGCAAGATTGAAGAAGGGCGAAAAATAAGAGATGTTGCCAGGGAGTTCGACGTCAGCCACAGTGTTGTTTCAAGGCTTTGGAAATCATTTCAAACAAATGGAGAGTGTAGCAAACGTCACGCGGAAGGTCGTGTTCGCCGTACGACACCTGCAGAAGATCGGTACCTAGTGCTATCAACAAAAAGACACCGGCGCAGCACAGCTAGTGAGGTACCAAATCAGTTTATGGCTGCTACTGGCAAGCGGATCTCCCGAAAAACTGTCGCCAGACGTTTGCATGAAGGTGGACTATACACCCGCTGTCCTGTTGTGTGCATCCCATTGTCCAGACGTCACCGTACCGCCCGTTTGCAATGGTGCCATCAACATCGCAATTGGACTGATAACGACTGGTCTGCTGTCCTGTTCTCACAATCGAGTAGATACAGTCTATCGCCTGATTGTCGACGACAACTGATCTGGCGTGATAGTCGTACTGCATATTGTCCAGCAAACATACAGGAAAGGGACCGATATCCGACATGTAGTGTCATGGTATGGGCTGGCATCATGATCAATGGCCGTACGTCCCTCTATGTGCTTCCAACTGGGACTATGACTGGCCAACGATACATTAATGATGTTCTGCTACCTCATGTTTGCATGTTCCGTGGTGCTGTCGGTGATAGATTCATTTTCATGGACGACAACGCAACATGTCATCGAACAGTCGCTGTCCAGGAGTGTCTTGAGAGCGAGGATATTCAACGCCTCGCATGGCCAGCACGTTCTCCAGATCTGAATCCCATTGAAAATGTGTGAGATGCTTTGGGGAGGAGTCTTGCTGGTCGCCAATGCCCTCCAATAAACAAGGACACCCTCATCCGTGCACTGACAGAGGAATGGGATAAATTACCCCAACAGCTGCTTGATAATGTTGTGCAAAGCATGACACGACGTGTGGAATCTTGCATCGCCCTCCATGGTGGCCATATCCCGTATTGACATCTTACGCCGGAACGCCTGCGGACGGTAATTGCATTTTTTTCACGTTTACGTATTCTGCACAAAATGGCCTGTTTATCCCTTGAACACGTTCCAAAGAATTCTGGATTTCAGAGCACAATAAATTGTCTTTCTTGTAATGTCCTGGCATTCTGACATTATTTTATTTCACTTGGCATCCAACCACACTTACCTTTTTTATGCGCTATATAGCCGTTTATGATCCGTCCTTAGCAATTGTCCAGCTGTGTATTAAGCATGAAAGAAGGTGATGATGTTATAACGGTGCAAATGTGGCTGGCCGCCCCAGTGACGCAGTGGTCTAAGCTATGGCTTCTGATCATTCGTCCGCGATTGGTCCGTGTTCCAATCCTGGTGAGGCATGGATGTTGTGTTTGTCTTTCGGCGCTGACTCTCTCTCCCTTCCCTGGAGTCAGTGGCCCTAAATTATGGACGGGCGACTGCTTATAGCCCATTGAGTTGTTCACGGTGTAAACTCTCAAGAAAAAAAACATGTGGTTGCAAACCATTGAATAACCGTTTATATTGAGGATAACAGATTTAGCCAAAAATGTACTTTGTGCTGTACATTCGCTTAAGTTGATTGGAGTAAATGCAGTAGGTATAAATATGGAAATGGTTTCAAATTTTGGAATAAATCACAGGCAGTTTAATGTTGTTGTTTTTTTTTATTCCAGCATGTAATGAGAAAACGTCACCACAAACTAAATATAAATCACTTGGAGAAAAACTGCAAATTAAAATTTGTGAAGTTACACAAATTTCAAAGACATTTCTGAAGATTATTCATACGAGATGGTGTAGATACAGCTAGAACTTTTCTTGTGTTCAAGTGAATTATGTTATTTTATTTTTATTCATTTTTGGTGGAAAATTCTTTTAACAAAAGTACATGTTGGAAAAATCAAATTGCGAGATAAAGCCTAAAATATTTCACTTTCCTCAGAATTATTAAATGGCATCTTGCTTCTTTTCAAAATTTAAGAAAGGTAGCTTTTAATAAAATTACGGTAGAATATGAAGAAATATGTTAAGATTTTATAATTCATTTTGCACCCACAGTCTTACGAAAAGTCAGAAATATATATTACAAGGAAATACAAAACAGATGAAGGCACCCAATTTTCACGTCATGGCGAATTAAAACACCCATTTTATGCAGTTGTTGAGATCGTCGTCTCGCAGCAGAGCGACGAATTTTGAGACATGAGATTTATATCTTTAATTTCTTGAATTTTTAAATGGTAAAAATTTAGCTACTAGGATCTCAGAAGGTTTAAAAATCAGTACATGACTGTTCCTTTATATACAATGAATTAGACAGCATTCAGATTTTAAATGGAATATAGCTCTTCAATGTCAAACTCTAATACATTTGAACTATTTAAAATCTTTACACCATTTACAAATGTTGGAAGGGATGGTTAAATGTTACTTAAGATAGTCATATCTGACATTACTGTTTCGTTAAAAATAATGTTAAATTTAACTGTAACTTCAGGTGAAAGGTGTTTCAGCAAGTTAAAAATAATAGTAAGTTATTTGCACTCTATAGTTGCTCAAGTTAGGTTGAGTAGCTTAGATCAATTACACTGGTAAACTCATGATTTGTCCCAGACATAATTTTTTTTTATTCTTTAGTATTTTCATACGAGGAATGCAGATTTGCTATCCAAATTTCTCTATCCCGTATAGTTTTAGAGATATAAGAATATAGTTTTTAAAATATTTTACGTTAAAAATAGTTTTTTTTTAAAAGAAATAATTCCAGTATTGACTTGGAGCACACAGCATCGTTTATTCATATGAGGAAATAAAAGAAAAAAGCTGCAGGTGACATACAGACTCTGTTGCGTTCGTATTTTATCGAAGTGAGGGGGGAGGGGGGTCCTGTCCGCACGTGCGAATGAGTCATAGACATGGCGCCACCCGCACCCTTCCCGGTTGCTCACTCGACTGCTCGACTACGTCTTATGTCTCAGTTCTCTGTAGACAGCTGAAGTGAACCCTGTGCTATTGCTCTTTATTAGTGGCATCAGTTTGTGTGTGAAAACTGAAAAATGCCACGCAAGTGCCTCAACCATCCGGATACGTTTTGTTATGTATGCGGTGAATTGACATTCAAACCTCAAAGGCGGAACTTTACCCCGTTAATACGAACGTGTGTAACGTATACTCTATATTCACTTTCCGTTTGATTTTTACTATCTCTGGTTATTTTATTTTCCTATGTAAATTATCTTCTTACTGAACGAGATGTTATTTCACCCGCTGAATGAGATCTGGCAATGAGTGTAAGTCATGACGTGGTGGTAGCCAGTATAAATAGGCGCGTTCAACGATACGTAGGGAGAGCGTTGGTTTATGTGAAAGAGAGAGTTTGTTTACGAAGAGAGCGTTTGTTGTTGTACGAAGTGAGCTGTGGTTTATGTGTCAGAAAGCTGGTGCTGTATAAAGAGAGTTCGTTTATGTGAGAGCCAGAAGTCTCACTAATAAAGAATTTGCTGTAAGTACGTTTTTCTCAGTTCATAGTTTTTGTCAGATCTCTGTCTGGCTGTTAGGTTTATTTCATTTAGTGTTATTAGTAACAACCAGCATAAGACTTTATTCATCTTAATTACTACTACAACATTACTACCAGTTATAAGCTTGTTCATTATTATTACTACACTACTAGCAGGAAAGTTTATTCATAATTAATAACACAACAACCATTAGAAGAAGCTGAATTCATTACATTATAATTGAAGGAAGCTATATTCACGATAATTAGCAATTTAGTAGCATAAATTTTATTCATTATACGTGTTATCAGCTTTACTTTGGTTGCAAAGTAGCAGATCAGGACAAGAGTTGGGCCCCACATATTTGTTGTGTTACATGTTCAAGATTTTTAACAGGGTGGGCAAACGGTTCTCGCCATATGCCATTTGCAGTTCCCATGGTGTGGAGAGAGCCAAAAGATCAGTCTTCGGACTGTTATTTTTGTATAACAAATACAAAGAGAATCACAAGTAAGTCGAAACACAGTTTAAAATATCCCAACTTACCTTCAGCGATGTGACCTATTCCCCACGGTGATGATATGCCAATAACACCTCACCCGGTATCAACCGATATAAATGAAAATTCAAGCTCTGAAGAGGATCAGAATAAAGATCACGTTGATTAACATGATACATGCTTCGACATTTCTAATGAGCCTCATTTATTGACACAAGAAGATCTAAATGATTTAGTGCGTGATTTAAATTTATCTAAAAAACAGGCAGAACTTTTGAGATCACGACTAAAAGGGTGGAACCTTTTTGATCGAGAAGCTATAAGGTATGCTCTTTTCGAAATCGTCAAGAAGATTTCAAGGAGATTTTCTCGCAAGAAGGAGATATAATGTACTGTAATGATATTTCATCAGTGATGGACACTATAGGACATGCTCATAACGCACAAGAATGGCGATTGTTTATCGATTCGTCAAAAGTTAGCCTAAAAGCTGTTCTTTTGCACAATGGAAGCAAATTCCCATCAGTTCCACTAGCACATGCTATTAATATGAAAGAAACCTATGAAAATATGAAGATTACTATAAACAAGATACAGTATGAAAAATTCAATTGGAACATATGTGGAGACCTCAAGGTGATCGCTATGCTGCTCTGGTCTGGATACACAAAATTTTGCTGTTTCTTGTGCGAGTGGGACAGCCGGGATCGTAAAAATCATTTCGAAAAGAAGAGATGGCCTTCACGTAAATCTCTTACACCTGGTGAAAAAAATGTAATGAATGCTCCGTTAGTTGATCCCCAAAACATCTATCTCCCACCTCTTCATATCAAATTAAGTTTGATGAAAAATTTTGTGAAAGCCATGGACAAAAATTGAAGTGTTTATTTGTTCTTGAAGGAGAAGTTCCCCTAAATTAGCGGTGCAAAAATTAAAGAAGGGATTTTCGTAGGACCACAAATTAGAGAACTAATGCAAGATGAAACTTTTGAAGGACGTTTGAATGACTTAGAAAAACGCGCATGAGTTTCTTTCAAGAATTTAGTGAAAAACGTTTTAGGCAACAAAAAGTCTGATAACTATACGCATGTAGTACATGAGATTCTGAAAGCATATGAAGACTTAAACTGCAATATGTCTCTGAAGATCCACTTCCTTCACTCTCACTTAGATTTCTTTCCCGAAAACCTGGGCGCCGTAAGTGATGAACACGGTGAACGCTTTCATCAGGACATTTCAAGCATCGAAAAAAGATATAAAGGAAAGTGCAGTTCAAGTATGTTAACAGATTACGGCTCGACTTTCAAAAGGGACCTTCTTGAGGCAAAGTTCCAGGAAATCTTCAACTAAGGCCTTTTAGGTAAGTTGAACATTAGTTAATTTCCTTAGTGTACATGTTATAAATGCAAAATATTTACGTAACTGTCACACAAAAACCTTACGTGATAGAGAAAAATGGTTTTCATTATTGAATTCAGCGCGACATATTGGCCAATAACATCTTTGGGACAGAATTTTTTTTTTTTTTTTTTTTTTTTTTTTGTAGACCAGTGTTATCAATCAAAAAGGATCTGCTTGTAAAACAGATTTTGACGATGTTATTGATATATATGAAAAAATTGAAGGCACGAAAAGTAAAGTTCATTTAAATTGTAGATATTTTTTTCCTTTAGTAATTTGCATTGACATCATTAATAAATTACTTTCATTTTCAAATAATATACCTATATTGTTCGTAAGAAAAAAATGGGTTTATAACATTTTGCATAAGTATTGTTTTTTAATAATTAAATTTTGTTTTTGTTTTATGATATAATTGTGGTTTACATTAACAATATTTGTGCATTAAGATGCAATGGTTTGTCACTCCGCTTTTATCACACGGATAAACTGTGAGAAAATCACGTAGCGTTTCTCTCTTTCAAGGACTCTGACTTAAAAATACATATACTCTTTAGCTGCTGTGACACTGAAGACAGGTAAAAAGACAGATTGTCAAACCGTGTCACATTGCCATAACTAAATGACATCAAAGTTGTGTTTTGGTTGACCGGTAGTGGAAATTGAAAGCCTACCCAAATGTCTGTAATTCTAAATTTTAGTTGATTTTTTTAAAGTTTTCATTAAATAACTAAAGAGAGACCTCCTCCGTATCTTAATAACACAGCTGCTATGGAGTATATTTTTCAGAGTCCTTGAGAGGAAGAATATACAGGAGTTAGGTAGAATAATGTTAACACCTAGGAAAAGAAGATTTTACGTACTTAATAGAGTGTGGGGCTACTTTTGGCATTCAAAACCCTGAATCCCCCTTGAAATGGACGCATACAAATCCTGGATGGTGCTTAGTGGGATGTTACACCAATCTTCATGCAGAAACTGCTCCAGGTGTTTGAGAGATGATGAAGGAGGATAACGGGATCTTACTGTGTTTTCTAACACAGACCTCAGTGGTCCAATGATGTTTAAGTCTAGTGACTGGGTAGGCCAAGGAAGGTGTGAAAGTTCATCAAACCATCATTGGACATTCCGAGCTCTGTGAATTGGGGCGTTATCATCTTGATAGATGACATCCCTTGCAAGAAACAATTCCTGATCCATTGGATGAACTTGGTCTGCCAAAATGGTTTCATACGTCCTGCCAGGCATCCGTCCTTCAAAATGTGATAAGGTGGCTACTAAAAACCCCAATATGACCGCCCAGAGCATGACAGAAGCACCACCATACTGCACTGTTGTGAGCCGACAGTCTGGGTTGTACGCTTCTGGCGGTGTTCTCCGCACGTTAACACGACCTGCGGTGGGAAATAATGTGAATGTGGATTCATCCGACCGCATTACACGCTTCCACGCATTGTCAGTCCACGTTGTATGCTCCTGCCACCACTGCCGTCGCCGTTGTGCATTCACCCGGGTCGCCAGAGGTTTTGCAATAGCAGCTTTGCCATGAATACCTTATTTATGCAGTTGCCTGCGGGCTGTCTTCGTTGATACTGGGGTCTGGAGATGCAGATTGAGCTCCGCACTAATTTTTGGCCCCGTGGTCTTCTTATTACGGGCAACAATCCTCTTTAATTCTCTCCTGTCTCTATCAGTCAGGGTAGTCTTCTGGCGGCTGTTGTATTTCGGAGGCGAGATTTTGCCACGAACACGGTATGCTGTCAAGACGCTAGTCACAGTACCTCTCGATACCCCCACTATCCTGGCGACTGTTGTCATGGAGGCACCAACTAGCCGGTTACCAACAATTAGCTCTTTTTGGAAGTCCGTTAGATCGCTCATTTCGTCGTCACCCTGTAAAACATTTTGCAACAAGACACCTTAAATGCACTTAAACAGGACCTCGAGGTTCTAGACAAAGCTAGTACGATCCAAAATTGGCGGATACCTTTGCGTATTACGACATACGCAACTGCATTAAGAGTCACACTTCTGAGCGTGGTGTTCATATTATTCTGTGCAACACCTGTACGTCTATAAGCTAATGAAATCCACCATTCTGTTTAAAATGCGTTTATTATGACACATTACAGCTTCCCGATTTTGTGGTCTAGCATGCAACCAATCTTAAAGAACATCAGTGGATGGTTAACAGTGTCAAAAAAACTTTGCCCGGCAAAATGTTACACAACTTCCTCTAGAATGAAATTCAAGTGACACCTTGGTAGCTGAGTGGCCCAAAGCGTCGGGCTCCGATCATTTGTTCGAGATGAACCCGGATTCAGGCCCTGGATGGCACATGGGCAGCGCACCGTCTCACCTACTCACTGGAAGGAGCCAACGGCCCCACTTTTGGGACGAGTGACCGCTAATAGCCCAAAAAGTTGCTCACGGTAGCTGTTTAACCCCGAAATAAAGAAAATGAAGTTTCTCCTCATGAGTTCTATTTTAGGGTGTTTCCTCCATCAGCTAACGCGTTTCTATGTTCTTTTGCTTCTGAGTTACTGGATATACCTATCATTGCGTTTGCATTTATATTGAACCAAATCAAAGAATAGCATCATTCAGGTACGAAATTGTTGTTATAATCCTGTCATTGTTTTCCGTTCTGTGATTCCCATATTGGATAATTTCAGCTACAGAAACTTCAATCGAATGCAAAAATCGAAAAAAAAAGAAAACCCTTAACTAACCATTAAAACTAATGATGACAAGTAAAAATTATATTATCATCATATTGCTAATGACAAGAAAAAATTATATTATTATCCCAAGTGCAAATGCTTTTTAACCATTTGCTTTAGGGAAAAAGATCGATTCATTGCAACTACATGTCGGATTATGTTTACATATATTAATTACCGTTTAAATATGACAAGTAATACATAAATTCGCTTTACGAACATCAATATCATACTTAGATTAGTCTCCGATTATGGATGTTTTGAAGCTGTTTAGGTAAGTCAGTGAGAGATATGTCGATGAATTTAAATAATTCAAATTTTTTCACACTATTTCCGAAACTTTTATCTGATGATTCTTAGGATTAAGATAATTTCAGGAATTTTTTCAAGATGGCAAAATTCTAGTTAAATACAAACATTAAAATAAAGTTCCGTGAGCCATTGACTGAGTGATAATGATATATTAGGAGTATATTTATGCTCTTCCGTTTAGAAAAATGTCAATACCTTATACCGATTGTTACCGTTTTAGTCGTAGGTTTTTTGAAACCGTAGTTAATTCTTTAAAGCGTTATTTGCTAATGCAGTATAGAAAGAAGTGGCTGGCATTTTAATTTGCATGAGGAGCATGTTGCTTAATTTATAATAATTACTCTTTGACTCTAACTGATTTTATTACCGATTATGAAGACAACCTACCAGAAATCTGTAGATTAATTTGCACAATTTAATATTTTTTTCACAGCAGTTTAGCAACTTGTGGCGCAATAGATTCTTCCTAATATTGAAACTAATAGTGTGGCATTTTATTCAATATCTGTAATAGCACTAGACAAAATGTTTGTTTTAACTGAAATTCAATGACTAACACTTACCAGGATTTGCATCTGAAAAGAAAACGGAAAAGAGAACACAAATTAGAATATATTGTGCTTCTGATATCATTTTGGTACAAATAAAAATGCTAATGGAAAACTACAAAACATTAAAGCTGACTAGAAGCATAAAATAAATTATTTGAAGACCAAGCAACACTTTTTTGTCAGAAGCACATGCACTTAGTGAGAAATCATGAGTCACCTATTAGCTCAAAAATACAAAGGTGTACAAGATTGTACTGCCATACAGTTTATTAGTCTTAAAGCACTGTAAATATTACAAGAACAATAACATGATCAACAAACACCGGTAAAAACAACGCAATGTGCTGCGTTGTTTTTACTGGTGTGTGCTCCGAAAAAACCCACCAGTTTCGTAAAAATTAGCAAGGAGGGGGATAACACCATAAAATGTAGAAGTTTGCTATACAGCGAGCAGCAGGCCCAAGAACAGAGTACAAGATATATAAAAGAAGGTGAACCGGTGTGTAATGAGCGAGAAATAGCAATAAAACATAAACGGTAGGTACAATAGTACACTGCCGGACAATTGCTAAGGACGGATGTCAATAGCAACGATAGCAACCATAAAATGGAAGACAGGAAAATGTGGAAATTAGCATAAGTGCGGGATACAGTAAGACGTGTTGTGCGTATGCAAATTTTGGATTGCCGAACTTGTTCGTGACGTCATAGCGCTGATAAGAGATATAAAGAATTTGACGCGTATTGACCGTTGTTGTTCAAACGCAAAGTTGAAAGGGAAAGAATCAATTGACGAACTTGCAATTTTCAGTATGTCTTCCCGACATCACCTAGATGATTTTACGCGTGGCCATATTTTTGGCAAGATTGAAGAAAGGCGAGAAATAACAGATGTTGCCAGGGAGTTCGACGTCAGCCGCAGTGTTGTTTCAAGGCTTTGGAAATCATTTCAAACAAATGGAGAGTGTAGCAAACGTCACGGGGGAGGTCGTGTTTGCAGTACGACACCTGCAGAAGATCGGTACATAGTGCTATCAACAAAAAGACACCGGCGCAGCACAGCTAGTGAGGTACCAAATCAGTTTATGGCTGCTACTGGCAAGCGGATCTCCCGAAAAACTGTCGCCAGACGTTTGCATGAAGGAGGACTATACGCCCGCCGTCCAGTTGTGTGCATTCCATTGTCCAGACGTCACCGTACCGCCCGTTTGCAATGGTGCCATCAACATCGCAATTGGACTGATAACGACTGGTCTGCTGCCCTCTTCTCAGATGAGAGTAGATACAGTCTATCGTCTGATTGTCGACGACAACTGATCTGGCGTGATAGTGGTACTGCATATTGTCCAGCAAACATACAGGAAAGGGACCGATATCCGACATGTAGTGTCATGGTATGGGCTGGCATCATGATCAATGGTCATACGTCCCTCTATGTGCTTCCAACTGGGACTATGACTGGCCAACGATACATTAATGATGTTCTGCTACCTCATGTTCGCATGTTCCGTGGTGCTGTCGGTGATAGATTCATTTTCATGGACGACAACGCAACATGTCATCGAACAGTCACTGTCCAGGAGTGTCTTGAGAGCGAGGATATTCAACGCCTCGTATGGCCAGCACGTTCTCCAGATCTGAATCCCATTGAAAATGTGTGGGATGCTTTGGGGAGGAGTCTTGCTGGTCGCCAATGCCCTCCAAGAAACAAGGACACCCTCATCCGTGCACTGACAGAGGAATGGGATAAATTACCTCAACAGCTGCTTGATAATGTTGTGCAAAGCATGACACGACGTGTGGAATCTTGCATCGCCCTCCATGGTGGCCATATCCCGTATTGACATCTTACGCCGGAACTCCTGCGGACGGTAATTGCATTTTTTTCACGTTTACGTATTCTGCACAAAATGGCCTGTTTGTCCCTTGAACACGTTCCAAAGCCTTCTGGATTTCAGAGCACAATAAATTGTCTTTCTTGTAATGTCCTGGCATTATTTTATTTCACTTGGCATCCAACCACACTTACTTTTTTATGCGCTTTCGTTAACTACACTGCTGGACAATTGCTAAGGACGGATCATAGCCGTTTATGATCCGTCCTTAGCAATTGTCCAGCAGTGCAGTTAACGAAACGCAACAGGACGAGCCTGTCACAGTCCGAAGAAGGAAGGAGAAGGAGCGGTGGGTGAGACTAGGTACGCCGTCTAAGGATGATCTGGTGATTTACAAGGCCTATCCAGAAAGTAATGAGACTCATTCAATAACAGACGTTTAATTGAAATTATACTTACATAACATTAAAATTTCTCGAAATAACACCCTTGAACATCAATACACCGCTGCCAGCGGTTCTGCCACGCCGCGTAGCTTGGCTGTAAGTCGAGAACAGGGATCGCTTTCAAAGCACTCGTCGCGGCAGTTTGCACGTTTGTAACAGCCCCAAAATGGTGTCCTTTCAGGCTGGATTTGAGCCGGGGAAACAAAAGGTAGTCAGCCGAGGCCAAGTCCGTTATGTAAGGAGGTTGGAGCAGCGTTGACACTCTGTATTTCGCCAGAAACTCTCTCACTCTCAGCGACGCATAACTCGGCGCATTATCATGGTGAAGAACCCAAGTGTTAATGATCTCCAGGAGGACGCGAGCAACTCTGTTCTTCAGCCGTTGAAGCACTTCCACGTAAAATGCAGCGTTGACCATTTGTCCGGGGGTACGAACTCCTTATGGATAACACCTTTACAGTCAAAGAAGACAATGAGCATCGATTTCATCTTCAATTTGCACATTCGAGCCTTCTTTGGTCGAGGAGACTCGGGAGTGTGTCACTCTGAGCTCTGTCTTTTCGTCTCCGGATCGTACTCAAAGACCCACGTTTCATCACCTGTTATCACTTTCTCCAAAAAGCCAGGTTCACTCCTCACGTGGTCCACAAGCTCACGAGAAATCGACACACGGTTGTTCCTCTGTTCATCGGTCAAAACCTTAGGAACAAATTTGGCGCAAATTTTCCGCATCTGCTATTCTTGCGTGGTGATTTCATGCACAATGGATTTCGCGAGTACCACGTGCTCTGCTACCAATCTAACACTCAGACATCGGTCAGAGTCCAAAACCGCTTTCACCTTTTCCACATTGTCCGAAGTGTGAGACGTTGAAGGGCGCCCTGGGCAATGCTCATCCTCGACGCTCTCTCTTCCCTCTATGAACATTTTGTGCCACCGACACACTTATGCTTTCGATAAAGCATCCTTCCCGTAGGCTTTCTGTATTATAGCAAGCGTCTTGGTCGCGGATTTTTGAAGTTTAACACGAAACTTTATCGCGTATCGCTCTTCAACACTCTTCTGCATTTTGACCGTTACGCGACGCTCACACAGCTGTCCACTTCGCAAGCGATCCTCACTCTGTAAAAGCTCAAAGCCAACTAACAAGACATCGATCGTTTACCTAACATAACCTGCCACCCGTCACGCCCGGAGACTCCACCCTCCGGTCCTTCTGATTGGCCCAGGCAAAAGTGGTATCATTACTTTCCGAACAAACCTTGTATTACACTGAACTAGGGAGTGTTCGGGACGAAAGTGGAGAAAACAGAAGAGAGAATACCAAGGGACTGAAGGTTAGGTACTCAACTGGAAGATGTGAAAGAAAGGACGTACGGAAACAAAAGACCGGGTCGTATTGAGCAGCCCAGAAAGTCGGAAAAAGAGAGACGAAACGAGCAGACAGCATATTTTGCCAGCACGAAATGGTAGGGGCATAGGAGATAAGGCAAGGGGAGCAACGACGAAGTACGATAAAGTTCAATGTTGAAATCGTGAAGATCAGGTGGAACTGAGCAGGTACGTGTGACAATACACGGTCGTATCAGAATAATATGACCACCTACCTAATAGGAATAACCATACTTGGCCTGAATGGCAGCGGCGAGACGGTGTGACATGAACTCAATGAGGTCCTAGAAGGTTGCCCGAGGCACATATGCCCGTTCGGAGTGCAGCAGAGCATGGAGATCCCGGAGATGACGTGGTTGTGGGTCTGCACGTCGAACCTGTCGATCCAAATAGGCCCACAAGTGCTCTATGTCACTGAGGTCGAGCGATTTCGCCGCCTTAGAAAGAACGAAGACATCGCTGTCGTGTTTCTGGAACCAGTCACACACCCTCTTAGCGACATGGCAGGGCGCATTGTTCTGTTGGTAGTTACCATCACCACCAGGGTAAACGTCCAACATGAAGGGATGCATTCGGTCAGCGAGGATGGACAGGTAGCCATTGACGTTCAGGGACCCATCTAGTGGTACCGGAGGCCCCAGGTCATACCAGAAAAACATCTCCCAGACATGCACACTGCCAACGCCGGTCTGTACTTGACCGACAAACGTGTCCGAGTGTTGGTTCGCTTGTGACTGATGCCGTATGCGCCACCTACCGTCACTTTTGTAGAGTAGAATCCTCGATTCGTCGGAGAAGGTAACCTTTTTCTACTCTTCCACTGTTGACGGTATATTCCCATGCGAACTGCAGGCGTCATTGCCGAAGGACCTGGGTTAACATGGGCGCCTTGACGCAGCGTCGACTCTGGAGACCCATGAGTAACAGGGTTCGCTCTACTGTTATTGGGGACACGTACCTGGGTGCCCCAGCGTTCATTTAGGTTGTCAATTGTTGCACTGTTGCGCTTCGATTGTCCTTTACCAGTCGACGTTTTCCTCTGGGGTTGATGGCCTTTGGGGCTCCACAGTTATGACGTCGGGAGGTACTCGGTGTGCCAGCGGTCCATTCCTGGTACATCCTTACTACACCACCTCGCGAACAGCCCGCGAAGTCGGCTGTTTCTGAGGTGCTTCCACCCTTGGCGCGGAAGCCGATGATCATTCCTTTTCGAACGTCCGTCAGATCATTACCTCTGTTCATTGTGCTCACGTTACGCACAATGGCTCATCTGTCCTGACCGGCCGCTTATATCTCCGTGTGGTCGACCTTGTCACGTGCAGTATGTGACGCGCCTGGGAGGGTACACTGTGATTCCAGGGGTCGTCGTATTATTTTGATATGATGGAAGAGAGGTGCAAGCAGCGGACGCGATTTGTATATATGGAAAAGATTACCTGTTAGGGGGCAGGATGAATAAAGATCGGAGTTAACTCGCTTCCCCTGCTTACTCAACATACATCTCTTGGGCAAATGCTCCCCCCACACCTCGCCACCTTTTAATCACTGAATATCTGTTCAAAAAATCTTTGAATTTATTTTCCATGTAGAAATATCTTAACCACTGCACTACGTCAGAAGAAGTTGAGAAACATTTAAAACAGTGATAAGCGCAAAACAAGCAAGATTAGTCTCATATATCCGGCGCAACATGTGACAGGTAAATTTTTAAATTTTTGACAGTTACCTTTATTTTTAATTCGTTAAATGTTTCGCTCATTGTAGATCTCACTAATACTATTTCGTTAGTTATAATTCACAGTTAACAGGTATTGTTTACCTTTGATTAATTGATAAATGTTTTATTACATTTATTATAAATATTATATTACATTTATTATCAGTTACAAATATTATACTATAGTAATTATAAATATTGTATTATATTCATCGTAAGTAGTATGTTATATTTATTATTATTATAAATATGGTACTATATTTATTATAGCCGCACTTGTGGCACCTTGGTCTAAGCGCTGGCTTCTGACCGTTAGTCCGAGATGTGTCCAGATCCGAATCCTGGTAAATCATGGATGGTGTGCTTTTCTAACGGCACTGGCTCTCTCCCTTCCCAGGAGCAAATGGCCCTAAATTAGTGACGAACGACTGCTTATAACCAATCGAGTTGCTCACGGTGGTCGTTAAACTTACAACCAAAAAAATATTTATTATTTATTTTAAATATCATATTATATTTATTGCTTATTATGAATACTGTATTATTATTTTATTCGAATAATTGATATCGGCAGGATGAAGGGACAGACGACAACGGGTGGAATGGAATTATGTATGTATCTCAGAACTAAGACATCCAAGAGTAAAGAGAAACCATTCCCGTGCAAATCGGTTGTCTCTCGGAAAAGTTAGGTGTTTTTATGTTCTTAGGGACAGACAGACTCTCAGACGCATGGAAAGTATTTATCTTGTCTCATGCATAAAGCATATGGGAGCAAAATGAGATAATTTTCGTGGAGATCCATGCTCTTTAGATATTTTGTTCCGACGGACGGACGGAGGATGGAAGAACGTGATTCTCTATCGTATCTCAGGTGCTGTGTTCCTACAGGGAGAAAGACCAGTTCCGTACAAATCGGTTGCTCCGTGGTGGAGATCGATGCTTTTGAGGTAATTTGGACGGGCGGGCAGACGAACAACGGGTGAAACGTTTTTCTACACTGTAAAAAAATTACTGTAGATTTTACGGTTTTAAACCGTTTTCCAGGGTGCCAACACAAAACCGTAAAATCTACAGTTTTATGCCGTGTTGGAGCAAAGCTATAGCTTTGCTCCAACACAATCAACACATTCGTTACAGCCAAATTTTTGTGTTTTCGTGATTATTTGGACTGTGACTCGCTCCAGCCAAATTCTGTGCTGTTTTCTTCATTAAATGCGGTGTTGGAGCAAAGCTATAGCTTTGCTCTACAGTTTTATGCCGTGTTGGAGCAAAGCTATAGCTTTGCTCCAACACAGCATAAAACTGTAGATTTTACGGTTTTGTGTTGGCACCCTGGGTCGGTTTAAAACCGTAAAATCTACAATTTTTTTTTACAGTGTATATGGTATCTCAAAGCTCAGGCATCCTCAAGAGAAAAGATATCGTTCCCGTGCAAATCTGTTGTTTCTCGGTGCAGATGCATTTTCTATGCCCTTAGGGAATGAAGGACGGAAGATCAGATGATAGAAAGTAGTTCTCTATTGTATCTCTTACACGAAGCATACCGATGTGAAAGGTAATCATTTCCGCGAAATTCGGTTGCTCCTCAGCGGAGATAGATGCTTTTGAAGTATTTTGGACGGACGACAGATGGAACGTTATTCTGTAGGATGTCAAATCTGAGGCATCCTAGAGTGAAAGATCTCATTCCCAGGCAAATCCCTAGTTTCTCGGAGCAGGTAGATATTTTTATGTTCTAACGGACGGATGGACAGAGTACCAGACAGACGGAAAATAGTTCTCTACCATAATGCGTACACAAAGCATACCAGATCAAAATGAAATTGTTGATGTGCAAATCGGTTACTCCCCGGTGTGTAGATAGATGCTTTTTGAGTTATTTTGGCAGAATGGACGGACAGACAGTCAACGGGTGGAATGTTATTCTGTATGATACCTCAGGGCTGAGGCATTCAAGAGTAAAAAGAGACCACTCCCGCGCAAATCGGCTGCTTCACAGAGATAGGTGTTTTTATGTTCTTAGGGACGGACGGACAGACTATCCGAAACATGGATAGTAGTCATCTATCGTATTTCATACATGAGGCATACCGGAGTGAAATGAGGTCATTACCTTACAAATCGGTTGTTCCCTGTTGGAGATTTATGTTTTTGAGATATTTTGGACGGACAGACAGACAAAGGAACAAACAATAGAATGTTATTATCTATGGTATCCAGGAGCTGAGGCATTCCAGAGCGGAAAGAAACCGTTCCTGTGCAAAAAGGTTGTTCTGCGGTAGTGGTACGTGCATTTATGTTATTAGGGACGGACAGACGGGTATACAGTAAAACTCTATCAGATCTGATATGTAAGGCATACTGGAGTGAAAAACTTGTTTGCTCTCTGAACGAGATACTTCGAAACGGACGAATGGCTGATACAGGGTGATTCAAAAGTCCCCGAACTCTATATTTTAAACGTATTTGCTGTAAAACCATAAAAGATATTCAAGTATTGCTGCTCGTGGCTTTTGTGTGTGACCTTGAGGAACGAGCTGTGCCAAGTGATGCTACGCTTACGCGGGCGCTGGCAAGCAGTAACGTTCAGTCAGCCATGAGTCTCACGCAAGAACAGAGAGTCGCTTTGTTAGAAGTTTATTTTGTGGAGAAATCTTACCAACGTTGCATCCATCTCTTTCAAAGGAAGTTTCCTGATGCTCCTATACCAGAGAAACAACTGTGTATGACCTTGCGAACCGGTTTCGCGAGAAAAGCAGTTTTCGGGATAAGTCTAAAAGCGCCTGTCTGTTCGTGGTGACGACCCCGTTTCTGGAGAAAATTCCCGTTTCCCTGCAGCGCTCTCCCCGGAAGTCACTTCGGCGGCTGTCTCAAGCGGTAGAGGCATCGTATTCAGCCTGCCAGAGGGCTACTAAATGTCTAAAGCTACGGCCGTCAAGAATTCGAGTAGTGCAAGAGCTACGGCCATCAAGAATTCGAGTAGTGCAAGAGCTACGTCCTTTGGACTCGAAAAAGCGCATTGCATGCTGCCGATGGTTTAAGAGTTTCACGTGCAACAATGTGACTAACCAGCTTAACAACACTTTTTTCAGTGACGAGGCATGGTTTCATTTGAATGGATATGTCAATAGCCAAAACAGTCGCATATGGGCTGCGGAGAATCCACACGCATTGCATGAGGTTGGACTTCACTCTCAGAAAGTTGGAGTGTGGTGCGCCATATCTAGATAGCGAATTATAGGGTCATTTTTTTTTCGACACTACTGTAAATTCTGCTGTGAATGCAGACATCATCCATCAATTTGTAGCGATGCTGGAAGAACACGAACGTTACTGTTGGTTTCAACAAGATGGAGCAACATGCCAGACATCAAACGACACAATGGAGATGCTCATCGATTAATCTCGAAAAACTTTGGCCACCTCGCTAACCAGACTTGAGTCCTCCAGACTTTTATTTGTGGGGCTATCTGAAAGACACAGTTTACCACAACAACCCTTAGATAGTACAGAACCTGCGGAACAACATCAATACAGCCGTGAGGGACATAACAGCCAACACGCTGAAAAGAGTGTCCGCCAACATGTATGGGCGGGTGAATTTGTGTCTTCAACAGTACGGTGGACAATTCCAGCATCTATTGTAAAGTGGTTTTCATTACCTGTAAGTATGAGTGTCAATATAACAAACAGTATGCAAAAATAGTTATGCATCACTATATTCGTGGTAGAAATATTCGAATTCAGAGTTCGGGGACTTTTGAATCACCCTGTATAGCGTCATTCTCTGATATCCTAGAGCTGATGAATCCCAGAGTAAAAAGAGACCATTTCCATGAATTCCTAGAGGAGATAGGTGTATTTATGATGTTAGGGACAAACGTGCAGACAAACGGACGGATAGAAAGTCGTTCTGTATCGTATTTCATACATGAGACATACCGGTTTTGAAAGAGACCATTCCCGTGCAAATGGTTGTAGATCGAAGCTTTTGAAATATTTTGGACTCACGGACGGACAATTAGAACGTTATTCTATATGGTATCTCAGAGATTATGTATCCTAGATAGAAAAGAGACCATTCCCTTTCAAATCAGTTCTTTCTCGGGGAAGAAAGATGCTTTTTTGCTCTTAAATTTTGGACTCACGGATGGACAGTTGAAAAGTTATTCTATATGGTATCTCAGAGATGAGGTATCCTAGATAAAAAGAGACCATTTCCGTGCAAATCGGTTGTTTCTCGGGAAAGAAAGATGCTTTTTTGCTCTTAGGGACGGGCAGACAGGCGATCAAATGCACGGAAAGTAGTCCCCGATGGTACTTCATATTGAGGCATGCCGGAGTGAAATGAAATCATTCCCGGTTGCTCTTGGTGGTGATCTTTGCTTTTGAGGTATTTTTTTGCCTGACAGACGGACGGACGGACGGACGGTCGATGAATGGAGCACCATTCTCTATAGTACAATATCTCATAGGTGAGTCATTCCTGAGTAAAATGATTTCCGTGCAAATTCTGTTGTTTCTCGAAAGAGATAGGTGGGGTTTTTTTACGCTTTCCAACCGTAGGTTGAAGAAGAGTATATGCTCCAGCTTTGTCCGTCCGTCCGTCTGCCCGCACAATAACTGACGTAAAAATGGTTCGATTTCGATGAAATTTTAGTATATGGTAGGGGACCACCTGGGGACGAACCCTATTGAAAATGAGACAAATGGGGTCAAAGGTCATGACGTATGAGCGGGATCATTCCATCGCCCTTATGCGTCATAACTTGCGTAAATATGGTTCGATTTCAATGAAATTTTACTATGTGGTAGGAGACCACCTGCGGACGAATCCTATTCAAAATGAATAAAGCGGGGTCAAAGGTCAGGACACAAGATCGGGATGCATTCCATTGCCTTTATGCGTCATAACGTGCGTAAAAATGGTTCGATTCCGATGAAATTTCAGGATGTAGTAGGGGACCATCTGGGGACGAACCCTATTGAAAATGGACGAAATGTGGTCAAAGGTCAGCACATAGGATCGCGATCCATTCCATCGCCCTTATCCCATATTATTAAGGTGTCCGGACGTCAAGTAATTTTGCTTCCTATACTTCCAATGGAAAAACTTTTGCACACATTTCCTTCACAATTAATGTGTTCCCAAGGATGAAAATTTGAACATCGATTAAAATAACTTCATATTATAAATTGGAAAACTTAATATTTTCTAAAACATAATCATAATTATATTAAAAATCAATAACTTTTCCTTTGGTGGTGTTGAAACCAGATAAAAGATGGCGCTACTTGTACTTTGATGACGTCAGTGGACAAATAATTGTTGGATTGCATAATTACGGTTATGGTTTAGAAAATATTAAGTATTACAAGTTATGAAATGAAGCTATTTTAATCGATGTTCAAACTTTCATCCTTGGGAACGCATTAATTGGGAAGAAAATGTGTACAGAAGTTTTTCCATTGGAAGTATAGGAAGCAAAATTACTTGACGTCCACCTAAAAGTAGCAATTCTTGTATGTATATGTGTACATTTTATTTTGAAAACGGCTCTAAGAATTTTGATGAAAGTCGTTAACCTACCGTTTTCTGGTACTAGAAATCGATTTAGCTTGATCTCGACTTTAGGAGAATTCGTTTAGTGGGTTAAATAACCACCCCGAATTATAACGTTTTCAGTGTCATGGCGTTGTTCCATTATTGTTACCAATGCTTAGAAATCTTATGACGTCACAATCTCGCCTTTGAGAATGTTGGCGCGCGGTCACGCCATCTGCCTCATTACGTCACGCGTTGTGTGTGAATCCTATTAAAGTTTTATGACGTCACACTTTTGCGAGCAGAAGGTCGCGTTTCCCATCTGCCTCATTACGTCACGCGTTGTGTGCGTATGTCCGTCCGCACGATAACTCGCGTAACAATCGTTCGATTTCGATGAAATTTTAGTATCTGGTAGGGGATCACCTGGGAAGGAACCCTATTTAAAGTGAACGAAATGGGGTCAAAGGTCAGTACATAGGAGCGGGATCCATTCCACTGCTGTTATGCGTCATAACTAACGTAAAAAAGGTTCGATTTCGATGAAATTTTAGTATGTGGTAGGGGACCACCTGGCGACAAACCCTATTGAAAATGGTCGAAATGGGGTCAAAGGTCGTGACATAGAAGCGGAATCACTTCCATCGCCATTATGCGTCATAACTTACGTAAAACTGCTTCGATTTGGATGAAATGTTAGTATGTTGTATGGGCTTGCCTGAGGACAAATTGTATTGAAAATGGGCGTAATGGGGTCAAAGGTCAGGACACATGAGCCAGATTTATTCCACAGCCATTATCCTCATAACGTGAGTAATAACTTGAGTAATGATTTCTGGTATGTTGGAAAGCGTATTATAATCAAGGCTTTGCATGATTTTACAAACTTGTTTCTCTAAGGGATGGACGGATAGTCGATCAGACGATGAAAAGTAGTCCCCTATCGTACCCCATATTGAGAAATACCGGAGGGAATGAAGCCGGCATACCACGCTTGAAAGGAGAACTCACTGTAGAAGAGGGAATTGTGACTAACACTAGATGATGTGTAGAACCATCACATATTTTTCGAAGAATCCAACGGCCAGGAGATTCATTTTACGTTAGGGCACCAATATAGCGTAGCACAAATTTTACGTTGGTGGTACTCGAACGTACATCGTTCTGCTCCGGAGCCGAATGCTTTCCCAATTAAGCTACACCCACGAGCGCTTGTTACTCCTACTTGTCGTTTTGACATGTGCGTCACTTCTGTAGTACGGCGCAATAGACAGATCTCAGAAAAACATCGTGGTAGATGCTATAATTAAAAGTCAAGCCTTCTCTAATTAAAAGTCAAGAAATTTGTATATACAGTCAAACCCCTATTTAACGGACTGCGATTTAATGAATTCCGCGATTTTACGTACATTTTTTATGGTCCCAACGGAATCACATTGAAATTAATGCTTGGCGTTTCCCGATTTAACGAACACATTTCCTCAATTTAGCGAACAGTTTTTATTTTTTAAACCACAAAACTATGTTAACCAGCATTTTCACGTTAAAAGTTAGTCCAAATGATGATGTTTTCAATGAACAGATTTGACTAAATGCATCAGATTCTGCTGAAGAAGATGAAACAGAACTGAAAGTAAGCTGCTTTAGTGATGCTGGTAACAGTATAGAATGCGTTAAAAAGTCCTTGATGCCCTTCGATATTAATGATGTTTTTCATGCACTTCATAAAATTAAAGCTGCAATTTATAAAGCTTCAGAAAAAACATAAGCAATCTTCTCTAAAGCATTTCTTTTCTACAATGTAAAAAGGTAATCAACACATATTTTGTTTTTACAAGTTAATTAGTACTAATTTATGTTCTGTTTCATGCAGTTTAAGATACTGAAATCATTATTTAAGAAGCCAAATGCTTGAGAAAAAAAATCAACTGTCGTTTTTTTCTCGCAAGTTTAAAGTACGCTTAAATTTTGATGCTACTTATCGAAGTCTAATATCTACGAATTGTGTATTTAATATGCAAAGTAAATGTGTACGTGTAACATTTTTAATAATAAATTCGTAATTAAAAGTACTATACATAATTTAAATGTCACTGAAAGAAAGAGAACATAGCTGCTAACGTATTCTATTATGAACACTAGCTTAATTTGAATGTTTCATTCGAAAGGCTTCACCGATTTAGCGAATTCCACGATTTTACATACAAAACTGTTGGTCCCTTGAAGTTCGTTAAATCGAGGTTTGACTAACTTTCTAAAACAATCTTCAGCTTAATGAAGTAGATAAACCAGAAACTTAATACATGTCAAATGATCAAATACAATTGAATGTTTTCAAAGCACAAAACGGAAAATTAGGGCTTGTGAAATCATTTTTATATCTGAATCGAGATATGATTCGCTCATTTATACTGAAATAAAATATTCGTTTTTGCGTGTTCCTTATTTTTATTAACACTATAATAAGAAAAATATTTCTTCCCTTAAATGCGGTAAATCTTTGCTACAAAACAGCATGCCTAAGTGTTTTTCATTTTATTCCTTCGACATGAACGGATGTCATGAATATTTTATTCAAAAAACTTTTGGAAACAAGTCGTTTGAAAAATTTAGGTTTAGTTAGCTGGGCTGTGCAAATGAGCCAAAAACAATTCCAGTGTAAAATACATGGATGTGTAACACTTTCTCGAAGAGTGCTAAGAACAAGCGAAAGAACAAAAATTCAGAGGGAATTCAATTAGGAAACAACCTGAGTTATTAAACGTAAAACGGTATCGACGAAAGAATACTGCATGGTGATACTATTTCATTAATGTTACTTCAACTTTAATTCATTCGTGAATCATTAGTGTAATTAATATGTGGAAGTATTTGGAGAAAGGACTGAATCTTAAAGCGTAAGAAAGAGAGAGTTACTTACAGACTTTGACAGTTAAAAGGACGCATATAACAGCGAAGTAGATGATGTAGGCCAACAATCGCATTTTCGGATTGAGTTAGTCGAGAAAACTGTAATACGATCGAAGAAGTTCGGGTGAAATATGATGCCCTTGGTTCTTCCTATTCACTTTATTTGCCGTAAATCGGTGATGCGAATTTGCTTTACCGTAGTTTCAGCTTCACCATCCTGACGTCATTTCTTTTCCCCACGTATCAGGTACCTGTCACCTGAGTTTAAGTAAATATTTTCTCTGTTAACTGCTGCGTGCAACCTCTACGACTGCATTTCCATACTCGCCCCTTTTGCCAGAATATGCTACTTTCTTTTATTTAAAAAACGTTGCATTTCCCCTGAATTTTGAACTTTCTGCTGGTACCAAAAGTTTTTGTTTTGTATCCAACTTTCTGAGCGTTCACTCAATCTTGTACTTTTCTTTTTTTGTGTGAGTTACACCCTAGCATGACGTTAAGAAGTTACAAAAACTTATTAACGTCATTCTGTTTGTTCATGTACAAGGATTGTTCCAAAACGACTGAGAATACCAAACAGAAGTTATCGCTCTTTCCACGTTAATAAGTGAGTCACGGAAAAATTCTCATCGGCCGCCACCGGGAATCGAACCCAAATTCTTCCAGTTGCGCGCCGGACATGCTACCACTTCCACAATTTTTTTTAATTGGAGGTTTAACGATCACTGTGAGCAACTCAATGGGTTATAAGCAGTCGCCCGTCCCTAATTTAGGGTCACTGGTTCCAGGGAAGGGAGAGAGCCAGTGCCGTAAGACAAACACAACATCCACGTCTCACCGGAATTCGAACCCGGACCCCTTTCGGACGAATGATCAGAGGCCATCGCTTAGACCACTGCGCCACCCGGGGACGGCTTTTCCACGTTAATAAGTGACGTGGAAAAATTATCATCGGCCGCCACCGGGAATTGAACCCAGGGTCTTCCAGTTACGCGCCGGACATGCTACATGTGGTGCAGTGGTAGCATGTCCGGCGCGTAACTGGAAGACCCTGGGTTCGATTCCTGGTGGCGGCCGATGAGAATTTTTCCGTGACTCACTTATTAACGTGGAAAGAGCGGTGACTTCTGTTTGGTGTTCCTGATCCACGTCGAGCGTATGAATTAAACAGAGAATGTTTTTTTTTTCTTTCTAATATGTCTACGTTAATTATCAAGGAATTGGTCATCTTTCTCAAAATACTGTCCATTGCATCGAATACAGATGTCCAAATGTTCCTTCCACTTTCTGAATGTCTTCTGGATATCTTCTTCTGAAATGCTTTTGCAGCACCCCTGCGTAGCTGCAATAAGTTATTTATCAGTCTCAAATTGTCGTCTCCCGTAATGTATTTTTCAAAATGAGGAACAACCAGAAGTCACATGGTGATAAGTCTTGACTATATGCAGGTTGGGACATCAACTTAATATCCATTTTCTCCAAATAAGAAATTGACAGAACTGGCCATGTGTGGCCTTGCATTGGGACGCACATCAAAAGAAATGGGGAAACCCAAGTTTTTGTGGATTTTTTTTTTTTTTTTGACTGGGGGTTTAACGACCACCGTGAGCAACTCAACGGGCTATGGCAGCGTTGCATTCAGTTTTTTTTCTAGGGAAGGGGGGGGGGCAATTACAAATTTTGAGGGGGCTCAAACTTGTTGGCTGATTATATACATACAGTAGTGGCCAAAATTGTGGAAACCTTTTGGAAAATGTGTATTTTTGAGGTTTGATGGTTCATAACACCACTTGTTTTTGGAGTAATGCCATAAAATTATATATCAATGGAAATATAATTTCATTAAGAACGTAATGCAACAAAGTTTCAATTATCTGTATTCTATGAAAAGTTATAGCCAAATAACTAGAAAAAAAGCACAACTTGCTTAGTTTGATATGAAGTAGCTTTCCTTCATTTGAATGTAGCCAATGAGCATGAGTGTTTAGAGAGCCAATCAGGTGTCATCATGTTTTGGCAATGATCCAATCAGATCACAGTAGAATTCAGCTATTGATGTCATGTACTGGAGCTGAGAGGAGGACATTTGTCAGTGTGATATGTAATTGCTATCAAGTTTTGTGTGTGTGTGTGTTCTTTCATTTAGTGAGCTTGTAAAACGTAATAACATTAAAGAAATGGAGCAAAGAGTTAACTGATCACCCAAAAAGCGATGTAAAATAGTACTATTAAGTGAACAAGGCTTCCGTTATGAAGAAATTAGAAGAAAAATTGGTGGAAACTTAAACAAATGTGTCATTTCTAAATTTTTGAAGAGGTATAAAAGATGGCTCAGTCACTACAAAACCAGACTGGTAAAGGCAGGAAAAGGTGCACAACAGCAAGTGATGATAGAAGAATTAAGAGACTGTGCCTAGGTGACAGAATAAAATCATCTGGGTGTATACAAGATGAAATGCCGCAATGCAATGTGAAGTTGAGTGCAAGGACTGTTCGGCGCAGACTGCAGGAATTTGGTCTAAAAGCTAGAATTCCACCAAAAAAGCCATTTTTATATCTCAAACAAAGGTTGAAAAGATTAAACTGGGCTAAAACCCACGTTAACAGGACAGCGGAACAATGGGACAGTGTTATTTGGAGTGATGAGACCAAAATCTCCCTGTTTGGCAGTGATGGCATAAAATACGTAAGGAGAAGAATCGGAGAAGATTTGCATCCTGATTGCATTACATGTACAGTGAAACGCCCAGTTAGTGTTATGATCTAGGGTTGTATGACATCAAAAGGTGTGGGCAGAATTTGTGTGATTAATGGGAATATAAATGGCCAAAAATATATTAATGAAATACTTGAGCCCAAACTGAAGCCTTCCGCACGTGATCTTTTCTAAGATAATGAAACATTTATATTTCAACAGGATTCAGCTCCATGTCATTTTCCAGCTGTGTGCATAAAGTGGTTTCGAGATAATCATATTCCCTGCTGGAATGGCCTGGGAATAGCCTATACCTTAACCCCATCGAAAATCTATGGAGCCGACTAAAGAAAGTTGTTAGTCAGAAGCAACCCAGCAATAAAACCCAATTAATAATTGTGGGCACCTCTGGCTCAATAATTCAATCTTGGTTTCACATTATAACAGCTGCAGAAATAAAAAACTTGGTTCACTCCATGGGAAGGCGTTGTAAGGCCGTAATTAACGCTAAAGGTTACCCAACTAAGTATTAACTGACATGGTGAGAATTTTTGTATGTCTCATTTTTTCTATGTGTTTCGCTTTTCTTCTTTATAACTGCTGTTCTAATACAAAATCCTTCATAAAAGTTATTGAATTACATTCCTGATGAAATTATTTTCCCATTGATATATAATTTTATGGTATTACTCCGAAAAATGAGTGGTTATGAGCCATCAAACCTCAAAAATACACTATTTCCAAAAAGTTTCCACAATTTTGGCCACTATATACTGTATAATCACAATTTAGTTATTTATATAGGCATTAAAACGTCTAAAAATTTTAAATTGAGTATAAAATTTTCTTATGCTCGTATATAGCAAATGCGAATTCCAAGAAATCTACACATACAAGTGATTAAAAATGTAAAAATGTTATACCTTTTATTTAATTCAGTGATGCACCACGGATTTCACGATGGGGTGGTGTAAGATATTGAGGATGCTAGTAAGATAACGCTGTGCAGGAGAAAATCTCCTTAAAAACATTCTTGGCAAATATGTCCTCGCCTTAAAACAAGCGTGTTTCTGATTATTAAAAAATAATTTCAGTGTTACCTGAAAACGTATGGTTTTAACCATGCCCTTGCGAATTGGTTCGGCCCCTTTAGATTATTTCGATTAGCACATGGAAGTAAAAAAACCTAACTAACCGTTTGGATGCCAGTTTGAGGTGCCTCGATTTATTTTTCATTTATTTTTTATTTTTTTGTCACAGAGTGTAAACCACCAACCGCCAGGGGAAAAAAACAACCTTTTTATGGAAACGATTTCTAATAATTTGCTATTGTTAAAAATTAAGTAACAAATATTTTGTTGTATTGGATGCACTATGACGTCGCGTTAGCTACACTGAGGATTGATTAACTGTATATATTGAAAGTCGGCATCCAGAAGACTGAAATAAAGCTGAGTGCCAGCCTCCAAAATATTTTTTTTTTTTGATTGGAGGTTTAACGACCACCGTGAGCAACTCAATGGGCTATAAGCAGTCGCCCGTCCCTAATTTAGGGTCACTGGTTCCAGGGAAGGGAGAGAACCAGTGCCGTAAGACAAACACAACATCCATGCCTCACCGGGATTCGAACCCGGACCCCTTACGGGCGAATGGTCACAAGCTCGCGCTTAGACCACTGCGCCACCGGGGCGGTGTAAACCCATACTCGTTTCACGCCAAAATGATCGGTTAAAATTCCGTGAATTGATGATTTTGAAATGTGAACCATATCTTCAATATCTCTAATTGATAGATGTCTATCTTCACATATAATAACACCTATTTCATTGATGCTTACCTCTGTAGCACCCATTGAAGGTCTTCCTCCACGCGTGATTAAAGCCACCGACTCAGGACCATCCATAAATTCTTTATGCCATTTGTAGATTGTTGATTTTCTTAGACATTCACCTTTATAAGCTTCTTGCATAACAGGGAAAGTCTTTCCGACAGACTTTTTCGACAGCAAAACTTAATGGCGCATCTTTGCTTGTCTTTTACATCCACCTTTTCGAAAAAATCACAGCACGAAAAAAATTGTTTGCCGCCCCGGTGGCGCAGTGGTCTAAGCGATGGCCTCTGATCATTCGTCCAAAAGGGGTCCGGGTTCGGATTCCCGTGAGGCATGGATGTTGTGTTGGCCAGCGTCTAAATTAGGGACGGGCGACTGCTTATAGCCCATTAAGTTGCTCACGGTGGTCGTCAAACCTCCCAAAAAAAAAAAAAAAAAAAAAAAAAAGATTTGTTAGTGGTTCGGGAAACAACGCTTATTAAGCTGCGCTCTACCGACGACGCACGTGTGATAACAAGTGTTCCCGGTTGCTATTATTACTAAAGGACTACCATTTTGTTTCGAGACTCGTGCCACGGTTGAACTCAATATTGCATACTTTTTTATGAAAACATTCTGTTGTTTTGGGACAAACTATGTAGCCGAGATCTCTTACGAAGATCCAGTGCTTTTTTTCAGCCGGTACGAAGGCAGCGTACTGTTAAACAACTGAAATATTAAATTGCAGCCGGTACACGAAAATGTACGGGTACTTGAAGTTCATACCACCATACCAATAAAAAATAAATAAATGAAAAACAGCAAAGAATCCGTTATTGGCTGAGAAAGGGCAGCCGCGGATCAGATTTCAAGTTGTAGATATCGCGGCGCACTCTGTCTGCTGGCTATTTTGTCCCTCGATCATCTACTGGCGAGAACTATTGTTAAAAATTAAACATTCTGGTTCATTCGAGAAGTCGACTTTTCTAGGAAAAGACGCAGCTATAAATAGGCGATGAATACTCTCCCGGGCGTTCAGTATCAGGTTCAGTATAGAATCGAATTGGTGGCACTTGCGTACATGTCAAATTTGGTGGCACTTACATATATATCAAGGAGTTCCCGATCCCGAATCTAACAATTGCAGCATAGGGAAAGAGGTGGCACTTGCGTACAACTGTATTTCTCTCTCTCTCAAGAGAGAGAGAGAGACTGTGGGGAAGTGCGCCTGTCCTCGCCAAGACGTCACAGCGGCCATAAATCGCTCCCTCGTCGGATTCTTTGTCGGAGCTTAAAAATAGTCGTCCTCAAACAAAGGAATAACCCAGTCCTTCTCTACTACGGCCCTGTCCTGAAGGGAAAAGGTTGACCGACAATCAATAGCGTTCCAGAACGCCTATTGCCATACTATTGCACGCCAAAAATCTTAGACTGTTTTATCATCGCTTCTTTTGCTTCTTAACGAGAAGGTCATTTGAGTATTTTTGTAAGCCCTTTGCAAATTTCTATCACGGTGAGCAGTTAGATGGATATGATAGAAATCAATAGAGACCACAAAGAAGAAACCTTTTGTCATATATGATGGGCATCAATATCGTCAACACCGAACTAACAAAGAAAATGTCACTAGTTGGTTATGCATTAACGAGAAAACTGGAAAGTGTCGTGGCTTCTTAAAATCAAAAGATGGAAAAGTACTTCAAGTTCCTAACCACATTTGCAACATAGCAACAACTGAAGTTGCAAAGCATTTATCTAAAACAAGAAAACGGAATCGAGAAGAAGACCTTCCTGTGTCAAAAATGTACCACCAATAATTGAGTCCCCTGTTTAATCGCGGATAAGATATTTTGACAAACATTCCTATTTCGCCCTCAGTAAAATAACAACTACAGTAAAATCAATCATATTAGACGCAAAGAACAAGGATTGACGAAAGAACCAAAGACGTCGCAAGAAATCCAGATTCCTGATGATGTGTTGGCAATGGAAGATGGAACAAGTTTCTTGCTGGCTGATGATGGCCACGAAGTTAGACCTTTAGTATTTGCTAGTGAAAAAGGACGGAGCACCCTAAAAAACTGCAAACAATTCTTTGCTGATGGTATTTTTCAAAGTTACAGGAAGCAGTTCTACCAGCTATATGCAGTTCACGCTGATTTAAGTAGTAATGAGGATGAAGTCGCTATTGTTCCAATAATTTTCACCCTACTTTCAAAGAAAAATGAAGATACACATGTGAAACTTTTCACAATTTTAAAAGAAGCAGGATGGAATCCACATTCAGTGACTCTAGACTTTGAGGTAGCAGCTATTAAAGCCTTGGAAATAGTATATTTCCGTTAGTGAAGATTTCAGAATGCAACTTTCATTTTAACCAATGTCTGTGGCAGCATGTTCAGTCACTTGGATTAGCCAGTGATTATAAAGAAAATGAAGAAATTAGACTTCATGTGCGCATGTGTGCAGCATTAGCACATCTTCCAGATGCAGACATAGATACCGGATGGTTATCAATTCAAGAAAGTTCACCGTAGCAACCGAAGCTGAAGAAATTTTATGATTATATTTGTGAATGAATGGCTAGAAAATTCTGTCTTTAGAACTAACATGTGGAATCGTCATAATCTGAATGCGGTAGAGGACTGGAATAATAAGTTTAACACCTTAATGAGTAGACCACATCCTAAAATCAAGACCCTCATTCAAAGTTTAAAGGAAGAATCTAAGTACAGTGACTTTCTTATAAATCGAACAGACCTTAATCTTGAAGGAAAGAAACGATCTAAAAAGTGTATCAAACTGGATCAGCGAATTTCTAGAACTCTGCGACATTACGAAAGTGCGCAAGATGTAAATAAATGTTTAAAGTCTTTAGCTTATATTGCTATAAACTAGAGTAAATTATAATACGTTTTGAAAAAGTGAAATGAAATATCTATGAAGAAAAAATAATAAAAAAAAGTGTGTGTATGGGGGGGGGGGGGCGAATATCGCCTAAAAAAATTAAACACGCCAGCATAGATGCTGCCAGTCCTAAGCCTGGATAAAGTGTGAAGGAAAGTTAAAATCATTCAAAATATGGGTCACAATAAGAGTGGTGTTCCGGGATGTTTACAAAAGCATATAATTATCCCCGAACATTACAAGGGAAATCTCAGGTTGTACGCAAGTGCCATCTCTTTTCTATGCTGCACATGTTAGATTCGGGAACGCCTTGATATGTACGCAAGTGCCACTACATCACAGAATCACAGGTGCACATATGACCCTGGTTGGCCCTTAATTTATGGGGGTATTTAGTTATTCCGATCATGATTTTTCTGCCTTACGGTAGATCAAACATGAAATCACCCCCTAACCGAACTTATTATCCATACTTTTCCTTTTATTTTTCTTCCTTTCCTAGACGATTACATAATATGTATACCCTGTTTGCTCGAAAACATTCCTATTGCTAAACACTGTTTACTCAGTGTTCACGTCGGTCTGCTTTCTACCCTTCATCAACGAGCCATTAAAAATACACGATTTGGCACAATTCCGACTCCTTGTTTACAAACTCAATTTCCGACAAATTATTCTATCATCCTAACTTTCAAGCTCAGTCCATATTATCCACTTGGCAGGACACCACCATCGTCGACAGGAGCTAACAATTAATTACCGAATCACTTAGGAATTACCAATGTTTGCTAAAAGAAATTACAATGTCCCTGGCTGGATTATCCCTCCAATGCCGGCTCTACTACCCCCAGACATAGAGTATAATTTTATTTTTTCAAAAATATTGTGTTCCCCCCAGATACAGGAGCTATTTACTTAGTTATCGGGAGTAGAAATTTATTTCTATTCTTCTGGGAACATGCTCCTACAACTCTAATATTTCACCTTTCCCTTTAAACTATTTTCGCATCAGGGCACTCTGCCCAGCTTTACAAACTTCTTCTCTTCAAGTCATACCATAGATGGTGAATTGGCTTCTAAACCTACCGTACATTTTAATTTTTTTCCCGGACGTTCAGTCAGCGAAGTTTTTTCATAGCGATTTGGTCATTTCAAAGACTGCTCTTTCTAGCGAAGATTTTTGCTATTGTTTTTGAGCGGTTTTTATTGTGAGCTGCTGTGCTGTGTCAAGCATTGTAAAATGCGATATTTTTTCGTGATAGTGGAATGTTTTCGCCGGGTTACTGTTTGTTGACGCTTATGAATTTTTCCTATTAGTGGAGATAATAGGAAAAATTCACAAGCGTCAACAATATTAAAAAATTCACAAGCGTCCATTAAAGGAATACTAGTATTTGTGAACTTCAGTGTATTTTGTGAACTTATTTGAACAATATTCAAAATTTCACACGCTTCCATATTAATATTGAACAATATTCAAAACTTCACAAGCGTCCATTAAAGGAATACTCGTATTTGTGAACTTCAGTGTATTTTGTGAACTTATTTGAACAATATTCAAAAATTCACAAGCGTCCATTAAAGGAATACTCGTATTTGTGAACTTCAGTGTATTTTGTGAACTTATTTGAACAATATTCAAAATTTCACAACGTCCATAATAATATTGGACAATATTCAAAAATTCACAAGCGTCCATTAAAGGAATACTCGTATTTGTAAACTTCGGCGTATTTTGCAAACTTCTTTGAACAATATTCAAAATTTCACAAGCGTCCATTAAAGGAATACTCGTACTTGTGAACTTCAGTGTATTTTGTGAACTTTTTGAACAATATTCAAAATTTCACAACGTCCATATTAATATTGGACAATATTCAAAAATTCACAAACGTCCGTTATAGGAATACTAGTATTTGTGAACTTCAGTGTATTTTGTGAACTTATTTGAACAATATTCAAAAATTCACAAGCGTCCATAAAAGGAATATTCGTATTTGTGAACTTCAGTGTATTTTGTGAACTTATTTGAACAATATTCAAAAATTCACAAGCGTCCATTAAAGGAATACTCGTATTTGTGAACTTCAGTGTATTTTGTGAACTTATTTGAACAATATTCAAAATTTCACAACGTCCATAATAATATTGGACAATATTCAAAAATTCACAAGCGTCCGTTAAAGGAATGCTAGTATTTTTGAACTTCAGTGTATTTTGTGAACTTATTTGAACAATATTCAAAACTTCACAAGCGTCCATTAAAGGAATACTCGTATTTGTGAACTTCAGTGTATTTTGTGAACTTATTTGAACAATATTCAAAAATTCACAAGCGTCCATTAAAGGAATACTCGTATTTGTTAACTTCAGTGTATTTTGTGTACTTATTTGAACAATATTCTAAATTTCCCAAGCGTCCATATTAATACTGGACAATATTCAAAAATTCACAAGCGTCCATTAAAGGAATACTCGTATTTGTAAACTTCGGTGTATTTTGCGAACTTCTTTGAACAATATTCAAAATTTCACAAGCGTCCATTGAAGGAATACTCGTATTTGCGAACTTCAGTGTGTTTTGTGAACTTATTTGAACAATATTCAAAATTTCACAACGTCCATATAAATATTGGACAATATTCAAAAATTCACAAGCGTCCGTTAAAGGAATACTAGTATTTGTGAACTTCAGTGTATTTTGTGAACTTATTTGTACAATATTCAAAAATTTTACAAGCGTCCATTAAAGGAATACTCGTATTTGTGAACTTCAGTGTATTTTGTGAACTTATTTTAACAATATTCAAAATTTCACAAGCGTCCATATTAATATTGAACGATATTCAAAAATTCACAAACGTCCATTAAGGGAATACTCGTATTTGTGAACTTCTGTGTATTTTGTGAACTTATTTGTACAATATTCAAAAATTTTACAAGCGTCCATTAAAGGAATACTCGTATTTGTGAACTTCTGTGTATTTTGCGCACTTATTTGAACAATATTCAAAATTTCACAAGCGTATTTTATTTTTGTATGCCTACAAATAAAGTTCACGGCCCACCACTGGCACCTGCTATGCTTAGTCAACAATGGGGTGTTTCAACATTATGTCAAAAGAAATTTTCCTTAATTTTGGTACGGCACTGTGCTTGCCACAGATTGGAACTTTCTGTTGGCGATACTGAAAAAAGGATTTCAAGTGTCCAAAGAGCCATTTCGAAGTGTTTATTGATAAAATTTATGTTTTGTATCGCCAGTCTCCAAACAGTGCACGGGAGTTAAGTTTGTGCGCCGAGCAACCAGAAATTTTGATTTTGAAAATTGGAAGAGTCTTTGGGGCAAGATCTGTGGCTTTGTGGTACAACTACCAGGCATTAGCGAAGCATTTTACTAGCGCTAAACTGGACAAGGATTACCGAGATAATTCAGAGAGAGTAATGTATGAAGGTTTACTAGAGAAACTCACTTCTGATACATTAATTTTGGATCTAAGTCTATTATGCAATTTGCTAGAAGAACTTTAAGAACTTAGTCAAGAACTGAAAAGTAGAGAAATCACAATCTACAGGGATTACCAGAAAATCCAGTCTCACATACAGTTCTTTGCAAACAGAAACTCTAACGTTGGCTCGTACTATGTAGATGCAAAGCATGCGGTAAATGATTCAGAATTTAAGAATTTGGTAAATTATTGAGACTTCACAATACCATCGGCAGAAGGTTTGCAGCATCCATTACACCAGAACAATTTTATGACAGCTTGATGATGGAATGGATGAAAAAACTTTTACAGAAAAATATGCCGAAATTAGCACAGGTATTGGACCTTACGTCTTGGTCTGCAGGTATCGCTCAGAATTTAACTTTCAGTGAACTACAGATAAAACGCCATGTCAAAAATTTCGCCTTGAAAAAAGAGATATCCTACGTGGATATCGGTACTTTTTAATGGACAAAAAAGTTCCTCAATCGCTAGCCCCATTAACTGATGTTTTGAACTGTATACTCATTTCAACCAGCGAGTGTGAGCGCGGATTTAGTGAAATGGATTTGATAGTTAGCACGAACAAGAGCCTCATTTCTGAAAACTACTGCAGCATCTTTAATGTTTATCAGAATTATTGGCACACCTCTACGATTGTTCAAACCTGAAGAATATGTAAATTTTTGGTTTATTCAAGGTCGCCATTTTGCTACAGATTCCAAAAGTAAAGAAAGAAATCGATTTAAGGAAGAGTTTGTAATAACATGTCTACAATCTTAAATGCACTATAACATGTAAGATTTTAATAAGTTTTTATTAAAAACCAACACTTTAAATATATTTTTTATTTTACTAACTTATCTTGCTTAAAAATTAACAATAATTTCATTAAATAAGTTTAGCCAAAACTACAATATATTTACTTAAATGAGTATTAGCTTTTATTCAACCTTATAAGACATTTGAAGCAAAAAATGTTTTAACTTGATTACTTTGAGCACCGAGTGAGAAAAGATGAACAGCACACCGGCTAACTTTTGTTTTGAAAAAAAAAACCCTGAGATCAATTTAAACATCTGATCTGTGTTATTCGAATGCACTTGCTCTATGCTAAGCCTTGAATTTCCCCAACGTTCTTTTTTTTTTTTTTTTTGATTGGAGGTTTAACGACCACCGTGAGCAACTCAATGGGCTATAAGCAGTCGCCCGTCCCTAATTTAGGGTCACTGGTTCCAGGGAAGGAAGAGAGCCAGTGCCGTAAGACAAACACAACATCCATGCCTCACCGGGGTTCGAACCCGCACCCCTTTCGGACGAATGATCAGAGGCCAACGCCTTATACCACTGCGCCACCGGTGCGGCCCAACGTTCTGGAACTCATATTAACTTTTTTCTTTCAACTTGTAGTGAAAGAAAAGAAATCTTTCAGCTGATTTGCAAATCTATTTCCTTAAACGTACTTTCGACTTACTTCAGAAGTAGCAGCTTTAAATTCATATAAAGTATACAGCAGCATGATCAAAATATAAATATATATCATCAAAACCATTATCAGTCCACTGCTGGATTAGGCCTCCCCAAGTTTCTTCCTCCCACAGCTGTCTGTTTCGAAGCAGTCTCTTCTATGCTTTCAAATTTCATCCATCGATCTTCTTATGGGTCTTTTCTTGTCCTTTGATATCCAGTTTAATATTTCAGTTATGCATCGGTGGGTAGTTCTTATAGAAATACTTCCAGCCTACTTCAAATTTCATCCATTGATCTTTTTTTGGGTCCCTTGATATCCAGTTTAATATTTCAGTTATGCATCCGTGGGTAGTTCTTATAGAAATACCTCCAGGCTACTTCAAATTTCATGTATTGATCTTCTTCTGGGTCTTTTCTTGTCCCTTAATATCCAGTCTAATATTTCAGTTATGCATCGGTGGGTAGTTCTTATAGAAATACTTCCAGCCTACTTCAAATTTCATCCATTGATCTTTTTCTGGGTCCCTTGATATCCAGTTTAATATTTCAGTTATGCATCGGTGGGTAGTTCCTATAGAAATACTTCCAGCCTACTGCTATTTCAGGAGTTTTAATTTGATCACGATATCTTCCACTCTTGTCATTTTCCAGATCCACGAGTTTCTCTTATCTTTCCTTATTACATCAAGCATGCATCTCTCCATGCTTCTTTCAATTGTCTGCAGCTTGTGCATGTCTTGTTTAGTTAACGTCTATGTCTCTGCTCCATACGTGATAACTAGAGAATGCATTGATTAAACTCTTCAGAAAGTATATGCCTCCAGGTTCATCGATCACAGGTGCTTATCATGCCTACGAAGAATGATTGAAGGAAAAGTATCTTGACGATGTACTGGTAAAGGAGGACTACTACCATCGCGTATTTGTTAATGAGTACAATATTGGTACTCAGCCTCCATCAGTTGATGAATGCAATACATGCTGAAAGTTGAAATTGGAAATTAATGATCTCAAGAAAACTGATCCCGATTCAGCAAGGCTTCCACCACTGAAGCGAGAACTGGCTGTTCATCTGAAGAAACAGCAAGTCACCCAAAACATGATGAAGAGCTGTGAAGGAAATATAGATGACAATCTTGCCGTTATTACAGTCAACCTACAACAAGGCCTGCCAACTCCTCGACTGACATGTAATGTTCAGTACTACAAGAGAAAAATGTGGACGTATAATTTTTGTGTTCACAATGTCCAAACAGGTGCGTCTACTATGTATGTTTGGGATGAAAGTATCGGCAAACGTGGATCTTGTGAGATAGCTTCATCAGACTCTACCTTGAAAATTTTGTCGATGAAAACGTCACGTCCGTCATTATTTCTAGCGATAATTGCCCAGGTTAAAATAAGAATTTGAGTGTTGTTTTAAGGAACTTGCGTCTTATTCATAAAGGCCGGTTCCAAAGTATTCGTCATGTTTTTTTTTTATGTCAAGGCATTTAATGATGGGATGTGACAGGGACTTTGGACACATAAAGCGTAAAATCACGCACTGTGAGGTGTTTTCAAAAGACCATTACATTCATTGCATCGAAAATACCAGACAACGAAATCGGTTTCGTGTAGTTTCTGTTACTAGTGAGATGATTAAAGACTTTTGTGTGCTTTTCAACAAAAAGACAGCTACTGGGATCAAAGTTTAAGGATGGTAAGATCTTTGCATTTTCACAGGACTTCAAGATAGGTTTTGAAATCCACCCTCTCTACCTAAATACTGTTCCAACAAAAGTCCAGCTACAAAAAGGAAAGGGCACCAAATACAATGCACATAGTTTCAACATTAGCTCAGTTGATCTTCCGCCAAAGCACCGTGGATATTTCAAACTCGCAGAAGCAAAACAGCGTGACCTAAAATACCTGTTGCCTTTTGTACCAATGCCGTATAAATCGGTTTTGGAGCAAACGATAAGAAATGGCGGTATGAACGATTTTACAGAGTTCGAGGATGCAGCTGATGACATTGTCGACTTAAACTAAAGCAGACTCGGTGACTGCAGGCATGCTGTTTTTTTTTGCGTGGTATTCTTGTTTCTTATTTGTGTAATTCTCGGAAGAGGAAAGAAAAATATTAAAGGGCGTTTTCCAGACTGAACATTGAAGGGTGATTATTTAAAGTGGCAATAGGCAGAAACTAATGCGTTTTGCATAATTATTTAAATTCAAAGTTTGCACTCAAAGAACTCGTTTTCCAATGCTAATGTACATATTCGCCCTTACTATCCTGAAAGCATTATCCGATTTTAAACTTGATTTCCGAACACTTTGCTTTTCATATTCGCCCTTGCTCCCCCCAGCTCCTGATATCTATTCCTTGTGTTCTACCCGGAAGAATGCCCAAAGCGAGTAACACTTCGTAGCAAAGAAAATCTTCCGTTATGACCCGAATGAAGTATAAAACTTGCGTCAAGTAGTATCAGTTGATTCATCCAAAGCGATTGAGTAATATATATTTTCCTTTTGGAGTATTGTGTGAAGTTTTTCTGTTACGTTGAGGGCTAATTCATGCTGCCAATCAGTTATTGTACTCCTTGAAAGAGGCAGCTGGTTGTATTTTGAAATGTTATCGGGGTCTAAGAATCAAACAACTTTGACAATGTATTCTTTTACGATTTCTACATCGCTGAATACTTCCCCCACCCCCTCCTTCTGGAGTACATAAGTTGTTTCAGTGGCATTATTTTCAGGTCTCATTTCTGCAATGCAACCTTTCACACCTCTCCCTTTAATTTGAAATATTTGTGGTCTTTATAAGTGGCATAATGCTGATGAACACTGCGTTCCTTCAGTGTTGATATTGCAGTATCACAAAGCAAGCAAATCATCTTATCTTTAGCAGAAGCAAGATAATATTGCAGTGGCCAAATCCTCATTAAAAGCTCAGTTTTCTTCCTTCAACGTTCTCTTGGTCTTTGACAGGATGTACTGTTAAGCAGATAGAATAAAAAATATCACCAAGCAAATACGCGGATACGGTGAGGCTGTGTAACTATTCTCAAATTCACTTGAAACAAAGACACGTGCACCATTTTCAAAGGCTGATAGTAGACTGGAGTCCCCCACGGACCCTCCCCTCGGGCCATAGTGGTGTCAGTCAGGCGGAGAAGCTAATGTACCTTCTAGAGGAGTCGCATTAGAAAGAAATCATGAGGGTAATGGGTGTCAAAATAGCCCTTATGACTTACTAAAGTTTTAATTTTGGCCGTCAGTCTGGGAGCATTATTTCGTTGAATCTTCTTTTGCTCTTTGGTATTTTAAATACAGTCATTTTAAGATTAAAATAAAAATAATAAACGACGAACGAAACCATATTAATAAAAATAAAAGGATTTTTTCTGAAAAATGTGGATCCACTCAAAAGGCTATACTTAATGGCCTAGAAGGCTGCAGGTTCCCTCTCTTGGTCTAGATGCTTCTTTGAATGGTCCATGCTACGTGTGCATCCTTGCAGACTAGGGTGGAGCGAAATTTGCGAATTTTTTATACGACCAAGGGGTATGCCGTATGTGTCAAAAGTTGTGTTTCCACATGCCAATCAAGAGAAAAAAAAATAAAAAAATTCTAATTGTATATCTAGTCTGCGCAATCGCCCGAAAGTTTGAAACTTTTACATAAATCTTACAACATTTCAAAAATGTTCCCATTTTTTATTTAAAGTGCTCTAATGATTGGGTACTGCTAAAGTTTTAGATTTCGATTAGTAATATACACAGAAAAAAAAATTGGGTTTATTAAATGCCATTTGGTGTCTGCGCACAACTCGTGAAATAATCGCAAATTTGCCTAAAGATCAGCTATTACCGCATCCCAAACATGCTCTATACCTTATATCATTCTGTGGGGCACTTTACTTCTTCGTGTAGCTCTTCGCTAGCTGTAAAAACAACTACCCATGACTCACCACTTGGAGGTGGCTACACTTCGAGTCCCACCCATGCCCACCCAGCCTTTGGGGCACTTTTTAACTCATGCTCCATATTGACACTTCGTATCAAACGTTGGCATTATTTTTCTGTCAAGAAGAGTTGCTCGTATTACGCCGCACTTCGGATGACGCTGTTGTAACCTCTTTAACACATCCTTCCACTGCTTGTGTGTGTGATGGTAAATGAAATAATTTCGTAGGGAAAACTTCTTCAGTGTCTTCTTCCAGCAATCTGCATAAGTCTGAGTCGACTACACCCATGGTAATAGGAGGCTCTGTAACTTTAAGGTTTTGCCAATAAACGATGTGAATGTAATCAAAGTTTATTACCAGTATATCAAAATTTTTTATGACAGGACCAGTATTTTTTCTTGCAGCAAGTATTATTTTTACAGCAAGCTTACGAATACGTTGTCGGTCGTCATTTAGCATGGCTAGCAATACATTCTCCGGATGAGCAAAGTAGCCGTTCCTTTGGATGACTTTCTGAAAAGTGGCTTTTACAGGACTCTCCAACTGTGATACAAAGCACTAGCCTTGTATCACAGTTGGGTTGCATTTTTTTTTTTTTTTTTTTATTTTATTTTTTTTTTATTGGAGGTTTAACGACCACCGTGAGCAACTCAATGGGCTATAAGCAGTCGCCCGTCCCTAATTTAGGGTCACTGGTTCCAGGGAAGGGAGAGAGCCAGTGCCGTAAGACAAACACAACATCCATGCCTGACCGGGATTCGAACCCGGACCCCTTACGGACGAATGATCAGAGGCCAACGCCTTAGACCACTGCGCCACCGGGGCGGCGTTGCATTTTTTAGTGAACCATGCAGGGGCATAAACTGTCATTACAAATGTTGCCAAAGCTTTTAGGCTGTCAGATGGGCATTCACATCCCACATAAAGGCGTAATATGCGGTTGGTTGTTGTCAGCCATCTACTGCGTGTGATAATTTTCCCGGACTCCGACTTGCTATATCTGCTGCGCATTCTCCACTTGAAATTGCTAAGCAAATATCAAGCAAATATCAAGCAAATATTTCTGGTCATTGCTTGGGTCTGAAACGTTTGTATTTAAATCATTCAGTGGAAAATATTTTTTTCCAAATTTAACGGGTGGACGAAGATAGTAAGATAGATAGGGGACAAATCCGGAAGGCTTTTACTAATTGGTCCCGTATAGCCACAAGGTCCAGATATTTTGCCATCTCTGTTTTTCATATGACGTAACGCTAGCTCATTAGAATGTAGCTGACAGATTATCCACTGCAGTGGCCTTTGCAACTTTTCTTCTATTTGTCGAATAACTCCAGACTTTTACCCAGTGTTAGTAGGACAACCATCATAACCAATACACCGGAGCTGGGAAAAGTCGACGTCTATCAACTGTTAAAAAGTATTATCTATCAAGTGCTCAAAAATGGCATTCGCCACATTTTTTTCACAACTGGATCGCGCCGTAGCGGGATCAAAATACACTGGCGGAAAGTAAAAAAAGAACACCAAGAAGGAGACGTCTGATACCAACGAAATTTATACAGCATAATAACGGAATACAGAGGATAACGCGATCAAAACATTATGGCAAAATACAGCTGAATTTGCTGGTAAACTGAAAAATAACATTTCCATGTAACATGGTTAGTACGAGGTTGAACCGCCATGAACTGCGTCACACTGTGCAATTCTGGCATGGAGTCTGTCGTACAGATGCTGGATGTAAGTTTGGGGTATTGAGTTCCAAGCATCCTCAACCTGGACGCGTAAATCGGGGATGGTCGTGGAGACCGGATAAGTCGTTGTCCCATAAAATTCCACACGTGCTCAATGGGGGATAAATCCGGTGAACGTGCAGGCCATGGAAGTTGTCTCACACCCTGAAGTGCATGTTGAGTTGCACGTGCCGTGTGTGGGCGTGCGTTTTCTTGCTGGATAACACCACGATGGACCGACCTTACAAATGGCACAACAACGGGCTGAATGATGTTGTTGATGTAGGAGGTGCTGTTTAACGTACCCGGTACAAACACTAGTTGTGTACGGGAGTGATAGCTGATCGCTCCCCACAGCAGGAGACCAGATGTAGGCCCTGTGTGTCGCTGGAGGATGCAAGAAGGGTGGAGACGCTCCCCTGTGCGTCTGCGAACACGCATACGGCCATCGGAGGCTCCCAAGCAGAATCTGCTTTCATCGCTGAACACGACAGATCGCCATTGCGTTCTCCAGTGCAGACGTTGACGACAACACTGCAGCCGTTCCTGACGGTGAGCTGGAGTCAGAGGTACACATGCCAGAGGCACACGTGCACGTAGTCCTGCATCCAGTAGAAGGTTGCGGATTGTTCGCACAGTCACCTCAGGTGCAACGGCAGCTCGGATTTGCGTCGCAGTGGATGTTCTGCTTGACAACGCCACTCTTCTTATGCGTCGATCGGTCAGCTCATTAGTCCGTCTGTGACTCCCGGTTCCACGTCTTCTCGTGTGGGAATGTTCCTCGGACCATCTACGCCACCACCGTACCACCACCGATACTTCCCGTCCAATTCGCTCAGCAACACGACGATACGACCACCCGGCCTCGCGGAGTCTGACTAGACGACCTCGCTCAAAGTCCGATAACTGCTGAAATCGTACACGTCTTCCATGTCCAGGCATAGCAGCTTCTTTAGGGTTTTCGCACGTGTCCGTACGCCCACGACTGATTACATTCATTTCGCCGTACTCCTTAAATACCACCGACGATAATTTGCACATTATGCCGTTCTGTGGCGTAAGCGCTCACCGGTTGGTCCCGAAATTAACATCAAACCTACGTAAACTCGACTCCATTAACATATGCAGATTTCATGATCGTCCGCCAATTCCTTCTTGGTGTTCTTTTTTCACTTTCCGCCAGTGTATTTAGATCCTGGTTCTTCTATAACGATAAATGTTCCTCTTGCCGAATTTTTCGCGGTGTTTTTCCATCTTCAGATGTTTCATCTTTCCTAACGTCAAAACATAATGCTTTAATTGTACGATCATTAGCCGATTGTTCATTCTGCAAAACAGTGCGATTTTTCATTCGAGCTCTCATGACTTTACTTTTGTCAATCACAAGTGAAATGTTTGTTAACGAAACGTCCTGGTTTATGTCATGGAGTACAGCAGAAGCAAATGCAGCAGCTGAACGATCTGATATTCCGCACCTGGCATAAGTTTGAGCAAATTTTCGAAGATTGACTCTGGTTTCACATGATGGACTAGGAAAAGACGAAAAGCCTTGATTTTTTTCGCTATCTTCATCAATTTCGCCGTGTTCTAAATCGTGTGTACCTTCATCTTCATTGGTGAATTGCCAGTCTGCCGCCCCGGTGGCGCAGTGGTCTAAGCGATGGCCTCTGATCATTCGTCCGAAAGGGGTCCGGGTTCGAATCCCGGTCAGGCATGGATGTTGTGTTTGTCTTACGGCACTGGCTCTCTCCCTTCCCTGGAACCAGTGGCCCTAAATTAGGGACGGGCGAGTGCTTATAGCCCATTGAGTTGAGTTGCTCACGGTGTTCGTTAAACCTCCAATCAAAAAAAAAATTGCAAGTCAGGTGTGACACGGGTGTGTTAGCACATTTGTCGAAGACATATATCAAGTACGATTAAACCTATAAATCAAAGAAAAAAATTAGTCCTCAAAACTTTTGAGTTCTTTAAAAAGGGCTGATCTTTCAGGCAAATTTGCGATTATTTCACGAGTTGTGCGCACAGGGCAGGCTCAATAAAATTTAGGGCATGCTCAAAAAAGCTATATACTTTTTACCCTTTTTTTGAGCATTACTGAAATTTTACAAATTTCAACCCAGACTAAGTACCTTATCTAGGTACATCAGGTACAAAAGTACCATTTGTGATTAACATAAATAAAAAACAATAAATATTTTGTAAAATAAAAATACATTTATAATCGTTGCTTACCAATAGAAAATCAAAATAGTTGTAGTCATTGGTTATTTTGACCATTAAATTTCCTCAAAAGTAAGTCCATGTCAAGAGTATATGTGCGGTTTTGTTCGAATGCAAGAAGAGTCAAATTCGACATTCGTTGATGGCACATCAAAAGCCACTGTGGGCAGTTAATTCTCTTTAAAACAGAAAAGTTGGATTAACAAATAGCCGTACTACAGCCGAAAGTCCTGGCTGTGGCCAATAAATTATAAATATCTCTGAAGACTACTCGCTGCTTAAAAAGTTTCATCAAAAATGACTGAATTTTGGTTTTCTTTCTTCTGGGTTTGTATGAATCTGTTGACTACTGCAATTTCTTCTGGAGATGGAAGTTTGATACCTAAAATTTGCAAATATTTGACTTTGTCTAAATCAATATTTTCGTCTTCAGCACTAGAAACTGCAATTAGGAGTTTTTCATTTTCTACGAATCATTGGTTGTACAGGCACAAATTCACTTAGGGCAGGCTATGCCTGCCCTGGCGTCTTCCTGGCTACTGCCCTGTGTGCGCAGACACCAGATGCCATTTAATAAACCCATTTTTTTCTGTGTATATTACTAATCGAAATCTAAAACTTTGGCAGTACCCAATCATTAGAGCACTTCAAACAAAAAATGGGAAAATTTTTGACATATTGTAAGACTTTTGTTAAAGTTTCAAACTTTCGGGCGATTGCGCAGACTGAAGATATACGATTAGAATTTTTTTTTATTGTTTTCTCTTGATTAGCATGTGGAACCACAACTTTTGACACATACCCCTTGGTCGTATAAAAAAATTCGCAAATTTCGCTCCACCCTTGCAGACATCTATCTGCATCCATTCAAGGCCATCATGCACCCACAGTGCAATGGACCCTTCCCACAGAGCCATGATGACTAGAACAAGGTTAAGAGCATTTCACAGAATTTCCCACTCTGGAATAGGTTCCTCATTCACAAACACCGTAGAAAATCTTTGGGATGCTGTACAAAGATCTGTTGAAGCATCGGTTCTTCCACCCAGGAATGTGGTGGAATTAAGGGCAGCAGTGTAGCAAGAATGGGTGGAGATATCTGTGGAATGCTTCCGTGACCGATGTCTCATCATGTGACTGCTCTTATCTGGCAAAAGGTGGACCTACCCACTACTAGGTAGGTATCCCATAATTTCTGTCATCATATGTACTGTTAAAATAGTGGGGACCAATGTGCTTGAACTGCTTTTGCAATGGCCCTGTCTTGTCTAGCCATGTCAACAAACTTTTATTCTATTTTTTTTGATTGGAGGTTTAACGACCACCGTGAGCAACTCAATGAGCTATAAGCAGTCGCCCGTCCCTAATTTAGGGTCACTGGTTCCAGGGAAGGGAGAGAGCCAGTGCCGTAAGACAAACACAACATCCATGCCTGACCGGGATTCGAACCCGGACCCCTTACGGACGAATGATCAGAGGCCAGCGCCTTAGACCACTGCGCCACCGGGGCGACTTATTCTATTGTGAACATCAGGGATATTCCAAGATGCCATCTTCAAGAGAATTCAGAATCAGGAAAGACATTCAACAATCTGAGCGTCCATAGAAAGGAAAATGGTTTAGTGTGCTACAGGATGCTATTTGGAACCTGGGTGCATAGATGACTTGTTACACACATCTCCAACAAAGGGTGCACACCCCAAATAGGAAAAGTCCTGGAAACAGCATCAATGCCAAGTGTGTCACTATTGACATAGATCGTAGCCTACGTAATAGAAGGATGCCTGTCGTTTTTCGAAAAACTTGAAGTTTCTGATTTTGGCCATGAGTGGCGCTAACGATCCGTTCAAACTGTAGCCTACATACAAACAATTCCCGTCATTTCAGGCCGTTGCTTCACGTGGTTTGCCATGCTTTGAGCTCATTTCGTTACCCATGGATGAAGCTCGCATGTTTCAAATTATTTCTGCTTGTGATTTACTTCAAATAAGTACTTAGCCCCCATTTGTTTGACTGTCAGTAGTTACGTTACAATGGTGCTGTGTTGTGTACCTTTCTGTCCGTCAAACACTTTACGTGACGTCGTGAGAAAATAAGAAACTTTGCTGTCAGACAAGTTTTTGAAAAACGACATGCATCCTTCTATTATGTAGGCTACGCTTCAAGGCATCGCTCGTGGACGCATGTTGACTAACACTTTACTACTGCAAAATCCAGTACAGTAAATATCAAGTTTTTTTTTTGTTGATTGGAGTGGTTTAACGACCACCGTGAGCAACTCAATGGGCTATAAGCAGTCGCCCGTCCCTAATTTAGGGTCACTGGTTCCAGGGAAGGGAGAGAGCCAGTGTCTTAAGACAAACACAACATCCATGCCTCACCGGGATTCGAACCCGGACCCCTTCGGACGAATGATCATAGGCCAGCGCCTTAGACCACTGCGCCACCGGGGCGGCGAATAAATTTCCCCTGCCATGTTTACTGCAAATGACCATAGCCCCCTTCCCCCATAATATATATATATATATAAAAGCTGACAAATTTTGAATTTTCTTGTAAAATACTTCTTTACTGTTTTCGAACCATTTTTTGTCGCGATTTTAAAAAATTGGTTTTATTTATTTCGGTTTCTTAATACTCAGGTATTTTTTCAGTGGCATTGCTATTGTGTTTGGACGCTATAGTTACCTTCCAAAGGCACCCCTGCCGCCACGGTGGCGCAGTGGTCTAAGCGATGGCCTTTGATCATTCGTCCGTAAGGGGTCTGGGTTCGAATCCCGGTGAGGCACTGGCTCTCTCCTTTCCCTGGAACCAGTGACCCTAAATTAGGGACGGGCGACTGCTTACAGCCCATTGAGTTGCTCACGGTGGTCGCTAAACCTCCAATCAAAAAAAAAAAAAAAAAAAGGCACCCCAAATAAAAATAACAATGATAAATAAATTAAAAGTAATTAAACTCAATCGCTGGCAATGTCCCACCCCAGTAGTGTTAAAAAATTAAGTTTTTAATGATGACCGTACCTCACTCCGCAGTCAATTTAATTTTTATTTCGAAAATTAACTCTTTCAGTTTTTTTTTGTCGATCGACGCCCCCAAGAAAATGTCCATAAGATTTTTTTCTTCTTGAATATTTTAAGCGTAGCCTACGTTTTCAGTAACATAACCTAAAAGTCTGCCGTTTTCCGCTACAACCGTCGATCCTGTATGTACGGATCAGTACTGCCATCTGGCGTCCGTTTCCAAGGAGTTTTGTTCCATGCTTGGACAAAGGAAATTCGGGGAAAACGACAGGCATCCTTCTATTACGCAGGCTACGACTAGATGCTCTACACCAGGGATCACCAAACATATGCCTGCAAACATCTTGAAGTATTTTCAAGCCCCCACATAAAAAAATACTCATATTTTAAAATAAGAGAATGCAGAGAGTGAGAAACAATTTACTAAACTCGGTTACAGCACTTATGTATGACTTGTCAACATATAGATGCCATACAGTTTTGCTGTCTCTCAGCCTTAAGAAAGCTTGAAAATTACATTGTGCTGGAACAGGAATCGAACCTGCATCTTTTGATTTAAATTTGTTTCTGGGTGATCCAATTTTCAAGTTTTCTGAAGGCTATGGCTATATGGGCTATAAGCAGTCGCCCGTCCCTAATTTAGGGTCACTGGTTCCAGGGAAGGGAAAGAACCAGTGCCGTAAGACAAACACAACATCCATGCCTCACCGGGATCCGAACCCGGACCTCGTTCGGACGAATGATCAGAAGCCATCGCTTAGACCACTGCGCCACCGGGCGGCTGCTTTTTATGCATTTGCAAAAAATAGATTCTTCCAGGGATTCAATTCCCACTGTTCCTTACAGTACTTGTATTGGAGATAAAATTACCCTGGTAAACGATTACATAATTTAAATTACCGTAAAGCAGCTGATTCCAACCAATCTCCACTAAGTTTTCCCAGATGTCGGCCAGTTTAGTTAAAACTGAGACTTTAATACGCAACATCAGTCAGTGATTATATTTCACCTATACCGTAATCTTTGAAATGTAGTTTTTTTGCTCCAAATGTCATTTGTCACCATGGGCGCCTGCAGGAAATTTTTCAAAGGAGGGGGGCGGGGGTCAAGTGTAATTAATTAAGGTTTGGCTAATATGTAGAAAACAGTAATTCGTGAAAATGAAAGATTATTACTACTACTTACTTACTACACTAGATACTACTACTACTATTATTATTAATTGATGCTGCTCTTGAAGAAAGTGTATGTTAGTAATAGTCATGTATTATCATGTACATTGGTAACTGTTTTCAAAATAATGAACAGTGTCGAGCAGGGCCACGCCAAGATTTTTAAGTTCAGCACACACCACCTTGAGCGGAACTTGTTCGGGCGTACTACCTTACAATTCACTAGGTTTTCCGCTTTAACTTTATCGTTTTCCAATTCCTAATTTCCAATAAAATTGGGATATTAAATTAAACACCCCAAACTCCATCTTTCCTTGTGGTCCAGTTCTGTGAGTGTAAAAATATTATTAATAAATAAAATAAAATAAAAATAAAGGGAAAAATAATTCTACATGAGGGGGGGGGGTCAAGTGACCACACCTATCGGCGCCCATGTTTGTCACATAAGCATAGCAAATGGTAGAGAGCAAAAGTTGGCCGCAGAGAGCAAAGTGAGTTGCAGAGTATGTTGTCCCAGATGTACGAAGTTTGCATGAAATTCAAACTGACTATAAATAAGGGAAAAACAAAGTTATGGTTTTTGAGAGAGGAACTGGTAGCACTGAATGTAATTTAAGACTAAATGACAGTGATTGGCCAGTTGAGTGAGTTTGTGTATTTAGGAAGCATATTTGACAGAGAGAATAAATTGGATGGTGAAATTAGTAGGTGAGTGAATTCTTCATTGAAAGTCATTACTGCTCTGGGAGGTTTTTGCAGGAATGATGGGTTCTCAAGAGAGTCCTGTATGGCTGTGTATGAAAGTATAATTGTTTCCACTCTGATGTATGGCAGTGAAACCTGGGTACTACAGAAAAGACATAGGAGTCGTTTGTGTGCTGAAGAAATGCGTTACTTACTGGGGGTTTGTGGCACGACATGTTCTGATTGCGTGAGGAATGAAGATGTGTTGCAGTTGTGTGATGTGAAGCAAAATGTTGTTAGCAAGGTGGAGACTAATATACTTCAGTGGTTTGGCAATGCTGAAAGAATGAGTGATGAGATGCTTACTAAGAAAATCTTTTTAGCCCAAGTGGCAGGAAGGAAAGGCAGAGGAAGGCCAAGGAAATCATGGGAGGATCAGATTCAGGAGTGTCTGCATGAGAAAAAGATTATGGGTATGAAGTATAGATCTTGTGTATGACGTGTAATGGATGTCAGTGAAGCTGGAGCTGTATGTCAAGATCGCTAAAAATGGAGAAGTTTGATACGGCAACACTAAGTAAAAATTACCTGGTAGTTTGCATTTCTTTTTGGAGCTAACTTCTGAATCTCAGAGAACAGCTTAGTGATATATATATATGTATGCATGAAATGGCAATGAGCTGGACATACTGCCAGAAGGGCAGATCATCGATGGACAGCCGAAATTTTAGATTGGATTCCAAGGGACAGGAAAAGACCCAGAAGAAGACCACATGGGAGATGGGTGGGTGAAATTCAAAAGTATGCAGGAGTGACATGGAGGAGACTGGCACAAGACAGACCGTTGTGGAGGAAACTTGGGGAGATCTTCGTCCAGCAGTGGATTGATAATGGTTGACAATGATGATGATGATGTTGTATGCATAGCAAATGACATTCAGAGTAACAACAATGTTTCCATCTATTAGTGATAAATTATGCGTACGTGTTTCCGGAATAAAACTGAAGTGCACTCACAAGTGTTAAATTTAATTTCACTTAAGTTAAATCATATAAATACTGTGTGCAACACAGTATGCAACATAAGTACTATATTTTTGCATTCAAATCTTTAAATGTAAAACCCTTAATAAAGGTGTTACTCTTTTGTTCCCATGACCATTTCATTAATACCAAAACTAATGCACTAGCAGAAAGACTTTAGCAACCCCCGACATATACCATATTTTGTTACTGTGCCAAATGCGAACTATTTTCACCAACTATATCATGATATTTTAACTTTGGTGTCCCGGAGTGCATATATATCAAAGATTAGTCAATAGAAAATCAACATATTATCAATATCTATTTTATTATTCATTTGTTGTTTTATCTCTCTATACAGACATAAATTACATTGCTGAGCCTTAGGGAAAAAGAACTCTCATTGCTTTTCCCCCCATGATTTTAAATACAACAGATGTAGAGCTGAATAAATGGTGGTATAACCATGTAATAAAACATGAAACAAATTCAACCATATGAAATAAAGTAGGAAAAATTAGTTTTGATTAAAACAATTCTTGAGTATATTTCTCATCTATGCTACAGTAGGGAAAAAATACTGTAAATGCACTCATGATAAATTGAAGTTTCAACTATTATAAAAACTATACACTAACATTTTGATCAAATATAGTTTTAGTTTGTGAAATAACGAGTTGCTTATGGAATAATATTCTGCATAGTCTCATAATTTGTGCAAATAAAAAAAGGACTTTCTTATTTGAAAATAAAAAAAAGGCGATTACACCAAAAATTTGATTTACTCAACATATTTAGCAAACTGCTGCTATTGTAAATGTGTAAAATGGATACAAGTCTTTGTTAAATTTATACATGCTAATTCAACAACATGCAGAGATGAAATGGAATATAACTGCTAACTTTAACACTAATGGTAAAAAATGAAATGTCATAATTTAACCATGCGATTGTGAGTCTTGCTTGCATTTCAACATGCTCAATAACATATGACTAGGAAGAGTAAGCTTCTCCATTATGGCATGTTACATTTTGTATATGTACTTTCTTTTGAAGGTCACTTTGTTTCTGTACTCAATAAAAATTTTAACCTTAGCTTCTTCAGGATACTGGGAGGCATACAATGGTGTCTAAAACTAAAAGTTTTCAGGAGCTGATCTTTAGTTGGTACTGAATGTCAGTTAATAAAAATACAATAAAAATAATGAAATTCATCCTGAATAGCCAAAACTTTTAAAATCTACAAATGCAAAACATTTCTTATTTTTCACTGTACAATGGGTCTTCTTTTATCTGAAGTGAACATTTTAATCAACAGGGCTGTGATGAAAGAGAAAATATTAGAAGTACAAACATACATTAAAGTTTAAAATGGTCCAGTACAAGTTATTATATCTCCTAAATTTTGGTGGTGGTTAGAAACTTATACATAAAAGAATAGCTTGGTTTACAGCAATGAGCACATGCTAAAATTGTGTTTTACTTTTAATATTCATTTGCAACACAGGCTTCCATATTGCTTTAAAATGAAATAAAAGTACTACTGTAATCACCCCTATGACTACAGTGTTACTATCATCTGATACACATGGGCAAAACATAAAACAATTTATTATGTTATCAGTATTATATAAACATACCATCTGAAATTGCAATTTTTAATGCCACAGGCATAAGCAATACTGAACTGATGATGTAATGCTATTACTTTTCTTCATTTCACATATCTTTATACAGACATGTACTCTCCTTTGAACTTCTTTGCTTCCAGCCTTACATTATATAATTTAAATGGAAATTTATTAATTTATTTTACTACAAAATCGTAACAAATTATTTGGATTAAGTTACATGCAATTTCAATTATCAAATTATTTGGAATTAAATTTGGTACAATTTTAATTACCAAATTATATAGAATTAGGAATAATTTTCCAGTAAAGTAAGTGAATTAATGTTTCTATTTAAATTATTGTATAATGTAAAGAAGTTTTTGGGGTATGTAATAATATAATGCATGTAATAATATAATAAAATGAAGGCAAATAATGGTATTACTTCACTAGTTCATTATTGCTTATGCCCATGGCATTAGAAATTGTAACTGTAGATGCAATCGGAAAACAGATTGAAAACTAACAAATTTACAAAAGATAACATATGGATACTTCAGATAAAAACTGCAACTACAATAAATTTCAGATAAGAACAGAAATAGATGCAACACTTTCATTCTGATCTTATACGTAGCAAATCTACTTTTTTTTTCTTTTTGCATGCAGAGTATAATTTTTTGTATCTATTATTTTATTAGTTTTCTCACTTTCCCAATGAGTATAACAAGGCAGAACATTGGACACACATTGAAATAAGAGATACAGTGTTTTGAAAGGAACACAAACTGTAAATTCAGAGATAAAAAAAATATATTATTTTGATCATTCTAACCTTTTGCCAACATATCTGGCTTGAATGTCTAAATACTTAGTCAAACAGCTAAAAACATATTACTGAAGGGTTTGCTGCTGATAAGCAACAATTCAACTGGTTTTAAATTCAGTTACATGTTTAATAGTCATTAAGGCAGCAAATAAGACAACAGCAAGTGACTTAAGGTATAACAGATATGGTCTTGTAGACCAGCCAAAACACAATTACAATATTTGTTAAGAAATAATCCTATGCTATTAAACAAGAAAAAAAATGAAAAAGTAAAGAAAAGCAAACGAGAAAAGAACAGCACACAACAGAAATTGCCTTCCAGAAAGCATATAACCTTATGGCATTTTCTTGATAGCCATTTCTTCAAAAATGCAAAGAAAAATGACGAAGTGTAACTAAAAATGAGTACACATGATGATTGAAGTTGGTGCTGAGGTGGCAGGCATAAAATAACAATGCACAAGCACAACAAATCATTCAGGATCAGGACAAAATATATAAAGGGCTCTGTGGAGACAAGTTGAAGCAGAAATAAAGAACGTAATCCCAGAGTTGTATAAAAATAAAATGTATCTGCGTACACAACCATTGAAAGAGAAAACTTGCTGCAAACCCACAAATCACACACAAGATAACAGTAGAATAAGGTAATTTAAAGAAAAATTAATAAAACAATAAATAATTATTAGAACATTACAGATTTCAGTGAGGACAAAACAAGTACATTACAACTGAATGTGCAGCAATGTGTGCGAAATAGACTTTAGGGCAAAATATTAAAGTACTGAACTATGAACCTCATAAAAACAAAAGACTAATTAAGGAAAGTTTTTATATCTAGAAAAACAGTTCCATTAATGATCCTCAAAAAATTATAAATAGCATTTTCAACATCTTAATTCAAAAATAGTAGACTTACAAAATACATAAAGAAATTATTTTAATTGAATAAACTGGCAACTGCAAGAAGAACCTGGCAATAAAATTTAAATTCTTTCTGTGTAAACAAAACTTTTTTGATGCAGTTCCTATACGTTGATACCAGGCCTTGATAAAATCTGGAGGCCAGAAAAGTCTGTAAAAACAAAAGAACTCAGAAGATGTGACAAATAAGTGAAAGTACTTCAGATTAAAATAGAATTAAATATATTTATCGGAGTGAAGCCTTGAGTAAGTGTTTTAATTGCTGTAAATAACATTTTTTTAAATCTACCAGCAAAAACTATCTGCAAAATCTGGTCCTAATTTACAAACTATCCGCATACATGTGTACCTCTATATTCTACTACTCTGGGCATTCCTTGGACATGTTATTAGAAAGTTTGCCTTAAGAAAAATAAACAGGCTGTGAAGAGGATTGTATGCCATATGCAGTGAATATGCAATATCAACAAGATGAACTAATAACTGATTTGCAACCAAACCACAGTTGAAGTAACACTGGCATCCTACAATACACTCAGCCACTAACAATTTAATGCTTGGCCTGTTCGTTAAGAGCCTTTTGTCCTATACTGTGACGGTCCCAATATCAGTGAACACATAGCGCTGCTAGTCTTCACTGGTCTCATGACAGAGAACAGAGGGACAGGCAGTAATACTATTAAGCCATGTGACAAAGTTCAAACGCAGTCTTTATTACATCTCACTCAAAAAGACACTCTTTGTGATTATGAAAAGAATGTACTAAAAACCATGGAACATTTTTGCTATCAAGAATGAGTGAAAATACCAAAATTACATAAAGAATACCGAAAAGATTACTTTCTCATAAATACTTCACAAATGGTGTAAAGATAAAAGTGTTCCAATGTAGAAAAATTAATTTGTTTTAATAGCTGTTTTGCATTATGATTTATTCATGAGAATGCCTTTGATGTGCATACCCTCTACCAACACAAAGTGTTGCATGAATATTCAATCCTATTCACATCAAAAACCTCAAAAAAAAAAAAAAAAAAAAATTAAATTCTTTCTTGTCAAGTAATTTTATTTCCTATACTTCCAATGGAAAAACTTCTGTACACATTTTCTTCACAATTAATGCATTCCCAAGGATGAAAATCTTTTAAAATATTGGCATTTTTGAACTTCCCTTTTTGTTGGTAAAGTTCGATTAACACTTACCGCACGTGGGGCTTGGCTTTCAATTCTTATTTCCGTTCTGTGGATGCGGCATGGGGGCTTTCATTTAGTTGCGGGTCCACTTCATTTTTTTCCCCGTTGGTATTTATCTGGCCTCGTCATTAAATGAGTTTTTTCCCTTGCTGCCTCCTCATTTACTTCGATAATTTTTCATAACCCTAGTACTTTCGGTAATATTCCATTACCGTCATCGAGGGGACGTTTTGCTCAGACTGGCACGGACCGTGTCAGCTGGGCATTTCGGTGGTTCTCGCGGGCTGCTTCTGTCATCGGCTATCGCTTCTTCTTGGGCGTTATGGCGCCATCTCTTGTTGGTCACTGATCTCATTTTTCGAACTTTTTCATTTTTTTGCTCAATTTTAATTAAATTTCTCCAGCTGTTTCTCAAAATATTAGGGTCATTACGGTTGCAAACTTTTGCCCTATTTTTTTCAATCATTACCGACTCTGCTATTCTGAGGTGTTTTTCGGATTTACAGCTTTTAATGATTTTTATATTTTCGAATTTAGGAAATTTTTGGTTATCCAGACAGTATTGAATAAGTGCTGTTTTTTCTTCTTTTTTCTGCCAATTTTTTACGTGTTGTTTTAATCTGTGTTTAAGCTTATTTTTGGTACTTCCTATATAAGCCATTGGAGGATTTTCAGTAATAGGAATTGAGTAAATACCTGCTTTTTCTAACATTTTTATTTTTTCATTATTTTTTATTACCATATTTTTTGATGGTATTTACTTTTCCTCCAATTTGAATGTTATGCTTTTTACAAATATTATTAATTTCATTAGTAGTACCTTTAATGTAAGGAAAACCATTTAAATATTTGACTTCTTTTTTATTTACTACAGCATTATTTTTTTATTTTCTTTATTACTTCTGTGTTCCATTTTTTTATTAAATGGTTTAGAAAACCAAAGCTACCTGCAATTTTTTTTATGAATTTGATTTCTTCATTGATGAACTGGCTGTTTTCAGAGTGCGCGTATATGCTCTTTTTATTAAGGTTTTTAGACTATTGCATTTTTGAGGAATTGTACGGGATTAGGACCGGAACAAATGAACTTTTTCGATAAACCTTGTATAGTAACTTATCTGTGGATTTGATAACTTGTACGTCCAAAAAGGCTATTGCATTATTTTTTTCTATTTCAACAGTGAGTTCTATAGTTGGATATAAAGAGCTGTAACATTTTGTTAATTTTCTTAATTCTTCTTCGTTCAGTTTTGATAGAATGAAAATATCATCCACGTATCGACAGTACACTTCTGGTTTTTCTTCCATACGATGCAGGACATTTTCTTCAGTTTCGTTCATCACAACCTCAGCATATAAAGTTGATAATGGTGAGCCCATTGGGCCTCCTGAATTTTGCTTGAATATTTTGTCCTTGTATGTAAAAATATTATTTTCATATAAATAGAATAAAACTCTTTTGAATTCATGAATTTGTGTGTTATTTAAAATTTTAAGATTTTGCAACTTCTTAATGATAATTTCAACAGCTTCTGGAACAGGAGTGCTTGGATATAATGCTTTAACGTCCATGCTTGCCATATTTAAGTCCTTTAGGCCAGTTTTTACATTTTTAATTTTCTCAATAAATTCTTGACGATTATGGGCAAAACACGTAACAATATTAACAAAGAAAGGTGACTTGATCACGCTAGTTACGTTAACTAAAACTTTTACAAACAGTTCGTAAGTTGGAAGCTTTCGACCTTATCTTAGGTCTTCATCACGCCAATGGAGGACTAAGATTGTTGCCAGATTCTACATTTGAATTTTTCCTATTTTTGTTGCCAAAACTTAGAATTGATCTCCAGATTAACGGAATGTAGAGAGGAGATTCGGAGTTGCAAGTCATTGAGTTGAAAATAATTTCTATGCTTTCACGGTAACGGAGGGCAAAACGATTGTCAAACGAAGCAATTCGTTTTGCTTCGTTCCAGTGGGGAACTGCAGATGTGTCTTCCATTGTCAAAATAGACAAGGCAGTGTTGGGATTGCCTTTCGAAACATCTTTTCTATGTTCTAAAATTCTATGGCTTATGCTCCTGTATGTGCTTCCAATGTATAAGTTATCCCCAGTAGAAGAAGAGATAGGAATGCTTGAAAAGAGATTGGTCCTCAAATGCAAATCCCTGGCAGCCAACCATCCTCATACAGTTGTCTCTACTTCAAACTTCATCCACAACCTTCCTAATTCCTTTCCTCCTTGTGATAATCTGTATACTCTTGATGTAGAATCTTTGTTTCCCTCTGTACCATATTTTGACTCCTACATGCTCCTCATGAAGAAATTGATTCTTCATTTTGAACCCCCCGGTCCTCTTATCAAAGATCTTTATGATTGTTTCCACACTATTCATCAACATAGTTGTTTTGTTTTCAACAAAATTGTGTATAGGCAACAATCTGGTCTCCCCATGGGCTCACCTCTTTCCCCTCTGCTTGCTGAAATCTACATGCAACATATTGAAGTTTCCATAATTCCTCTACACCCTTTTCAACCTTCCCTATGGTTAAGATATGTAGACGACGTTTTCATTAGCTGGCCACATTCCGAGTCTGAGCTACAGATACTGATCAACTCCATTACAGAAAAATTTCCTTCCATTAAGCTCACTATATCTAAGGAAGTAAATCACAAAATTGATTTCCTGGATGTATCTATCTGCAGAAACGCTGATCTCTCCATTACTCGTTCCGTCTATCGAAAACCTTCTGCAGCCACTAACATCATTCCCTACAAATCTTGCACCCTGCATCTCTACAAGCTTGCAGCATTGAAGTCCTACATCCACAGGGCTCATATCATTTGCAACAGCCAACTCTCTCTTCAAGAAGAACTCTCCAAAATTTCTACAATAGCCCTCTCTCATGGTTTCCCTGCTGTTACAGTCAACTCCCTCATAAAGAAATATGAAAACCATTCGAAAATCGAATGCCTCCTTCCTCACAAGAAAGAAGACCTGAAATTCTGTGGTTCTGTTCCTTACCATCCTTCCTATGCTTATAAGTTACAGATTCTTTTTAGAAGTTTTGGTTACCATCTTGCCATTAAATCTACCCCAAACATCTTGAAACTTCTACAAAGGGATAGGGACAAAGTTGAAAGCCTGAACCTCCCAGGAGTTTACTGCATTCCTATCTCTTCTTCTACTGGGGATAACTTATACATTGGAAGCACATACAGGAGCATAAGCCATAGAATTTTAGAACATAGAAAAGATGTTTCGAAAGGCAATCCCAACACTGCCTTGTCTATTTTGACAATGGAAGACACATCTGCAGTTCCCCACTGGAACGAAGCAAAACGAATTGCTTCGTTTGACAATCGTTTTGCCCTCCGTTACCGTGAAAGCATAGAAATTATTTTCAACTCAATGACTTGCAACTCCGAATCTCCTCTCTACATTCCGTTAATCTGGAGATCAATTCTAAGTTTTGGCAACAAAAATAGGAAAAATTCAAATGTAGAATCTGGCAACAATCTTAGTCCTCCATTGGCGTGATGAAGACCTAAGATAAGGTCGAAAGCTTCCAACTTACGAACTGTTTGTAAAAGTTTTAGTTAACGTAACTAGCGTGATCAAGTCACCTTTCTTTGTTCTTTCTCAATAAATTCATACGTATTCTTGATGGTGAACTTGTTGTTCATGAAAAAGGGTGCTAGGAACTTGTAAATGTTTTTTTCTAATGTTATCAATGGTGAGTTTTTTTTTTTGAAACTATCAGTCTCATTGGAGCACCATCTTTGTGCGTTTTTACCTTTGCAACAATACGTGGTATGCCTGCTCCCACTGGTGGAAAAGAGTGCTTGATTTCATCAGGTAATGTGCTATGATTTCTTATATCCGCTAAGAATTTAATTTGGTTATCTGTTAGGTCTTTCTTTATTTCGGTACAATTTAATCCATCTATTGCTGCTGTCATTTTTTGTTCAAATTCATCAGTGTTGAGAATAATGATATGGCCGGTTTTATCTGCTTCACAGAATTTGATATATGGGTCATTTTTCAATTCCAATAGTTGTTTTTTTTTCATATTTTAATTTTTTCTCTATATAGAAGATTTGTTGTTTTTGGCATTATATTCTTTTAGAATAACCCTATATAATTTGTTCTCGACTTCAGTTTTATTCTCTGCGCCTGGTATATTTTTGAGAATATCTTCGAGGCAAGGGATGATTTCTTCAGTACCTCCAATATCGGAAGTAAATTGAATCTTTTAAAATAGCTTCATTTTATAACTTGGAATACTTAATATTTTCTAAAACAGAACCATAATTATGCAATCCAACATTTGTTTGTCTACTGACATCATCAAAGTACAGGTTGCACCACCTTTTTTCTGGTTTCAACCCAACCAAAGAAAAAGTTATTGATTTTCAATATAATTAGAGTTATGTTTTAGAAAATATTAAGTATTCCAAGTTATAATATGAAGTTATTTTAATCTGTGTTCAAATTTTCATCCTTGGGAACACACTAATTGTGAAGGAAATGTGTACAAAAGTTTTTCCATTGGAAGTATAGGAAGCAAAATTACTTGACGTTCACCTTAAATCTGCACATCCACTGCTAAGTTTTTAATCACTCAATATGCATATGTGATGAGATTTAACTGGAATTCAGTTATTTTTTAATTTTATAAAATTTGACCTAAAGAACATTAGCTGTTGCACCTTTTTCTGAACACAAGTAGCCTTTGAGGCATGTTCTTTTTTTTTTTCACAAAGGAAATACCTAGTCAAAAAGGTCTGCATTCTGGAATATACTGTTCAGTTATGATGGATATGTCATTTCATATGGTTAGGAATTTTTCAATAGGAGCCATTCTTCTGCCAGATATCACAGAAAAGGAAGTTTCCACATTATATAGTATATATCAGCCATGTTTCTTTTTTAAGCATAAAAATAGGATAGCTACAGAAACTTTTAATCATCAGTTATGCTACAAGGCCAGAAACGTCTGTAAAAATCAAAATGAACTCAGATTAAACAAAATTTCTTCAAATGGAACTAGAACCAAATGGAGAATTTAATGTATTGTGATCAAAAAGTAACACAACTTCATGGTATAAAATCAGAGTTGCAGAACATTACAATGGCTTCCAGAAGCTTTGAGATACACACACATATTCCTACAATTTCAGTGAATGTCATTAAAATGTACAGTAAAAATAAAAGATTTCTTGTGGAATAACTTTTTTACGGGTCTTATAGAGGTTATTTTTCATGAAAGTTGGTTGTCAAATTTTCGAACTAAAGCCTAGTTTGTCATCAGGACTACGTCACTGGAGTAGTTGCTGCCACTCAGTTGGAAGAGTCCAACCGCAATTATCATTGATTGTGGTACTTCTTCTTCTTGCTATTTCGATCCCTTCTTCTAGCTTCCTTTTACTAAGTTTGACTGGTGGGCGATTATTTTTACTGAGTCCCAATTGTTAAAACTTAAAGTAAAAAGATTTCTTGTTAAAACTTAAAGTAAAAATAAATGAAGGTACTGCAGAATGCAGGCACTTTCTTTTAAAGGCATTGCATAAAATTCTAACTGATAAGATAAATAAATAAATATTAACTTATATTTATGCCTTAATTGAATTAATGAGAAAGATGTTTTTTGAGCAAAATGTTTAGTAGTTTTTTTTCACCCCCCCATTCTCCCCTTCTTGGTCTACTGCCACTGTAAATCACTTGGAGTTTGAGAACTGGTTTGAGTTCTAATGAATTGGCATGAATCAAAACTTTGCTGGTAACAAACACTAATATGATTAATGAAACAAAGAACATCCAGCATGCCCCAATCTGAGGAAGTAGAAATATTTTATAGGTATCCTGTTTCTACAGCTAATACATGTTATACATAGAGAAACTGGTTGTATAACACAGACACCATCTAACAGCAGAGACAGGGATAAAGTGCATTCACTGTTCCAAGGTTCAAGTTGTTCATGAGATTATGTGACAGTTACAATATGCTACCAGTTCAATAATTAAAGATCAATCAGAACATTCAATGAGAAGGACATTACATGTAAACTTCATGCATGTCCTTTGGAATTTGTGTTATCATTCTCAGTGCAGACATGCCAACCTTCAAATTCTGAAAATCAGGAGATTCTTACAGCTCATAAAATCACACGAGCGCTATTTTTATCGATGTTTTCCAGTAGTAGTATTATTGGTCCACTAAAAGTTCTAGAGACAAAAAAACCAACAAAAAACAACAACGCGAAAAGCAATCAATCTCTTCCTACTGAAATTGATTTTTCAGGTACGTAGATTCCACAAGATAATGAAAACGTAAAATGGCCCGCATGTTGTAGTTTTTGGCAAATAAAATAGAAGCCAACTGTTTTTCGTTTCTTCTTTAGGTTGTGCGCGAAGGCGAAAACAACAAAAAACATCATACTAACACCGCCTTTCATTACAAGGCGAGGCCAACTTTTGTCGTTAACTGAATTCGCCACAATGCATGCGGCTTTCTTGAGGCGAAGGGTTGAAAGACTGAACTGCAAGAAAGAAGGCAGGGCAGCTCCCATCTGTCAATTAATTGCTGACCTTCCCCGGCATTCTAGTGCCAGAGTGGGTCAGATCTTTGATGAAGACCTCATATGACAATCAGACTAGGATAAAATTTTTTAAAGCAAATTTTTTCAGACCCATCTCGAACGATTGGTCGGAAGCCATGCTTAGACCACTGTGCCACCGGGGTGGCTTTCTTTTTGCAGATAGGAGGAGAGGACAAGTATGAAACTTATGACTTGTCGCCTTGCATCGACGCAGAAAGAAAAAGATTTCACAGGTGATGATAACATGGATTCCAAGGAATAACATGCATAAAATTTACATTAATTATTTTTATTGAATGTTCTGATCAACCTTTAATTATTGAATTGTTCCTTTGACAACAGATGGAAAAAGTTAAATAGCTTATAGATAACCAAAATTATAAACTTTGTGAAGCTTAAGAACAGCTGCAGAATGCTAAGGTCTTGATCTTGCTAAAGTTGGAATAGTTTCTACAGCTAAAAACTACTAAAACAAAACTAATTAAAATAATTCACAAAGAAAGGATGAAAAAATTAAGACTTTCTGGACTACATTTCTCAAGTCCTAGAAAGAGGGCAAATGTTGAAAATTTAAATGTCCATTTGTAAAAATTTTGGTCTGTGATTACTGCTGCCTTCATAGCCTTTTATATACAAAATTCAGCAGTGTATCAAATTTGTTCAAACATTACTATTAAAATTCCATTGTATTTATAATAACTGTGTAGTATACATGTTTTGCACTGAAAAAAATGCCATGAAGTTATGCAGCTTTCACTTAAAAAGTGTTCTTTCCTAAAGGAACAGAACACCTCTGCAGATCAAATCCAGCTATTAGCAAAACTCATGAAAAGATTTTATGGCTTATTGTTGCAGGGGGAAAGTTATATAGAACAAATAAGTAGTCTTTACCACTTCTTAATACCAATTATGTTTAAAGAGCCTTGCAAACTGCTAGGGTGGGGTGGGGATGGCACAAAAAAACAACAACAAAAAAAATTGCAAAGATTTTGAAGACACTTCCCTACCAATATACAGCTGCATCTACATTTTATGCACTATCTTCTCCAGTGGATGAATGAACTCCCCTTTACTCCCAATTGAACATCTTAAGAATATTACCGATGAGTTACAAAAATTCTTCACCAAAGATGTCATATTTTGTTCTGTCCTTTGAAAATCAAGTTAAAGTACTGGTTCATAACTTTTAGCTTCTTCACTGATTTTTGTGTGCTCTCAATGAAATATCTTATCCAAAACATTTGAATTTTTTTTTGTCTGTGAAAATAGTTCCTTTTCAAATAAAAAACAATATTTGAATCAATGACAAAAGAGAGTCCAATAAATTTGGCTCTCTTTATGGGAACTTCAATGCACAACACTGAAATCACATATATAGTGTGGAAGAAATATTCTTCTCATAATACGTGAAAAATATGTCATGATAATTAACACAGCAACCAGACATCTCTGTATTAACTGTATTTTTACGGTTCTCACGCAATATCAAGCACTCAGAAAATTTCATCGCGGTTAGCATGCTCGAACGATAATCAGGAGATGCAGGTTCGTTTTCAGCTCCAAGGCGATGAAATTTTCAAGTTTTCTGAAAGCTTGATTCTGTGAGAGAATAGTAAAAATACAGTCAATTCAGAGATGTCTGATTCCTGTGATAATTATCATGACTGAAATCACCGACACAAAACTTCAAAACAAAATAATCTCCAACTTAGTTTTCTGTTCCAGTACACAGACAGTGAGTGTAGCACACTTTTGAGATTTGGCAACATTATGTACAAGACCACCCTCTTCTCATGTCATTAACCTGTTTCAATTCCTATTCATCAATTTTAACAAATTCCTGTTCATCAATAATAGAACATCATTATTAGTCTAACCACAGCATTAAATTTTCAGCTTTTTAAATTTTTAAAGCCAGCATTATACATTGGTCTATATAAAATTCATAGAAATAACCACTACAGTTATTTTCTTTAACACTCAAAAAGGATTTTAAGATCATTATGTAGTCTTAAAACTTTTTTTTTTTTGGTTGGGGTTTAACTACCACCGTAAGCAACTCAATGGGCTAGAAGCATTTCCCCGTCCCTAATTTAGGGCCATTGGCTCCAGGGAAGAGAGAAAGCCAGTGCTGTAAGACAAACATAACATCCATTCCTCACTGGGATTTGAACCCGGACCCATCTCGGACGAATGATCAGAAGTCAGCGCTTAAAACACTGTGACACAGCACGGCCTTAAAACTTAAACCTTACTTTCTAAATACCTACATTTGATTTCTTACGCTCATTCTATGATGCTGTTAGAAGATATATCATATCCTTATCATGCCAATAATCAGGTAATTGAAATAAAATAAAAGGTGGACATTAAGATTAATAGCAGATTACAACAGAGTAAAACAAAAGAGCAATCCATAGGGAACTGAGAGACAGGTGAATTGTGGAACAGATAATGAATTACTGAAACAGATGAGTCTGTGGAGAAGATGGATAGAAACAGATAGCCTAAGATCACCTTAGATGGCAAACCTTTTGCGAAGAACTATGTGAATGGTATAGGTAGAGGTCATTAACTAATCGTTGAAGTCAAAATGAAAAAAAAATCTGTCTTAGAAGCTTATCTATCACATACATTTTATGTGCACTAATCCTTTAAATTGTAAAAAAAATAGAAATAAATAAATAAATAAAACACTACACAAGAGATATCTCACAACCACTAGAAAATGTTTTCTCTCTCAAAATGAGAAAAAGACTCGTTTCTTCTTAAGAACCAAATCCAACTGATGTGGAGGATAGTTTTTTACGCTTTCCAACCATAGGTTGAAAAAGCGTACATGCTCCAGCTTTGTCCGTCCGTCCATCTGTCCACACGATAACTCACGTGAAAATGATTCGATTTCGATGAAATTTTAGTATGTGGTAGGGGACCACCTGGGGACAAACCCTATTGAAAATGGACGAAACAGGGTCAAAGGTCAGGACATAGGAGCGGGATCCATTCCATTGCTCTTATGCGTCATAACTTGCGTAAAAATGGTTCGATTTCGATGGAATTTTAGTATGTGGTAGGGAACCACCTGGGGACGATCCCTATTCAAAATAAATGAAATGAGGTCAAAGGTCAGGACATAGGAGCGGGATCCATTCCATTGCCTTCATGCATCATAACTTGCATAAAAATGGCTCGATTTCAATGGAATTTTAGTATGTGGTAAGGAACCACCTGGGAACGAACCCTGTTGAAAATGGGCGGAATGGGGTCAAAGGTCAGGCAGGGCATAAGAGCGGGATTTATTTCATTGCCCTTATGCGTCATAACTTGCGTAACAATGGTTCGATTTCGATGAAATTTTGGTATTTGGTAAGGAACCACCTGGGAACGAAACATATTGAAAATGGGCGGAATGGGATCAAAGGTCAGGACATAAAAGAGGGATCCATTTCATTGCCTTCATGCGTCATAACATGCATAAATATGGTTCGATTTCAATGAAATTTTAGAATGTGGTAGGGAATCACCCGGGCACGAACCCTATTGAAAATGGGCGAATGGGGTCAAAGGTCAGGCAGGGCGTAAGAGCGGAATTTATTTCATTGCCTTTATGCGTCTTAACTTGCGTAAACATGGTTCGATTTCGATGAAATTTTAGTATGTGGTAGGGAGCCACTGGGGACGAACCCTATTGAAAATGGGCAAAATGGGGTCAAAGGTCAGGACCCTGGAGTGGGATCCATTCCATTGCCCTTGTGCATCATAACTTACCAAAAAATGTTTTGATTGCGACAAAACGTTATCATGTTGTTCCGGAGGTATAGTAAACCGGTTCTGTTGAATATCAACAAAATGGGGTCAAAGGTCATTGCACAAAAGCAAGATTTATTCCACAGCCATTATTCTCGTAACTTGCGTAAAACTGCTTCTATTGCGACAAAACTTTAGTATGTTATTCTTGAGGTATACTGAACCGGTTCTGTTGAATATCATCGATATGGGGTCAAAGGTCAGGACACACGAGCGATATTTATTCCACAGCCATCATCCTCATAACTTGAGTAATAATTTCTGGTATGTTGGAAAGCGTATCGTAATCAATGCATTGCATTATTTTACTAACTTGTTACCCTTTGCAACTGCTTACAAGATCTGAAAATTCTTCAGAACCCTCACATAACCAATTAGAGAGCAGGTACTAATCGACCAGCGTACCCTAGAGCCTATTCTGTATTACACAAGTAGCCATACAAATGAACATATTACACAAGAAACTCTCTCCACACATTAATTTCAGCTTTCACATCACAATGCAGCTTCTGCAAACTGGAGTAACTACCCCTTCATTAATAACGTAGTGGTACAAATCTGTGAAAGTTTAGAAACACCTTCTTACACAAGACTCAAAAGATAAGGTAAGACTTCTCCTTTTCAGATAATCTTCTCTTCAAATTTTTCATGCTGGTCACTGCAAACGATACCTATCAACTACCATTGCTTTTCACAATATTAAAATAAAGTTCAATGTGCATCAATTATAATTCTATATATCATATGATAAAAAAAAATTACCTTTACATTCAACTGTTTACTACATGTGGCTTTAGTTTTTACTTGATTATGCATCATGTAAAAGTACTTGTCAAAACCTCTTAACATATGCAATTCACCATGTTATACAGAATGGACTTTTCTTTGAAGACTGAAAATGTTATTCATCTCAAAAACATCTGAGTACGTAAAAAAATTCTACAATGGGGGAAAAAAAGTCAAAGGTCACGAATACATGCAATAAATCAGACAATAATTTAGTAAATATGACAAAATTAATGCTTTATAATTTATAACATCACTCCTATGGATGATTTTTGGAGAATCTTATGCAAATGAGTGCAACTTTACAATGTCCCATACGTAACCTACATTGTTCTTTACAGAAGCTGAAAAAAATATATGCTCTTCAGTTTCATTCAGGTGTCCCTTCAGTTTGCTAAGTTTCAATCATATAAAGACAAGAGTTCAGACCAGCAGTGCACAACATGCTATTTTATAGGCCACTAGCACTCTCCAACTGTGCAGGTATGGGTAAACCATGGAAACAATAAAATAAATTATTACTTAGATTGGAATGATAATTTTCAGAGACAGTATATTGTGCATGCATCTTGTCAAGCAAAAATAAATACTTACTATATATATATATGTTTATACAGGGATTAATGGGGGACTAATTTACTTACAGCTCTGAAATCTCCGATTATATACACTGGTGTGCAAAAATTAAGGATGAAGAGGAGAAATTAGCATAACAGCGGAACGAGCAGGCAGAACGGACCGAAAGACCACTCAGGAGATAGACTAGGGTCCAATACGGTAGGGCATGCGTATATATGCAGCATGACGTGGGGGGGGAGTGTTGGAAGGGTATAAAGCACACGGGCGGTGTACGCTCAGCAATTCGGTGAAAGCTATTGCACAGTGTACATCGGTTTGAACGACGTCAAGTTGCTGCCACCGTGTGATATGGCCAACAGGCAATCCAGTAGACGACATCTGGATAACGTTTCCCGAGGTCGCATCATTGGGAAGTTGGAAGAAGGTCGAAGTGCGACTAGTGTGGCCAAGGAGTTCAGGATCACTCACAGCATCGTTTCATGAGCTTGGAGAGCAATTCAAATGACAGGAACAGCTGTCCGAGAGTTTAGCAGTGGTCGTCCATGAGCCACCATGGCAGCGGAGGACCGGTATATTGTACTACAGGTGAGAAAAGACAGATGGCAGACAGCGAGGGAAATTGCAAGGCACATGCAACAGACAACTGGGCGTCTGTTATCGCATTTTACCGTGGCCAGGAGGCTGCACAAAGGTGGTCTATTTGCATGACGACCAGTACGGTGTGTGCCATTAACGCCTGCTCATTGGAGACGGCAGTTTCTGTGGTGCCAGGAACACAAGAATTGGACACATCAGCAATGGGGTCGAGTTCTCTTTACGGATGAGATCCGATTTAGCCTGATGAGCGATTCTGGACGTATACACATCTGGAGAGAGCAGGGAACACGCAATCACACCTCCAACATCATCGAAAGGGACCGGTTTGGAGGTGGCGGAGTTCTCGTTTGGGGCGGTATCATACTTGGTAGCCTACTGACCTCCACATCTTCCAAGGAGGTTCAGTCACTGGTGTCCGCTATTGTACTGAGGTTCTCCTTCCTCACGTGCATCTGTTTAGAGGTGCTGTGGGTCCTGAGTTCCTCTTCAGGGACGACAACGCTACACCTCATCGTACAGTGGCTGTCACAGAGCTGTTGGAGAGTGAAGATATTTAACGCATGGATTGGCCCGCAAGGTCCCCGGACCTAAATCCAATCAAACACGTGTGGGACCTTCTCGGGAGATCACCAGCCACCAGCAACAATTCCGCAGCTGTGATCAGCGCTACAAGAGGAATGGGCCACGATGCCTTAACAGCTCCTTGACAACCTCGTCCTCAGCATGGACAGACGTTGTAAATCCTGCAATGCAGTCAGGGGTGATCATATCCTCTACTAAAGACTGGATTTTTCTTGGCAGCCGCCTGTCACATGGACGTTTCTGTCCAGTTGAGCTTGAAGCTACCTTTTCAATAAAGTGTCTTTGTATCCTTTGGATTCCTTATTTGGACGGTTTTGCCCACTTGCCCCATATTCTAACATTTTGGGGATCTTATGGCATGATTTGAGTCTATGTGGAGCACTTCTGCACAACGTTACATTCGAAAAACCGTTTCGTCCTTAATTTTTGCATGCCAGTGCATGTATATAATTAATACAGGGATTAGTGGAGGAGCAATTTAGTCACATTTCTGCAATAACCATATGCATATAATTCATACAGGGATTTGTTGGGGAGTAATTAATTTACACCCATGCAATGCCGTATATATGTATATAATTTATAGAGGAATTCTTTATTCACTTGCTTACTTCCCTTGCAATTTCTCTATACTGTATATGCAATTCATACAGGGATTTCTAGGAGTAATTCATATAGTCCTTTGCAATCCTCACATATGTATAATTTATACAAGAATTTGTGGATGAATAGTTCAATTACTTACCCCAAAGCCTGTAGTAGAATTTACCATAAACATGTATATTAAATTTTTACAAAAGAAAGATAATTTTTATTTCAGTCAAAAACATTACAGATAAAAATTCTTGTTTTCCATAAATGTGCATTCTGAAATACATATACTTACAAAAACAAAGTGAGATATGATTTAGATGCAAATAAAAACTGAGGCTTGACTGCCACAGAGCTTTAACATGACTGTTCCCATTTTCATGTCTCTTGTCAATACCACCGTTCGACATAGGTGGTGTTTCACTGTGTTGTTGGAGGAAGTTTAAATGTTCAAGTTTCCAATTTCAGCATGTTCATTTTCACAAGTCAAACTTGCACAGTAGCTTGCTAAAGTGTTTTTAATTTCATGTTTTTTTTTTATTTTTACTTTGTTTGCAATCCTTGTGTATGAGCCCTATACCCCCTCCCCCTCTCCCGTATGTCATTGTTGTGGGGGACCCGCTCTGTTTCCTATGTAAACAAAAACATTCTCCCCCACAATAAAAGCCCCTTTGTTTACACTGCTTCACTGCATTTTATAAAAAAAAATTGTTTATCTGGAAGATTTTGCTTGTAGAACTTTTGTTTTCCTTTTTCTTAGATTCTCCTCATTCCATTTCTTCATACTTAATATGAGAAAACTTCCAAATTTTTTTCTAGAAAGGTTTTTTAAGTACTTTTTGTTTCTTCCCACCTGGAACTTTTCAAGATCTCCTTACATGGAAAAATCATTCCATTTTGAAAAAAATTACATATTTAAAAAAAAAAAAATCATCGCAAGGACTCCAACTTTCCTATAAAATTGCAATAATTTGAATAAAATAACATGGCTTATCATGCCACTTGCATTCATTTTGCACACAGTTTTCCAAAAATGTTTAAATTTTTATCTTTATGAAGCCAGAAAGAGATAATGATGTTATGACATCAAAGAAGAGCAAAGAGCTAAAGATCTTGGTAGCTTTTATTAAAACCTTTTTTGGTATAAATTCATGACAGACGGAAGGGTGATGATGAAAGGTAGAACATCTACTTTGCCCTTTTTTTTTTTTTTTTACCATGGATGTTAGGCTCAGAGGAAGCAAAGCTAAAAATTTATGTGTGAAAATAATGTTACCATAATATTTTTCAGTTTAATTCCACGATGTAAAATTTCAGAATGGGTAGCACTTATAAAATATTTATTTCTGTGGAAGGCAATTTTTCTCTTGATTGCACATAATGAAATTAACTTATTAATTTATCATATCTGAACATCATTCATGTTCAAGATTATATGCTCAAAGTATAGATTTGCAAATCTTTGCATTTTTTTTTTTTTTGAGTGAATCACATCAGATTATTCCAGGGTTTACCACTAATACAAAATTCAAATTTAGTTAACATTTCAGTAACTGAAAGTTCAGGTTCTCTAAATTTAAAGTAAGAAAAGCATGAAAAGTGTTGTGCATCACTGGCCTAAATGATCAACATGCAATAAAACATAACAAACAGAAGAGAAAATCTAAGACAAGAACAGAATGAAAATGAACACAGAGATGGCAGAGAGAAATTGTTAATAAAATAACTGTACAATGGAAGCTTGGTTAAAAGTCCTAAAACCAATTTTCAGGCTAATGTACTATGGAAATTGCAGTACAATGGTCCATATCAGACAGTACAACCATCTTTCTCATGTAACATCATAGCCACTGTCATTTGTGTCATCTGTAAGAAGTTTAGATGCACAGGAAGATATTCTAGAGTCATCTGTAGATTCCACTGAAATGTAGCTAGTAGGCTGCGTCCCTGGTGTTCCACGACCAGAAGAAGACTGTAACTGTGATGACGTAATTGAAGTCGGACATGCTATACAACTCACTGGACGAGAACTTCCATGGCTAGGCGAAGAGCTTTTCATAGATCGGGAAGGTGTCAGCAGAGCATTTGACAGAGTTCCTATGTTATCTACAGATTTTAACCGCATGCGAACTGAATCCACAGTGTCCAAAAGGTTCTTAGCATCCATGGCTAAAATATGAGCAGCTGCTAACATTCCCTTGCGATATTCATTGTCTAATGTAGTCCTAGAGTATTTGTGAGCTAACTGCATTGCTTGAACAAGAGAAGCCATGTCTTTACTGAGCACTTTGTGAGCCATTTCAATCTACATAAAAAAAAGGTCAAATAAAAAATTGCCATCAGAAGTATAATCAGTCATACATGCGATACTTGTGGACATAGTTGTAACTATATATCAGTACGGAATTTAACTTCAGACACAATACAGTCATTGAGGTGAGCAAAAATTTTAATTCATATTATCTCACAAATTTCCCAATACTTATTTTACAAATCTGTTTTAAGACCAATATGAGTTTTAGCTCCCCGAAGTCACAATAGTCTATGTACAAAATGATACACGAGTAGAACATCCAAATAACTTGGCATTTTAACTTGTTTGTTATTCTTTAAAATTAACTTTTGTCATTCTTATTTAGAGAGCTGAAGAATAACAAGTTCCTCTCCAATATTTCTGCTCTCTGCATGTCATTTTGGGACTGTAGTCAAGAATATAGCATGATTTAAAAATGCAATTCTACTCTCTGTGTTCTTTAAAAATGAAGTTGGGACATGTGTTTAGAGTAGACTGTAATGCCAACGAAACATTGTGAAAAAATTAAGTGAATTCAGAGCATAAGTAAAACATTTTGTGTGTGTGTGTTTCAAAAACAAATTTACTTATTACCAAGGAACTTTATTCAGTTACCTAAAAGGTTTGGATGATCCTCTTATTAAAGCCAAATTACAGTTTGATCACAATACAGCAGCAAAAGTCACTTTACACCATTTTGTGCTAGTTATAACCTGTTTGCAAAACACGTGATTTCACAATATATGAAGCCTTTACTGTTGAATATTTCTTTATGTTAATTCTGAATGCTCTAATATTATTCAAAATATATTAATCATAACTTGATTTTGTTGTGTATATCAAACAGTTTAGTCATATTTTAGCAGGATTTATTATATAACAGCCTTTTAAATCATATAATACACAACACACGATCCCAGTTGATCTTTAAGATAAATGACTGAGTTGTTTACCTCAAGCTGCAATTAAAAATGACACACTTGACAAACCAAAATGCCCTTCCACCACACTTGATTCCTTATTGCGATTTGATTACAAAAATCCCTACCTCATTAAAATGGAAATCATAACTGAAATAGTGAAAGATTTTCAGTAGGTCAAAAATAAGTTTACTTTTGAAGGATGATTATCTAAATGCCTGTCAAGAAATATTATTAAACTGCACAAAAAAAAAAAATACATAGCTGTTTTTTAGCACTTTGTGAAATTTAAAGACATTACATGTCTGTTTACCTAAATATGGTTTAGAAATTGAGAAGAGATTGGGAAGTGCCACTGATGATCACATGGGTGGGCCCTTCCTCAAGAATGAATGTGACAGCCAAATATAACTAACCAAAGTCACAAGATAGGTTTACCCCCAAAATATTTACGTTTTTGTATGCTCCAACAGGTAGGAGATACCTTCCATGATTTAAAATTTCTCGATGAGAAGTACATTCTGGAAAAATAAATATGTAGCTTTTTTGTTAAATTACATTTGTTTATGAACTGATAATACTTAACACAGTTTTGCAACTCCCAAAAGCATGTGTTTAACTTTACCTGCCATACAGACCATGTTTATCTCTCAGAATATGCATGTGTTGTACTTCATTTGCAGCTCTGGTTCTAGAAAAACAGTTTCAGAAACCTTTTTTAGTTTATGGCGCATAACCAAGACAGGTTTAAATTTTATCAACCCTAATTCTAAGATTATATGGTGTACTCATCCCTAACCTCCAGTCACTTGTTCCAGAAAAGGAAGAAAATAATTATCAAGACATCATTGCAAATCAAACGACTTCTTTGCATACATTTTTGCAAAAAATTGAGCAACTTTTAGCAATATTTTTGAAACTCAGTTAATAACTACATATATTAATTCTATAAGGTTTTTTACTGTAAAACCTATTTTGAGAGAACAGCTGAACATAACAAATGGTTGAGGCATCAAAATAAAGGTCTTACCATGTAGATGTGCCAGTCAAAGAAAAAATGAGATTGGGGCAATGGTTTGGGCATTGTGGGGTGGCAAAGTTCCCATGTAAAGTCTATGGGAGAAGCATGCGGATGACTGAAACAACTTTCATGAAACACGTGCTGTTAAAGGCAGAAGCATGGAGGGACTTAGATAGTCCAAAGTCTTCTCTTTTCTGAGCAAACCGTTGCACAAAGCAATGGTCCATTCACCTCCATACGCTAATTCATGCTGTCGTGGAAACGCTAGCAGGCGATTGTATCGAAGTTCTTTGCATCAGAACAGCGGATTCTATCAAAGACCTGCTTGCGTTATGCCATTATATACAATTTAATATTCATTCGATCAAATTTATTCACGTAGGTAAGACGTTTCCCATTATGTAAAGATGTAAATAAACATTCCATTGACTATTGTTAGTGAAAATATTTAGAATGTACATATTGAGTTGCACCATCTATATATTTGTTCTATAAGGTTTTTTACTGTGAGACCTATTTTGAGAGACACAAGGAAATGTTTAGTCGATGGCACATGCATGATCATAAAGTCGCTCTTCCAAAATACAATTTGTGTGGAAATTTTGTGCGCAGAACACAAGGGGTTGTTGCACAACTTGCCACGCATTCTGCTGACTCCAAGCGACATCCCTTTCCCTTTTACTATCAAACAGATTCAATTTCCAATCATACTGTTCTTTGCAATGACAATAAGAGTCAGGGACAGACACTTGCTAAAATCAGAATATATCTGGCAGAACCAGTCTTCTCACATGGTATGCTCTACGTTGTCCTATCTCAAGCAAGATCAAAGGATTCTGTTGCAATAAAGATCACTCATGAAGATGCACCTGGATTACCTGTCGCAAATGGATGGACTCAAAATATTGTCTCTACTGAAGTGGTTGAATGAATTTGTAACATTATTTTGTCAATCAAATAAAGTTTAAATTTGTTGTTTGATATGAGTTTATTCTTTTAAGAACAAAAAACCAAAACAAAAAACGAACAGTCAATTTTGACAGGTTTCGTCTAGTTTTCAATTATTTCTTTAAATAATATCCTATGCAGAAACTTCTGGAGCCTAGATGTCACCTTGCAAACTCCAACAATGATGCACTCACTGAATGAAAACTGATTCATCAACATGAAAGTATATTTCGCATCAACATTCACTGCTACATTATCACTTGAAATTCTCAAAAGAATGATTCTTCAAGAGTGAAGGTTATTTAATCATAGCTATGAGACTGCTACTTGTTTTATTGTGGTGCTGCATTGTTCACTCTTAGCATACATGAAAATGAATTCAGTTTTATTCAAATTTTCCACCGATATTCTTTATAACATTGAAAACAAGCAAATAACTTTACTGAACCAAATAATGAAACTTCAGTGGCTATACCACTGTTGCATAAAAGACATCTATGTACAAAGTAGTGAAAATGCTACTCAAAGAGGTAACAGTATGGCATTTCCATGCCCTCTCTCCCTTAAAAAATAGTGCACTTTTTTGTCTGCAATACATTTAAAAAGACTCATTCTTCAGTACTGCATCCATTATTATTTGAAGTACTGGTGGTTTGTAGCCTGGATCTGTTCTGACACTAGTGGATATATTATACACAGATATCCCTCTTATTATATGATCAATTGGTTCCAAGACATAGTGGTGTAAAGTGAATTGACTTTAACATGAGTAAAACAGGGACAGCATTCCAAAACAGATAAAACTAAGGAACTAAAACTTGTGCAGAAAAGCATTTGTTTATTTTTTTCACCGATTAGTGCACTGATACTGTAATATTTAACTGGACTGATGAATCAACTGATATTGGGTGAGTCTGGATCATCATTTTCTCACTCTCTTGAATGCCTTGGGTCTGTGGATTCATTAATTTCAACTCTGTTCAAGAAATGGTCAAGAGAGAGCTGATAGGCAGCATATTTTATCTCCCTACACAGTTATCTTTAATAAGCCAAAGCACTCTAAATCTCCATACATGAGACTGACCAAGGAACAAAAAAGCTGAACTTTTTAATCGGGCAAAAAAATCAGAACATGCGACAAGAAAGTGTGAATGTAAAGCAGCACGAGAAAGATGGAATTGTTCACTGTATTCACGATATAAAATTACAGAATTCAAAACAACATAAAGTGATTTTAAAAGACACTGCTTCAAACACATCTCTCCTTTTTTTTTTTTTTTTTTTTTTTTTTTTGCACTTGCTAGGACATCAGCTTAATTTTTCTCTTGTGTTGCTTTCTTCTCAGCAAATTCCATGGCCATACTTGTCTTTTGTTGTTGACTCTGCAGCAGCACAGCAATCTTTGCTTAGTTTTTCTTTCTGTTGTTATAATTCCCTTCCTATTTCTTCACCACTTTTCTTTCCTCCTCCCCTTTTATTTCCTCAGATGACAATTTATCCATCATGCTGAAAGAACGTTTAGCCTGAGGACCACAAACGCATGATATCAAAGCTTTCACTACTTTAGATAAATGGAGTGACTTTCAGAATATGAATACTTTTGAATACCATGCATCAATTCTAACAAATTTTTAAACTCCGTCCGTCACTTAGGTTTTTGGAAAATTTCCTCTTCCTTATCAAGCTTAAGTGCAGACATTTATGGGGGAAAGTAACACTTAACAACAACACAGGATAGTGAGAAAATCGCGGGAAGAAAAAAAAAAGCGATTTTGGGAGAAATCTTTGCTTTGACCGACTTCTGTTTTCGGAAACTTCTTCCTCCATTTTTAGGTTGAAATGCAATATTTGTGGAATAAAAGGATATTTAAGAACAATACTGGGAAGAAGGAACATCACGAGAAAAAAAAAAAAAGATTACAGGAGAAATCTTCGCTGCGTCTAACTTCCGTTTTCGAAAGATTTGTAAGATGGAAACCCGTCATCAAACGAAAAACGAATCTCTCTCCCCACCATTCCTGTTCAGTTGTGCATTGATCTCGAGAATGCCCAAAATGATAACGGAAATGGCGGAATTCTTCGAATCCACGGAAGAATTTTGCCTGAAGACTACAGGGAAATCTTCGCGCCGTCTTAACTTCCGTTTTTGGAAATTGTTGCCCACAATTTCCTGTTGAAATACATACATTTATGCAATAAAAGGACATTTAATAACAATATTGGGAACAGGCAACATCATGAGAAAAAAAGAAATTACGATCGATTACGGGAAAAATAGTCACTCCGTTTAACTTCAGTTTTCGAAAGTTTTGAAAAACGAAATTCCTTTTCCAGTCGGAAAATACTCCCCCCCCCAAGTTCTCTTCAGTTTGGCATCGATCTCGAGAATGACCCAAATGATGACAAAAAAGCGGAATTCCATGAATCCGCAGAAGAATCTCGTGCATGAATCTCTCATGCAACTTTGGCACTTCTACCCATGTTAGGATCATTTTTATCAATGATACTGATGGCAGTGTTAATGTGCTTCAAACTTCAGCTATTTGCTATGTTGAAAGGTGTTCAACAAGAGAGGTGATCAGCTTCTTCATGTCTTCCTCCAGTTTGAGAAGATTTTAAATGGTGAGCTCTCCTCTATGGGATCGAAGCAACTCGCCAACACTGTGTAGCCTTACCAAAGTCTTCAAAAACCCAACTGTCCTTGCAGTATTATTGATGCCATCACGATACTCATACAGGGGAAAGAGAAAGCATTTGCCCATTACAGGAAATTGGACAATTTTCTTTCATGATAACACTAATTTAGATTACTAGGGTGTGTGTGTAGAACTTCTGAATGCATGTCTACGCAACAAAAATAAGAAACACAGGAATTTCCAGTAGAAAAAGTGGAAATTTACAATAGAAAGTGATAATGAAATTTCCCATTATATGCTGGAGAGCAGTGTACACACATACAGTATGAAAAATTTTTTAAAGACAAAGATATGCAAAATTGATCCTCTGCAACAGCTATTCATTGCTGGACAAAGATCTCATGAAATTTTCCCCAGAAATTTGTCCTGTGGGTGTTTTTTTATTATTGATGTCCAATTAAGTGATATTTGGGATTTTATAGCATATGTGATATAAGTGGCCAAAAAGATCACAAGAACAGCAGAGAAATTTCTTTATTGTCCTAACATGCTGTCTAATTTCATTTATCCATGTTTTTAATATAATTTCCAGGTGTGGTGTAACAAACTAATCTGTTGGATGGAGTAGTGAGCTAGGACTTAATAGCAATTGCCGTAATGATCGACGTGTCTTACCCACTGATGATGACTGAATATATAGTTGGAACTAGTGTGGGTGAAGCAAAGCAGGAGATAATGTTTTAGGTTTTCAGAATTTTATCATTCATTTTTTTAGTAAAGAATTTCGTTCCAATCTTGGTTCAATTTTAGTCTTGTTCCATGTTGTCAGATTGTCTTCCACTTCGGCTTTGAATTTATGGCTCCAGTTTAATTCTTGTTCCATATAGTTAGGTTTTTAAAAGTTCATGTGTCTAGTACATTCCATTTCAACACCAATTATGAGTTTTATTCATTCATCCACTCAGTTTCACGTTATCTTTTATCTTATAAAAATCATAGTGTAAATCTCAAGACAACAAGAGATGATGAGCATGGAGTTACGTTGCCTAACTAAATAATGGTAATTTCAAGATTACCTATGTTTTTTACATATATCATCATTGCATGGAAATGTTTTATTAGATACTATTGTACATTATACTTCTGTAGGTACTTTGAAATATTCCGCAACATAAGAAACAGTATACATGCTTGTCAACTTATAGGTTAATAGCTAAATAAAATATCATAGCCACGTACATAAGTTCTACGCTCTTGAGTGTAATTTGAACTAAGGAAAAAAATAGTTTCTGGATCATCTGGTTTTTAATTACATTTACATTTTCAGAGCATGGTAAAAATGGTAAGATAACAAGAAGGCACAGTGAAAATTTGCATATGGAGTTTGCATATGCTATTTGTAGTAAAAATTTTGATTTGCCACCTTCTGAAAGCTAAGCTATGGGCACCCATGGATGTCATGCCTCAAATTGGAAAGAAAATCTTCAGGATCAAAGTCTTGAGATTCATGATATCAGGACAAATAAGTTGTTGGAAAGAAAAACTTCAGGATGAAAAACTTAAACTTTTCATTAATGAAAAACTTCAGGTGAAACAATCTTCTGGATGAAAACTTAAACTTTGAAAAACTAAAAGTTTTTTATCTGGATGAAAAACTTAAAATTCAGGATGAAAATACTTTAGGATCTTAATTGGAAAGAAAAACTTCAGGATCAAAGTCATGAAAGTCCATGATATCAGGACAAATCTTTTTCCAAGTTCCAGTCATGCAAGGGGGTCTCCTATCCAGGCATTTCTAATGCTGTCAACCTCCAAAAATATTTCACAGAAAGTTTATCTTTGCCATCAGTATCTTTAACCATCTGAATAAAAGTCTGCCAGAGATAATAACTTTCGAAAGTTTCAATGACAACTTGATACATAGGTCAGATAAGGAATGTTGTGTTTGGTGGCAGGAACATAACAATAATGTTCTCATCAACATCAGTGATGCTTAAGGCATATCCAGGTGCATTATTCAGAAGAATTTTAAAGGGTGCACTTATATTCTCACAATGAGCCTTCGATAAACGACCGAGTCACCAGAAAAGTTGGTCGTGCAAGTATAAAGGTTTAATTTTGATTAATTTGAAATAAATTTTTAGTGAAAATGTGTACAGTGAGATCAAGTAAAATAAAGCCCATTTATATATCTAATCTGTTTCCAGAATATCATAAAAGTGACAAAACTTTTGCACTTTTATTTTTTTCAGGCAAAATGCTAAAATATGTATACATCCATAATATAACCATTAAGTTGCAATTAAAGATTATTCAAGCCTAGCATTTTACACAAAGGCAAATTTCCTGACATTATTTGTAAATCAATACATAAAAACATGGAAATGATTACTTTCAGATCTGTTAAACTGCTGGTTTTAAGCTCAAATTACATAATGAAATAGCCATTTTTGTCAAATACTGTTTTCTTACTTTTTACCTGCAACACATTTTTTAATTTGAGATTTAAATTCAACCATGAATGAATTGTTTGATACATGCTATGTTTGCTGGCTTCGAACCTGCATGTGTACTCAGTACATTTATAATTTTCCAATTAAATTAAATTTTTCTATGGGATGGAAATTGCAATTTTCATGGATGGTGGAAAATGGAAATGTACTTTGTTAAACCTTTATCTATAGCAGATTATGCAAATGTTAATTCAATATCTAAAATGGAAAGGTTCAAATCAATAACAGAAATTTTAGTGTAAAACTGCTAAAAATTTTAAACTTCATGCTTTTGATCATGTTTTTATTTTTGAATAGGGTAACCACTCAAAAATGATGATTGAAAACACATGCGGGCATAGTAAACAACTGGTTGAAAACGCTGCTTTTATTTAATTTTTCTAACAGCGTGTTTTTAAAAATTGTTTGAAAACAAAAAGAGATGTGCTGTTAAAATGATCAGGGGTACAGGTCCCTCATATTTGTGCTGAGTTGCTGGATTATACTGTCACTATGAGGACATACTTAATGCCTCAACTAATGCATACCTTGCAGATTGTCCTTCATGTAAAATACACATATAGAATTATTATTTTGAGGAGGGGCGATAAAAAATGAAAGTTTTTGAAATACACCAGGGCAAAATAAAAGTTAATGAAACATAGAAGAAATTAAAGCATTTTTTTTTCTACTGTAAGTTGATGCATTTTCATTAAATTAAATCATTTTTTTCTCTAATGTATGTCACATTTTTACAAAAAACATAAAAGAATGAAGCACTTTCAGCGAGGAGGCAAAGCCCCTTGCCCCACTCTCTCAGCACAACCCTTGTTCATGTACTGTTGTAGATGGTGTAAGAGAGCAGCATAGTAGACAGACATTGGGAAATGTGCATTTGATTCTCACTGAAGAACATATACATTTCAGAAATCAAGGAGTCTGAACATCGTAACAGGTAGATAAGGCATCTCTATTTCCAAAAAGAATATGCTTACATATTCTTTGACATTACACTATATTTCAACCGCTCTATCTAAATACTTACGATCATTTAATCTTTACCTAGCTGTAGCCAACTTAGCATTCCTAATTACCAAACCACTGATATCTACTACTTTTGACAATCACTGTTAATCTTTCTACTGCACTCTACATACCAGTTTTATTATCCTCATCTCTTCTCTAATAAGTATTCTAAATTGTTTTTGATGCTAAATATGTATCACACTAGAGAGAATACAACAGGTAATTCTTCTGGCAATTTTCTGTACAACATGAATCTGGAACTGGGATGAGTTACTGATCCAAAATGTAGAACAGGGTTCCTGGTTTTCTGGAAGAAACTGAACAGAACAGCAGAATGAACATAAAACACCAATATCATCTCATGTTTTGTTTGTGTTCATAAAAAATAATAACCTCATCACAATAACTCATTCAAGAAATAAGTTCATTTGCTTTAATGAATTATCACATTAAGATTAATTTCACAGTGCCACATTATTTTATGAACACAAAACATACAAAAACATGCAGTTTGTGTGTGTGTGTGTGTGTGTGTGTTAAAGGCAATTCTGAAGAAATATGAGATTAGCATCAAAACAGAACCTTGATGTTTCACATTCACCACAGCCTCTCTCTCTCTCTTTTTTTTTTTTTTTTTTTGATTGGAGGTTTAACGACCATCGTGAGCAACTCAATGGCCATAAGCAGTCGCCTGTCCCAAATTTAGGGTCACTGGTTCCAGGGAATGGAGAGAGAGCCAGTGCCGTAAGACAAACACAACATCCATGCCTCACCAGGATTCAAACTCAGAACCCTTTTGGACGAATGATCAGAGGCCATCGCTTAGACCACTGTGCCACCAAGGAGGCCACAGTCTCTTCAGAGCAATACCTAACTTTTTACACACAGACTCTAGTAATGCTGCTAACAAATAACACCTTGAATGCCTAATTAGAAAAAAACTTTCATTCACAGAAAAAAAAAAGAGGAACAAGAAAAAAAACCCCACTAACCTCTCTGTGACACCAAGATGGAAACTGAGGTATCAGCTGGTCCACATTAGCTAGAAGGTTTCTTAAATCAACACCAACTTGCTGAAAGAAGAAGCCATGTTACTAAATATCAATATAACTATAATAGTGAATATCAGTAAGATTTCTTATTAAATCAAAGCCAACTTGAAAGAAATCATGTGAACAAATATTGCTATACCTATAATATTCAACACCAGCAAGGATTTTTAAAATCAATGCTGCCTTGCTGAAGTAAAAGTCATATTAGCATATATCAATAGAACTACAATAATGAGCATTAACTAGGTTTCCTAAATCAATGCCGACTTTCTTCCAGGTTCCCATAATAAATTCTGTATCAACATTTACCCTTGCATTTTACAGAAAGCACATCCTTTTTAAGGCAATCCTCACTTTGCTCTAATCTGCTCATTTAGAATTTCACTGCTCATTTCATATTTTTAGCACAAATTTAAAAAAAAAAAAATGTGTGCTTATTCTTTATGTTATAATTATTTATGCCTGTTTGTTTGTCCATGGACACCATATCCCGCAGCCAATTAGATCAACTTAAAAAATTCCTTTTGCACTAGAAAGCCAGAAATATGAGAATGATGGTCTTTTTTCAATGCATGACTTTGTCTTTAGAGGGTGTAAATGTAGATGTTAATGAATTCAGAATATAGATATTTCATGTATATCTTCCGTATTAGAAAGTCACGTGGATATTGAGGCTGACTACTACCTTTGGGTTGCTTATCACTTTATAATGGTCACCATGGGACTGTTTGCAATACATGGCCACTGAACATCTGGGACTAAACAACTTGTAGTATGTACGAAAAGAGGAATGGTAACGACCTCAGGATGTATATATGTAAGTAATTGCTGTTACCTAGTATTATTTTTAAATAATAATAGTGATAATTTTCTGCACCACCATAATACAAGTCCACACTTTGACATGCGTAATAGTAATTATACAGAGATACTGAATTTTTTTAAATCGAGAATTCAGAATATATTTTATTTTATATCATTAGTATTAAAAATCTGATTGAGAACATTCCTTTTCCTTGCAATGCCTTTTACCACAATGCTCATATTGTGTATAGTTTTTTCTTACAGGGTTCCCACTCAAAAGTAATAAAAAAATTCCCTGACTTTTCCAGGTTCTCCAGGTGGTTTTTAAAAGTTTTCCAGAGTGGCATGTTGCAAAGCACACACTTGTAAATTCTTTAAGTAATTTGTCTGTATAAAATTATCTGCTTTTCATTAATAACAACTAACCGTGCACATTATTTTCTGTACCAAAGTTCCGTGAACTTTTGTGAATACTACCCACAGGGAATTTGTAAATACAGTCCCATAGAAACAGGTCATATATATGTAAGAAAAAAATCTGTGAGTTGAAAAGTTTCAGTTTTTCTATAGCACAATGTAGATAAACTTAATGATGGAATGGCTCTGTTCAAAGAAACATGTTTCAAGAGAACCAACAAAGGACTTTGATCCATCATTTGGTTGGTTCTCTTGTGAAGTGTTTCTTCAAGCAGGAGCCATTGTGCCTAATTGTTCTATGTTATAACTGTAAATACTACCCACATGGAATTTGTAAATACATTCTCATAGAAACAGGTCATATGTAAGAAAAAATCTGTCAGTTGAATAGTTTCAGTTTTTCTATAACACAATGCAGCTAAGCTTAATGATGGAATGGCTCTGTTCAAAAAAACATGTTTCAAGAGAACCAACAAAGGACTTTGATCCATCATTTAGTTAGTTCTCTTGTGAAGTGTTTCTTCAAGCAGGAGCTATTGTGCCTAATTGTTTTCATGTTATAACAACTGTCTACAGAAATTGAACAAAAGCTTAATAACTGCCAATTTTAAAAATTCAATTTTGCATTTTTTTAGAGAATAAAGGAAACACTTAATATAACTGAAAGTAAGATCTACTAAATTCTAGGCGGGTAGTAATTGCAAGCAAAAGTTTGAAATCTTGAAAAAATAAGTTTTTTTGGCAAAATAAAGTATCCATTGATTTTTACAAAAAATTATTTTCCCTGATTTTTACAAAAAAAGGGTAATTTTCCCTGATTTTTACTAAAAAGGGTAATTTTCCCTGAGTTTTCCCTGATTTTTGGAACCATTTTCAAATTCCCTGAGAATTCCAGGTTTTCCCTGTTTTCCAGGTTGAGTGGGAACCCTGTCTTAGCATAATGTACAATTTTTCCACTAGAGCACATGTATGTATATTGTACTCCCCTTACTATCTCTGCTTCCAAAAGTCCAATTTGAAGAATTCTTTTGGTACTAGATAGTGCTCATGGTGAAAAATATTTTGCATATATACTTTTAATTTTTCTTACTACATAATGTTACTACTGGGGACATAAACACATATGTTTCTGTCTACAGTATCTTTGCAGCCCATATCTATGGTTCAAAAAATAATTTCCTTGTCAGATACTTCTTACCACGTAAAACATTTTTAACATTTTCTGCCCTAAATAATTGAAATTTTCCACTAGGGTGCATAAATATATAATATTTTTGTAGATATATTTGCTTCTATGACTTCAATTGGCAAAATTACTTTTGTAAGCAATATTGTTTTATAGCGAGGAATATTTTGCGCATAATTTCTCTATTTCTTTTTGTGTGTGTGACTTACAATTTCACCACTGGGGTCATAAATGCATTTTTCTGTTTACAACATATTTTCAGAAATATCAAATATCCCTCAAGACCCCCCACTTAAAATTCTTTTTTGAGAAGATGCTGCTCACCACACGTAACATCTTATGCATAGCTTCTGTTCAAAATAATACATATTTTTTTTACATACATACATACATATCACTAAGCTGTTCTCTGAGATTCAGAGGTTAGCTCCAAAAAGAAATACAAACTACCAGATATTTTTACTCACTGTTGTCGTATCAAAATAATTGTTAATAAAATTAAAATCAAAAGTGGGAAAAACTTAGATAAGAGGAGGTCTCATGTTCCAAGAAATGTCAAAATCCCGATGGATAAAATAATAGTAATATCACCCCATTTACAGCGATCTTGATATACAACTCGTGCTTCACTGATATCCATTACACGCCGTACACACGATCTTTTATACTTCATACTCATAATCATTTTCTCATGCAGACACTCCTGAATCTGATCCACCCATGTCTTCCTTGGCCTTCCTCTGCCTTTCCTTCCTGCCACTTGGGCTAAAAAGATTTTCTTAGTAAGCATCTCATCACTCATTCTTTCAACATGGCCAAACCACAGAAGCATATTGGTCTCCACCTTGCTAACAACATTTTGCTTCACATCACACAACTGCAACACATCTTCATTCCTCACACAATCAGAATGTGTCTTGTCACAAACCCCCCAAGTAACGCATTTCTCCAGCACACAAATGACTCCTATGTTTCTTCTGCAGTACCCAGGTTTCACTGCCATACATCAGAGTAGGAACAATTACAGTTTCATATATATTTTTTTTTTGTTTTTTTACTAAGAATTGCAAATATGCATTTTATTTTCCTTGACATCATCATCTTCCAGAAATCTGGTTTCAGAAAAGATTTTTGCTAGGGTAATTACTGCACATATTTTTGAATTTTTCATAATTAATATTTCTGTTTCTAGCGGTGGCATTGTGCATTTCAGTTCGCAACTGTATTTCTGCGCTTCTTGAAATCAGATCGACAAAATTCTTCGTGTATTATATTATTCACTTTAAGTGATGTACAATAGTTCCACTTGGGGGCACATATTTATAAACTGCTTACTTGCTAAGATATTTTTTCAATACGACTTTCAGAAGTCATATTTGAACTTTTTCTACTGCATTACTGCTTCTATGAAGAATATTTTGCAAGTTTTCTTTTTCATAATGCATAGTTATGACATTACAGGTATTGGTGTATATCTCCCTTGGAAAGAGTATTTTTTTCTAGATATCATTCGAAAACTCCTCTATTATTTATGAGGAGGGCAAAGGAGGTTAGGTGAATTGACTTCCAGAAATCATTCTGAATGAATTTTAAATATATTTTCATAATCCATTTTTTTAATATGACTCACAGAAGTCATATTTGAAAAACTCTTTCTACTACATAACTGTTCTACGAAAAATATTTTGCAAATTATGTGGATCTAGATATATTCCTCTCATAATACAAGGAAATACGTCAGAATTATTAACACATAAATCAGACAATTCAGAGATGTAAAATATTATTAACACAGCAATCAGACAAGTTTTCTTCTTTTTCATAATACATAGTTATGCCATTAGAGAGGCATTGGTGTATATTTTCCTTTGAAAGAGGATCTTTTCTTCTAGGTATCATTGGAAAAATTCTATTTGTCAGATGCTTTTGACCATGAATATTTTATCTCTCTTCTTATTTTATTTTCTCTGCTTGGTGGTGCACAAATTTCCATTTGCTTCAGATATCTTGCTTCATGAGAAACATTTTGTGTACAGTTTGTCATTTTTTGTAACACACATTTTTTCTCTTGTGAGCATAAGTAGCAGTGGAGTAGGGTGAACAGAACTAAAATTTATTGGGGGCAAAATATTTAAAAATTGCTCTCAACCTTCTTCTGTACTGTGAAATATAATTTCAGTGGATTGTGAGGTTTCTCATTGCCAGCTATTGAAATCATACTTAACCACATAGGACATTAAAAAAAAAATGATGCACATGCAGTGCTGTATAACATAAACACAGTAGAAACAGAACATCAATAAACAGCAGAAACAAAACAAAGTATGTTTGCTTTTATTTCCACTTAACCAGGATATTCTGCTATACCACTCCACATTTAAAGTTCTAGACTGATTCTCGTGTTTTTGCACCAAGCAAATATTTGGTTGATGTGTGCCCAAGTCTACAACGCTATTTTTTCTTCATCCCTAATAAACTAAGAGGATGTTGCAATAAAAATAAAAAGTTCACTTCGTTCATTTTACTTGCACGAGCAAAACTTTCAGCTCACACACAGACACACACACACCAGGCACTCACTGGCTAACGACGTGAAAGCGACCAGCTCTGAAAGCCATTTTTTATGCATGCACAGTTCAGCATGCATCTGCTTATTCATTAATATTCTCCTAAGCTTCGGAAAAGTGATGAGTTGACAAGAATTGCCTCTAGCTGAGTGTGCTCTGGTAAACATATATGGAAGGCTGTAATGTGTTAGCCAGTTATTCAACTATTGTAGTGGCTCACATTGCCTTCCAAAAATCTGGGAATTGGTTACTAATCCGGATTTTCTTTAGGAATTTTTCCAAACAAAAGAAAAAAATTGTTTTCCCATGTTCGTGTGGGGCTTAGCCCTGGATGCCCATAATGACCCGACACCACTGATAAGTAGCTATTTTTTCTTGCAAATATTTTACCGATTCTAGAATCCAGTTGAAGAAATTCTTTGGTAATAGGGTCCAATAAACTATGAACAATACTGCACACATTTTTGATAATGCAAAGTTTTTCTGCTAGAAAGTGTGAATGCAGTATCTTTCTCACTAATTTTGTTAATTTCTAAAAATCTGATGTGAAATTTTTGTGTGCTTGCCAGAATGTATTCAAAGGATGTGCTGACAAATTCCCAAGAATTCAGCATCAACTTTCTTGTTTCTCAAAATAGTAGATGAAATGCATTTTATTTTTTGTGATACAAAAGCAAAACACTGACATTATTCCTCACATTGTCCTGCCATTCTGATTTTCATCCATTGTTGTAAACAACTTCTCTCATGAAAGTAATTAGGACATAACATGTCTTCACAGAGGTTCATAAACGATTCTTATAAATGATCCATCTCAACAGTTAATCAGTGAGCTGGAAAAATACTTATGAAACACTGATGCAAAACATATATACTACTAAAACCTAGCTCTGAAATGACTTAAATTTCCTGTAAAACATAAAAATTACTTTTGCAATGTTACATATGATGTGAGTTTTTTTGTAAATTCATGTAATAATGATCATAAGAACATCTCCAAATACTTAAAACACAATGAGATACTTGAGTTGGTCTTAAGGGAGCAAAAGTTGGGGGATGAAAATTTTGTCAAACAAACCATAACATAATATTTTGTTCCTACACATACACAGCAAAAAATAATGTACACGCTAGAACTTCATAACTACTACACTGCCGGAAAGTGAAAAAGAACACCAAGAAGGTATTGGCGGACGATCATGAAATGTACATATGTTAATGGAGTCGAGTTTACGTAGGTTTGATGTTAATTTCGGGGCCAACCGGTGAGCGCTTACGCCACAGCACGGTATAATATGCAAATTATCGTCGATGGTATTTAAGGAGTACGGCGTACGGGCACGTGCGAGGACCCTGAAGAAGCTACAATGCCTGGACATGGAAGACGTGTACGATTTCAGCAGTTATCGGACTTTGAGAGAGGTCGTCTAGTCGAACTCCATGAGGCCGGGTGGTCGTATTGCGGAGCAAATTGGACGGGAAGTATTGGTGGTGGTACAATGGTGGCGTAGATGGTCCGAGGAACATTCCCACATGAGAAGACCGGGAGTCACAGACGGACTGATGAGTGGACCGATCGACGCATAAGAAGAGCGGCGTTGTCAAGCAGAACATCCACTGCGACGCAAATCCGAGCTGCCGTTGCACCTGAGGTGACTGTGCGAACAATCCGCAACCGTCTACTGGATGCAGGACTACGTGCACGTGTGCCTCTGGCATGTGTACCTCTGATTCCAGCCCACCGTCAGGAATGGCTGCAGTGGTGTCGCCAACGTCTGCACTGGAGAACGCAATGGCGATCTGTCGTGTTCAGCGATGAAAGCAGATTCTGCTTGGGAGCCTCCGATGGCCGTATGCATGTTCGCAGACGCACAGGGGAGCGTCTCCACCCTTCTTGCATCCGCCAGCGACACACAGGGCCTACACCTGGTCTCCTGGTGTGGGGAGCGATCAGCTATCACTCCTGTACACAACTAGTGTTTGTACCAGGTACGTTAAACAGCACCTCCTACATCAAAAACATCACTCAGCTGTTGTTGTGCCATTTGTAAGGTTGGTCTATCGTGGTGTTTTCCAGCGAGATAACGCATGCCCACACACGGCATGTGCAACGCAACATGCACTTCAGGGTGTGAGACAACTTCCACGGCCTGCACGTTCACCGGATTTGTCCCCCATTGAGCACGTGTGGGATTTTATGGGACAATGACTTATCCGGTCTCCACGGCCAGCCACCACCATCCCTGATTTACGCGTCCAGGTTGAGGATGATTGGAACTCAATACCCCAAACTTACATCCAACATCTGTATGACAGACTCTATGCCAGAATTGCACAGTGTGACGCAGTTCATGGCGGTTCAACCTCGTACTAACCATGTTACATGGAAATGTTATTTTTCAGTTTACCAGCAAATACAGCTGTATTTTGCCATAATGTTTTGATCACGTTATCCTCTGTATTCCGTTATTATGCTGTATAAATTACATTGGTATCAGACGTCTCCTTCTTGGTGTTCTTTTTTTCACTTTCCGCCAGTGTATAAAGGAAAAGAAGAAGTATATCCCTATATGGGATATTTCAACAGTTTACTCTATGCAAATAAAATTCACCTACTCCCTCCCCCACCAAATAAAAACTTACAAGCACAAAACAAGGAAAGCTATGTTTATACATATATTTTATAAAAGAATAAATGCAGAGATGCCAACCTGTTTCAGATATTTTCAGTAGTACTCGTACAAATATTCAGTAGTTCTGGCCATTTTTCAGCAGTCATACCAAAAAGAATAATTTTAACTGAGGAAAATAACCCATTTAATTTAATTAGCACCCCCCCTTACTTATTCATTCATATACATGAAAATCTGTATCACAATATTCCAAATTTTTCACATGGAAAATAATATACACCATAACTGATATATTTTTTGTACACAACAAGCAATTGATTAAACAGCTTTCTTTAGTGATTTCGCTGTACAGTGTTTTGCAGATTTGAGTTCCTCAGCAGAAAATCTTTTTTCATAACACACTTGTCCAGAGGAGAATTTTTGCAATAAGAAGTGCTTCTACAGTTTCTAAACCTAAATTAGGTTGTAAACGGGCTTGATTTTTTTGCACTAAATTAAAATCTCTCTTACTCACAGCATTCGAGTGTGGAACTACAAGTATTGCAAACATTACTTTCAAGAGAATAGTATACTTAACTGCTCCATTACAGCCTCTTAATTTTGAGATTTCTGACCAAGTGACATCCATTTTATCTGTTACTGCTATGGTCTATAATTTGTCAGCTTGATAACAAGGAATTCTGCTTCCAGTATATCAAGTTAATTTTCAGTTATTATAAATGGAAGGTGTTTGACTTTGTGTAATACAGAAGTAAATGATGTTATGGCTCTAAATGAAGGATCTACTACTTCTGCATGTTTTAAGAATTCATCATAGATCAGTATCTTTTCTTGAATATAAGAACATTCTTCAATGTGAAATTTCCAACAGATGTATAGAACGTAGAAAGTTCATTTTCGTTTAAAATGATTTTGCTTTAATACATTCTTGTTTTTACTCCAATTACCAGTTGTGTCCTTTCTGATTTTTCTTTTTTGAAAAACTGTTATTTGAAAATTAAGCTCAACATCACCATCAGCTACGACAGTAGGCTTCACAAACCCCTTGGATGCCATGACAATTTTATCCATCATGCTGAAAGAACTTTCAGTTTGAGGACCATGAATGCACGATTGCTTTCACTATTTTAGATAAAAGGTAGTGTAACTTGGAGAATATGAATGCTTTTGAATATCGTGCATCAATTCTTACAAATTTTTCAGCTTCATCACTTTCGTTTTCGGACTCTACCCCTTTATCAAGCTGAAACGCAAACTTTTTGGGGCGAATATATAAGAACGCAAGATACACATTCGGAACATTGTTGGGGGAAAAAATTACAGTTACGGGAGAAACCTTTGCTACGTCCGATTTCCGTTTTTGGACATTTCCCTTCCATATTCAAGGTGAAATACAAATATTTACGAAATGAAATAAAATTTAACAACAGTTCTAGGCAGAGGAAACATCGCGTGAAAAATAAAATTATGATTACGGGAGAAATCTTCACTGTTTCCGAAAGTTTTGAAAGACGAAATTTCCGTTTTTGAAAGTTTCAGGCGAAAGCATCCTTCACTACACCAATTGCCTCAAAATTTCTGTTCAATTATGCATCGATCTCGAGGATAACCCAAATTACGACGAAAAAGCAGAAATTCTTGAAGCTGAAGATTACATGGGAATTTTTGCCCCGTCGAATTTCCGTTTTTGGAAATTTCCCCTCCATTTTCAAAGTGAAATACAAAGATTTAAGGAATAAAATTATGTATAACAACAATACTGGACAGAGGCAACATCGCAGGAAAACGAAATTACGATTACAGAAGAAATCTTTATTTCGTTCACTTCCGTTTTTGAAAGGCGAAATGCTGACCCGATGCGCATTTTTACGCGTTGGTAAAATTCTTCGATGCATAGTTTTACGCATTTCTCAATGTGTGTTTTTGCGCATTGATGTGTATTTTACGTGTTTCTCGATGCATATTTTTATGTGTTGATGCGTACTTTACGCGCTTCACGACGTGTATTTCCACACGTCACGAAAAATTCCCGATGTATATTTTTACGCGTTGGTAAAATTTCGATGCCTACTAGACACGTAATTACGCATTTTGGTGAACTCTGCAACGAAATCCAAGCATACTTTTCTGCAACACAAGAAAAAAACTTGAAAATATTAATTACTGACATGAATGGTCGACGCACGATTTAAAAAAAACAAACTCCGATGCCAGGCAATGACACTCACGTTCTGCACCAAATGATTTTCAACAGCTTGTCGCTGCACTGCGAAAGAGCTTCAGGCCGAACTCCGCCCACGTCCACCACCAAAGCAAGCTACGCTCAACGCCCCCAGAATGTTGCATGATGGGGAGGGAAGGTTTTTACTTAGAATGACTCAGCGCAAGGTCACACTCATCGAGTGCCGGCCACTCGCGCTAAGATCCGAGCAGCTTCGAGAGGCAGAACTGGAAAGTGCAGGCAGCATTGCAAGCATGACGGATCGTCAAGTGGCCGCCGTTGTGTTGGGAAGGGGAACAAACAAAATAAAAATTAATAACTTCTGTTAATTTTCCGTAGAAAAATCATGGTTTTCCATATTCCGTAGTACAAGAGCTTTTTCCGTAGGAACTACGGAGATTCTGTAGTTGTTGGCATCTCTGTAAATGGTAACAGTAAGTAAAAACTATCTGGTAGTTTGTATTTCTTTTTGGAGCTAACCTCTGAATCTCAGAGAACAGCTTAATGATATGTAATGTAATGCAAAAACATATACTAATAATAGTAGGAGGAGGAGCGATGGTGGTGGTAATAACAGTAAAAAAAACAGAGTCAATACAAAATACTGTATAATATGATACCCTCAATCAAGATCTCTGATGGGGTCTGAAAAAATTTTCAACTGATTCTTTTTGTAACTAAGAAATATCACAGAATTAATTAACCTGAATCAACCATGCTAAATTGGAAAGTATGTTTTACAAAACTTCAAAATTAATTATGGTTAAAGTACACTACACATTTAATAGTTAATACAGAAGTGCAATTCATGGAATGACTTTTCAAAATACCTTAACTAAATCCAAGTAGTCTGCAAGTCTTCCCTGCTGAACACCTTGTGACAAACTCATAACAGCTTTCACAACACTTGTGGTATGCTCATACACAGTATCATTGGTCCTATCTAAATCAGCAGTGGGGTTCTGCTCAATAAGCTGCAAAGGAGAGAGAATATATGAGTGAAAAGCAGTAAAAACAATCCCATGTATACTGTTTCTGCATGGCTCAATGCAGAAACAGTATACATGTGATGACAACTTGCTATGTAATAAATAAATATTTTATTAATTATTTCACCTAGATAGTAAGTGAAATTGTTCTGGGAATCAGTGTTCCATAAAAAGTGTGGTGCTACTGGTGACATTTTTAGAGACCAAAAATAATTCTCAGTTATATAATACAAAAGTAAGTTTTGTAGATAATTTACCAGTTTTTATCTCTTTTTTTTTTTTTTCAAATAAGTTACACTGATTCAGCTTTCAACTTTTGTGTCAGTTTTTAATGCAATCACCTTCTTTTGTGCACAGATTTTTATGGGTAAATGAATGAGAAAAATTTGGTGAAAAGAACATTCTTCTTGAATTTTTCATTACCTTTTTGTTGTAAATTCTCAACACATAGCCCTTGTTTGACATCTTCATGGCTTAAAAAATTAAAATTGTTTTTGAACTGCAATGATTTCTGCTTAACCCAAATAAATCAGTACCTTCTCTTTCTTTTTTCTGGCATGTGTGTGTGTGTGGGGGGGGGGGGGGGGGGTCAGTAATGAAACACCCACTTTCTCAAAAAAAAAAAAAAAAATTCAAAATGGCTTTTGTAAGACAAACTGCAAAATGAATACATTTAAATGGTACCTGCCCTACCATCCAAATGAGACCATGCCACCATGTTTTGCAGGGTGTCGTGAGGAAAAAGGGTGGAACTACATGTTCCTGGGAGAGATAATTAACTGCCCTTACTTTTCCATTGGTATATATATTTGAAATACACAAACAGAAAAAGTGAGGTATAAATGAATCAATAAAAATACTAAAACCACTATGCAAATATGTTTTGTATCGTAATGCAATGGCTACACACAAGGCACTAAAATTCACTGGTAAACACATGTTTTGTCCCAGACATATAATTTTTTTATATTCTTTAGTATTTTTATACAAGGAATCCACATTTTCTATCCAAATTTTGCTATCACGTATGGTTTTAGAAATATAAGAATATGGTTTTTTCAAATTTTTTACGTCATTTTTTTTTTTTTTTTTTTTTTTTTTGTGACAAATAATTTCAGTATTGACTTCGAGCACATAGTATCGTTTATTCATATGAGAAAATAAAAGAAAAAAAGCTGCAGGTGACATACAGACTCTGTAGCATTCGTGTTTTATCAAAGGAACGGGGGTCCTGTCCACAGGTACGAATGAGTCATAGACATGGCACCATCGGCACACTTCCCGGCTGCTCACTCGACTATGTCTTATGTCTCAGTTCTCTGTAGACAGCCGAAGTGAACGCTGTATTATTGCATACATTAGTAGCTTTTGTGTGTGTGTGTGTGAAAACTGAAAAATGCCACACAAGTTCCTAAACCATCCGGATATGTTTTGTTACGTGTGCGGTGAATTTACATTCAAACCTCAAAGGCGGAACTTTACCCCGTTAATATGAAAGTGTTATCAGCTTTACTTTGGTTGCAAAGTAGGAGATCAGGACAAGAGGTAGGCCCCACATATTTGTTGTGTTACATGTTCAAGACTTTTAACGGGTTGGAAAAAAGGGTTCTCGCCATATGCCATTTGCAGTTCCCATGGTGAGGAGAGAGCCGAAAGATCATTCTTTGGACTGTTATTTTTGTATAACAAATACAAAACGAATCACAAGTAAGTCGAAACACAGTTTAAAATATCCCAACTTACCTTCAGCGATGTGACCTATTCCCCACAGTGATGATATGCCAATACCCTCTCACCCGGTATCAACCAATATAAATGAAAATTTGAAATCTGAAGAGGATAAGAATGAAGATCACGTTGATTAACATGATGCATGCTTCGACATTTCTAATGAGCCTCATTTATTGACACAAGGAGACCTAAATGATTTAGTGTGTGATTTAAATTTATCTAAAAAACAGGCAGAACTTTTGGGGCCACGACTAAAAGGGTGGAACCTTCTTGATTGTGGAACTATGGTATGCTACTTTCAAAATCATCAACAAGATTTCAAGGAGTTTTTCTTGCAAGAAGGAGATATAGTGTACTGTAATGATATTTCATCAGTGATGGACACTATAGGACATGCTCATAATGCCCAGGAATGGCGTTTGTTTATAGATTCGTCAAAAGTTAGCCTAAAAGCTGTTCTTTTGCACAGTGGAAACAAATTACCATCAGTTCCACTAGTACATGCTATTAATATGAAATAAACCTATGAAAATATGAAGATTACTATAAACAAGATACAGTATGAAAAATTAATTTGTAACATATGTGGAGACCTCAAGGTGATCACTATGCTGCTCAGGTTACAGTCTGGATACACAAAATTTTGCTGTTTTTTGTGCGAGTGAGATGGCTGGGATCGTAAAAGTCATTTCAAAAGGAAGACATGGCCTTCACGTAAATATTTTACACCTGGTGAAAAAAATTTAATGAATGAGCCTTTAGTTGATCCCAAAAACATCTACTATCTCCCACCTCTTCATATCAAATTAAGTTTGATGAAAAATTTTGTGAAAGCCATGGACAGAAATCGAAGTGGTTTTATGTACTTGAAGGAGAAGTTCCCCAAAATTAGCGATGCAAAAATTAAAGAAGGAATTTTCGTAGGGCCACAAATTAGAGAACTAATGAAAGATGAAACTTTTGAAGGACGTTTGAATGACTTAGAAAAACGTGCATGGGTTTCTTTCAAGAATTTAGTGAAAAACGTTTTAGGCAACAAAAAGTCTGACAACTATACACATGTAGTACATGAGATTCTGAAAGCATATGAAGACTTAGGCTGCAATATGTCTCTGAAGATCCACTTCCTTCACTCTCACTTAGATTTCTTTCCCAAAAACCTGGGCGCGGTAAGTGATGAACATGGTGAACACTTTCATCAGGATATTTCAAGCCTCAAAAAAAGATAAAAGGAAAGTGAAGTTCAAGTATGTTAGCAGATTACTGCTGGACTCTCAAAAGGGACATTCATGAGGCATAGTATTTCAGGAAATCTTCAACTAAGACCTTTCAGATACGTTGAACATTAATTAATCTCCTTATTGTACATGCCATTAATGTAAAATATTTATGTAACTGCCACGCAAAAACCTTACATGATAGAGAAACATGGTTTTCATTATTGAATTCAGCACGACAAATACTAAAAGATTGGCCAATAACATCTTTGGGACAGAAAAAAAGTTATTTTTTTTGTAGACAAGTGAATTATTGAAACAATTTTGAAATTTAATTTCAATGAACTAACTGATTTAGAAACAAATTATTCTACACTACCTCTGAGAACCACACATTTCCAGTGCAAACCTGTTTTTTTTAAAGTCAAACATCTGAACCAAAACAACACCCATAACAAAAGAATCTAATTCTCAAAAATAGGATGTTAAAATTAAGAACTTATATGATACAGTTAATTTCTAAAAAGTGTGCTCCAAAAATCTATAATTAAAAGAACTTTATATTTAGGTATTAAATTAAAAAAAAATCTTGCAATTACTATTTTAACTTTTTCTATGTAAAGCACCCTTTAAAATCAACAAAATGAATGTATGCATATTCATTTGCTCATTTTAAAAGGCACTACAAAGCTATTTTCTTTCTTTTTTTTTATGAAGAAAATTTTGAATTAATCTTTACAGCAAGTATACCAGAAACTATGATAGTCTTAATACAAAGCAATTTCATGTTTGTATAGTTTTTCTGAATGTGAAAAAGTTCAATGAAGGCCTCATCCAGAAGAAATTTTTTGTCTAAAAAAACTGTGCAAAACTTTTTAGGAGGATGATTCACATTTTGAAAGTTTTAAGCTTCAGTTCACACACACTCATGCAGTACACTAACTTTATTTGTGTGAGGTCACTTAATTACTGTGTAATCATTAAATGTGAGGCTAATTTATGGTTTTTGGCTTCTAGAAAGGAAGAGTCAGAAATGAACGCATAACATTTCCATTTGAGGTAAGACTTGAATCCGGGATATCTGCATGCATGATAAGCTAGAAATTTAAATTTCACATCTTTCAGCAAATAACTCAACCAACACATTATAACTTTTAACAAGAAACGCTCAGTCTTATCAAATGCCAGTAATTATTAAAATTCCTTCTGTGCAACAAAATTTATTTCTGTAATACATTTGAGGAATGAAATATAAAAAATATGTTTTCATTTGTTTGTTTTTTTAAACTAACCTTAATATTATTGTACACCACTGTTCACTGGACAGATAAATTGACATTAACTTCCCAAAACTTTCATTTGGTACAATACCGGTTTCATACACACATAAAAATAAGAAAACAAAGGAAGATGGCAACATTAGGTGTATAACCAACAGAATCACACAAGAATAATTCTACTTAAAAAAGGCCAGTTTACACTTTTGGCTATTAATTTAAATCCTCTTAATTTCAATATTAATGCTAGAGTCATGCTTTTAATAACTACAGTCTACACTGGGAATTTTAACTAAACACTAAATTTTGTGATGTCCTATATTGAGAGATTTTCAGGTTTATGGGGAAGTTTTACTATAGTTTTGAATTAATAAGGACATAAAGTAAATAGTGTTTAAGAATTCCAACATAAAAATCAGAAAAAAATAAGATAACCACTTTTGCATTTCCTAATAAACAACTAACAATGACATAAAAGCAAAAAAAAAAAAATAGCTCAAATATATCAAGAACTACATAAGTTGTGTTCATGAAAGAAAACAAATTACATGAAAGGAATTAATTCTATGATAATATGTTAAAAAATCATTACTCACAGCAGCTGCTGAAATTTTAGCACCTTCACTGCTTCCATTTGGCTGCTTTGGGACAAAACATTTGGCAAATTCTGTAAAAAAAATTATCATATTTAGAGCAGAGAAATTAAAGTGACTAAGAAATAAACTACCTGAATCATAAGGAAAATAAAAAAATCAAACTCTATTACAATAAATTACAAAAAAACTATTGACTGAATTGTCAAATTTTCCAAAATTAAGAAATCAGTAGATTTTTTTTATCATGATCAAATGAACAGCTTTTTACCTAGATCAAAAAAATAAAATACATTCCATTTCTGAGCTTAATGCAAAATAAGATCATTTCAGCAAACATAACATTTCTTTTTTCACTTTAAGAAAGAAAAGCTAATTGTAAATTTTTTCTCAGACATTTTCTTTATGGTCTATCTGCAATCTTTTTTTGCTTAGCATGTATACACTAACATGCTTTCTGTTTCCTCAAAGAGATGAACTGTTGCAGTCAGTGACATCATGTCACTGTGGCTACAGCATCAGTGCATCTCTCATTTTGACTTCACCTTGAATCCATCCTTTCCATAGCATTCAATGCTTTATTGCACATGCACTTGTCATTTTCTCAAACTCACTTCTGAAGCCCACAGTTTTTAGAGCCTCCCTCTCTGATGCATGCATGCACACACACACAACCTTTTCAGCATATTTCCAAGTTCAGTTGTCACTAATTAAGCAGTTCATGGTGGCAAAATAAAATTGCATTTTGTTTGAATGAAAATCAACTGCATTTATCTCATTTTCACCTGCAAAAAATGTAGTTTTTTTTTAATAGTACCAAATCTTCTTATATCCTTTTGGTAATATTGTTACCAAAGTGAAAAGGCCCTACATTTGTTTAACAATTCAAGATGGAAAAATGTTTTAACAGGAAAATGATTCTAGTTTGCAAATGTGGGCACCTGTGGAAATAAAAAAAAATGTAATAAAATTTTAAATGCACTTAACATAAGGTAAAAATGTGCTGCAGAGCAATTATCCTAAGAATTTGAAAAAAAAAACCAAAAAAAAAAAAAAACCTTATTACTCCTTATACATAGACCTGCAATTCTCCCTTTCATTGAAAACTACTTTCATATAATTCCATAGTCTTCCTGCTACAAGCAATCACATTTAAATACTGAAGTGTTAGTGCTATCCCAAAACCGTGTGAAAATAATGTAGTAATATCCTTGCTAGCAGAAAACACATTTTCTATTCAAAATGATCAGATTCCAAATATTAATTTCAAGTAGGCAACCAGAAATCATGTCTTCCATTTGAAATGAATGATTCCAGGGAATCTGCATTCAAATATGCATATTGTTCCAGTTTCCATAAAACATGGGGCTGTAAAACAAAGTTATTAAGAAAGAAAGTATCAGGTGAATATGTTGTTCCTCCTGTCCCATGTATCAAAATGTAAAATATCAGATAACAATCAAGTTTATAAAATTATTTCTTTTGTTCATTCTACAATTTTTTTTTCCTTTTCTTTTTTTGCTCAAAATATTTACTAGGAGATTTGGGGTATAAATCAGAAAGCTGGGAGTCTCCTAAAAAACAAAAACAGAAGTTAGTAGCTATATGATTGTACAAGTATACAGTATATTTGGTTAAATCAGCACCCAATTTCTTTTCTCTTTCTCTCCCTTATGGTGTAGGTATATAGTGCTAAAATGTGTCAAGCATGCTTAACATAGTCATTGTGTGTGATTTCTTTCTCTCCCTCTCTAACACACAATTACAATATGTTAAACTGGAGTGCTGTATTTGTACATATATGACAGAACGATAGGTGAAGATACTGAACTCTTGTGTTGAAAAAAACACATTTTTGTGCTTTAAGAATGCAGCTTTTTTTCACAATTTTAAAAATGAAACTATACCTTTGAAAATTTCCTTTTTCTAGGAAAGAAGAGGTGTAATATAAAATGTACAGCTAGTTCATTTTGCATCTGTACTGTAAATATTGCACAATACCAAGGGTGTACACTGAAGAGCAATTGAATTAAAGATACCTGTCTAGTAACGTGTAGCACCACCTTTCGACCTGATGACGGCGAAGATTCATCTCAGCATCGACTCGACAAGACACCAGAAGCGTTGGAAAGCCATACGGATCCACGACACCTGAACAAGCTCCCACAGTTCACGAATATTTGATGGAGGGGGTCAGAGCCTCGAACATCTCTCTCGATGGCATCCCAGATATGCTCGATGGGATTGAGGTCAGGTGACCTAGCTGGCCAAAGAAGCAAGGTCACGTCGGTGGAGTGTTCATCCAACCATTTGGATTCAATTCAGGAGCGATGGCACGGGGCATTGTCTTGTTGCACGATGAGCTCCCCAGTGGGATGTTGAAGACATACAAACGGGAGCAAATGGTCGTCCAGGATATCCCGGTAACGTTGACCTGTGAGGGACGATGTCACACGTACCAGGGGTCCAATTTCAGTCCACGTAAACAGTCCCCAGATGAGAATGCCCCCCCCCCCCCCACACACACCAGCTTGAAGAGTACTCTGCTGGCAAGAAGGATCCATCACTTTATGTGGTTTGCGCCATACTCGTATCCTTCCATCCGCATGTACCAATGTGAATCTCGACTCATCAGTCCAGGCAACATTTTCCCACATGTCTAGGGTCCAGTGGCAATGTTCCCACGCACATGCTAATCTATGCACCCTGTGATGTGCGGTCAGCAGAAGTACCCTCGTGGGACAATGGCTTCTGTACCCCATAGCGAGGAGATGGTTCTGGATGGTGTGGCTGCTTACACGTTTTTGTGAACCAGCGTTAAATTGCCAAGTGATTTCTTGCACTGTGGCCCATCTATCCGCTGCTACAATGCAAGCTAGCTGATGACTCCGCTCATCCACATGCTGTTGTCCACGGCAGTTGGCTCTTGCAGGGATGGTTTTACCGGATTCGATGTACTCACAGTGCACCCGTGACACAGTGGCTCGTGAAAATCCCAGTGCCTGCACGACTTCGGAGATAGAGTGACCCATTCGTCGGGCCCCGACAATTTGCCCACAATCAAATGCGCTTAGATCCTTCGTCTTACCCATACTGCGTCCGACTCTTACTGATTCCTGTCGCATCATTCCTTATATTGTCGGATCGCTGCGTACGCCATGTCGATTCCGTTTACAGGGCAGCCCACAGCGCCACATTTGCATATAACGCCAGCTGTTTCTAATTCAATTGCTCTTCAGTGTATATAACAATATGCAATACGAGTATTTTAACTTGACCACATCAGAAGTTATGCTCAAATAATATGAAAAAGAACTGCTTGAGACAGACTACTGCAGAAGGCATTTAGAAATATCTTCAGTTGTTTCAATAAAATAAGGAGAGGAAGGGCAGGGAGAAGTAATTTACATAGAACTGTTATACATATGAGACCAATTCATTTCCTGCTTATAGTTGGATTTCTTCAGCATTTTGTTAATCATTTACAAGCCTTATAACAAACTGCATGGTATTCTTCAAAACAACTAACAATATTTGTGAGCTAAAAGTAATTAGTATAAGCTTCATACTACTTGGAACTCTCAATCAGCTCTTAGCTTAAAAGAAGAAAACATCTGTTTTATAAGAAAAAATGATAGTCAAAACAATTTTGACTTTTGTTATGTATATGTAGTGCTAACTTTTGATATGGAATAAATATTTAAGAATTTGAAAGACAAAGATTTCCATTGGTATTGCTTTTATCTTTCAAATTTAATTAGTTTTTTTAATATTGTAAATGATGTTTTTCATTGCTTCAGATGAAATTTTTTACTTTTGCTAAAGGAAATGGTTGACTTTGTAAAAAGTCAACCATTCCCTTAGACTTTATAGGATGGATTTACATATTGTATATGGTATTGCTATGTTTTAGGTAACTCTAAAACGTCACACGAGACATCTGTTTTGTGTTTTTGGTGAAATTCATGCACTAATTTGTTTAAAAAAAATTGACATGCGATGTATGGTATTATTGTGAGCCTAACAGGAGAATAGAGAACAAAAAGATTACAATAAGAAAGCAATTCAATGTAACTTTCACCAAAACTGTTTCTAAATCTAGTACAACCTGTGACAAACAAATAAGAAGTTCCTGAATCGCTTTATCCTTACAGACAAATTGTTGCATGTATTAAAGATCTTTTCAACAGAGAATGCACTGAACCTTGAAAGATATTCACATTTAATACCATGTTTGCAAGAAAAAACCCTTTTCACCTATTCTAAATATTCTCAGTATTTGTAGACTAACACATTTCTTCTCATGGGACAGAAAAACTAACTGTCAGAAACCGCTATTAATTTGATCAACTCTTGAAGTATTGGTCATCCAAAAAGGCTTTTTCAAACCATAAACAGCACTTAACATTAGAAAACACACATAAGCAAATAATATTTAATCAATGCTACAAACACACAATCAAAATCAATCATACTTTACCACCTCACCAATAAGTTTTTAATTCCCACTTGAGAAAAAGTTTCAGGTTTAAATGTGAAAAACAAACAGATGCCTTCAAACAGATGCCTTTCTGAGGATCTTCCACTTATTATCAAGTTTCAAAACTGAGATGTTGCTGCAACATTCAGGATAAATCTGATAAGGTGCTCACCAGAAATACAGTGGATGGGGCAATAATTTCCATCCTTGATTCTGGAATGTTCCTTCTAGGCATATTGGATAAATATTATTTTGCTGTAGTATAATTCACCTTTGATTGATTATCTGGGATTACATTCAAAAAGTAGCCTTCAAACAGTTGATCTGACTATATATCCCAGCAGTAATGGATTTTTTGGTGGTCGTAACTAAAAGTGAACGCAATATCTTTGATATTTCAACAATGTGACATTCCATGAGCTGACTTGCAGGGGTGTTGAATTGCTTCAGTCAATCCACTGTTGTCTATGCTTAATTGCTGGTGTAAATGGCCCATTTTTCATGCCAAGTGACAATATAGTAAAAAAATTCGATTATGGTGATAGATTAGCAAATAAACAGAAGATGCCAGTGCACCACATCCATTTATGTGATGGCAGTTCATATTTAAACTTGGACACTTTTTTTATCGCCAAAAGATGATGGTGGATGGCTCAATGAGTTGCTTCAAGTTAGAAAGCTATTTCTTCCACTGATAAGCTTAGATATGCTTCCACCATATGTTTTAGTGTTTTTGTTGATACCTGATGACCTACTAAATTGCCCTTTATCTGAAGGATTACAGAGGCCAGTTACAAAACTTTTAAATCAGTTGCGACAGGTTCTTTCTAAAAAAAAAAAAAAGAAAATGGTAAATATTTCCTAAAGGCTGTGTAACATTAGCCCTTTTTCAGACTTGTGTAGATACCATGGCAAATATGGATTTTATTGATTGTTTTTGCTATTGATATTCTTTTTACAGCATTAACCATTGACATACACTATCCTTTCAAAAGTGTTAGGACATCCATCAGAAGGAAGTAAACAGTGGGAGCTGCTCATATGCAAATAAGGAACAGGTATAAAAGCACGCTGGAAACATCAGATAGCAGTGCCAGTCAGTATGAGTTCTGTAAAGGAGATTAAAAAATTCCAAGTTATTGGATGCTTATCAGTCATTTATCATTGGTGTTGACTTTGGACATAAAGTCAACAGTAGTCGATGTAAATTGATGGAAGACACTCATGATGTATGAAGAAGTTAAAAACTGACCTAGAAGCCCATGAAAATGGATAAATAGCAGGGTCAAGCTCTGAAGAGAGAGAGGGGTTAAATCATTCCCGAAGGAGTCTCTAGAAAAGATGAAATTGCAGAGTTTCAGATATCCTCAGAATTATCTGTAAGTGTGTGCACATTATGGTAGGAAGTTGCAGTCTTGGGTTTTATGGCAGAGCCGAAAAAAAAAAAAAATCTTCACATAACAATGCCAAACAGTGTTTGGAAAGATACCATGCTCAACATTTTTGCACTGTGCAACAATAGAAAGAGATCACATGAAGAGACAACTCATGCCACACAATGTGCAGGTCTGCTAGTCCAGTTCGGGTATTAAGAATGCCTGGAAATCAATTGCAGTGGAGATGCTTTGTTCCAACAATGAAATTCATAAGAGGTAGTGTGAGGCTGCTTCTTGTGGGTTGGACTGAGGTGCCTTCAATGTTAGGCCACATGTTGTCATTTTGGACAGTTCTGATACTTACACTCTGACAGTTCTATGGATTAGGGCCTTTATATGTCTCTAGTACAATGATGGCATATGCCATAGAAAAATGAAGTTCACAAATTGGCTTGCCCATCATAGAATGCAGATCTGAATCATATAGAACACCTCTGGAATGAGCAGGCAGATCAGGGCAAGAGCTACATGCTGCTTCAGACTGTTATGGTGACGACTGCATAGGAAGAAAAAATGGCACAAAATTTTAACTTCTTACTTTCATAAACTCATCAAAAAGTCTTCCATGAAGGAACACTGCTGTCATTCACAGCAAAAGCAGGCTTACATGTTATTCATTTCTTTAATAAAAATCGCTTTTCTTCAACATTACTGTTACCCAAATACTTTCAAGGATGACCATGCAAGCAAATATCATTTTTTTTTATTTACCTATAAATTCATAGTTCTAGCAATAGCCATGAATTTGTCAGTTAACATCAATTATTGTATGTATCATAACCACCATCTGTTGTTCTAAAAATGTAAAAGAAAAATGCATTTTTACACTTTTTATGGCATGCAGATGCTGGGATATTTTTTTTTTTTTTTTTGCTCCAGTTACCCACTCTGTCAATTTGGCAGATAAAACACAGAAAACGTGTTGTATGCTACATAAAAAAAGGGGGGATACAACATATGTTATATTCACACACACAGAGTCAGCTCCTCACCTAAGCTAGATGTATGGTTAGTTGTGCTACTGCATGGTGAACCCGGCATACCATCAGTATCCAAACTATCAGTATCTGAACAATGAGAGCGATCACTGTATGACAGCCTTTTTTTGTTGTACTGTAAAGAGACAAGAGTTAAAACCACAAAAAGCATTTTCACAACTAAATTGAAAGAATCTGAGGATGTAGCACATTTGTTAATATGTCGTACTTCAATAATAGATTTACGTTAAAGCATGTTTAGAATACATATAGGAGCAAAAGATATGGCAATATGCGAGATATTCATAAACCATAAAAATGCACTTTAGTATTCTCCCAAGAGTATTTCTTGCAGGTCAGCTGCCCAGCTATTTTTCTGTGCTGCTCTGTTGTTCAGATCATGTAAATATTATGGAGTTTTCTTTTTTAAATAGACTTATTAATTCTGCTATTTTTACATTCTTCTTGTTTTTTTAATGCTGCAATTTAGTTTCAATGATTTACAACATTAATTTATGATTTCAACAAATGCTTTCCTAGAGACAAATCAGATTTGTCCTAGGTTCAAGCAAGAGAAACTCTGGCAGCCAACAAAATTAAGGCATTTAACCAGTTGTGTTACTCTGGAGGGAGTATGTTATATGGGTGACACTTCCCTAGCAAGAGAGGCATGGAAACATCGTGCAGCACTACTACTGTTAGTTTTAAGGGCCATTTCTATTTGCATTAAAAGTTACATAACGTTTTTTAATTATTCATTTTATGTTGTTTCCTCTCCTTATATTTATTGGCATTTTTTTCTTTTTGCCATTTTTCTATACTCTCAGAGTGGATCACTGCCATTTTAGAAACAAATTTAAAAGATATTCAACCATCTGGTCCTCATGTAAGTGAGTGAGTCAGCCCAGCTTACAATCCTCACCATCCAGCTAAAGAAATTTCCCAGGAAGAATATCACAGTCAGCCCAGCTTACAATCCTCACCACTCAGCTAAAGAAATTTCCCAGGAAGAATATCATATCTCTTAATTTACTTTTGCAGCTACACATATGCTTGAACACATTAATAAAAAAAATTACATCCAAGCAACAAAAATAAATACCATATTTTCAGATTTATAATAAGTATGCAATACAAATGTAACAAATAACTCAAGGTATTAGAAGTATCACGGTTGTTATGTTAAAAGGAAAATTGAAAAACGCACAGGCCTTTCGATACCGTCTTGGCTCTTAATCACCTATAAGCATTTGGAGGAAGACTGGTTGCCAGATTTGGATTTTCAAGTTCTTCATTATGGTTTTTGCCATATGGTAGGAGTGATCTCCAAATGATCTGGATAAAATAAGGACCATCAGTCTTGCAGTTTGAAGAAGTAGATATTTCAATGCGCTCCCAAAACCATACAGCCCTTTTATTTATAAAAAGAGCAATTTTCTCAGTATTCTTCCAGAGGTACTGCCGATGCATCTGAGATAGTCAATAATACCAAAGAAGAATTAGGTCTACTTTGGTTAATATCCTTTTTATGCTCAGCCAGGTGCTTAGTAATGCTACGAAAAGTGCTGCAAATATCAGCTGTATATATAGGAAGTACTTTTTGCAGAATTACTAAGTGCCTGGTTGAGCATTAAAAGGATGCTACCCAAGGCAGACCTAATTCTTCCTTGGCATTATTGATTATTTCAGGTACATCAGCAATGCCTCTCTGGAAGAATACTGAGGAAATTGCTCCTTTTATAAATAAAAGGGCTCTTTGTTTTCATGAGATCATTGAAGTATCTACCTTTTCAAACTGCAATACTGATAGTCATTATCTTATCCCCATCATTCAGAAATCCCACCTTTCATTTGGCAACAACTGTAATGAAGCACACGAAAATCCAAATCTGGCAACCAGTCTTGCTCCGAATGTTTACAGGGGATCGAGACCCATGACAGTGCCAAAAGGCTGGTGTGTTTTTCAATTTTTCTTTTTCAATTGTAGTGGTACTGAACTTAATTTTACAAATGTGCAGCTCTGAAATGTGATGTTTAACTATGTTCACCTTATAACTGTTTCCAGTAACATTACAAATTCCAACCATCACTCACGATGTATGTACAAAATTCGCTTTGTGAATCATTCATGGCCAATATTGGGTTATAAAGAACTTAGAGTGCAAACTTCCTTGATTATAAGCATAGAAGCCTCATGGTCGCACAAATGACATCTGAAAACCTGCTATGATACAATTAACCTAGAAAGGTTTGTTTCCTGCATGCAGTGGATTGTATCTGAATTCAGAGTACTAGTAAAATATAGTCTTTTTCAAAAATTTGAGTTGACACGAGATACAATTCACTCACAAGTGTTGGAAAATTTTCCCTTGTTGAGATGATTTGTGTCAGTATAAACAAACACTTTCATTTTGAAGCACGGCAGAAAGGTCCGTGACCATTTTAATGGATGGTACTATAGCTGACCAATTCAGACACAGGGTTCCATAACTTGTAAGCCCTCTGACTCAGGCTAACAATCTCTGATGAAAGCCATACAATGTATTCTGCTACTATCATAACAGATCGCAATTTAATCTCAACGAACAGGATCTCATGGTCTCCTGAAGTTTTTTGTAATAATAGCTGACCGTATTTAAGTATTGGCAGGGGGTGTAATGGTCCACAATAAAAATTCCTTCATGGTATATTTACTTATGATTTAAACTCAGTGTTCTGTTATTACTGATAACAAAACAAGAAAATAAATGGAACAGTGGCATTGCACTTGGTTCAGCATTATTCTTGGAAAATACAGTAAATAAATAAAAGAAAAAGAGGTAATAGAAAAAGAGGTAATAGAACTTTCACCTTTGTAGAGATAAAAAATATACAGATACAGTTCAGAATAGAACCATTTTAAAGACCAAATGTTCATTGGTCTGTTAAGAAAAATGGTTTTAAATACTTGAAATGGCTCTTTTCTTCAGTCATAATACCTACAAAGCAGTATTTTTTATTCCAATTAATGTTTTGATTGAAATCTTATTACATGCACTTTGAGGTAAGACTATTTATGCTGTTAACCTTATCGGAAATTTCAGCAACAATGTTTACAATCCTTGTGCATAGCGGATAAGAACATGGATATTAGTGATGAACCATTAGTGAATGATTCATTCATTCATGACTCTTCATCATGAATGGTTCACTCTCACCACTGTGAATGATCATTCACTCCACCATCAGTGCGACACACACTGAAGGTGCAACACTTTTGACTTTCTTCCACCTGCATGAGTTTGGAAAGAAATTCACAAGAAAAGTTATGTCGAGAATTAATAGGTGTCAACTATTATGCAAGTGAGCAATCAGCGCTCAGCTAAGAAACAATGGTGAAACTTAAGAATAGGAATGATACACAAATGCCATTCATTTGAATGGTGCACCTGGCTCATGGCAAATCATTTATCATAAATGATTGAAGAGCTTGTGCTAAGGCAGTTTGTCCAAAAAGCAAAAAAGAGCTGTGACCTTGAAGGCACAAGGGATCTTTGTCATGAATTATTTACTCAGTGAGTGCAGTTACAGCCTGGAAATTGGATCATTCATTTGAATGATCATTCTTGAGTGACCTTTTTGCATGAATGATGAACTCATAGAAAGGAATGATTTATACCATCACTAAATGATATAAACCTTGCACAAAAAAAGAAAACCATGCTACTTTCTTTAGTATAAGAAAATGAATTCATCAAAAGATGTGACAATTTATGTGTTGAAGAGCGTGGGAAATAATTAAGGAAATTCTGGAGAGAAGGGGGAGGGGAGGGGGTAAATAATTTGTTTAATTCTTCAAACGAAGACATTTGTCATTATGACACTACAATGCAAAACAAAACCTCTGTTGTTCTTTTCAACAGCCAGTCTAAAATTAACAAGATAACAATAATATATTCACTCCTAATCTTTTCAAGCATTTGTCAGGCGAAAAAGTTACACACACAAACAAAGAAGAAAGAAAAATGAGAAAGATACAACATCAATATTAACAAAATATTACCAAAACTCTTCTTACACTATGGGGATTTTTTTTTGTGAAACAGAATTATATCCTGTCTTGAGAAAAACATTAGTGGTACACAGCTATGACCCTCAGTATTCCACTTGGTAATGATGCATTAAAATGGAGGCCATTAGCTACTATGTCAAATGAATAATAACAGCACATCACCTTTAAAACAAAGTTTAACACAGAAAATTAATACAAAAACTTGACACTACTGTAAATAATTGATAATCCAGGACTGTTGATATAAACATCACAGCAAAAGAAGAAATATAATAACCACAGAATTGAGTGAGAACACAGTTATGTATAGTTAGTATAGTTACTTTCATAATTCTGTGTGTTCTCATTTAATTCCATGGTTACTGTTGTATGAAGCCTGCTGTTTTGAACCATGATGAAATACATATACACAGTTTAAAACACACATTCAAACATGACATTTTGTTGTTGGAGCATGACACAGCACACATGTATCAAGTAGAAACTTTTTTATTCCTCATCTTGGCTGTGAATAATATGCACATGACATTTCAGGCAGCCGATACCTGTGCTGGTTTACAAAGGCGGCATTGTTTGTTTCCCCTGGCTGATGAAATTGTGCTGCATCACAGATTTGGAGCTGAATACCCAATAGGTCTCATACACATACTTTACTTTTTCTTTGTCATCAGAAAAAAATGTCTAGAAGAATAACATACTACCTTTCACAGGCAAGTTAATTTACCAACACTTTAATCAAACTTCTAAAATAGTACTTCATACAAAGATTTAGGAAAGCATGGTTTATATTCATCTATGCACATGTTTTCCCTTTATAACTTTCTTTTATAAAAATAATTAAATACATGATTGACACATGGAAATATACAAATACTCACAGCAGGACTAATTGGAATGGGGGTGAAATGTGTTTCTTCTTCTGCCAACCAACGTGAATCTTCTTCAGATTCTCGCTGTTGCTGTTGCAGCTTCATTTCTATAAATTTCTTTTCCAGTTCTTCATGGTTTTCAGCTCCTTTGTCATGATCAAAATCCTTTATGTAATAAAACAAAAGTAAACAGCTTAATGCAGCAGCAGGAAATGAAACATCACATATAAAAAACAAAATTCACAAAGCAATGCAAACAAATTCTACAAGAGCTCTTTATTTTGATTCCCAGTGCACGACTATAAACACTTGAGCAACATCTGTGTGTGTGTGTATTGAAGTGTTGATTTTATTCTCAAAACTTAATTCTTACCTTTGAAAGATCTGTCACAGTGCTCAGTTTGCAATAATAAAGGTTTCAACTGATGCATAACTTGTTAACCAATAAGTTAAACATCTTTCAAAAGAAATAACATCACACATATCAAAGACACTGTATGCCTCAAATTCATATATGTACCAGCCATAATAATTATGCAATGAGACATGCTTTTTACTGTGTCACTCAATCAGTTAAAAATTTAGTAAGTGCATTTTTGACTAACTTGAGTGATTTGGGAGTTTTCTTTTCCATTGCATTCTTCTAGTGCAAGTAGAATTTTAATTTTCTTTCTTCAGAAGTTTTTTCTTTTTTTTTTCAACCCTCTAAAACTTTTCTTAGAAACTAACTAGAGTTCTAAATATAACCCCATTAACTATTTATTAGATAGATGTTTATCTTTATCTGGACCCAATAACTACACTACATTGTGCTTCTAAAAGTATGAATGAAATTTCAAAGCCAATTGCTATAGTAAGCTTGACATACTACCTGAATCCAACATCATGCAAAATTTACTTTTCATAAGCTATATCCCCTTTGAGTATTATAATTTATCATAATTAAATGTGCTTATACTATTTGGCTGATTGAGCATGTTCAATTAGTCTCTGACATACATATCAGAAATGACTACTTTTAAAAAAAAATTCTTATTCTAATTCTTTGAATAAAGCTCATGTTGAGAATTGGCTTCCTAGTTTCTTAATTCAATTACTAATCAAAAACAACTATTATGGGAATTTTACTACACATTATTTCTTTATTTAAATTTCAAATTTTTGAAGAAAACTCTTTTCCTTCTTTAGGCTGTCTTTTATTCTTTTTTTTTTTTTTTCTTTTTCAGTGACAACAAAAAGACAGCCTGAAGAAGGAGAAGTGTTTTCTCCGAAAATTTGCAGTTTAAATAAAAAAAACTCCTAGTAAAATTCCCATAATAGTTGTTTTTGATTAGTAATTTTTATTCTAATCAACCTCAGCATCTGGTTATGTGTATGTGTATACATATCACAGAAGGGCAAATCATAACAATAGATGGGGTTAGAGCATGGTATGATAAAAATGATAGATGATAACCCCACACTACTCTGCATATGATTTAGCCCCACACTACTCTGCATATCTCTGAAATTCAGGGTTTTCATTTTGCTAATAATTTCTACTTGGAGCAAAAAATAAAGGTTAACTTATTGAAAGAAAAAAGTTACCACTGTGTGAGGTGATGTAGATGTCCACGTCCTGAAATTAGGACAGTTTTCAGGTGATTCCATATTAAACACATCAGAGTCTAGTGATGTCACATAGGTAGACTGATTAATGCTATTGCTCAAAGTTGGAGGCGAACCTGACGTACTGCTCCGGTCCATTGGATGGCGAGATGGCTATAAAGAAAGAACATTAATTCTATTGTATGTATCAATACACTCAGCAATATATCATATCTCAATTCAGATATAAAACACTGAAACATTATTTTTACAAGAAATACACTAACAAACCAGTAATGTGATAGACTGTGCTAATGGATTTAAATCACATCTCCATTTCTTTTTTGTAAACACATCTTTGTTTTTTTCTTTAATAGAAGAGACTCTTTTTGCAAAAATTAAAGTAATTTTTTTTTATTAAAGAAATGTTTTCAATAAGAAAAGCATCAGTTCTATTCCTCTTTGTGGATTTTATTGAAGGTTTTAGCATAGTGACATGTGAAAATTTTTAACAATAGTGATGAAATTTTGAGATATGCGACAGAAATCATGCAAGCATTTTGCACTGTTTCAATGTTACTTAACCTTCAGAGAATGTTAACTGTATCATTTCAGTTTCTGACCTATTTCCTTATGTTGCGTTCACTGGCAGCTGCCATAATTGCTATTGATAGCTCATGACCGACTATTTACAACTGAATTTTTCTTCTTGGAAGATTGTTAATTAAGTTACAACTAAATTTTTCTTCTTGAAAGATTGTAATTAAGTTCTTATAACTTGTTTTACAGCTGAACTTTTCTTCTTGGAAGATTGTGATTAAGTTCTTACAACTTGTTTTAAAACTGAATTTTTCTTCTTGGAAGATTGTTAATTAAGTTCTTTGCCACTAAAACAGATTTCACTCCTGAGAATAAAAGTGTACTTTGATGGCTTACAGTCAAACGTGTAGAGCTAGTTTGATGGACAGAACACGAAGAAAGCAAATATCTTTTTTGCTTGTTTTCGTATGAGTCGATGAACATTTATGCACTACATTAACTATATGCACCTTGATTAAGTGTCCCATTTATATAGCAGCAATGTGTTCAACTTCCTCTCTGCATTTATTGGATGACTGCTACAATAAGCACATATTTTTGTGCACAGGTATACTGCTATACTTAATCTTAAAAATAACTGCAAACGTGGCAGATAACTACAACACTGAAACCCCCATTTATTTTTAGATCGGGTGGTCGCAGTGAGCGATGGGTTTGCCTCCTCGGGGCACTCCGTGGTAACAATGGCACACCCAACAGCAACTAGGGCCTCTGTGAATCTTGGAGAGGTGCAAACTAGTTCTGTGTGACATTGGCGAAAAGACCCCAATTCACTGGGTTTTGTTCCAGAATTCTTAGGTTGAATGACCAACTGGAACCCTCAGCTGAGGGCTAATCCCCCACACTGATGTACTGACCTGATTAAAAAGACAAAAAGAAATATTAAGAATGACTCAAGTGTGAGATATGGTGGACTTACCACACTTGAGAAGGGCGGTCCACCACAGAATCGACCTGGACTTTCTAAATGGTGTTTGAGAAAGAGATCTCGGCTGAGTGAATGTAAGATTGGTGTATGGAATACTAGAGGTATAAATGGCAAGATGAGTGAGGTGATTGAGGAGATGAATAAGTATATACTGGATGTGTTGTGTGTAAGTGAAACCAAAAGAAGGAAATTGGGGTAGAAGAAGTGAATGGCACGGTGAGTGTGTGGTCTGGAGTATTGGATAATATGAAAGGACAGGCTGGTGTAGGTATGATTTTAAGTGAAAAGATGAAGAACAACTTAATTCACTATAGTTGCATAAGTGAGAGAATTCTCTGGATTCGTTTGAAAGTGAAACTTCAGAGAATTGCAATTGTTGTAGTGTATGCTCCTTGTGACTCGGAACCTTCTGATAAGAAAGAAGATTTCTGGAATGAGCTAAAAGCTGTTTTGAGCCAGTTTGGTGCTAAAGAAAAAGTTGTAATAGCAGGGAATTTCAACGCTAGAGTAGGTGTGCAGAATGCAATTTCTGACAATGTTCTGGGTAAGTTTAATGATCCTTGTGTGAATGATAATGGTGAAAGATTAATTGAACTCTGCATTGAGAATGGTTTGTGTGTATCTAATACATTTTTCAACCACAAGTATATCCACACATATACTTAGGAAAATCGTACTCTTAATCAAAAGAGTGTGATAGATTTTGTTGTCTACGATCAGCGTTTGAAACACTTAGTTGTTGACACCCGTGTGATGAGAGGTGCGGAGGTTGGTTCTGATCATTACTTGGTAGTGTCACGAGTGAAACTTAATGTTGGTTGGAGGAAAAGGAATAGGAAGAGACCCAGGATAGAGAATAAAGGTTGATAGGCTCCTTGAAGATCATCAGCGGTATTCTGACTTACTCAGAGAACGACTGAAGGATCTGAAGTCTGGTGAGAGGGATGTAGAAAAGAAGTGGGAATGTTTTAAGAACTGTGTTGTCACTGCTGCTAAAGAGGTCTGTGGCACCACAATAGTGGGTAACAATAGAGGTGATGCTTGGTGGAATAGTGAGATTGAAGAGGCAGTAAAGAGAAAGAAGGAAGCCTATTTGGGGATGTTGCAGGGTAGAGTCTCTGTGAATGAATATTGCTGTAAGAAGCGTGAAGCTGCTGAGCTGGTTCGCCACAGTAAGGCAAAAGATAGGAAGGAGAAAGTGGAAAGGCATGAACTGGCTTTTTGGAAAGATAGGAAGTCCTTCTGGAAGTACATGAGACTCAGGAAAAATAGGGGAAACAAAGTTGTAAGTTGTGTGAAGAATGAGATTGGGGAAATGATATGGGAACCCAATGAGTTAAGTGACAGATGGAGTGAATACTTCTGTGAGTTATTAGATCAGGAAAGCAAAGATGATTCTGAGACAGACGCAGATGATGTCACAATGAGGGATGAAAGCACAGGAGGGATCTCAAGAGAAGAAGTGTGTAAAGCTCTAAAATCTTTTCAGAATGGTAAGGCTCCGGGAGTTGATGGAATAACTGCAGAGATGTTGAAATATGGTGGTGACTCTATAATTGACTGGTTAATTGAAATTTGTCAGTTGTGCTGGGAGTTAGGAATGGTCCCTCGGGATTGGAAGGATGCTATCATTGTTCCCTTGTATAAGGGAAAAGGTGATCAGACTGAATGCAAGAGCTATCGTGGTATTAGCCTACTGAGTGTGCCAGGGAAAGTGTTTGGTAAGGTTGTTATTGAAAAAGTACTGGGTCTTACATCATTGAAAGTGTGGGATGTTCAGAGTAGTTTTATGCCTGGTAAAGGCTGCACTAACCAAATTTTTGCATTACGCACGATGATTGAAAAGTATCTGGCTGTTGGGAAGAAAGTTTTTACTGCCTTCATAGATTTAGAGAAAGCTTACGACTGAGTGAATAGGACGCTTTTGTGGAAGGTATTGAATGAATATGGTGTTACTGGGAATCTACTTAATAGTGTAAAAGCCATGTATGCTGGTAGTAGAGCTTGTGTACGAGTGAATGGTGCTTTATCAAAATGGTTTTCCATTGGTGCAGGAGTTAGACAAGGTTGTGTAATGTCACCATGGCTGTTTAATATATTTAGGGATGCATGCATGCGTGATGCCAAAATAGATAATACTGGTTTATGTCTTGGTGATATCCGTGTGCGCAGATTGCAGTATGCTGATGACACTGTCCTGTTGGCAGAGAGCAAAAGTGAGTTGCAGAGTATGTTTACTCGGATGCACAAAGTTTGCATGAAATTCAAACTGAGTATAAAAAAGGGAAAAACCAAAGTTATGGTGTTTGAGAGAGGAATGGGTAGCACTGAATGTAATGTAAGTATAAATGGCACTGTGATTGACCAGGTGAGTGAGTTTGTGTATTTAGGAAGCATGTTTGACAGAGAGAACAAGTTGGATGGTGAAATCAGTAGGTGAGTGAATTCTTCTTTGAAAGTCATAGCTGCTCTGGGAGGTTTTCACAGGAATGATGGGTTCTCTAGAGAGTCCCGCATGACTGTGTATGAAACAGTAATTGTTCCTACTCTGATGTATGGCAGTGAAACCTGGGTACTGCAGAAGAAACATAGGAGTCGTTTGTGTGCTTGAGAAATGCGTTACTTATGTGGGGTTTGTGGCAAGACAAGATATGATTGTGTGAGAAATGAAGATGTATTGCAGTTGTGTGATGTGAAGCAAAATGTTGTTAGCAAGGTGGAGACCAATATGCTTCGGTGGTTTGGCCATGTTGAAAGAATGGGTGATGAAATGCTTACTAAGAAAATCTTTTCAGCCCAAGTGGCAGGAAGGAAAGGCAGAGGAAGGCCAAGGAAGACATGGGTGGATTAGATTCAGGAGTGTCTGCATGAGAAAAAGATTATGAGTATGAAGTATAAAAGATCTTGTGTACGGTGTGTAATGGATATCAGTGAAGCACGAGTTGTATGTCAAGATCGCTGTAAATGGAGAAGTTTGATACGACAACAATAAGTAAAAATATCTGGAAGTTTGTATTTCTTTTTGGAGCTAACCTCGGAACCTCAGAGAACAGTTTAGTGATATGTATGTATGTACAAGTTATATTTTTTAAAATGCAAAGTGATAATGGAAAGGTACTTACTTTAGGTGGTGGTTCATCAGAGCCTGAGGAACCTAAGAAAAAAAAAAAAGAAACAAATGAACAAAACTAATGCCACATGCCATGAAAAAAAAGTAATTTTTAATTTAATGCAAATGGAGAAAAACAATTTTTTTTTGATTGGACGTTTAACGACCACCGTGAGCAACTGAATGGGCCATAAGCAGTCATCTGTCCCTAATTTAGGGCCACTGGTCCCAGGGAAGGGAGAGAGCCAGTGCCGTAGCAAACACAACATCCATGCCTCACTGGGATACGAACCGGGACCACTTTTGGATGAATGATCAGAGGCCATCGCATAGACCACTGCACCACCGGGGCGGCGATAAATGATTTGCTAAATATTAATGAAACACATTACACATAACTGCAAACTTCTCAAAATCAGAAAATAGTTCTTCACATTGTGGCATTCCTACCTAGGGGAGTTCTATCAATATAAAATGCATTTTCTTTAAGTTAAAGGAGGTCTAGAAATGCCAACACATGTTTAGTGTTTTTAATATGAATAAAAATTAAACAAATTGCATATTTATCCTAGATCCATAAATATTACATGGTCCAATAGCAATCTATTTTATCCACCACACCCACCAGCATACTGCATTTTTTGGCATATAAGATGAGTCTTTTTCTTTCAGAAGTTCAGGTCTCAATTAATACAAAACACTGACTTATATATATCATCATCATCATCATTGTCAACCATTATCAATCCACTGCTGGACGAAGGTCTCCCCAAGTTTCCTCCACAACGGTCTGTCTTGTGCCAGTCTCCTCCATGTCCCTCCCACATATTTACGAATTTCATCCACCCATCTCCCATGTGGTCTTTTTCTGGGTCTTTTCCTGTCCCTTGGAATCCAATCTAAAATTTCGGCTGTCCATCTATGGTCTGTCCTTCTGGCAGTATGTCCAGCCCATTGCCATTTCAGGGATTTAACTCTGATCATGATGTCTTCCACTCTCGTCATTTTTCGGATCCACGAGTTCCTCTTCTTATCTCTCCTGGTTATACCAAGCATGCACCTCTCCATGCTTCTTTGAGTTGTCTGCAGCCTTTGTATGTCTCTTTTAGTTAAGGTCCACGTCTCTGCACCATACGTAAGCACTGGAAGGATGCATTGATCAAACACTTTTCTTTTAAGACATAATGGCACATTGCTCTTGAAAATTATGCTGTTTCTTCCAAAAGCTCTCCAGGCAAGTTTTGTACGCCGATTAATTTCTTCATCAATGTGACCCTCACTTGATATCTGCTGTCCAAGATAAACATATGTATCTGTTATCTCCAGTTTTTCTCCATCAATCGATAAATCTGCATTTCTTGTAAAAGCATTGAACATCACTTTTGTCTTCTGAAAGTTCATTTTTAATCCCACTTCTTTACTCTTGTCAGCAAGTTCCTGGATCATACTCTGCAGCTCTGATGGGGTAGTTGCAAAAATGACTACGTCATCAGCAAAACGAAGGTGGGTTAGATAATCTCCATTAATCTTTATCCCTTTGTTTTCCCAGTTCAGTGATTGAAAGACATTTTCCAATGTGGCATTAAAGAGCTTCGGAGATATGGTGTCACCTTGTCTCACTCCCTTTCCAATTTTTATGTGTGTTGTATTTTCAAACAGCCGAATCTTTGCACTTGCATTTTCATAGATGTTATTAATAATATTAATGTATGCATCTTCAATACCGCAGGATTTCAGAGCCGTGGTAACTGCTGATGGTTTCACCGAATCAAAGGCTTTTTCATAATCGATAAAAGCCATGCACAATGGAAGTTCATATTCCCTCGCTCTTTCAATTAGTTCTCTCAGTACGTGGATATGATCTATTGTGCTGTAGCCACTCCTGAATCCAGCTTGTTCTCTCGGTTGAGCCATGTCCAGTGATACCTTCAAGCGGTGTGAAAGAACTTTAGTGAAGATTTTATAAACCACTGATAGGAGGCTGATAGGTCTGTAGTTCCTGAGATCCTCAATGTCACCTTTTTTATGTAGCAGGATCATTGTAGCATTGTTCCAATCCTCAGGAATCTTCCCTTCATTAAGGCATCGAGTGAAAATTTGGGCGAGTACTGTTTCAATTTCTCCACTTGCTTCTTGTATGATGTCTATAGTAATTCCATCTTCTCCTGGAGCTTTCCCCCGCTTCATGTTCTTGACTGCATGAGCAACTTCTGCTGGGAGGACTGGAAGAACTCTGGTACCTTTCATGATGTCTGGAGTACATGTATCATCCCTTTCATATAATTTGGAGTAGAAATCTTTTACTCTTGTCAATATTTCGCCTCTATTTCTTGTTATAGAACCATCTTCTTTTCTCAGAGCCATAATCTGTTTTCTTCCCTTACTGAGATGTCCCTTTGCTATCTTAATGCTTTGGTTGTTTTCAATTGCTTTCCTCACTAGCTCACAGTTGAATTTCCTTACGTCTTCAGTGATACTTTTTCGTGCTGTCTTGCATAGCTCTATATATTCCACTTTGGAAGTCACATCTTCTTTAGTTGTCCTCATCTCTCGTCTTTTTTGTATCAACATTTTGGTTTTTCCTGATAATTTGTTCACATGCAACTTGTTCTTAGACCCAGCTAATTTTGTTGCTGTTTCCATAAGAGCTTTGGTTACTTTTCTGTTAACTTCCAAAATATCCACTTCTTCTGATGTTAGGCCTTCTAAAGCAGAGAATCTGTTCTTCAGTTCCAACTTGAAAGTATTATGGTGTTTTTTAAGGTTGGTTATGTCAATACATTTTGTTTGTCTTATGAGCTTGCCACGTTCTAGTTTAGTGTTGAGGTGCATCTTACATCTCACCAATCTATGGTCACTACCTGTGTTGAACTTGTTTAGCACACTGCAGTCTTCGATGACGAATTTTTTGTTACACATAATAAAATCAATTTCACTTGTCGTCCCAATTGGATGTCTCCATGTCCATTTCCTGTGTGGCTTTTTCTTGAAAAAGGAGTTCAAGATGAAAAACCCTTCTGCCTCTGCAAACACAACGAGAGTACTTCCACGCTGGTTTCTGTTGCCGTGACCGAATTTACCTACTGAAGTTTCATTCTGTTGCCGGTGCCCTATTTTTGCATTGAAATCTCCCATAATTATCTTCAAGTGCTGCTTACCTTTATTATTTAGATGACGAATTTCCTCATAAAATTCTTCAATTTCTTCTTCAGGATGACTTGTGGTGGGTGCATAAGTTTGAATAATCTGAGCCTGGTATCTTCTCGATAGTTGGATAACGAGTCGTGCAGCTCTGTCAGAGGAACTTTCAACTTCTACCACTTTATCCTTCAGTTTCTTGTTTATTATAAATCCAACACCACTAGTTCTGCCAGTATCTGTCCCACGATAATAGAAGAGATGTCCACTTTTCAGTTCAATGAGATCTTCTCCTTTTCTCCTTACCTCACTTAGCCCGACGATGTCCCACTTGATCCTTTGTAGTTCCTCTTCCAATTCAAGAAGCCTTGAATCAGAAGATAGGGAGCGTCCGTTATAGGTAGCCAAGGTCAGCATCAAATCAAATGGCAGCCTAGTCCGGTCCTCCGGGGATTCTTAGCACCCTCTGCCTTCATGTCGCACTGGCCGCTGCCTTGGCCAGGTACATTCCAGCTGCCGGAGACTGAGGGCCAAGATTTAAGTTGTAGAGTCATTTTGGAGGTGTTTGGCCATAACTCACCACGCTGGCCAAGCGGGTTGGTGAGTGTGGGATAGCATTTCCTCTGATCCCGATGGTATAGTTATACCGCTATTGGCGGTCGTCAGAGCCCCTTTAGTGGGAACAGGATGTACCACGAGAAGGCGGGGTTGACATTTGTCAAGGAGAGGCTGTGATGTTACGCATCACCTGACCTTACATCCCATATATATCATCATCATCATCATTGTCAACCATTATCAATCCACTGCTGGACGAAGGTCTCCCCAAGTTTCCTCCACAACGGTCTGTCTTGTGCCAGTCTCCTCCATGTCACTCCCGCATATTTACGAATTTCATCCACCCATCTCCCATGTGGTCTTTTTCTGGGTCTTTTCCTGTCCCTTGGAATCCAATCTAAAATTTCGGCTGTCCATCTATGGTCTGTCCTTCTGGCAGTATGTCCAGCCCATTGCCATTTCAGGGATTTAACTCTGATCATGATGTCTTCCACTCTCGTCATTTTTCGGATCCACGAGTTCCTCTTCTTATCTCTCCTGGTTATACCAAGCATGCACCTCTCCATGCTTCTTTGAGTTGTCTGCAGCCTTTGTATGTCTCTTTTAGTTAAGGTCCACGTCTCTGCACCATACGTAAGCACTGGAAGGATGCATTGATCAAACACTTTTCTTTTAAGACATAACGGCATATTGCTCTTGAAAATTATGCTGTTTCTTCCAAAAGTTCTCCAGGCAAGTTTTGTACGCCGATTAATTTCTTCATCAATGTGACCCTCACTTGATATCTGCTGTCCAAGATAAACATACGTATCTGTTATCTCCAGTTTTTCTCCATCAATCGATAAATCTTCATTTCTTGTAAAAGCATTGAACATCACTTTTGTCTTCTGAAAGTTCATTTTTAATCCCACTTCTTTACTCTTGTCAGCAAGTTCCTGGATCATACTCTGCAGCTCTGATGGGGTAGTTGCAAAAATGACTACGTCATCAGCAAAACGAAGGTGGGTTAGATAATCTCCATTAATCTTTATCCCTTTGTTTTCCCAGTTCAGTGATTGAAAGACATTTTCCAATGTGGCATTAAAGAGCTTCGGAGATATGGTGTCACCTTGTCTCACTCCCTTTCCAATTTTTATGTGTGTTGTATTTTCAAACAGCCGAATCTTTGCACTTGCATTTTCATAGATGTTATTAATAATATTAATGTATGCATCTTCAATACCGCAGGATTTCAGAGCCATGGTAACTGCTGATGGTTTCACCGAATCAAAGGCTTTTTCATAATCGATAAAAGCCATGCACAATGGAAGTTCATATTCCCTCGCTCTTTCAATTAGTTCTCTCAGTACGTGGATATGATCTATTGTGCTGTAGCCACTCCTGAATCCAGCTTGTTCTCTCGGTTGAGCCATGTCCAGTGTTACCTTCAAGCGGTGTGAAAGAACTTTAGTGAAGATTTTATAAACCACTGATAGGAGGCTGATAGGTCTGTAGTTCCTGAGATCCTCAATGTCACCTTTTTTATGTAGCAGGATCATTGTAGCATTGTTCCAATCCTCAGGAATCTTCCCTTCATTAAGGCATCGAGTGAAAATTTGGGCGAGTACTGTTTCAATTTCTCCACTTGCTTCTTGTATGATGTCTATAGTAATTCCATCTTCTCCTGGACCTTTCCCCCGCTTCATGTTCTTGATTGCATGAGCAACTTCTGCTGGGAGGACTGGAAGAACTCTGGTACCTTTCATGATGTCTGGAGTACATGTATCATCCCTTTCATATAGTTTGGAGTAGAAATCTTTCACTCTTGTCAAAATTTCGCCTCTATTTCTTGTTATAGAACCATCTTCTTTTCTCAGAGCCATAATCTGTTTTCTTCCCTTACTGAGATGTCCCTTTGCTATCTTTAGGCTTTGGTTGTTTTCAATTGCTTTCCTCACTAGCTCACAGTTGAATTTCCTTACGTCTTCAGTGATACTTTTTCGTGCTGTCTTGCATAGCTCTATATATTCCACTTTGGAAGTCACATCTTCTTTAGTTGTCCTCATCTCTCTTCTTTTTTGCATCAACATTTTGGTTTTTCCTGATAATTTGTTTACATGCAACTTGTTCTTAGACCCAGCTAATTTTGTTGCTGTTTCCATAAGAGCTTTGGTTACTTTTCTGTTAACTTCCGAAATATCCACTTCTTCTGATGTTAGGCCTTCTAAAGCAGAGAATCTGTTCTTCAGTTCCAACTTGAAAGTATTATGGTGTTTTTTAAGGTTGGTTATGTCAATACATTTTGTTTGTCTTATGAGCTTGCCACGTTCCAGTTTAGTGTTGAGGTGCATCTTACATCTCACCAATCTATGGTCACTACCTGTGTTGAACTTGTTTAGCACACTGCAGTCTTCGATGACGAATTTTTTGTTACACATAATAAAATCAATTTCACTTGTCGTCCCAATTGGATGTCTCCATGTCCATTTCCTGTGTGGCTTTTTCTTGAAAAAGGAATTCAAGATGAAAAATCCTTCTGCCTCTGCAAACTCAACGAGAGTATTTCCACGCTGGTTTCTGTTGCTGTGACCGAATTTACCTACTGAAGTTTCATTCTGTTGCCGGTGCCCTATTTTTGCATTGAAATCTCCCATAATTATCTTCAAGTGCTGCTTACCTTTATTATTTAGATGACGAATTTCCTCATAAAATTCTTCAATTTCTTCTTCAGGATGACTTGTGGTGGGTGCATAAGTTTGAATAATCTGAGCCTGGTATCTTCTCGATAGTTGGATAACGAGTCGTGCAGCTCTGTCAGAGGAACTTTCAACTTCTACCACTTTATCCTTCAGTTTCTTGTTTATTATAAATCCAACACCACTAGTTCTGCCAGTATCTGTCCCACGATAATAGAAGAGATGTCCACTTTTCAGTTCAATGAGATCTTCTCCTTTTCTCCTTACCTCACTCAGCCCGACGATGTCCCACTTGATCCTTTGTAGTTCCTCTTCCAATTCAAGAAGCCTTGAATCAGAAGATAGGGAGCGTCCGTTGTAGGTAGCCAAGGTCAGCATCAAATGGCAGCCTAGTCCGGTCCTCCGGGGATTCTTAGCACCCTCTGCCTTCATGTCGCACTGGCCGCTGCCTTGGCCAGGTACATTCCAGCTGCCGGAGACTGAGGGCCAAGATTTAAGTTGTAGAGTCATTTTGGAGGTGTTTGGCCATAACTCACCACGCTGGCCAAGCGGGTTGGTGAGTGTGGGATAGCATTTCCTCTGATCCCGATGGTATAGTTATACCGCTATTTGCGGTCGTCAGAGCCCCTTTAGTGGGAACAGGATGCACCACGAGAAGGCGGGGTTGACATTTGTCAAGGAGAGGCTGTGATGTTACGCATCACCTGACCTTACATCCCCCCATATATATATATTGAAATTTTTCAATGGAAAAAAAAAAAAACTTACTGTTCCTTAAATTCGGTCATGGTCCAAGCCAAGCACCCTGAAAGGCAATATTATGTTCTCAAGAAACCATTCCAGTTTACTAAGAACTTGTAAATGGATATTTCTGTTGGACAGAAACATTAAAATCATTGCGACTGATTTAGAGTGGCAGCTGTTGCATGATAATTGCATCCCCCTCACAATCCCTCCAAAACCATGTCTCTGGCTTTGACCTCAGGTTTTGCAAAGCCCCCAGAACTACAATAGGCGTATCTTATCTCACAATGATTAAACCTCTGGAAAACGTTGCTTCCAAGCAGCTGACTGGCTGGTGACAATTGTGTTGACAGCTGACAATGCATGCGCTTTAAGAATATCAATTAGCAGCTGTTAACAAATGTAGTCTCTTTTCGATCTGCAAATTCTTCAAGTCGTATCTCTCAACTGAATTGAAATAAACTATTGCTTCCATTTGAACTCATGCTACATCACTTTGATTTGGCACACTTGTGTGACCTTGATTTTCCATTTCACCCCCCCCACACACCTTTTTTTATTGGAGGTTTATCGACCACCGTGAGCAACTCAACGGGTTGCAAGCAGTCGCCCATCCTTAATTTAGGGCCACTGGTCCCAGGGAAGGGTGAGGGCCAGCGCTGTAAGACAAACACAACATCCATGCCTCACCGGAATTCAAACCTGGACCCATCTCGGACGAATGGTCAGAAGCCATCGCTTAGACCACTGTGCCACCAGAGTGGCCGATTTCACCTTTGATCGGCAGCTTCTCCAACTGTTCAGTCAGAGGGAAGGAATACAGTAGCATCAGTTCGTAAGAGAGAGAGAGAAAAAAAAAAACTTACGAAACTCTTTTTTTTTCCCCTTGTAAAAAAATGAGGAGTCAAATTTTCAGGTAGTACCCCTACCATTCCTGAGGACTATAGCTATAGTAGGTGTTGCCATTCATGAGGTAAATTCCAACCTTTCAAATCATTTAATGCTGTATCTCTTCTCTCTATTTCCAGTCCTGACAATTTTCTTTTGGCTGATGTGTCAGAACTTCTAGAGTGTTCCAAAGCACTTTATATTTTGTACATGTTTGTCCAATCCTGTTTGTTTATCATATTTTTAATTGCAGCTTGCTTTATGCTCTCTCTCTCTCTCTCTCTCTCTCTCTCTCTGCTGATCTGGTTTTAAGCTGTCTGCCTGTTTCTCTCCTACATAGCTGAGACCACACCTTCCTCTTAAAGGATGTCTACTTCTTTTTGCTTTGAAAAATATGGTTACAGAATTTTGAAACACTAACTGAATTGTTCAAGCCTTGTCTTATACTCAAGATTGACTTATCTATAAATGAAGATAAGGAAATTGAGAAATTTAACCCATTTGACTTACACTCCATATCAACTTATAAATTTGAAAAATATGGTAGTATGTTCTGTGTTTTTCTGATGGACAGATCATTGCAGAGGAAATTCAAGGCCACTGTTGCCTCAGCTCCATCCCTTTCTATGAGATCAACTGGCTTCCCTCTGAGGCATCCATTGTTTACAAAGGTTACATATGCATCTGTCACTTTCTCAGACCCCTGCACTGCTCTGCTCTGATATCCAGAGTTCACAGAGCTTCCCCATAAATTAATTCAAGAGCTTTTCTAATACTCCTCATTAGATTTTTTTAGGTCACTGATGAAAATTATGTAGTTATGTCAGTAAAGTAGCATTTTTGAATGAAAATTCCTTGGAATTAGTTTTTTTAATCTAAAAAAGGCAATTTCCTGTTGAAAATCCTCCAAATATGTGGCGTCAGTAAATAAATAAGTACATCGCTCTTTTCACATTCCAGAAACACACAGCAGCCTAAAAATTGTTTTCAGCCGCCGCCATGGAATCGAACCACGGATCTCTCGATATCTAGCTGAGCACGTTACATTTACACCACAGTGGCCAACAATCCGTGGTGTTAATGTAACGCGCTCGTTCGGCTAGATATCGAGAGATCTGTGGTTCGATTCCACGGCGGCGGCTGAAAACAATTTTTTGGTTGCTGTGTGTTTCTGGAACGTGGAAAGAGTGATGTATTTATTTATTTATTCAATTTCCTGTTGTTGAATGGTCACAAAACTCTTCACACCATTTTGATAATATTCAATTACAGCAAAATCAAGGCTTAATATCCCATTAATGATGCACGATGACAAAGCAATTTAATGGAAAATTACTCAACATACTTTTAAGTTATTTTGACTTGAATTATAACTATTCAATCTACATATTCTTCATAGGTTAAATTAATAAGCTATTTATAATTTTAAGTTCCTGTGCAAGCCAATTCAGTAATAAACAGATTTGCAACTTAACTTACATTGCTGCAGCAAAGATACATTTTTGGTAACTTTATTTTCACTCCTGTTAGATTCTCTCATATAATATTCAAATAAAAAATGTTTAAATCTTTTTTTATTATTATTATTACTTTTAAGGTGATGGAAAGTTAAAGTACAGCAGACTTTCATGTGATGTAAAATACCTGAAGGAATTCACTTATTTTTAATTTGGGTTTTAAGATTTTTAAATAGCTTTGACTTACTGTAAATGCATCATAAGGTGGAAAATTTTTTGTTTGAAAATTTTTTTCACTGTGACCACATGGTTAGTGCAAAAGTGGTTCTATAATAAAATAACTGAAATACATAGTGCAGTGTTACTATTTACTACATTTTAAGGTTTAAAAAAATATTAGAAAATTTGTGTGTTAATGGATAATTCAAAATTAAGATATTTTTTTTTATTTAAAAGTTCACAATTCAGATATTATATGAGACAATCAAACAAGAGTGAAGATAAAAGTTCAAAAAGTGTACCTTTGCAACAGCAGTGTAAAGCAAGTATTCATTTATTATGGAATTGGCTTACACAGAAGTTTAAAGCTATCGACAAAGCACAGGACCTTTTATCTACAATCTTGGTGTCTTCTTCTTTCTTGATTGGAGGTTTAACGACCACCGTGAGCAACACTCAATGGGCTATAAGCAGTCGCCCGTCCCTAATTTAGGGTCACTGGTTCCAAGGAAGGGAGAGAGCCAGTGCCATAAGACAAACACAACATCCATGCCTCACCGGGATTCGAACCCGGACCCCTTTCGGACGAACGATCAGAGGCCATCGCTTAGACCACTGCACCACCGGGGCGACTATGTTGGTATCTAGAACATTTCAAAAACTGGCAATTTTCTAGAACAAACAAATTTAAAATTAGTGCCAAATAAATACCACAGCCCACATTCCTTGGTTCTGGTGTCCTAAATTATGGAACCAAAATCCATGGAGATCAATTATTCAAGCAATTTAAAATATGAAATTATTGTAAAAGAAAATTAAAATAATAATATGTGTTTTCTAAAGAATTTTGTCATCAAAATGTTTAGCAAAAATGGGAACATTGAAAAGCATCACATTTCTCTGCAATCTTCACTGGCGGAGCATTTCTAGTGATCTGTATCCTAGTTTTGGAAGTTCTACAAGAAAACTCTTTTGAAATTAATTTTGCTTAATTACTGTTTGGCTCATTCTAGTAACTTATATTTAAAAATAAGATCCAAGGCCATAAAATATGTTCAAAATTTTCTTGCTGTAAGAACTCACAATTTCTGACAAAAATAAAGTGACACCAAGCTGAAATGAAGCAGTAATCATTCCAACATCAGAAACTGCATTTACTGGTAAAAATGAACTATTCCAAGTAATTCGACTTACAATAATAGAACTTCATTTATCATGCAAAAGATCTAAAACAGGTTTTGTTTCTAGAAAACATGCAAAAAAAAAAATGACTACAAAAATATATTAGGAAATTCATTACTTTTTCTGCCCCACAACATCAATTACAAAACTTGGCAAACAATCTCATATAATAACTTCAGAAAACTTAAGATTGCATGTGTTCTAGAAACAACACAGAATTGCAGAAGAGAAGTACCTTTTAGATTTTTGGAACAAATTTCTGAGTTTTAGAAAAATTGGGAAGTTAAAGAAGTGCATAGGAGAACAGGTGCATCTCACGAAAAATAGGAAGACTAGCAACTATATACACTGAAGTGCCAAAAGTCATGGAATAGCAGTATGCAAATTTTTAACTGGCACTGCCATCATGACACATGCCACTACTTTTATCAGCTGAGAGGTGTAATCTCGTGAGTCAGGTTGAACAACCGCCAGTAGGATTATGGCAAGCTGACATGAATTATCGAGTTTGAACGAGGCATGGTTGTGGGAGCCAGACGGATGGGACATTCAGTTTCCAAAGTTGAACATTCAACATTCCTCGATCCACGGTGTCACATGTGTACCGAGAATACCTTGTGGAAGGCCCACCCACTGTGGATAGCGCAGTGGCCGACCACAGGTGCTGAATGACAGTGACCAGTGGTGTCTGACCAGGATAACAGATAAGTGACACTGGCTCAAATAACATCCACATTCAATGCAGGAGGTACCAGAGTGTTATCCATCAGGTCAGTGCAGCGTAATTTAGCGTCCATGGGGTATGGGAGCAGAAGATCCACCACAGTGCATTTGTTAACACCATGACATCAGACACACACAGCACCTCATCTGGGCTCTTGAACACAATAATTGGACCCTGGAAGACAGGCAACATGTGGCATGGTCCAATGAATCAGGCTATCAATTGTTACAAGCTGATGGTACAATTTGGGTGTGTTGCAGACTGCATGAGGCCATGGACCCAAGCTATCAACAAGGCACTGTGCAAGCTGGTGGTTGGTGGTGGGGTGTCTTTACATGGCACGGTTTGGGTCCTCTGGTCCTTATAAACACATCATTAACTGGCAATTGCTTTGTTGCTCTGCTGGGTGACCATTTGCAGCCCTTCGTGGACTTCATGTAACCCAACAGCGACAGGATTTTCCAGGCGGACAATGCGCCATGTCATCGGGCCAAAGTTGTCCAAAATTGGTTCGAGGAGCATGCTGGACAGTTCTGACAGATGGTGTGGCCACCACGTTCACCCAAATGAACCCAATAGAGCACTCATGGGATGTGGTGGAAAGGTCCATTCACACTCGAAACCCTGCACCTACAAATACCAGGGAACTGTGGGCAGCTGTTCAGATGGCATGGATCAACATTTCTCCAGGCTAGAGGAGGTCCTACACAATACTAGCTCATGGTACAAGTTGTCCAAAAACTGGTTCGAAGAGCATGCTGGACAGTTCTGACAGATAATGTGGCCACCACATTCACCCAAATGAACCCAATAGAGCACTTATGGGATGTGGTGGAAAGGTCCATTCACACTCGAGACCCTTCACCTACAAATACCAGGGAACTGTGGGCAGCTGTTCAGATGGTATAGCTCAACATTTCTCCAGGCTAGAGGAGATCCTACACGATACTAGGTACGCATCAAACGACTTTCGGCACATCAATGTATTATGAGCCCAGTTTTTACAATATGCTAATTCAAAAGTACTAGGAATAAATTAAATAGAAAATTTCTTTTAATCAGGATATGCATTTGCCAGCAGGTGTGTAAAAATAAAATCACCAATAAAGGTGGAATTTCTCTGTTATTCCCATTTTCTTTTACACAATTTGGACAGTAATAAATCACACAAATTTCACAATTAATGATAAATAACACAGCAATCAAACATCGCCGAATTGACTGTAATTACTGTTTCACACATGAATTAAATCCCATCAGAAAACTTGAAAATTTCATCACCGTGGAGCGGGAATCAAACCCCCATCTCCAGATTACCGTTCGAGCGCGCTATCCATTGCACCACCCACGACGGCGAATTCGCAAGTATCTGTGTGTTAAGAGCATCGGAATATTCTCCTACTCAACAATGCTAGATGGCAACAGAATCTGCATTGAATTTGAACGCAGTCTGAGAATATAATGATGGTCTTAACACACAGATACTTGCGAATTCGCCGTCGTGGGTGGTGCAATGGATAGCACGCTCGAACGGTAATCGGGAGATGTGGGTTCGATTCCCGCTCCACAGAGATAAAATTTTCAAGTTTTCTGATGAGATTTAATTCACGTGTGAAACAGTAATTACAGTCAATTTGTCGATGGCCGATTGCTGTGTTAATTATCATGACGTGTTTACCACGTATTATGAGAAGAATATTTCTTCAACTCTGTATTTCACAATTTAACTTTTTGTCAACTCTTGATACTTAATTAAAATACCGAAAATAAGATGTTGCTATGGTTGTTATGTAATAAATGGGAAAAGTCTCAGAATAAATGGAAAAAGGTGAACAACAAACACATGTACTTGATGCAAAAAAAAAAAGTTTTGTACCCCAAGACATCGCTTGTATTCTCCTATTCTCTCGCCTTATTACTTCTTCCTGCTGTGTTCGTTCATCTTCTAGAATTTCCCTGTAAAGCATAATAACATATGTGAATAAAAATATTAGATATGAATCCCTGTACTGAAACTCTACTCCTGTAAGACTGGCTACAAATCATTTATAATAAAGATTCAAGTAAATTATTAAATACTACATAAACAGAAATTGCAGGATATCCTTTCTGCTTTGGTAAGTTATGTTAGTTTAAAGCATTTACAGAGAACACCAAGGTAAGTGTATGATTACAAGATTGTCATCTGCATACATGTTATGCACATACACATCATAAGTAGCAAGGTATCACAATACAACTTTTTCTCACAGTAGCGGCAATAGTTTGAAAATCACTATTTCAAACAAAAGTAACAATTTTTCTTACCCAGCATTTTAATGACCCATCCAAGTATTTAAGACTATAAAGAGTTACTCAACCCTAATTTAGGGTTGCTGGCACCAATGTCATATGTGTCACTTGAACCCTGCTCCTTAGCACAAGCTGATAGTCACAATACTCAATCTGCCGATTCTTTTCATCACCTGACTTTTTTATAAGTATTCTGATGTGTTGTACATGCTGTCATTATGTGGTGCATACATCTGAGATTCTAGGTATAAATATCAGGGTATGCTACAGTGATAAATGATGTTGGGTTTTGTCCTGATTTGCTTCATCCTTTGTTGTGTAACATAAATATATATATAGCACAGACAGTAGCTAGACGGGCTGGGAGTGACTCAATAAGGTGCTGGAAGGTGTTCAAAGATATGAGGAGCCATGCTGACTGCAGTAGATCTGACATCTGCTGGAGGGTGAGTGGTGGAGGATCAATAGAGCGAACAACACAATCAAGGTGGTCCCACAGATGCTCAATTGGGTTTAAGTCTGGGGAATTAGGGGGCCAGGGAAGTGCTTTGAAGTCTTCATCCTTCTCCTCCAACCACTCTCTGACATTTCAAGCTGTGCGACATGTCCCATTGCCATGCTGGAAGATCCCATCCACCCCAGGGAAGACAATCAGCATGTATGGGTGCACGTGGTCTGCAAGGATGGATTCATAACGAATTCGGTCCATAGTGCCTTCCACAGGTATGAATGGACCCAAGAAAATCCACGAAAACATTCCCAAGAACACAACGCCGCACCAGCTTGTGTTCTGCCAGCAATGGTTGAAGAGTGTTTGTTCTCCGATATTTCTCACCTTATATGCCAACATCCATACGTTTGATGAAGCAGAAAATGTGACTCATTAGAGAAGACAATCCTTTACCAACCAGAGGAGGTTCAATTCTGATACTGCTGTGTAAATATAAGCCTTTTCTGCCAATGCACTTTCGTTAGCATAGGTTCAGTGACCATCCGTCTGCATCAGAACCCCATACACAGCAGGATTTGCTGAATTGTCATTATACACACACTTCCGGTAGCCCCCTAGTTCATTCGGCCAGTGAGTTGCTCCACTGTAGCATGTTGATTGGCCCTCACGCACCTTCACAGTCGACGTTCGCCTCTCACATCAATGGCACGTGGTGCCCTGCAATTTCCATGTCGCCTATTCGCAATGGTGCCATTTCTCCAATCACGATACACTTTAACCACAGCAGCATGCAAACAGTTTACAAACTGTGCTGTTTCATAAATACTGCCACCTTTGGCCCAAAAGCCAATAATCATTCCTTTTTGCAAATCTAATAAATTGCTCCTTTTATCAATGACAGCAACGAGTGATATGTTTTCAGAATGCCTACAGCACACCTTATATACCCTCCAAGCCAGCTCACGACATGTGCCTTCTTTCATTGGCTACGCGCTGTTGACATCAAAAGTTGGAGGTGGTTACAATAATGTGACTTGACTGTGTATATAATTTTGTACAATTTAATATATTTTATACAACTTTGTTTTTAAAAACATTGAGTCATTTTAAAAAAATAAACAGAATATTTTTTTTTTCACCCAGTACACAATTCTAAGAAATAAACAATCCTTACCACAATCTCAGTAAGCAAAGTAGAGCAATTTTGGATACCTCTTTTGTTTTGGAAGACTGTTAGTATCTTTACCTTTCGAAACGATTATCACTAATTTGATAAGGTATGAAATCAAATTCCTTTCAAAGATTGGACTTGCACCTAAAAGGATAATCACAATGTTAACTATGTCTTTATCATTTTATAGATTCTTTCCATGAGCAAAAGGCACTGTACATCAATGCCTCTTCCCTTAATGATTGATGGAGACTTATCTAAAATGAATGGATCTGAGAAGCCCTGTTTACACTCTGCTGTGTCTTGCACACACCCTCAATTAAGAATAAACTTGAGTCAATCTTAAGATTGAACTTTTTCGACAAGAATTCTCACTGGAATGCCAACTTAAAATTTGGACGTTTCAGACTAACAGAAGTTTAGGGTCAGCTTTTGCATGTGGGCGATTTTTGTTTTTTAAATTGATTTGACCTGCTAAACTAGGACAGCTGGCTTACATGTAGATGGAGCTTACGCTTTAAATGCTTATATTAGGTGTACAAATAAGTTTTAAAGCATTTTTTGTGTGACATACACAACTAATTTACATATATGACATTCCCCCGCGTTGTTGTCACATGACCGTAACTGGTCCAGAGTATGAAATGCGACACAGAAGTTTGCCCAACAGTCAAATGCACTTGAACATCGGTAGGTGAAAAATGGCAAGCGATACTGCATTCGTTACAAATTTCATCAAGGAAAAAGTGCTGCAAAAGCATGGGCATCGATCTGTTGTATTCTGGGGGAGAATATTGTATCAGAAAGCACGTGTGAGTTTTGGTTTAGACGGTTTAAAGCAAGTGATTTTGATGTTAGCGATCGAGAACATAGCAGCACCCTGCAGAAGGTTGCACATGAGGAACTGCAAACATTGCTGGATGAAGATTCGTCTCAAACGTGAAAAAAACTAGCTGAACAACTGGGGGTAACTCAACAAACCATTTCCAATCATTTACACACAATGGAAAAAGATTCAGAAGAAAGGAAAATGGGTGCCACATGACCTGAGCCAGAGGAACGAGGATGAGCGTGTCATGAAGTGTTTGAATCTGTTGAATGAACAACACAGAAAGTCTTTCCTGTGGAAAATCATTACAGGTGATGAAAAGTGGATATGGTACGACAATCCCAAATGCAAAACAACACTGGGTAGACCCCGGTGAAGCAATGACTTCGACACCTAAATGAAATAATCACTCCAAGAAAGTTCTGCTGTGCATCTGGTGGGATTACTGCTGATCACTACAAGCCACAATTGCTGTGATTGAACCAGGAAATTTGTTGGAAACGTCCATTCACAGGCAAAGGATTGCATCCTGTGAAATTACTGCTTGACAATGCTAGGCCACATGTCACGAAATTGGTCAAGGAAACATTAATTGACGCTTGGCTGGGAAGTTTTTGAGCACCGGGCGTATAGTTCCAACATAGACCCTCCAGATTATTATTTGTTCCGATCGATGCAACATGGTTTGTCTGCTGTACGGTTCCGGACATGTGACGAAGTGCAAAAATGGGTTGATGACTTCATCACGACATATGACAGAGTTTTCTTTGTGGCTGGAATCTGTCAGCTGCCTGACCAATGGTGGAAGGTGATAGATAATGACAGCGCATATTTTGATTTGTAAAGGTATTGTTGTTTTTTCTCAAATCACATGTTGCATTGCCTTAAAATGCTCTAAAACTTATTTCTACAGCTAATATTAAGTTTTAGCTGGTTACACCTTCCCTTATGCAAGAATTACAAAAATTTTATTACATTCTAAATGAAATAATTTAGCAGGCATTATCAGGACAAAGCAACTCAGCAAAGGCAAGTTTATATAATACCAAGAAACTGTGATTCATTCCAGAGTATCTGAAGTACACACAAAGTAAAAATAAAATGTCTGTTATATAATTTAAAGGCATATAAACTTATAGCATATGAAACTGACATGAAAATCACAAGAACAAAACATCAGAAATTTTTCTGGAGATTACCATAGATCTTGCTTGATTTCCTTGAAGCTTGGACGTTTTGAGGGTTCATATGACCAACATGATGACATTAAAGTATACAGATGAGGTGGACATTTATGAGGGAGAGGCAACCTTTCTCCATTTTCTATTCGACCAATCACATCATTATTTTTCACTCCTTGGAATGGTTTAATGCCCAGCATTAAGATTTCCCACATGCACACTCCTAAAAATATCCCATTTAAAAACTGTAATTAAAATTTAATATTAACAAACCAACAGAATACCAAAATACATAACGGCGATGACGAATAAATACCATCAGAAGTGAAGTGAGCAGACATATTTTCTTCTTTAAGTTTCAATGTATTTTTACACGTATCTACATGGAATCACATTTGCATAGAAGACTGATGCACCAAAGACACAATATTCACATCAGAATTTAAAAAAAAAAAAGTTCTAACTACAATAAACATCCACACATGGGTCACAATTGGGAAGAAATAAAAATTCAAAAGAGGAATTAAAAACGTTATTTCTCCCACGAAGATGTTCCTTTTCTCTCAGTGATCATTGACCTCAATATCATAGCTGAGCCCGAGCCCGAAAGCCCGAAGCAGAGACCGGGCCCGAATTGGGCTTGGGCTCTTAGAGAGAGGGAGGGAGAGCGAGAGAATTTTAATTACTGATCTAATACAAATAGCTACTTATACACACAAATATGATACTGGAAATCAGCATATACTAACACCAGTTTTACCTAAAACAATAACCATAAAACAAAGTTTACATTACTGTGGACCAAGATTTTGATTTTGGAATTCATTACCTAAAGAACTAACAGAAATCAATATCTATAATTCATATATAAAAAAACTTAAAGCATATATATTAAACTAACTACAAAAAAAAAAAAAAAAAAAAAAGAGATGAGAGGGTGAGGGTAATCAGAAAGTTGGAGGGCAAGAGTGATTTATAACTGTAATGCCACAGAAATTTCATGTTATACCAATAGTAAAATAATGACGTCTTGAATTGTTGACTTTACTTAGGGAGCTCAGGGCCAAGTCAGGACTCTGTGAGGCGTTTTTCCGAGCTTCCTTGCTCTTGTTATAAATAACAGATAAATACTAATGTAACAATAAATCAGGAATCTGTAACAGCAGAAATAATAAATTAAATGAATGAATATGTGCGTATCTGGAGACACAGACAGAGATCTCATCTACATTCATCTACAGAACATTATGCATAGAATTAAGATGCCCCCTAGCATTCCAATTTTGAAACCACAAAGTTAAGAGAGTTTTACTAAACAAACCACAAAATGAACAATGACACTACAGCTATGTTCACCTGGTTTGTCGCCAATTGAACAAGTGTGGGATATAGTCTCTTGATACCTGGTCCACCAGGCTCCGCTACCAGTTACCTAAGATGAACTTTGGGTATGAGCCCAGACAGCATGGTATTACCTTTTAGATTGCAACATCCAGAACCTCTTCCAGTTGATGTCATATCATGTACTCACTGTTATCATGGTACGATACTGAGTATAGTAAGTTCCGCATCACTTACAGGTCTGTACTTCTGATCACTTACGTCCCAAGTAATGTAGCCTATAAATCTCACTTCAATATCTCAGGTCTTTTCTGGTGTTGCATTTTCAACAGCCTGCGGTGTATATATGTACACTTATCAAAATAATTAGGGGAGCATGTGACTTCGGAAACATTTTGCAAGCCAATCATTTGATATATTACTGAAATACTGCAATTGGGAAAACACATGGCAAGTGTGACATGAACAGCTGAATCGTGCATAAATCGCAGATTGGGATAATAACGAAGGTTTTCCAGGTGTTTATCGTAACATTTTGTTTCTTGTAGTTTTTGGTTTGATCAATTTACCAGAATCAATGGCATAGAAAGCCATTGGCAGGCTGTAAGTAGGTCAGCCACAGAGGGTGAGAGCAGAAGCAATTGGAGTGTCATTGCTTAACAGTGGACACAATTCCAGGATATGGGAAGTGTTCAAAGCAGAAAAGGTCAAAAACATCCGTGAAAAACTACAGCAAGGGATGACCATTATCTATTGTTAACAGCCCATTGGAACAGGTGGGAAAATGGTACTCAGCTCCAGCGAGGGCTTCTCATGCCAACAGAATGAAGGTTGTCAATTCAAACTATTTGTAAATGCCTTCATCAAGGTGGCCTTTCTACATGTAGATAATGGCGTGTGTCCCTTTAACTGCACAATGCGTTGATGCATTGAAACTGGTCTGAGAAACATTATGGTAGGTGACAAGATAAGTGGAGTAAAGTTCTCTGACGAGTCCAGATTCAGTCTGGAATTTGACATTCAACAAGTTCTTATCTGGAGGTAACTCGTCGCATGAAATAACAGCCCCCCTTTTTTTTATTATTATTGGAGGTTTAACGACCTCTGTGAGCAACTCAGTGGACTATAAACAGTCGTCCGTCCCTAATTTAGGGCCACTGCTTCCAGGGAAGTGAGAGAGCCAGTGCGGTAAGACAAACACAATATCCATGTTTCACCGGGATTCGAACCCGGACCCCTGTCGGACGAATGATCAGAAGCCATCGCTTGGCTGCCCCACTGTGCTGGCCTGAGCTTTTATGCAAGAAACATTACATTACAGTGGACATGGATTGATAGTCTGGGCAGGCATAAGTATCCGTGGATGTACAAACCTGTACACCATCCAAAACGGTAGTCAGATGGCCCAGAGATATAGAGACAAGATTCTCAGACCTATTATCATGCCATATGCTGCAGCTGCCAGTGATTCATTCGTTTTCATGGATGATAATGAACAACCTTACAGAGCTCAGCTAGTGGACAACATGCTTCAAGAGGAGGGAATTTAGCATATGGAGTGGTCAGCCTGCTCCCCTGACTTAAATCCAATTGAGCATCACTGGAACACACTTGGCAGATGCATTGCAGCTTGGCCGGCACCTCCATTGACTCTTCACGAACTGGAGACTGCCCTCATTGAGCAGTGGTGAAAACAACCCTAAAACCTCCTTGATAACCTAATCAATTCCTCACACAGCTGTGCAGTGGTCTTAGTAATTCAAGAGGATGACACACCCTACTAGAGGTCAGTTATCACCTTCAAGAAGTCATGCTTTCTTTTTGTAAAGATATGTGTATTGTTGTATAGCATATCGCATCATGTGCATTAAATGATAATATTGCATAAAAATTTGCTAATGTGCTTTTTTTATTCATATTACTGAATATTCTATTGTATCTTATAATATTTTACATTCAACATCAATCACACATGAATCTCTTTACAATATCACTTGCTTCTCTAATTCTTTTGCACAGTGTATACATGTAAGGTCAGGTGATGCGTAACATCACAGCCTCTCCTTGACAAATGTCAACCCCGCCTTCTCGTGGTGCATCCTGTTCCCACTAAAGGGGCTCTGATGACCGCCCATAGCGGTATAACTATACCATCGGGATTAGAGGAAATTCTATCCCACACTCACCAACCCGCTTGGCCAGCGTGGTGAGTTATGGCCAAACCCTCCAAAATGATTCCACAACTTAAATCTTGGCCCTCAGTCTCCGGCAGCTGGAATGTACCTGGCCAAGGCAGCGGCCAGTGCGACATGAAGGCAGAGGGTGCTAAGAATCCCCGGAGAACCGGACTAGGCTGCCATCTGATGCTGACCTTGGCTACTTACAATGGACGCTCTCTATCTTCTGATTCAAGGCTTCTTGAATTGGAAGAGGAACTACAAAGGATCAAGTGGGACATCGTGGGGCTAAGTGAAGTAAGGAGAAAAGGAGAAGATCTCATCGAACTGAAAAGTGGACATCTCTTCTACTATCGTGGGACAGATACTGGCAGAACTAGTGGTGTTGGATTTATAATAAACAAGAAACTGAAGGATAAAGTTGTAGAAGTTGAAAGTTCCTCTGACAGAGCTGCACGACTTGTTATCCAACTCTCGAAAAGATACCAGGCTCAGATTATTCAAACTTATGCGCCCACCACAAGTCATCCTGAAGAAGAAATTGAAGAATTTTATGAGGAAATTTGTCATCTAAATAATAAAGGTAAGCAGCACTTGAAAATAATTATGGGAGATTTCAATGCAAAAATAGGGCAACGGCAACAGAATGAAACTTCAGTAGGTAAATTCGGTCATGGCAACAGAAACCAGCGTGGAAATACTCTCGTTGAGTTTGCAGAGGCAGAAGGGTTTTTCATCTTGAACTCCTTCTTCAAGAAAAAGCCACACAGGAAATGGACATGGAGACATCCAAATGGGACGACAAGTGAAATTGATTTTATTATGTGTAACAAAAAATTCGTCATAGAAGACTGCAGTGTGCTAAACAAGTTCAACACAGGTAGTGACCATAGATTGGTGAGATGTAAGATGCACCTCAACACTAAACTTGAACGTGGCAAGCTCATAAGACAAACAAAATCTATTGACATAACCAACCTTAAAAAACACCATAATACCTTCAAGTTAGAACTGAAGAACAGGTTCTCTGCTTTAGAAGGCCTAACATCGGAAGAAGTGGACATCTCTGAAGTTAACAGAAAAGTAACCAAAGCTCTTATGGAAACAGCAACAAAATTAGCTGGGTCTAAGAACAAGTTGCATGTGAACAAATTATCAGGAAAAACCAAAATGTTGATGCAAAAAAGAAGAGAGATGAGGACAACTAAAGAAGATGTGACTTCCAAAGTGGAATATATACAGCTATGCAAGACAGTAAGAAAAAGTATCACTGAAGACGTAAGGAAATTCAACTGTGAACTAGTGAGGAAAGCAATTGAAAACAACCATAGCCTAAAGATAGCAAAGGGACATCTCAGTAAGGGAAGAAAACAGATTATGGCACTGAGAAAAGAAGATGGTTCTGTAACAAGAAATAGAGGCGAAATTTTGACAAGAGTGAAAGATTTCTACTCCAAATTATATGAAAGGGATGATATATGCACTCCAGACATCATGAAAGATACCAGTACCAGAGTTCCTCCAGTCCTTCCAGCAGAAGTTGCACATGCAATCAAGAACATGAAGCGAGGAAAAGCTCCAGGAGAAGATGGAATTACTGTAGACATCATACAAGAAGCAAGTGGAGAAATCGAAACAGTACTCGCCCAAATTTTCACTCGATGCCTTAATGAAGGAAAGATTCCTGAGGATTGGAACACCGCTACAATGATCCTGCTACATAAGAAAGGTGACATTGAGGATCTCGGAAACTACAGACCTATCAGCCTCCTATCAGTGGTTTATAAAATCTTCACTAAAGTTCTTTCACACCGCTTGAAGGTAACACTGGACATGGCTCAACCGAGAGAACAAGCTGGATTCAGGAGTGGCTACAGCACAATAGATCATATCCACGTGCTGAGAGAACTAATTGAAAGAGCGAGGGAATATGAACTTCCATTGTGCATGGCTTTTATCGATTATGAAAAAGCCTTTGATTCGGTGAAACCATCAGCAGTTACAATGGCTCTGAAAACCTGCGGTATTGAAGATGCATACATTAATATTATTAATAACATCTATGAAAATGCAAGTGCAAAGATTAGGCTGTTTGAAAATACAACACACGTAAAAATTGGAAAGGGAGTGAGACAAGGTGACACCATATCTCCGAAGCTCTTTAATGCCACATTGGAGGGTGTTTTTCAGTCGCTGAGCTGGGAAAACAAGGGGATAAAGATTAATGGAGATTATCTAACCCACCTTCGCTTTGCTGATGACGTAGTCATTTTTGCAACTACCCCATCAGAGCTGCAGAGTATGATCCAGGAACTTGCTGACAAGAGTAAAGAAGTGGGATTAAAAATGAACTTTCAGAAGACAAAAGTGATGTTCAATGCTTTTACAAGAAATGAAGATTTATCGATTGATGGAGAAAAGCTGGAGATAACAGACACGTACGTTTATCTTGGACAGCAGATATCAAGTGAGGGTCACATTGATGAAGAAATTAATCGGCGTACAAAACTTGCCTGGAGAGCTTTTGGAAGAAACAGCATAATTTTCAAGAGCAATATGCCATTATGTCTTAAAAGAAAAGTGTTTGATCAATGCATCCTTCCAGTGCTTACGTATGGTGCAGAGACGTGGACCTTAACTAAAAGAGACATACAAAGGCTGCAGACAACTCAAAGAAGCATGGAGAGGTGCATGCTTGGTGTAACCAGGAGAGATAAGAAGAGGAACTCGTGGATCCGAAAAATGACAAGAGTGGAAGACATCATGATCAGAGTTAAATCCGTGAAATGGCAATGGGCTGGACATACTGCCAGAAGGACAGATCATCGATGGACAGCCGAAATTTTAGATTGGATTCCAAGGGACAGGAAAAGACCCAGAAGAAGACCACATGGGAGATGGGTGGATGAAATTCGAAAGTATGCAGGGGTGACATGGAGGAGACTGGCACAAGACAGACCGTTGTGGAGGAAACTTGGGGAGACCTTCGTCCAGCAGTGGATTGATAATGGTTGACAATGATGATGATGATGATGATACATTTATATGTGTGTATGTGCATATGTGGGTAAAATACTTCGAAATTCATCTTTAAATGAATGTGGCCTCATGAAGTGTTTCTTAAGTTTATTTAAGGTGATAATTCTACAGAGAAAAAGCTTCGACAATTCTGAAATAGCACAAACAAAAATACCCAATTACAAAATAGCTATTTAAATTTGAAAGGGGACATGTGGATTTAAATGCTACACAAAACCATGTTTCTTTCCCCTGTGAATTAATAAGTTTTAAATGGACTGATGCAACATATCCCCACATTTAACACTCCATCAACCCATTGAGATGTGTTAAATCAGGATTCCTTTGTAGTTAACCCCACTGGACTAATTGCAGACTAAGGTCAGTAACCAAGAGCTAAGTCAGTTTCACATGCCCATAATGCTCTACAGCCAAAAGACGTCAGTCATTCAATGTATTATTTCATACGAGGTTGGTCTGATTAAATTCTGAAGCTCTATCATCATTCAAAGATGAAACACCTTTTCACTTCATGAAAAGTTCCCATGTTTGTCCATGTCATTAGATTTGTCCATTTTTTCCTTGATTTTCATTCAACAGGAATGTGTAAAAAAAAAATATTAGATTTGCGTGTGTGTGTGTGTCACGTGCACTCCTGCATGTGATAGAAAAATAAATATTTTGGTTCACTAATTTTTGACTTAAGCCAGTCATCAAGAGCAAAGCCAGTTTCCCATGACATTCTTTCTCCCTGCCAGCCTTTTTTTAATTTGTTCAACAATACTAAAAATTAATTCTGTACCATTTTGGAACTTCTGTCCAATACAATATCTAGAAATTTACTATGATTTTATCTTAGCATATGTTTTGCTTTAACACAAGCTGTTAATAGAACAAATTCTAAGCTACAGAATTATGATTAAAAGCTTATTTCCTTTTCTTTCGCAGTCTCACCTACTTCAGCTGCACACCACGAGTTTCTAGTCTTCCCAATATTTAACACATCGCTGCACCTCATTTACTCCACAAAGCTTCAGTTATATACAGCTGTTTTACACCCATTCTATTCTACATATTAGATATTTCAGCTAGATAATGCTTACCTTTGCATTTCTATCTTGCTTGACTTTACATTTCCTGCACGTGGTCCGGTTGTCGCTGATGTTATCGTTCCAATCGTCCGTTTCAGGTATAGCTGTTCTTGGCGCTATTCTCGTTTAATGCAGGTTTGCTTCACTAAACTTCGATTAGGTTATGTTAATATCAACTTTTACCATTTTCTTTGCACCATCCAAATGTGCATAAAAAAAAATAGTGTTATTAACCTCATAAGGAGGGCATACACGCACACCTCTAATAATAGGCTTAAGAACCAAGAACTGGAATTCATATTAAAGATCGCGCATGATTATGACTACCCAAATAAATTAGTAAAAAAGTGGATAAGTGAAACAAAAAATAAAATAAAGAATCAGAGGAAGGAAAGCCAAGGAGGAAGCAATATGAATAAGGAAGTGAAATACATAGGGGCCTTACCATACATAGAAGGTGTCAGCCAAGAAGTTAACAAGCAATGTGCGAAATACGATCTAAAACAAGGGACGTCTGTGAACACATTGAAGAATATGACGGTGAACAAAAAACAGGGGGAAAAATGCTTGAAGAATCGGGAACGTACGAAATCCCAATAGCACCCCCCTGCCGCCCAATATCATACATAGGGAGCACAAAAAACAGGTTAAAAAAAAGGCTGAAGCAACATATCCCCAACTGGCAAAAAACAGAGGCAAAAACGACGCTAGTACAGTTCTGTTTGGAAAACAAAATGTTCCCCAAATTCGACGAACTAAAATTGCTAAAAAGAAATAAAAAATCAGAAAAACAATTGAGGATGGAAGAAGCAATTTTAATATACAAAATTAAAAATAGAGTATGTAACCAGAACAACCCAAGCACATTGTCTAACCTATGGAAAGAACTTATTAGACAAGAAAAAGAGCAAAAAAAAAAAAAAAAAAAAAAAAAACACACAACAGAAAAGGAGGAAAGACAAAGATAGAAGAAAGTAAAGGAAATCAAACAAAATAGCGTATTAAAAAAAATGTCCAAAGAGGAAACACAGATGGCGACAGGGTAGAAACGATCAAACTGCGTATCCGAGACGAACGAAGAATGGCAATGGGGATTAGCAAACCCGAGTAAGCGAGAGGGCATCCATAAGCAAAGGGGCAAAATCGCCACGCTCCTGAAGATGCCCAAAGTGTTGGGCAAAAAATTTCGAGCAAAGAAATCGGTAAAAGTTGATATTAACGGAACCTAATCAAAGTTTAGTGAAGCAAACCTGCATTAAACGAGAATAGCGCCAAGAACAGCTATACCTGAAATGGATGATTGGAACGATAACATCAGCGACAACCGGACCACATGCAGGAAATGTAAAGTCAAGCAAGATAGAAATGCAAAGATAAGCATTATCTAGCTGAAATATCTAATATGATGAACATATGCCCGTTTAAAGGACAGTAGTTTTATGATGATATCAGAATTAGAACTACAAAGATTTTATTCATTCTATTCTAGTGATTGACTTTATGGAATACGAATGCAAAACCGACAACATTTCACAAAATAATATCATTCCACTTTTACATGATTGCAACAACCAAAAAGCATGAAGAATTTTATAATGATACAAGGCATAAGGTCCATAGATGTTATTCTGTCTATTAATGAAGCCACGGCAAAATTTTAGTGATGAAATACCTTAAAAGTATAATTTTGCAATATGGTGACTACTAGGATGACCTAAATATTACCTTTTATCAAATTTTTGGGTTGCACACCAACCCACTGTCGACTAACTAGGACTCTTTAAAAATTCTCTCCCATCAGCAGCACATTGTGAAACAGAAATTGGAAGAAAGTCTACAAATCGAAAGAAGATGTGCCCCGATTAATGAACAGAAAGGATGGGCATTACCCCTTGAGTGGCAGCACGTAATCTCTCGAGTTAGTCCCGACAACGAGTTGGTGTGCAACCTAAAAATTTGACCCATATTGCAAAATTATACTTTTAAGACCAAGTTTTCTTTGCTAACAATCAGCAATACCTTCAAAATGTGTGTTTTGTTTGTTTTGAACATTTCAGCATCCAGCTTCAAAGAGCATATCATCACTGATGTTACTTTGCTGTAAATGCAAGCACTCAATGATGTGAACAAATGCTGTTTTGTAACTTCATTGCAAATATAACTGAAGTGAGAAAACATACTTGTTGCTTCACTGAAAATCAGCAAATGCTGCTGTTGCTTCATTGCAAATGTGGAATTCCCTAAGGTGAGAAAATCTTGTTACTTCACTGTACCTACAGAAGCAAGGCACAAAGCTGTACTTCACTGCAAATGTAGCAATTCCTGTAGTGCTTAGTTTACAGTGAAATAACAACAGTGGTGAATTCCTCCTTGAGGATGACTCTGGAATTAGTTGAAGTATGAAATGCATGATATTTCTGTCTTTCTGATGTAAAGCATAAAGATATATATACAGTGATGTTCAAAAGTTAAGCAAAGTTTACAAAATGGGCTATACTAAAGAATCAATAAACATAAATTAAAGGCGAGTTCATAATAATGGTAGGAACATGCAGATGAGGGTGTAATGACAACAATGAAATCACATATAATTAATACATGAACTGCAAATTTGTAATGGGGGAAAAAAAGAAAAAAAAAGGGAATACATGTGGAAAACCTCATTTTTTTCTACTTACTTATTTTGTCACTAGTGCATTCTGTTTGCATTTGAACTGATTTTTTGCAGTAATTATATGTCACACAGACATCATATCAATGACTACAAATTGCCAGACTTTCAGGATGTTGGATTCAGGCCAAATGCAGAGTGATGTTGCCAGGGGCAAACTGTGGTGTCAAGGCTACGGAGAAGGTACCAACAGACAGGAAATATTTGTCGTCCATATGTGCAGAGTTAGTTAATGAACACATGCGTCTGTTCATTAATTACAACAGCTCAGAATGATTGCTATGCAGCACTATTAGTGACATGTAACAGACACATGTCAGGGAGAGAACTTAATGTTAGCTCATGGAAAACATATAGAAAGTTCATGAACAAGAAGTTTTAGTGGGCCAACTTACACTTTGGTTCTCACAGGTTGGTGTAGACACTGGTACTAGAATGGTAAGCAATGGACCAATGTTCTTTTCTACAATAAATATAGATTCAGTTTACAGAGTGATAGTTGTCATATTGTCATCTCAAGAGAACCCAGATCTTGATACCACCCCTTAAACATCAGAAAAATGCACCAATACAAAAGGGATGGTTTACTGGTCTAGGGTGGCATGATGTCACATGGCCACACACCACTGCATATCTTTTCTGGAGAAACTTTGATAGGCTTCAAACATGGAGAAGAAATCTTCAAATCCAACACAAGTCTTCTTTGGGGTGTTGTTGATCCACAATTACTGTTTATAGATGACAATGTGCATCCATAAAGGGTTGGTTTAGTGAATGATTTCCCAGAAAATAAAGATATCCTGAATATGCCATGGCCAGCATATTTGCCAGATCTCAACCCAACAGAACATAGGTCAAATGCATTCAGATGGGTTTTAGCTTATTAACCTCCTCCCAGACCTTCCCTGGAGCTTTCAGCTGCTCTTGTACAGGAGTGATATCCACAGTACTTTCTCACAGCCCTAGTCAACAGCATCCAACATCTGTGAAGCATCACAGTGAGGCAGTGGTGGCACGTGCTTTAGGTTCAATGGTTCAGTGAACCCCCTAAGTGAATTTCATTTTAGCAAAATTATTACTTTTAATATCACTTCAGACATATTTTTATGTTTATCCTAATCTCCAATCTCAGCTGACTCACTGCTATGCCCAGTTTTAATTCATTTTCTGCCTTTGCAGGTACTAATTTTTACATCAGAATCTCAGCCGGATTCAAATGCAGAAATGAACCCAACCAGCCTTTCAAATACGATGGTCTTGAGGCTGTCGCGTTGGGAGCGGGGAACAGCTTTAGCATTGTGAGAAGTTGCTGCATGACCTTGCAGTGATAAGAGTGACATATCCAGCTGATGAGCGTGCTTGGTTTGGCGATGAGAACTCGTGGAGGAAGTCAGGTGATTTGGTGACGTCGCCTTTCGAACGGGGTCAAGGGTGGCAGTGATTCTTCTGTTGGAATTCATGCAACAGTGGTTAACAGAAGAGCTTTAGATTTTTGGGTGTGATTTACAGTTTACGGAAGTGGAAGATTTACAATTCGTCAGGAATTGTAAAAATGTAAGTTTAGAAATGGCATCATTTAACTGTTTATTTAGATTTCAGTGGGTGTAAATCAACTGCGTGTTACGTGTAAATCAGTTAATTGTTTATTTGCTGCTCCGTGGGTATGGTGTGTGAGGTGAGCGTGAGTTTAACGGTGCTTGTGTGTTATGCTCTAAAATGAACAGCGTGAAGTTTCTTTTGGAAACAGACTTCTCTATACTGCCACTCAAAAAGAAATGCAGGATTAAAGAATTAGGCAGGCTAGTCCCTGCTTTAAATATTATGCAGAAGCAAAGTGCGAGAGGGAAAGAATATTGCCGCTCATTTAATACAGTGCTGTACGATAGAAACAACTAAATTTGTGCTTGTGATCATAACAATCGATTTTATTGCTTTCCATGTTTGCTGTTTGCTAAAGGGAGAGACACCACCTGGAATAAAAACAGGTGTGTCGGATTTAGGACATTTATCCCAAAAAATAAAGAGACGTGAGGTATCCGGTGCTCACATGAACGTTTGCCTTGATCTCTCAGTACTGGGCAAAACAGGAATTAGAGAGCAACTTAGTGAAGCTTTCAGGAGAAATATAGAAAGTCACAATGATCAAGTAAGGAAAACCGCTATGTTCTCTCAAAGGTTATTGACTGCATTAGATTTTGTGGAGAGTTCGAGTTAGCTCTTGGAGGACACGATGAGACAACTGAATCGAGCAATGTAGGTATATTCAGGAGTTTAACTGACTTTGCATCAGTTTTTGACAATGTTCTGAAGGAGCATTTCAGTACGGCCACTGTTTTTAAGGGTACATCCAAAGATATACAGAACGATTTGTTAGATTGCATGTTGTGTGTATGTAGGAGAAAGATTTCAGAGGAAATATATGCTGCCGATTTCGTTTCTGATATTGCTGATAGAGACCACTGATGTTTCCTCTAAGTTTCAATTAGTAGTTGTCCTAAGATATGTGCTACCTAACGGAAAAACCAGTTGAGAGATTTTGGACTTCCTTAAATCCTCGCAATCATGATGCCTCTGCTGTAGCTACTTGCATTAAGAATGTTCTACAGGAAGTTGTTGGGGAGCAAAGAGAAAAAGTAACTTCACAAAGCTATGACAGAGCCAGAGTTATGAGTTGTCGACATTCGGGAGTACAAACTATCCTAAGGGATGTTTATTGGCATGCATAATTTGTTCACTGTTACACTCATCAACTTAACTTAATAATGGCTCAAGCAGCAAGTCATATTAACGAAGTTGGAGTCTTCTTTGCTAACGTTTCTGAGATCTCTAACTTTTTCGCCTTTTCATCTCAGAGGATCCAAGTTCTTGATGAAATAGTTGGAAGAAGACTACCATCAGGTTCTAATACAAGATAGAATTTCCGTTCAAAGACAATCGCAACAATTTACGAAAATAAAGACACTTTAATTGAGTGTTTTCAGAAAATTCTAGAAACTAGTAAATAAACGACAATGATAAATCAAGCTCAAAGACTCCAACTGAAAATGCTGCAACCTGCATTGAACTTCTGAATTCAATTTTTCTAGAGGGTAATGCCTCATGTTGATATCTTGTACAATACTTTACAGAAACAAGCCTAAGGCCCCCTATCAGTGAAAACTGCAATATCGGCCTTTGTTTATGAAATTGCTAAGATCAGAGAGGACGTTGACAACATTACTGTGGAAGAAGTTAGTGTGAAGAGAAGATCTGAAGAAACAAAAATTTTATGAAATGCTTTGGCAAAAGAAGTCTGTGACTTAATTATAAATCAAGCTGAAAAAAGATTCGAGTTTTCTGGACATTTATCAGCTTCAAATTTATTTGATCATCATTGTTTCACCAGTTTCAGGAAGGCATACCTGGAGCAAACTTTGGAATGCGTAGTGGAGTCGTATCCATTTCTTAACAAGAACAAATTGTAAACAGAATTGCAGACCATCTATGAAAAAGATGATTTTCAGAATGTAAAGAAAGCAACTGACCTGTTGGGATTTTTGCTAGAGAATAACTTAAAAGAGTGCTTCGGAGAGGTCGTAAAACTCCTGAAAATAATAATTACAATTCCGATGACAATGTCAGAAGCAGAAAGATGCTTTTCTTGTTTAAAAAGGATTAAAACATTTCTGAGGAACCCAATGGAGGAAGACAGATTGACAGCACTAGCAATACTGTCGATCGAAAAAAATGTCATCAACCAGCTTGAGAATTTTAATGAATGCGTAATTGACAGATTTGCGGTGGAAAAAGACCGAAGGATGGATTTCTTAAACAAACACACAGCCACAACAACAGCAGAAGTAACGGTTGCAGTAGCATCTACTGGACATGGAAGTGGCAGTGCTTTTGTAGCTGGTGGGAATCAGACTCAATATTGATTCCAGGTGGGTGCCAATATTATACTGTTTATCCTAGCAAATTTTCATTTTGTACTGTTGTATTTTTTTTTATTAACTCACTATAGTACTGAAACTCCTTCGTATTTTCAATTAAGATTAACTATACCAGTAACTTTTCATTTGCATATTCAAAGCATGAATCGATTTCTTATTTTATTGTGACCAAACTAGTCTACACAAGCCATAACACATACACAACACCACACAGACTCTCATATATGTAAGTGAGTATAGAATGTAGTGAACCCCCCACTATCTCAGCCACGAGCCGCCACTGCTGTGAGGTGATCACCAGACATCTTACTGAACTCTCATATATGAGTGATTGTGATTCCACTTAACTCCCCTATTGAACAACAACACATTATCCTGTACTTTACGTAAGTTATATTTGTTTCTTCATATCACATTCTATTCTATCTGCACTAAATAGTGCATGTCATCCTATCATCTTACAGTTTTTATTTTGTCAACAATGCTTAACTTTTGAACACTAATGTATAAAAAGGGAAACAAGATTTTATTCTCAAAAGAAAAAATAAGAGTCACGGATTTTTTAGCATTTGATTTTAATCACATGATTACTGAGAAAGAATTTTCAACAGCCATTCTATGGTTTTCAGCTGTAATTAAGCATTATATCTTTGTGCCTTTTTAATCAGGTAAGTACACCAGTGTGGGGGATTACCCTACAGCTGACGGTTCCAGTTGGTCATTCAACTTATGGAGTCTGGAACAAAATCCAGCGAGTTGGGGTCTTTTCGCCAATGTCACACAGAACTAGCTGGTACCTCTCCAAGATTCACAGAGGCCCTTGTTGCTGTTCAGTGTGCAATTGCTGCCCATAGAGCACCCCGAGGAGGCAAACCCATCTCTCACTAAGACCGCCCATAGGCTCCGGGAGTTGATGGCATAACTGCCGAGATGTTGAAATATAGTGGTGACTCTGTAATTGATTGGTTAACTGAAATTTGCCAGTTGTGCTGGGAGTTAGGAATGGTCCCTCAGAATTGGAAGGATGCTATCATTGTTCTCTTGTATAACAAAAAGGTGATCAGACTGACTGCAAGAACTACCGTGGTATTAGCCTACTAAGTGTGCCAGGGAAAGTGTTTGGGGTAAGGTCGTTATTGAAAAAGTATGGCGTCTTACATCAGAAGTGTGGGATGTTCAGAGTGGTTTTATGCCTGGTAAAGGCTGCACTAACCAAAATTTTGCATTACGCATGATGATTGAAATGCATCTGGCTGTTGATAAGAATGTTTTTGCTGCCTTCATAGATTTAGAGATAGCTTATGACCAAGTAAATAGGACGCTTTTGTGGAAGGTATTGCATAAAAATGGTGTTACAAGGGATCTACTTAACAGCGTAAAAATCATGTATGCTGGCAGTAGAGCTTGTGTATGAAGGAATGGTGTTTTATCAAAATAGTTTTCTATTGGTGCAAGAGTCAGACAAGGTTGTGTAATGTCACCATGGCTGTTTAATATATTTATGGAAGTGTGCATGCGTGATGCCAAGATGGACAATACTGGTTTCTGTCTTGGTAATATCTGTGTGTGCAGACTGCTCTATGCTGATGACACTGTCCTGTTGGCAGAGAGCAAAAGCGAGTTGCAGAGTATGTTGTCCCGGATGTACGAAGTTTGTATGAAATTCAAACTCTGTATAAATAAGGGAAAAACCAAAGTTATGGTTTTTGAGTGAGGAACTGATAGCACTGAATATAATGTAAGTATAAATGGCACAGTGATTGACCAGTTGAATCAGTTTGTGTATTTAGGAAGCACGTTTAACACAGAGAACAAATTGAATGGTGAAATTAGTAGGAGAGTGAATTCTTCTTTGAAAGTCATAGCTGCTTTGGGATGTTTTCACAGGAATGATGGGTTCTCAAGAGAGTCCCGCATGGCTGTGTATGAAAATGCAATTGTTCCTACTCTAATGTATGGCAGTGAAACATGGGTACTATCGAAGAAACATAGGAGTCGTTTGTGTGCTGGAGAAATGCGGTACACGTACAGAGGGTTTGTGGTAAGACACGTCCTGATCATGTGAGGAATGAAGATGTGTTGCAGTTATGTAATGTGAAGAAAAATGTTGTTAGCAAGGTGGAGACTAATATTCTTCGGCAGTTTGGCCATGTTGAAAGAATAAGTGAGGAGATGCTTACTAAAAAATTTTTTTAGCCCGAGAGGCAGAGGTAGGCCAAGGATGTCATGGGAGGATCAGATTCAGGAGTGTCTGCATGAGAAAAAGATTATGAGTATGAAGTATAGAAGGTCTTGTGTACACGATGTGATGGATGTCAGTGATACCAGAGTTGTTTGTCAAGATCACTGCAAATGGAGAAGATTGACAACAGTAAGTAAATAATCAGCAGTAAGTATATACAGTAAGTAAATAAGGCAACAGTAAGTAAATAATCAGTTAAAAATTTATCTGGTAGTTTGTATTTCTTTGTGGAGCTAACCTGTGAATCTCAGAGAACAATTTGGTGATATATGTGTGTAACTGTAGATAAGTTTCTTTTTAAACAACTTTTTGAAATGTTTCCTTTATCTTCCTTTTTTAGGGACTTTTTCATTATTCGTAGCACGGCACAGTGAAAGAGAACGAAACGCAAACTATGTTGCGTTTCACCTAAAATAAAGGTTCACTCGGATACAATAATAATAAAAAAACACATTAAATGAGCCCTTAAATTTTAAAAAGAATTCTTAATAACAGTAGCATATATGATATGGCACCTTATATAATGTCACTTACTGGACTATTGCGAGTGAATACATTCACTTAGGCATCAGGTTAAAACATAATCCTTTGTGCATATGTACGAATATTATAAAATTATAGGACAGAGAGTAAATGGTCAATTTGAATTGCTGGTGGCATTTTGCACATAACACATGCAGAAGTTGCTTTGGCTTTTTGAAAGATTTCACCAAATTCAATTTTTTTTTTTTTTTTTTTGCCAAAGTGTTGTAACAGTACAAAAAAGTAATCGCCAATATTTTTGCTAAAAATTTTTTACCATCGCCGAAACGATTTTATTTTCACAAATTGCAAAGAATGCGATTGGCAGTGCAACCCCTGGCATGGGTGACACAGACAAGGTTTTTTTTTTTTTAATGGCTTTGTATTAAAATATGTCACAATAGCACAAACAAACACAGAAGTTCTAAAAAGTATCATACCAAACATCCAAACATCACTGGCCGTAGTAAATCGTCGAAAATTTATGGATTCCGGAGCCATCCACTTTATGGGAAGTTTTCCTTTGGAAGCCTTATAGTAATGTTGGTCTTCAACCCACCGAGAAAGACCAAAATCCCCAAGTTTAACACAGTCATGCGAAGATACTAATACATTTCTTGCAGCTATATCCCTAAAATACAAAACATGCTTGCCTGTTCATCAAAAAAAAAAAAAAAAAATGTTGCCATTATATAATAACAAGTTAGTAAAATCATGCAATGCATTGATTATGATACGCTTTCCAACATACCAGAAATTATTACTCAAGTTATGAGGAGAATGGCTGTGGAATAAATCTCGCTCCTGTGTCCTGACCTTTGACCCCATTTTGATGATATTCAACAGAACCGGTTCAGTATACCTCAAGAATAACATACTAAAGTTTTGTCGCAATAGAAGCAGTTTTATGGAAGTTGTGAGAATAATGGCTGTGGAATAAATCTTGCTTTTGTGCAATGACCTTTGACCCCATTTCGTTGATATTCAACAGAACCGGTTCACTATACCTCCGGAACGACATGATAATGTTTTGTCGCAATCGAAAAATTTTTAGGTAAGTTATAATGCACAAGGACAATGGAATGGATCCCACTCTAGGGTCCTGACCTTTGACCCCATTTCGCCCATTTTCAATAGGGCTCGTCCCCAGGTGGTTCCCTACCATATACTAAAATTTCATCGAAATCAAACCATATTTACGCATGTTATGACGCATAAAGGCAATGGAATGGATCCCGTTTTTATGCCCTGACCTTTGACCCCATTTTGTCCATTTTCAATAGGGTCCGTCCCCAGTGGCTCCCTACCACATACTAAAATTTCATAGAAATCAAACCATATTTACGCATGTTATGACGCATAAAGGCAATGGAATGGATTCCACTTTTATGTCCTGACCTTTGACCTCATTCCGCCCATTTTCAATAGGTTTCGTTCCCAGGTGGTTCCTTAGCACATACCAAAATTTCATCGAAATCAAACCATTTTTATGCAAGTTATGACGCATAAGGGCAATGGAATAAATCCCGCTCTTATGCCCTGCCTGACCTTTGACCCCATTTCGCCAATTTTCAATAGGGTTCGTGCCTAGTGGTTCCCTACCACATACTAATTCATCAAAATCGAACCATATTTACGCATGTTATGACACATAAAGGCAATGGAATGGGTCCCGCTTTTATGTCCTGACCTTTGACCCCATTCCGCCCATTTTCAACACGGTTCGTTCCCAAGTGGTTCCTTACCACATACTAAAATTTCATTGAAATCGAACCATTTTTACGCAAGTTATGATGCATAGAGGCAATGGAATGGATCCCGCTCCTATGTCCTGACCTTTGACCTCATTTCATTTATTTTCAATAGGGATCGTCCCCAAGTGGTTCCCTACCACATACTAAAATTCCATCGAAATCGAACCATTTTTATGCAAGTTATGGCGCATAAAAGAAATGGAATGGATCCCGCTCCTATGTCCTGACCTTTGACCCTGTTTCGCCCATTTTCAATAGGGTTCGTCCCCAGGTGGTCCCCTTCCACATACTAAAATTTCATTGAAATCGAACCATTTTCACGTGAGTTATCGGACGGACGGACGGACAAAGCTGGAGCATACACGCTTCTTCAACCTACGGTTGGAAAGCGTAAAAAATGGCCACAACAATGTCAACAAAACAAACATCACTAATTAATTATATTTACTTACAATCCAGCACAGGAAATATCACAAACAGAATTACATAACTCATCTTACTAACAAGATGTTAATGAAAATATGTGCTCACATAAATGAACATCATTATACTGAATGTTATAAACCAGTGTTTCCCAACCTGTCGACGAGGCTTTTTCTGCTGGTATGTGAGAAACAAGTGAATTTATTTATTTTTCTTTGAAACGAAATGGAGTCAAAGTAAGGGGGAACCCAGATAAAAATTTTCTGAATACTTGTCGCAGAAGATTAAAGGAAGTTTGGATCGCTAATCTCTTCACAGAAGATCTGAACTCCTGCAGGCTAACTCCCCAGGAAAAGGAAAGCTTTGTTGAACTTCCTTCTCATGCCAGTCTGGTATTGATATTCAGATACGAATATCTGACTCAGTTTTGGGGTATTATAGAGAAAGCATATCCAAGCCTCAGCGACAAAGCTATAAAATTATTGGTAACTTTTTTCAACAACGTATTTATTGCAAGAAAACCTTTTCAGCTGTTTTGGCAACGAAAACAAAGCACAGGAACATAATGGACATTAATGCTGCATAGCACCTTGCGAAAATGATGCTGGAATCATGGCTCGAGAAGATTATCACGAAGCAGATGTCACACTGACCCCAGAAAAAAATTATATTAATGGTAAGGAAAATATTGTGGTATATTGATTGTGGATTTCACTTATTAATCATTAAAGAATATTAACAGATTAAATGAGATATTTGCTGAAAGTATGTGACGGTTGACACTATAATTCGTGCATAAATACTAATATTAAAAGAAATCCGTCTTGTTGCACGATGTTATTTATTCAGCTAAAAAATGAAATCTATATACAGTTTAAAATAGCAATTGCTTCTGTTAAGCAATTGCTTCTGCACAATAGCAATTGCTTCTGTTAAGTGATCATTGGCTAACTATGCCTTTTTTTGATTGTCTTGTTATCTGGTATATCATGTGACATTGACATTACCTTTCCCATGATGCATCTACTCCACGTACTTAAGACCAGCATGTAGCCACATGGTGAAATTACATCTGATGAAGGTGTCAATGTGACACCGAAAGTGCTCATGTGTTTTTAAACTGTATATAGATTTCATTTTTTAGCTGAATAAATAACATCGTGCAACAAGACGGATTTCTTTTAATATTAGAAAGTATGTGACACGGAATAATCTGGTATATAAATTATGGATTGTACCAGTGGTTATTATAATGTAGAATACATTATAATAACCATTAAATGCCTGAGAATAGCTTAAAGATTTTTGCAGTTAATCGTGCATTACTGGAATTACTAGGATATAAGTTTTCACTTTGTCAAATTTTCGGGTTGTCCACCAACCCTTCTCCTACTAAGATAGAAAGTGCTGCCACTCAAGTGGTAATGTCATACCGTTATGTTCATTAATCGTGGAACCTCTTCTCTCAATGTGTAGACTTTCCTCAAGTTTCCTTTTTAGATAGTGTTGTTGGTGTGCAAGAATTTTTAAAGATTCCCAAACAGGCCTAGATAAACATGTACAAAGTATTTCCAGTACTTTGTACATGTTTATCTAGGCCTGTTTTGCTTGTAATGTTCCTAACTGCAGCTTTGTGTTCAGCTACACAGGTGCGGAGTTGTCTTCCAGTCTCTCCTACATATCTGTTACCACAACTGCAGTTTACACTGTAGATAACTCCTTCATGTAGTAGCATGTCATTTTCTTTTTGTTTAAACTGAAGAAAATATTTTTTTTATTTTATTGTGTAAGTGAGGAGCAAGACAAATATGGAAGTTAAGGCTAATTCTCTGCAGTCTTTCAAACATCCCTTTATGGTAAGTTATTTTTCTAGTGAGTTTAATGTTTTTATCAGATTGCTTATGGCTTGACTTAGCTCTTTTCTCTTTAAATTTTTTTTCTATCCAATTTTCCAGGTAATTTTATCTGTCAGCATCTTCTTTCATTCTTTTTTATGGATTTCTTTGGAAGTTATTGCAGAATCTAAAGTTTCTATTTTTTCTAGGAACTGTGCGGCTACATTATATTTAATGTATGATGGATGGTATGATTGGTAGTTTAGCATTTTTTTAGTATTAGCAGGTTTTTTTTATAGAGTGATGTAGAGATTTTTCCTTCTACGGCAGAGAGTGTCAGATCTAGGAAATTGAGGCTATTTTCTTGTTGCACTTCCAGGGTGAATTTAAGAGAGTCATCCAGGGTGTTGAATAGGTTAAGTATGTCTATTAGCAGAGATTTTTCTTCTTGGTCTACTATTATCAGGATGTCATTCATATTATCTAACGCAAAGGCAGAACAATGATGGCTGTGGGAATATTATTCTTTCTTCTAGCTTTCCCAAGTAAGTATATAGTATTATTTCTTCTAGCTTGCCCAAATAAGTATGACATTACCACTTGAGTGGCAGCACCTTCTATCTTAGTCAGTCCTGAAGAAGGGTTGGGGCACAACCCAAAAATTTGACAAAGTGAAAACTTATATCCTAGTAATCCCCGTAATGCAAAATTAACTACAATAATTATTCACTAGGATTTGCCATGTCTTCATTAATTCACAAGACTAAAGATTTTGTTTTGGTATCACTGGTCCATGAAAGTTTCTCTAATGTTTTGCCAGTTTGCAAACGCAAGAAGATTGGGAACCACTGTATTATAAACCAATGTATAAAACATCAGGAAATCTTCTTTTGCTGGTAACTCTCTGCATTTCACTCTGCCTCTTTATGCATACAAGCACACAAAGTTTTCACAAATATCGAGGGGGGTGGGGGTGGAGAGAGTCAATTGCTGGCATTTTCTGTAGCTTTGAAGTCAATGCCAGCCACGATACAGGGTCATAGCAACTCAGATGAAATCTTTGAAATGACATTATACAACATACCATTAAATTTAATAAGTGTAGTTTTTGTCTGTTTTATCATCATGGCATTATAACTATACCTCTTGATACTTTGACTTTTGGGTTTACTGCCAGCAATACAATGTGATACATAATAAATTAATAAAGGAAATAAATAACTACTATCCATTTCAGCAATGCCAAAAATATAATAAGTTATGGCTGTGATGAGGATTCCTCAAAACTGAATATTATTACTTACTGTAAAGCAGGCCATTATGTCAAAATTTCTGGAAGAATAATGTCAAGTAAGATGCAAAAAAAGCAAGTGCACCAAAAGTGATTCTTATTTCTTTTACATCATCACACACACTCAGAGTAGCAAAATGTAGACGTACGCATGTACGCTGTATGCGGATAGTTTCCAACTTACAGTAGATTTTGCAGATAGTTTATGCTTGTAGATTAAGAAAAATAAAAATGTTATTTACAGAATTATAACACTTACTCAAGGCTTTACTCAGATTAATGTACTTAATTCAATTTTAACTTGAAGGACTTTCAGTTATCTTTGACATCTTCTAAGTCCTTTTGTTTTTACAGACGTTTCTGGCCTCTAGATATTATGAAGGCCTGTTCTTGATGCATAGGAACTGTATCAAAAGTTTCATTTACACAGAAAAAATGTAAATTTTATTGCAAGGTTTCTCTTGCAGTTGCTAGTTATTAAATTAAAATCTTTTCTTTATGTATTATTCTGTAAGTCTACTATTTTTGAATTAAATGATATTTATACATTTTGAAGGTTCATTAAATAGAACTGTTTTTTTCTGGATATAAAAACTTTCTTTAATTAGTCTCTTGCTTCTATGATGTTCATAGTCCAATATTTTAATATTTTGCCATAACGGTCCATTTCACACAGATTGCTGCACATTCAATTGTAATGAACTTATTTTGTCCTTAATGAAATCTGCAATGTTTTAACAATTATTTATTGGTTTATTAATTTTTCTATAAATTATCTTATTCTATTGTTATCATGGTTCGTGCTTCGCGGGTTTGCAGCAAGTTTATGGTTTCAATAGTTGTGTATGCAGATACATTTTATTTTCATACAACTCTGCACACACTATTTATATTCAAATTGCTAAATATCTTCTGTAAAAGGTTATGTTTGCTATTAGATTCTTAAATGATTTTTACACACATTTCTTAAAGGAAAGTCACTAATGTTCAATTTAGGCAGTTCCAGCAAAAACTACAATTAGGGTTCGTACATATTTACGAAAAATAAACTCCAGAACTTTTTCAGAGGTTTTCCATGAGTTCATCAAAAAGTTCCAGGAGCTTATACATTTGCTAGAATCATAGTTCCCTTTCGCAAATTGGATTGAAATTTGCTACGCATTTAGAATTTTAGTAATTAATGACTTCATGGTTTCCTCTTGTTACTTTCAGTATTATAAATATTTAACGGGAATTATCGAGGATAAATTTTATAATAAATATTTAACGGGAATGATCTGTATAACTAACATTTTTAAGTCAGGTCAAGGTGAAGCGAACGCAAAAGAATTAAATGAGTTATAGGCTTGGTCGCCAGACCTGTGGAAGTAGAAGGAAGCAAGAACTCCTGACGAAGATTTAGTGTTTAGATCGAAAATTTGAGAGGCAATGTACCTTAATAAATTTATCCTCAATAATTCCCGTTAAATATTTATAATACTGTTTAGAATTTTTATGAAGTTCTGTGGGTTAAGCTGTGAAAGTGTTCTTGAGTGTGTGTTACATCTTCAATGAAGTGGCAAAATTTCCCTGCATAAAACTTAATGAAGCAATCTGAAACATAGCACAGTGATAGTAATACGAAGCAATTTTTCCATGGCACTGAAAATTCCCTGTTCCAGTCATCTATTCCCACGCCCACTGGTGGCAGGGAGGTCAGATATCAATCTCCTTCAGCGAAGAAAGTGCACATTAGAATGAACAGCAGTCTTGGGATCACAGGAAGGTTTTGCCATGCTGTTGTGACTCCAACTGCACACAACTGCCATGCCACAAACCAAAGTGGCTAGAAAAATGGCACTCAAACACCTTGCACTGCAGCAGCATGACATAGGATGACATCATGTCTCCACAATCCCTGGAAAGAAGTGATGTTACTACAAGCAGACGCTGCAGGGAGAACAAAGAGATATAATTAATAATTAACAGAGATATAATTTTTTCTCACTTGGTTTTTGCTGCTATATACTCAAAAAGAGATATCATCCAGTTCTACACTGAAATCTATAACTTGAAATTTGCTAGAATTTAAAACACAAAAACACTATATCTTGCATCCAATAAAAACACTGTTGTCAATTCACAAGGTGTATGCCCATTTTTGTCAAAAAAATTCTGATAATTTGTCATTCCACCATCCACTCATTCAAATGTTGAGAAAGGTTTTCTGTTTTTCAGAAGTTGCAGTTTTCCTTTCACAAACATTCTTAAAATGTACTGAGTTACAAAATTCCACTTCATTCTAACTGTGTGATCTTCACTTTAAAAAAAAAAATTCTACTGAAATCTTCATGGCAGCCATGCTGATTCTTTTGAAATTTGAGAACTTTAAATGTGCAAGAATATTTTGGTGGCATTTTTTATAACAAAAATGCAATGACCAAATTGGCTCAGCATCATGAAGAAAATGCAATACATTTAATAACAATTTATGTTTTGATCCACCCAAAGCCACATCACTTCCATACCAACAGCTATAAAAAGCCATGCCTTTGAAAATTAGAAAGAGTTCGAAGCAGAAGATTTGAGATAGAGTAAAATGATGTAAGATCTTATTATATACTCATCATAAGCCCCCCGTGCTTACTTTTGAATTCTAACTTTTCTTTATTTGGGAGTTTAATGGCACAGTTAACAACTCAATGGGCTATAAGCAGTCACCCATCCCTAATTTAGGGCCACTAATTCTGGGGAAGGGAAAAAGCCAGTGCCATAAGACAAACACAACATCCATAACTCATGAGGAATTGAACCCGGACCCATCACAGATGAATGATCAGAAGCTAGCACTTAGACCCTTGCACCACCAGGGCGGCTTTTTTCGAATGGGGGTAAACAACCATTGTGAGCAACTTAGTGAGCTATAAGCAGTTGCTCATCCATAATTTAGGGACACTGGTTTCAGGAATGAGAGGGAGTCAGTGCTCTATGACAAAACCACACTGCCCTAAGGACAACATCCATTACTTACCAGGATTTGACTACAGACCCATCTTGGATGAATGATCAGAAACCAGAGCTTAGAGACCACTGTGCCACTGGACCATGTTTTTTTTTTTTTTTTTGCTGGGTGTTAACAATTATTGTGAGCAACTCAGTAAGGTGTAAGAAGTCACTCGTCTCTGATTAGGGCCACTGGTTCCAGGAAAGGGAGAGAGCATGTGCCATAAGACAAAAACAATATCCATGCCCCACCGGGATTTTAACCCGGACTCATCTTGAATGAACGGTCAGAAGCCAGAGCTTAGAGACAGCTACAATAAAGATAAATTCAGTACCAAAATGCTGCATTTATCTTTTAATTATTTGATAACAAGAGTGTGAAATGAAGGCATAGCATTTAAAAAAAATTAAGTTACATTAATTTCAAATCAAATCAAATAACACTAAAAATTACAACTCTTACCTATGTACAAACTTCCTACTTTCCAGATATGACAGAGCAGTGCTCAACTGATAGGCATATAAAATTAATATGGCTAGATCAAGTTTATGCTTATTATTTTGTAAATAGGCTCTCATCTGAAAGAAAAAAATGACACTGTTAAGAATGATGATTTTGTCAGAACATTTTGACAAACTCTTTTTTTACTACTTGTTCTTCAAATATTTGAAATGAATAAGTCATAAATGATTCCTTAAATTTTTTAAAGCATAATGTAAAAAATCGGTGAGAAAGAAATCAGAACACAGAAAAAGTTAAGTTGGCTAGGTTCAACAAACACACACACACACACACACACACACACACACACACACTACTGTTAATACAGAAAGTTCTTATCACTACATTAGTGGCATAGAAAAAATCTCTGTTCCCCTTCCTGTACACAATGTGGGAATTATCTTCATAAATTTTCGGCCTTGAAGTATACTTCCTCCCTAATGCTGTGGGAACGAACTATTATGTATTCGTATAACATAACACACTAATTAAGTGAGCATTTTTGGTCACTTCTGAGAAGTGAGTGATGCAGCATAGAATGGTTGGCAACTTGTTCACAAAAGCACACAAACCAATTACCTCATTGTCGACACATAGACTATAGATTTCTACTGTTTTAACCATCCTTCAGAAAACTTGAGAATTGCATTGTCCTGGAACAGGAATCAAACATGCATCTCCCATTTATGCTCAAGCATACTGCTACAGTTTTTCCACCTAGGTCAAAGAAGTTCCAAGAAACTGAAGCTAAGCAGATGCAGATTAGGAATATGAACATTTCAGATGTACATTGGTTGAAGCAATCTCTGCTTAAATCATCATGTTGATGACCATTTCACATGTTGCTAATGATATGTGTATATGCCTTTCATGTATATTTATGAAGAATTAATTATTCAAGGGATTCACTCCCATTGATTTCTATTATACCAGGGTGTCTACGGAATTTGGGAAATGCAATTTCATGACCAATTAATTTTCACAACCATTTTCAAAAGTCTTCTCTGTATGTGTATGTATCCATCCCTATCCAAAGTACTGGTATATGCACATGTACACACACACACACACACACACACACACACACACACACACACACACACACACACACACACACACACACACACACACACACTGCTCCCCCCTTTTCTATAGAAAAAGTGCTCTCCTGCCCTTCTGCTAGTAACAAAAATCTGACTCATACTTCGAGTGCACCTGAAGTAAGTTGAAATACTTAACACTGTGCTAAATGATTTTACTACACACCTTCTTTCAGCATTTATATTTGAAAAATATCATGATTCTATAAAGCAGTATAATTTACATTGACGACAAAATTTTGTAAACAACATTTTGTATATACGTTTCTATATTACAACATTTCTTGCTTTAACAGTTTTCATAATATCTAAGATATTATTACCTGATATTGGCAAAGTATTTTGCACATTGTTGCTCCGTGAGGCACGTGCTCCCAGCCCGAGAGAGGTCTACTGTTATGGGTTTTTTTCAGTTAGTTAAAAATTTTAATAAATGCAAACAATTAGGTTATATTATTATCAGTTCACATTCATTCGTTCACACAACCAAAGGTTTTAAATTTACTATTAATTAAAAGATTGTATCAGAAAAAGTTATACTCATCAGGTTGGGAGACGTCTCTCAAGAGGCTCTTCATCACGTTGTTATGGCGAGCGCTTTTGGCACAGCCGATGTGCCATTGTCGGGCCTTCTACACCTACATGAGGGTCTCCTCGCACGTGTGTAGTCGCTGAAGACCCTCATGTAGGTGTAGAAGGCCCAACGATGGCACATCGGCTGTGCCAAAAGCGCTCGCCATAACAACGTGATGAAGAGCCTCTTGAGAGACGTCTCCCGACCCGATGAGTATAACTTTTTCTAATACAATCTTTTAATTAATAGTAAATTTAAAACCTTTGATTGTACAGACGAATGAATGTGAACTGATAATAATATAACCTAATTGTTTGCATTTATTAAAATTTTTTAACTAACCGAAAAACCCACAACTATAGACCTCTCTCGGGCTGGGAGCATGTGCCTCACGGAACAAAAACGTGCGAAATACTTTGCCAATATCAGGTAATAATACCCTAAATATTGTGTATATTTAGTCTAAAGCACGTTTATAACATAAGACAACCCTTAAAGGTTTGTCTCGTGAATCTCATATTTCGTAATTAACAATTTTCTTTGTAGAGGACAGCACAAGTATCTTCTTTTTTTAACCCCCCCCCCTCTTTTTTTTTTTTTTTCGTTATATGGAAACCTCACTACTTATATGGTTGGTACATGGATAATTGCTTAGATTGCCAGCAGAAAATTAACAATTGCCAAAAATAAATGCATGGCCCTTTTCCGAATTCGTGACTTTTTCATGCCTTGCATGATTTTCATGACTAGTAGAAACCCTGTATATGATACACTGGAGATTTGTTGCCTTATATATATTTATACAAGGGTGTGAAATGGCCGTCAATGTTACAATGAAGTGGGGATCGCTTAAATTAGCACACATCCAGAAAGTTTTTCGGATTCCCAAGCTACACCTGCTTAGCTACAGTTGCTTGGAACTTGGTTGTCTTGGGTGGTACAATGGTAGCATGCTCAAATGTATATGGGGAAGATTCATATTTAATTTCCATTGCAGGGTGATGTAATTTTAAAGTTTTCTGAACGATGGCCATATTGGAAACAGTCAAATGTAGGGCATCTATATGCTGATGATGGTATGTATTTGTGAAAAAATAATTCTTCTGGAGAATTGCTTTCTATTTGTTTCTATGAACTGAAATGTCCTTTTTGCAGGAGAAAAGAGCACCACAACCTGTACCATTGTATAAGCATGCTCATTCCTTCTACAAAATGACTGATGCAGTATTAAAATTACTTGATAACTTGTTCCCAAAAGACACCCCAATAATTTTGAAAGGTAAAAAGTGTTCACTACATGAAATTTTGTTACATTCTCATTACGTTTAGGAAGCTCTTTAGAGGGTTTATAAACATTTATAGAAAATAAATTCCAGGACTTTTTCAGGAGTTAATCAAACATTTCTAGGAGACTAAATGTTTGCTAGAGTCACAGCATTTTGTTTTACAATGTGCAAATTGAGGCAAAATTTAATATGCATTTAGAATTCTTATGAAGTCTTATGTGTTACATGTTCAATGAAGTGACAGAACTTTCCCATATAAAAATTGCTCTGTATCAAACTTAAATGAAGCAATCAGTAACTTAGCAAAATGATGATAATACAAAACAATTTTGCCATGTCACTGAAAATTTCCTATTCCATAGTCATCTATTCACATGCACACTGGCAGTAGGGAAGCAGATATCAATCTCCTTCAATGAAGAAAGCACATGTCAGAAGGAAGGGCCATTTTGGACTTGCAGAAAGGTTTCCACACGCTGTTGTAACTCCAACTGCATGCAACTGATATGCAACAAACCAAGGTTGCTGAAAGTATGGCAATCAAAAATCTTGCACCACATCATCACATAAAACTTCACTAATATAAACACATATACTACTACGTTCAGAAAGTTCCAGAACTTTTTGAATATTTGCCAAATGTCAGTGAATTACGTCATTCCCCGCTGAGCAAACGAAGAGCATGATGTGACCGACCAGCCTGAACTGGTTTGATCCAGATCCAACACATACAGCGTATGTGCGTAGTTCGTGATTACAGGCATTCAAGGCTCTGCATCGTGAGGACAACGATATCAAATTTTGAACGGCGTTCAAGTGTAAAATTTTGTGTTCTGCTCGGAAAATCTTTCGCTGAGACTTTTCAAATGATTAAGTCAGGGTACAGTGAGAGTGCAATGAGTCGAACTAGAATTTATGAGTGGCATCGACGATTCGAAAATGGGCGACAGAGTATCGAGGATGATGAGAGGCCAGGACGACCTTCAACATCCACAACGAAAGAACAAATCGCCATTGTCAAAGAAATTATGAAAAATTACCATCGAAAAACTGTTACAGCGATTGCAGAAGTTGCCGGCATCTTCGGTTGGAAGTTGTTCATGCCATTTTAACAGAGAAACTGGGAATGCATCACGTGTGCCAACAAATTGTTCCCAAAAACCTGACACAAGAAAAAATGGATGAGTGCATGCAAGTTTGCGGGGATAACATCGATGCAGTGGATTCAGATCCCGATCTCTTGAATCGATTAATCACTGGCGATGAGACTTGGTGCTTTCTGTATGACCTCCAATCCAACCGACAGTCAAAAGTGTGGAAATCACTGGCGTCACCACAACCAATAAAGTTCAAGGCTGACAGCTCCAAAGGAAAGGTCTTGTTAACAGTTTTTTTTATTGCAAGGGGGTTGTACACAAAGAATTCCTTCAACATGGTCGTACAATCACTAAATAATAGTATGTCAACGTCCTGAAACATCTCCAAGAATCAGTGAGACGCAAGCGACCCGATCTTTGGAAGACTCGTGGGTGCTCTATCACGATAATGCTCCAGCTCACAGATCCCTCCTGGTGTTTGATTACCTGTACAAACATCACATTCCTGTTCTTCCACAACCAGGTTATTCCCCTGATCTCACCCCGTGTGACGTTTTCCTTTTCCCTCGGATGAATTTGCTTAAGGGGTGACGCTTCTCAAGTTCCGAAGAAATGCAACGAGCTGCGATGGAGGCACTGGAGGATGTGGCAAAAGGCAGCTTGGAATCTGCATTTAAATCTTTGTACGAGCGCTGGCAAAAATGCATAGCTGCAAAGGGTAACTACTTTGAAGGAAACACTGTATAAGCAGGTATTATCTGTACTCATTCTTTTTTAATATAAAAAGTTTCAGAACTTTTTGGAGGTCGTAATATATTAATACTTTGTTTGCTATCTTAAGCCTATGCCTATTTTGACGTTTGCATTAATTTATTTATTCCAATTCCATTACGAAAAGTAGATTAAGAAATTCTGTACAATTTCATATTTTCAATATATGAAAAAAAAAACCACCTTACCTTTGAAATACTATGTAGTATAGTGAGAATAATTGGGAGTGAAACACACAACACACAAAACATTAGAATAATTCTTGATGTCCACATATCACGCATAAGTAACATTAAAAATCATAAGTGGTGGGATATTTCGGTAGTGACTTCTACCTTCATCAGCCAGGAATGAAACAGGTGGTCTAAGCATCAGTTGTTGCCAGATTTCAAAATAGCTTTCCTATCATTTGGAAAGCTATTTTCTTTTCAAAATAGCTTTCCTAACATTTGGAAAGCTATTTTTTATATAACATTTGGAAAGCTATTTTTTTAAATAGCTTTCCTATCATTTGGAAAGCTATTTATTTTCAAAATAGCTTTCCTAACATTTGGAAAACTATCGTTTGGAAAGCTTTTTTTCAAAATAGCTTTCCTAACATTTGGAAAGCTATTTTTTTTCAAAATAGCTTTCCTATCATTTGGAAAGATATCACTTGGAAAGCTTTTTTTTTTTTTTCAAAATAGCTTTTCTATCATTTGGAAAGCTATTTTTTCATATTTTTTTGGCTTTCCTAACATTTGGAAAGCTATCATTTGGAAAGCTATTTTTTTAAATGTCTTTCCTATCATTTGGAAAGCTATTTTTTTTTATAGCTTACATAACATTTGGAAAGATATTTTTTTTTTTTAAATAGCTTTCCTAACATTTGGAAAGCTTTTTTTTTTTTCAAAATGGCTTTCCTATCATTTAGAAAGCTATTTTTTTTTTTTAAATAGGTTTCCTAACATTTGGAAAGCTATTTTGAAATTGGCTAGGGGTATGTCAGACCAGGCTGCTTCCACATGTTGCCATAATTCATCAGGCGTAGCCGCGGGTGGTGCTTGCCGAGCCACTCGGTGGCCGATGAGCGACCAGACGTGTTCGATGGATGACATATCAAGAGAACAGGCAGGCCGCAGCAGCAGTGACACCTGGTGTGCCGTGAAGAATTGTTGTACGATGCATGCCACGTGTGGGCGCACATTGTCCTGTTGAAGCGTGGCCGCTGGCAGGTCCTGAAGGTAAGGAAGGACTACAGGCTTGAAAACGTCGGAAATGTAGCGGCAGCTGTTGAGTGTACCGGCGATGCGTACCAGAGGGGTGTGGGTGTCGCATCCAATCGCGTCCCAAACCATAACGCCAGACGGCGGACCAGTATGGCGATGCATAATGCAGGCGCCATACAGTCTCTCGCCACGGTGCCGCCACACGCGGATCCGACCATCGTGATGTTGCAGGCAGAAGCGGGATTCGTCGAAGAAGACAATTTCGTGCCATTCCGTAGTCCAGGTGCGGCATTCAACGGCCCACTGCCGCCGCACTCGCCGGTGGTGTAATGTCAATGGTAATCGGAGCAATGGGTGCCGTGCGACAAGTCCCAGCTCCTGCAGATGACGTCGAATGGTATGTGCTGACACAGGATGTTGCGCAGCACACCCTAATTCCTGAGCTAACGTTTGTGATGTGGTGGTGTGAGCCGTCAATGCCCGCCGCACAACATGCCGGTCCTATCATTCGGTGGTGTGCCCCGGCTGCGGAAATCATTCACATCGGTTCGTCCATCCCTCCTGCACCCACCGAATCCATACTCGCCTCACTGTGGCTGGATGTCGTCCCACACGGGCGGCGATGTCTCGGTACGATAAACCGCTGTCGCGATAAGCCACTATTCGTCATCTGTCAAACTCCGAAATGTGCTGGAATGACTGCTGTATTCTGCGACGAGGCTTCAGGAAGCTTCCCCCACACAGGTCCGGCAGCACAACACACTTCCACTACTTACATCCCGCCTTCTGTGCACCCTTCTTATAGTGCTTCTCAGTGGCGTGCCAGGTGCACATGATTTGCATATGACCTGCAATGCTAATCGTTTGAATGTACTTTCGCGGGCAACGTATCCTGCAAATTTCAGGCCAATCGGATGATTCCTTCTTGGTGTTGCATTTTGGGTGGCCAGCACTGTAGTATGGAATAAGGGTGATGGAATGGATTTCGATCCTATGTCCTGACCTTTGACCCCGTTTCGTCCATTTTCAATAGGGTTCGTCTCCAGGTGGTCACCTACCACATACTAAAATTTCATCGAAATCGAACCATTTTTATGCACGTTATGACACATAAAGGAATGGAATGCATCCCGCTCCTATGTCCTTACCTTTGACCCCACTTTGCCCATTTTCAATAGGGTTCATTCCCAGGTGGCCCCCTACAATATACTAAAATTTCATCAACATCGAACCATATTTACGCAAGTTATGACGCATAAGGGAATGGAATGGATCCCGCTCCTATGCCGTGACCTTTGACCCCACTTCACCCATTTTCAATAGGGTTCATTCCCAGGTAGTCCCCTACAATATGCTAAAATTTCATCGACATTGAACCATATTTACGCAAGTTATGGCGTAAAAAGGCAATGGAATAGATCCCACTCCTATGCCGTGACCTTTGAACCCATTTCATTCATTTTCAATTGGGTTCGTCCCCAGGTGGTCTCCTAGCACATACTAAAATTTAATTGAAATCAAACCATTTTTACGCGGGTTATCGTGCCGACAGACGGACAAAGCTGGAGCATATACGCTTCTTCAACCTACGGTTGGGAAGCATAAAAAAGCAGACCTTAGTTCTTTAAAATAACAAATTTTGCATCATATGATTAACTTTGACGTTATAATTTCATAGTAATTTGTGTCGGTAACTAGGGCAATAATTTTAATTATAACGTACACATTTGAGTTTCCCGCAATAAAGTGAAATAATTTTCATTTTACGAAAAATACTCGTAGGTTACAAAGAATTTTATTTATTAATACACCCATAAAGCCTAGTTAATAATACGGAATTTAAAATTTTGAGTAATATTGAAAGCGAAAGGATTTTTGCAAAAAGGCCTCCTAAATATTTTTTGCAGGGGGAGGGGAGAGGGGGCTAGAGTTTTTCCGGTACGCCACTGGTCACACATAATAAACAGTCAGATTCACTTGGAATTCCACAACACAAGACTGATGGAAATTCCAAACACATGAATGCACATTATGGGAACCTCTACTAACCACATGATCATATATTACAGGGGCTGCCCCTAAAAACTGCAGTTTGTGACAATAAAGAGCACTTATATATACAGTATCATAAAATAACAGCAAAAACACAAATTTTGAAAAACAAGAGGAAAATTTGTGATCTGTAGTTTTAACAATGGCTACTATAGTTCTATAGTCAGGCAACTAAATCCATAGAAACTATGGACATTCTGCAATAGTTGGCAAGTTACCCACATACAGACTTCTCATCGCAACCTTGAAATGAGTATTTGCCTTGATGATCTGAAGATTAATTTAGTGATGGCTCTGATAGACAAAAAGAAAAAGTTTTGAGTTGAGCCAGAAGTGTTCTGTTATTTAAATTAAGTAATACTTAAAGTGAAAAATCACACAGTGGCAATATGCAGTATCACTTTATTCAATATTTAGATTAAAAACACTGTGCAAATATAATCATTTCTGGAATAGATCAAGATGAATATAAATTCCATACCTCTCCGTGTTTAGCTAATTCCATGACAATCCAGATGGGCGAGTCAGAGCATATACCGAATAGTTTAATTATGTGACGATGATCAAACTGTTGCATTATATCTGAAGGGGAAACATAAATTAATACATTGATGATAATTATGAATATTATTAGATACATAGCTACATATCACATGAAATGTACATCTGAAGTTTTACCAGGACTGATCAGGGCACTCTTAACATTCACTGAACATTAACAAACTGCACAAATATTGATGAGAATAGATTATCACTTCCAACCAAAACAAATCTTAATATAAATTTAATATCTATTGACATCTTGAAAAAACAGTTACTAAAATGTTTTTCATAGCAGCAATTCAATGTTGTTGTTTTTTTGTTTTGTTTTTTCCTTGCCTTCCCCTGCATGATAAAGAAAGAGCAAGTAAGGCCAACCATGCATTCTGAGTCAAATATTCCACAGCAGAATTAAAAAAAATAGTCTGCCCATAACATACCTTTATATAGTGAAAAGATACAATATAATGCCATGTTAGGATACTTTAAGATGTATGCCATTGCCAATCATTCAGTCATCAAATGATTTTCAATAACCTCAGTTTGCAGTATTTCACACTTCACTCAAAAAATTTGTGAAGAACAATAAAGAATAAATGGTCTTTCTTTGAGGAGCTAACTTCTGAATCTCAGAACAGTTTAATGATATGTATGTATGCATAAAGAATAAATCTTTGTAACATGGAGAATAAATCTGCATAACTACAAAAATTTATTCTCCATCAATTTCAATGGCATTTTCCGAAGAACTGGTAATTTATGTCGCTGGATTGACACATCATAAAGATAAAAGAAATGTTGTACTATACGTCACATGAATAACAACACCGTCTATGTACGATATTTAATGTTAAAAGATGAAGAGTATTTACAATTAAAAACCCCACTAGAACTTTCGGGGTGGCATTCACTCTGTCATCAGGTGAAACAGAGGTAATGTAATACTTGCACTAAAATATAAGATAAATGCACCACAAGTAAAGATCTCAAGCATCACAAGGTTGTGAGATTGTTACCATCAGAACCAAGTAAACACACCCATGTATTAGGGGTGCAACTTAATTCTCGACCACAGGCACGACACGTTGACAGCAAATCGAATACGTACCTAATCAGGGAAATAATCCCCGTCGTGTTGGATACATTTCAGCCATCGGTCAGGGAGCTGCCGAATGCCACTGTGGAAAAAGAGGGCTGTTTCGAGTTGATAAAGTCATCAATACTTGTGTGGACCTCCTCGACAGAAGTGAAGTGCGTATCACTCAGGCGATGTTGCAGGGAGCAAAAGAGGCGATAATCTGACAGGGCGAAGTCTGGAGAATACGCCGAGTAGGACAAAATCTCCCATTCCAGGTCGGTGATTGTGTTTAAAGTTGTTTTGGGGGTGTGGGGACACGCGTTATCCTGAAGCAACAGGACTGACCTTCTGCCCTTGCCGGTGTAATGGCCTTTTCGCCTCCATTGCGTCACTCACACGAATGAGCTGCTGACAATAACGCTCAGCATTGACTGTTTCACCAGGTTTGAGCAACTCACAGTGTGCGACACCGCGCTGATCCAACCATATGCACAGCAACAACTTCCTGGCATGGATATTCGGTTTGGCGGACTCGTAGTAGGCTGACCTGGATAAACCCACGATTTGTGCTGCTTAGGATTATCATAGAGGATCCACTTCTCATCACAGGTCAAAATCTTGTGGAGGACATCCTTCTTCTTGAATCTAAGGACACAGCAAAATCGTAGCACCTATACTTGTTCGCAGCTGTGAGTTGGTGGGGCACCGAACGGCACTCCTTGTGAATCCGTCCAAGCTTGTGCAGGTGCTTTGCAATGGCTTGCCGTGTTACTCCGAGTTCCTGGGCGAGCTCTGACTGCGTGCGACAGGGATCCGCGTTCAACAGTTGTTCCCGTTCTTCATCATCAACTTTCTGTGGCTGTCCCGGATGTTCTGCACCACGGAGATCGAAATTTTCCTGCTTAAACCACTGGAACCACTTCTTACACATATTGTAGGACACAGCAGCCTCACTCGAAGCAGCACAGATCATTTGCTGGGCTTCCGTGGCGCTTTTTTTCGGCTGAAATGTGAACAGGAGGCAGTGCCTCAAATGTTGCTTCTCGAACGACATTGCTTTCACCGTCAACTTTCGTCCCTTCTGTCACTACAGCTGTGAGCGGTTATGGTTGCCCGGAAAGCTGTTGGATGGCGCTGCAATCAGCCATTATCGCACACAGCTATTTGCATTTGCCAACGTTCTATGATCACTTGCGGTTAGGGGCCGAGAATTAAGCTGCACACCTAATAATTTCCAACATCAGAACATTCATATAGTTATACAGAAATTTTGTTGTATTATTAAAGGCTATTGTCAAATTTATATGTTGTTTTTAATTACTATAATTTAAAGTTCAAATTAACTACATGGTTTTTCCATATTTTTGATATGTCCACAGATATGTTATCAACGATTTGTGGGTGCATTAGATCAGCACCCGCACATCACTAATGTACTATCACATATGTGCTCAAAACATGATATATAATTTGGTACCCTTTCAAGGAATCTTATATCGTATATTAAAACAGATCGGTGGACATCTGACATAATGAGGAAGTGGGGAGCATAAAACATTCCAATGTTGGACTACTCAGCAGATGAACATGTTAGCAACGACGGGGTCCACAAGGAGAAGCTTGGGTATTCGTGTATAGGAACAGACATATGATATCCAAACCAACTGCAATAATACGGCATTATCTAGGAATGTTGCAAATGGGACATTGCAACCAGACTGGGTGAATATCAAGACTGTTGGACACACCGAAGTATGTACACTCAATACACCTTGTTGAAAGCCTATACATTGAAGCCCTGGGGGGCAGATGCTGTAATGACAACACACTTGTGGGCATATCAAAAATATGGAAAAACCCCGTAGTTAATTTGAACTTTAAATTACAGTAATTAAAAACAACATGTAAATTTGACAATAGTCTTTAATAATACAACAAAATTTGTGTATAACTATATGAACGTTCTGATGTTGGAAATAACATGGGTGTGTTTACTTAGTTGCGATGGTAACAATCACAATCTTGTGATGCTTGAGATCTTTACCCGTGGTGCATTGATGTACCCTTATATATTAGTGCAAGTATCACATAACCTCTGTTCCCACTGATGACAGGGTGAATGTCACCCCGAAAGTACAAATGGGGTTTTTAATAGTAAATACTCTTCCTCTTTTAAAATTAAATATCGTACATAGACAGTGTTGTTATTTGTGTGACACATCATGGTAGAGACTCAACCTGATGTTGGATACATTCAGGTGTATGATGGCCTATGATTCCAGGACAATCATCCCAGCACCAAGAGATGCAGGGGATGGGTTTTACACTTGAACGCATTACTTCACTTAATCCCACAAATACTCGATTGGGTTCAAATCTGAAGAGAGAAAGAGGGCCATTTTGGTGTTGGGATCTCACTGGAATGCTTCTCCAACTAGTCTTTTTCCAAAACTAGGGTGATGAGACACAGCATCTTGTTGAAAGAAGGCATCCTGCTGTGGGAAATGGATAGCCATGAATGGGTGTAGGTGGTTGATAAGCATTTCACTGGAATGCTTCTTCAACTAGTCCTTTTCCAAAGCAAGGGTGATGAGACACAGCATCTTGTTGAAAGAAGGCATCCTGCTGTGGGAAATGGATAGCCATGAATGGATGTAGGTGGTTGAGGAGTACATCACTGGAATGCTTCTCCAACTAGTTTTTTTCCAAAACAAGGGTGATGAGACACAGCATCTTGTTGAAAGAAGGCATCCTGCTGTGGGAAATGGATAGCCATGAATGGGTGTAGGTGGTTGATAAGTATTTCACTGGAATGCTTCTTCAACTAGTCCTTTTCCAAAGCAAGAGTGATGAGACACAACATCTTGTTGAAAGAAGGCATCCTGCTGTGGGAAATGGATAGCCATGAATGGATGTAGGTGGTTGAGGAGTACATCACTGGAATGCTTCTCCAACTAGTCCTTTTCCAAAACAAGGGTGATGAGACACAGCATCTTGTTGAAAGAAGGCATCCTGCTGTGGGAAATGGATAGCCATGAATGGGTGTAGGTGGTTGATAAGTATTTCACTGGAATGCTTCTTCAACTAGTCCTTTTCCAAAGCAAGGGTGATGAGACACAGCATCTTGTTGAAAGAAGGCATCCTGCTGTGGGAAATGGATAGCCATGAATGGATGTAGGTGGTTGAGGAGTACATCACTGGAATGCTTCTCCAACTAGTTTTTTTTCAAAACAAGGGTGATGAGACACAGCATCTTGTTGAAAGAAGGCATCCTGCTGTAGGAAATGGATAGCCATGAATGGGTGTAGGTGGTTGATAAGTATTTCACTGGAATGTTTCTTCAACTAGTCCTTTTCCAAAGCAAGGGTGATGAGACACAGCATCTTGTTGAAAGAAGGCATCCTGCTGTGGGAAATGGATAGCCATGAATGGATGTAGGTGGTTGAGGAGTACATCACTGGAATGCTTCTCCAACTAGTCCTTTTCCAAAACAAGGGTGATGAGACACAGCATCTTGTTGAAAGAAGGCATCCTGCTATGGGAAAAGGATAGCCATGAATGGGTGTAGGTGGCTGATGAGTACTTCACTGGCATGCTTCTTCAACTAGTCCTTTTCTAAAACAAGGGTGATGAGACACAGCATCTTGTTGAAAGAAGGCATCCTGCTGTGGGAAAAGGATAGCCATGAATGGGTGTAGGTGGCTGATGAGTACTTCACTGGCATGCTTCTTCAACTAGTCCTTTTCCAAAACAAGGGTGATGAGACACATCATCTTGTTGAAAGAAGGCATCCTGCTGTGGGAAATGGATAGCCATGAATGGGTGTAGGTGGTTGATGAGTATTTCACTGGAATGCTTCTTCAACTAGTCCTTTTCCAAAACAAGGGTGATGAGACACAGCATCTTGTTGAAAGAAGGCATCCTGCTGTGGGAAATGGATAGTCATGAATGGGTGTAGGTGGTTGATGAGTACATCACTGGAATGCTTCTTCAACTAGTCCTTTTCCAAAACAAGGGTGATGAGGCACAGCATCTTGTTGAAAGAAGGCATCCTGCTGTGGGAAATGGATAGCCATGAATGGGTGTAGGTGGTTGATGAGTATTTCACTGGAATGCTTCTTCAACTAGTCCTTTTCCAAAACAAGGGTGATGAGACACAGCATCTTGTTGAAAGAAGGCATCCTGCTGTGGGAAATGGATAGTCATGAATGGGTGTAAGTGGTTGATGAGTACATCACTGGAATGCTTCTTCAACTAGTCCTTTTCCAAAACAAGGGTGATGAGGCACAGCATCTTGTTGAAAGAAGGCATCCTGCTGTGGGAAATGGATAGCCATGAATGGGTGTAGGTGGTTGTGGAGTACATCACTGGAATGCTTCTCCAACTAGTCCTTTTTCAAATCAAGGGTGATGAGACACAGTATCTTGTTGAAAGAAAGCATCCTGCTGTGGAAAATGGATAGTCATAAATGATGTGTAGGTGGTTGAGGAGTATGTAAATGTAGTTTTATTGTATATAGCTGTCAACTATACAATCTTTTTAGCCCAAGTGGCAGGAAGGAAAGGTAGAGAATGGCCAAGGGAGTCATGGGAGGATCAGATTCAGGAGTGTCTGCATGAGTAAAAGATTATAAGTATGAAGAATAGAAGATCTTATGTACAACGTGTGATGGATGTGAAAGTGAAGCCCGAGTTGTATGTCAAGATAGCTGTAAATGGAGAAGTTTGATATGGCAACAGTACGTAAAAATTATCTGGTAGTTTGTATTTCTTTGTGGAGCTAACCTCTGAATATCAGAGAACAGCTTAGTGATATGTATGTATGTATGATGTATACAGTTGTGATATTTTATACTGTTTGTCACGTTGTATGAATATCAAAGTGCTTGCGGGAAACTTATTCATCTTTGTCTGACATTGAATTATCACAGTTGAGCACTTTGATATTCATACGACGTGAGAAACAGTACAAAACATCACAACTGTATAGTTGACACATATATACAATAAATCTTATAACCCTGTAATGAAGTTCAACACCGAAGTATGTTTGAAGAACTAATTAAATGTCAATGTAGTGTTGTGCGGTCACAATAGGTACAAGGTGTACAGGGATCATACCCATTTACAGAAAATAAATTCCATGACTTTTCCAGGACTTAATCAAAAATTCCAGGAGCTTACATTTTTGCTCGAATCATAAGCTTTGCTTTATATTTTACACATTGGGGTGAAATTTATGAAGCATTTAGAATTCTTAGGAATTCCTATGATTTCTGCAGTTTCTCTTATGAAGTCCCATGGCAAAATTTCTTTGTATAATATAAAAATTGCTCTGTATAAAACTTATATGAAGCTATCTGGAACTTAGCACAATGCTAATACAATTTTTTTTTGCCATGACACTGAAGATTCCCTATTCTACAGTCACACATTTCCACGCACACTAGTGGAAGTGATGCCAGATATCAATTACCTTCAGTGACGGAAGTGTGTGCCAGAAGTTAGGGTAATCTTGGATTCATGGACAAGTTTCCATGTGCTGTTGATGAAAGAGATGATGTCATGCCTGCACACTCCACAAAGGAAGAATGTGACTTCTAACAGACGTTGCAGGAAGCTAGAACAAAATGAACCAGCGAATCGAAATATTTTGACCAATTTTTTTTTTCCACTGGAAAAAAAAAAAAATTCCAGGAGCTTTCACAAAAATATGAAAAATGAAGGGCTTTCCATGCCTGGAAAAAAGGGAAACAAAATTCCAGGATTTCAGGGTCCATGCAAACCCTGGGTGTACCAAGATGGCCCATATAAAAATGATCCAAAACACAGTAACATCCTGACTTGACAGTTGAGCTACATGACCTCATATGGTCTACACCACACACACAAAACCTCCTGTCCGCATGTTGCAATTAGAACTTTGATTCACCAGACCAGACCAAGCTTCCCATTTCCACTCTTCCATGGTCCAATGGCGATGTTCCTTTGCCCACTGCAACCTCATAATCTAACAACATGCTGTTAACGAGGATAGACGATGAGGGCATCTACTACCAAACCTCAGTCATGCCACATGTCAATTTTTGCAGGAGACTTTGCAGGTCACCAGTCACTGAATGGTTACATTATTCTTTCGACTGTAGCCCGCCATTTCGACTTTGTAGGTGACCAGTCACTGAATGGTTACATTATCCTTTCTACTGTAGCCCTTCATTTCGACATGGGAGAGATGGCACTCACCTTGAAGAACATGAATGACTTGTTTGACTTTGTAGGTGACCAGTCACTGAATGGTTACATTATCCTTTCCACTGTAGCCCTCCATTTCGACATGGGAGAGATGGCACTCACCTTGAAGAACATGAATGACTTGTTTGACTTTGTAGGTGACCAGTCACTGAATGGTTACATTATCCTTTCCACTGTAGCCCTCCATTTCAACATGGGAGAGATGGCACTCACCTTGAAGAACATGAATGACTTGTTTGACTTTGTAGGTGACCAGTCACTGAATGGTTACATTATCCTTTCCACTGTAGCCCTCCATTTCAACATGGGAGAGATGGCACTCACCTTGAAGAACATGAATGACTTGTTTGACTTTGTAGGTGACCAGTCACGGAATGGTTACATTATCCTTTCCACTGTAGCCCTCCATTTCGACATGGGAGAGATGGCACTCACCTTGAAGAACATGAATGACTTGTTTGACTTTGTAGGTGACCAGTCACTGAATGGTTACATTATCCTTTCCACTGTAGCCCTCCATTTCGACATGGGAGAGATGGCACTCACTTTGAAGAACATTGTTTGACTTTGTAGGTGACCAGTCACTGAATGGTTACATTATCCTTTCCACTGTAGCCCTCCATTTCAACATGGGAGAGATGGCACTCAGGTTGAAGAACATGAATGACTTGTTTGACTTTGTAGGTGACCAGTCACTGAATGGTTACATTATCCTTTCCACTGTAGCCCTCCATTTCAACATGGGAGAGATGGCACTCACCTTGAAGAACATGAATGACTTGTTTGACTTTGTAGGTGACCAGTCACTGAATGGTTACATTATCCTTTCCACTGTAGCCCTCCATTTCGACATGGGAGAGATGGCACTCACCTTGAAGAACATGAATGACTTGTTTGACTTTGTAGGTGACCAGTCACTGAATGGTTACATTATCCTTTCCACTGTAGCCCTCCATTTCGACATGGGAGAGATGGCACTCAGCTTGAAGAACATTGTTTGACTTTGTAGGTGACCAGTCACTGAATGGTTACATTATCCTTTCCACTGTAGCCCTCCATTTCAACATGGGAGAGATGGCACACACCTTGGAGAACATGAATGACTTGTTTGACTTTGTAGGTGACCAGTCACTTAATGGTTACATTATCCTTTCCACTGTAGCCCTCTATTTCGACATGGGAGAGATGGCACACACCTTGGAGAACATGAATGACTTGTTTACACCCACATTTCCAATGGCATGATGTAGTCCTGGTACACACCTATGATGGTCACAAGCAGAAATCCTAGATGTTGTGTAGTCATGGTGACAGAGCACCCCATCTTCATCACTGCAACTACCTTCCCACGATCAGACTTGCACAGGTCACCCCATGTTTACCCATCATCACAGACTCGAGTATGCCATACAGTAGGTAACCACATGACCTATTTATAGCCTGCAGGGGATTTCAAATGGCTGCATTATTATGACAAATTAGTAGATGAGTACAGTGGGTGCAATAAATCACGCTTTCAACATATTTTCTCAGTTGTCAGATACTTCTAACTTCCTAATGAGACTACCACTTTGTTGGATCGAAGCAATGCAAAACATATTGATTCAACAGTAAAAAAAATGGCAACTCCTATTGGAAATGATAATCGAAATTTTCTCCAACTTCAATTCTTATAAAGGTGGGGAAATACATATGCACACCTTTTCCCAACAATTCCACCATTTGCAAATCTCAACCAACCAGAAACAAATATTCCACTCAAAAATCATTATGCCATTCATGACATGATTCAGGTCTGATTGGCTAAAAGACTTATCAGTACCTCATTCCTGGAATTTGCATAATAAAAATCTCCTATATATTTGAAGTTTGTCACTTCTCTAATTACTATTATTATGAGAAAAGCTTTTCTTCTATCACTACAAACTAGAAAAATAGAAAATTCTAGAATAATTTCATCTAAAGTAAAAGTGTTATACACAAGCAGTAAGCACACATACTGTCAAATATGATATAAAAAACTGGTTGTTCAAATGATGGAAATAACTGCAATAAAACCAACTACTTACATGCTTCCTCCAAAAATTTTTCGCCCATAGATTCTTCACTTTCAACTTTGCAAGTCTTAACAGCAACAGATATTACTTGATCATCCTGAAGATTTGAAATATAAATATTCCAAATAAAAAATTATGTTTTTGAACAGCAAAGTGGTTTTAAATTACAAATCTAAAACTAAAGAGCTACTGTAGTATGGAATTAAAGAAAAAAATATATTTTCTAAAAGATTTACTACGAATGTACACTGTACAGCTGCGATGAGTATCTATATAGAGAAAATTCCAAGTTACAGATCTGAATTTAAGAGCGATACAAAAAAAAAAAAAAATCACAAATGATAATTAACACAGCAACCAGGCATCTCTGAATTGACTGTATTTACTGTTCTTCACGTAATATCAAACATCAGAAAACTTGAAAATTTCATCGCCCTGGAGCGGGAATCGAACCCGCATCTCCTGATTGCCATTAAAGCAGATGACATCAAATTATTAATATTTAAAATTACACAAAATGCAGTGTAAAATCTGGTAAAGAATTTTATCTTCTGAGCACATTTCACTCATCATTCTTCTATATCAAGAAGCTCAATACCTCACAGACACTAAAATTTAATGAAAAGGATTATTTACTGACATCTGTTTAGAAGCAGTATAGTGGTTGTCGAATTGCAGCCATATGATTTTTCAATTTGTTAGGAATACTTAGGGATAATTTGATAAATGTACGAGTGCACCAAAGAATGTTTAAAACTCTTTCTATATCAAACAGTGGTCATCGCTCTTTCCACGTTTATAAGAGAGTCATGGAAAAATTAATTCCTCCAGACTTACACACACTAACTGCCAAGCCAATTTGGCAGGTTCCTTCTTGGAGCCCTGCACAATGCTGGGGATTCACCAAAGATGGTCAGCAGCAACTGAACGAATAATTAGAAGGCGGATGAATAATTAATACAGACATTTGATGTGGAACCAGAAACATCAAACAGAGGTCATCGCTCTTTCCACGTTTTTTTGGCAGTTAGTGTGTGTGAGTCTGGAGGAATTCAAGGCGGCTGTGGTGCAGTGGAAGAATATCCGGCGCGTAACTGGATGACCCTGGGTTCGATTCCTGGTGGCGGCCAATGATAATTTTTCCGTGACTCACTTATAAATGTGGAAAGAGCGATGACCTCTGTTTGATGTTCCTGGTCCACGTCAAATATCTGCATTAATTATCTTTCTATATTTCAGTCCTGAACTCCAGTGTGTAGTGTGTGGGGTACCAATGTGGCATTAAGTTTTCGTTTTCCAAAATCCCCGTGTAGAATCTCATGACAGATAGACTTACTGATGCCCACCAACTCAGACAAAAGTTTCATTGTAATTTGGCAATGTTTCTTTAACTGATTCCTCACCTCTTTGATTTTTTCTGCTGTCTGCACACTGGAGGAACAACCAGATCTCAGAGCATCAAAGGATTCCCGCTCGTCACTAAACCATGCATACCATTCGAAAACTCCGATGCAATGATAATGCTGTGTGTCCATATGCTTCTTTTCACATTCTGTAAGTTTCAGCAGCTGATTTACCAAGTTTCCAACAACAACAACAAAAAAAACTATGTTTACTCTCTGCTCTTTCATGGCTAAAATGAAATGGGATGAGAATGCTTGCTATGACTTCTTTAATGACCATCTGCCATATTCTGTAGGTACTGGTATAAAACAGTATCCAGCTGTTCACTGATTGGCCAAAGACTGTTGTCTTCTGGCATACACGTGATATTTTTATCCCACTGCTGTTATGTCAGTTATGCTGTCAGTCCTGAAACTTTTTGGACATAGGTTGTAGGGATGTTGATTCTATGAGTGGAAATGAACTAGAACTAAAGAATAAACAGCACTACAACTGGTAATAGTCATAAAGAGCTATAAACTTAACATGACCAGAAATACAGTGAGCATTAATTGGTCTCCATCAGATTCAGACACTTATTGGGATGTCGGAAAATTAATGACGTATTTTGGCACCCGATGGCGATTGGGCGGTTTTGGAAGTACTAGAGGCATGCGCAGCTCTGTTATCGCTATGGCATTCGACAGGTGCCAGTTTTAGCTGCAGTCTAAAAAGAATAGGGAGCGATTTGGTTGATTTGCGGAGATTTGACATCAAGTTGAAGATGGAAGACCAAACTGCGCATTTACGCCATATTTTACTGTTTTACTTCCGTAAAGGGAAGAACGCGCAGCAAACTTGTCAAAAGTTGCGTAAAGTGTACGATGATAATGCTCTACAAGAACGTCAGTGCCAGCGGTGGTTCGCAAAATTCCATGCTGGTGATTTTGACCTCAACGATGCTCCTTGGTCCGAGAGGCCCACCGAGGATGATGACGACCAAATCAAGGCATTAATCGAGTCAAACCCACATTACACGACACGAGATTGCAGACACATTGCACATCCATCATTCAAGCATTCACAACCACCGGAAGAAGCTGGGATACGTAAGCAAGCTCGACGTGTGGGTTTTTCACGAACTCAAAGAAGCTCAATTGAAGGCGCATATAAACATCTGCGATATGCTCATTAAATGTGAGGAAAACGATCCTTTTTTGAAGCGACTGATAACTGGCGACGGAAAGTGGATTGTGTACAACAATGTGCTGCGCAAACGGTCTTGGTCCTGACGTGCTGCTTCACCTCAAACGACATCCAAAGCAGACATTCATCAGTGGAAGGTTCTGGTCTCAGTGTGGTGGGATTTTAAAGTTGTTATGTTTTTCGCGCTCCTACCATGGAACCAAACAATCAATTTGAATGTGTACTGTCGGCAATTGGACAGTTTGAATGAATCCATCATCCAGAAACATCCAGAGCTTGTTCATTGTAAAGGTGTTGTGTTCCATCATGACAACGCGAGATCACACACAAGTTTGATCACCCACCCAAAATTATTGGAGCATGGGTGGGATGTGTTGCCACACCCAGCATACTCGCCTGACTTTGCGCCATCAGACTTCCACTTGTTTTGCTCTCTTCAACAGTCCTTGCATGGTATAACATTCAATTCAGATAAGGCTGTAAATCAGCACCTTGTACAGTTTTTCGCTATGAAAGACAGGCCCTTCTATGAACGAGGCATTCTGTAGCTCACTGAAAGATGGCAAAAGGTTATCGAACAAAACAGGCATTATATCATTGATTGATCTTTGTTCTTTCTATCAATAAATGACCTTTGCAAAACATGGCTAAATTATGTCATGACTTTTCCGACAACCCAATAGTACTCACCTTCTGTGGCTCCCCTTAGACAGATGAGAGTCTGGATACCGAATTTATGTCTAATTCTGGTATTTCTTAGCTAGGGATCCCAGTTACATTGTAAAAAAATATGGGACACTTACGAACAAGGGTGAAAGTTAAGTAGGCGCATCCATCACATATGCCAGTCTTACAAAATGACTTTAACTATTCTTATTAATCAATCAGCCTGGCTCACTCTTGCAATACTTTTCTGAAGAATGAATTTCACTTAACAATTGTTTGTTTTTAATCATGTCATGAAAAGCCACACAATCCTCGTTGAAGAATGATTTTACAATAAGTACTGATTTTACAGTTTTTACAGACAATTTGTTTTTCTCATCAGTCCACAGTGCGTTCATATGAGAAAATCATCTTTTGACACACGCATTTGTTCCAGGGATACACATAACGAACTCCACTACTTTCTTTAAATTTGATAGTTCTCCTTCAACCTTTTTAAGAGATCCACCCAGACTTCTTCTAAATGTTTGGATTTCAGAGTTGTATTCACTACCATTACTTCATCAAACAAATCAGATTCAACAATGTTTGATATGGCAGCGGTCTGATTAACATTTTCCCAAGGTAATGCTGTTTTCAGTCTTGAACTCTAAAATACAGGACAAAAAGCTGTTCCGAAGAGTTTTCTCTGGACAACGGAACGCATTAGCCAAAAACGGGATGATCCCGTATTTTACGGGACATCTGGGATCCCTATCCTTAGCCTAGGTTACTTACCCTGCATAACTTTACCAATTGAAAAGTGGAGCTCCCTTTGGAAGTTGCAATCTATTGATAGGTAGTCATGGGGACAATCCTTCTTAAACATGACACAAAGTTACTGCAGAATGCAACTGTGCTATATGTAAAGCATCTGCATATCAGAAACCTTACACCACTTTTTGAAGTTCTTGAAAGAATAAATCTTGTATTAGAATAAGAAACTTAATATATTCAAAATTCTGCATACAAAACTTGAAGAATACATTTTTGAAGTACATATACTCCCCTTTTTCAAAATGAAATACCATCAACATATTCATCCCCCCCTTTTTTTATCTAATGACAGGAATATCTAAATGAAGAAATGTGAAAAAATTAGATGGTTTTCAAATGAATTTAAAAAAATATATTTGACATTAATTTACAAAAATTTAAACATATTTTTCAGATTTTAGACATGCAGCCCATTCACAACAGTACTAGAGTTCAAGCAGTTAGAATAGCAATAAAATATACAGTGAATATATTTCGATGTTACTTTAAAACTATTATATCTATGATAAAAAACAAAATGAAAGGTTTAATATATTTACCTTCGTACTGCAAGTTCCCTTGTGTACATCACCAAACTGGCCTTCACCGATGATTTCTCCCAGTACAATATCTGATCTTTGCAATTCATAATCCTTCACTGAAAAAATAGATAAACATAAATAAAAAAGATAAAGGAACAAATAATTTATAATAAAATGTGCAAAGTACAGTAATTATGCAAAGTGATTTCCCTCACATGAAGGCTGAACTTTTTGTATAGAACCAACTGGCCAGATTGAAATGGCAGCAATGCATTGTATTGCACATACACGTCACAGAAGAGGAATAAAAGTTAGATTCAACTGTGAATTGGTTGATCTCCAGCAAAAGCATGTTTTCCTTGTATCAGATTGTGAAACAGAAGTTTCAAAGGAGAAATGTGTTTGCATTTACTTCTGTTAGAAACTTGGCAAAACTGCCATGGAAACATTAAGAACATTTGGCTTAATTCATTAAACATTACGAAAAATGCAATTCATGAGACAACCTATAAGGTTGTCTTATGTTATAAACGTGCTTTTGATTAAACTGTACATAATATCTAAGGTATTTTACCTGATATTGTCAAAGTATTTCTCACACTGTTTGCTCTGTGAGGCACATGCTCCCGGCCCTGAGAGGTCCCTTACGTTACGGACCTTTGTTTAGTTATAAAAATTTTTTTGCAGAAATAAAACAGTTAGGTTATATATTTTCAGTTCCACATTCATTCACTTGCACAATCAAACGTTTAAAATTTACTATTAATTACAAGATTTTAGTAGAAAGATTTATACTTATCGGGTCAGGAGACATCTCACAAGGGGTCCTGATATAATAGCTCACAGAAGTATTCGCCCCATCCTTCACTTAACTCATTGGGCTCCCATAAGATTTCCCCAACCCTATTCTTCACACAACTTACAATTTTGTTTCCCCCTCAGTCTCATGAACTTCAAGAAAGTCTTCCTATCTTTCCAAAAAGCCAGTTCATGCCTTTCCACCTTCTCCTTCTTTACTTTTGCCTTGCTCTGGCGAACCAGCTTAACAGCTTCATGCTTCGTACAGCGATATTCATCCACAAAAAATCTACCTTGCAACATCCCCAAATAGGCTTCCTTCTTTCTCTTTACTGCCTCTTCAATCTCACTATTCCACCAAACATCACCTCTATTGTTACCCACTATTGTGGTACCATAGACCTCTTCAGCAGCAGGGAACACTCAGTTCTTAAAACATTTCCACTTCTTTTCTACATCCCTCTCACAAGACTTCAGTTCCTTCAGTCGTTCTCTGAGTACGTCAGAATAACACTGATGATTTTCAGGGAGCTTTTCAACCTTTATTCTTTCTATCCTGGGTCTCTTCCTTTTCCTCCAACCAACATTCAATTTCACTCGTGACACTACCAAGTAATGATCAGAGCCAACAGCCGCACCTCTCATCACATGGGTGTCAACAACTAAGTGTTTCAGATGCTGATGGTAGATAACAAAATCTATCACACTCTTTTGACCAAGAGTACAAATTTCCCAAGTATATGTGTGGATATACTTGTGGTTCAAAAATGTATTAGATACATACAAACCATTCTCAATGCACAGTTCAATTAAGTTTTCACCATTATCATTCACACAAGGATCATTAAACTTACCCAGAACATTGTCAGAAATTGCATTCTGCACACCTACCCTAGCATTGAAATTCCCTGCTATTATAACTTTCTCTTTAGCCCCAAACTGGCTCAAAACAGCTTTTAGCTCATTCCAGAAATCTTCCTTCCTATCAGAGGGTTCGTGTCACAAGGAGCATACACTACAACAATTACTATTCTATGAAGTTTCACTTTCAAACGAATCCAAAGAATTCTCTCACTTATGCAACTATAGTGAATCAAGTTGTTCTTCATCTTTTCACTTAAAATCACACCTACACCAGCCTGTCCTCTCACATTATCCAATACTCCAGACCACACCCTCTTACTGTGTCATTAACTTCTTCTACCCCAATTTCCTTCTTTTTGGTTTCACTTACACGCAGCACATCCAATCTATACTTTTTCATCTCTTCAATCACCTCATTCATCTTGCCATTTATACCTCTAGTATTCCATACACCAATCTTACACTCACTCAGCTGATATCTCTCTCCGATTTTCCTTCTTCCAGTTCCAGGTCGATGCCGTGGTGGACCATCCTTCTCAAGTGTGGTAGGTCCACCATATCCCACACTTGAGTACATTTTTGCATTCTTTTTTGTCTTTTTAATCAGGTAAATACATCAGTGTGGGGATTAGCCCACAGCTGACGGTTCCAGTTGATCATTCAACCTAAGGATTCTGGAACAAAACCCAGTGAATTGGGGTCTTTTCTCCAATGTCACACAGAACTAGCTGGCACCTCTAAGATTCACAGAGAACCTAGTTGCTGGTGTGCGTATCATTGTTACCATGGAGCACCCCGAGGAAGCAAACCCATCTTTATCAAAATGATTTCCTATTGGCACAGGAGTCAAAGTTGTGTAATGTTACTATGGCTGTTTAATATATTTATGGATATGTGCATGCATGATGCCAAAATATGCAATACTGTTTTATGTTTTGATTAATGTATGCTGATGACACAAGAGAGCAAAATGCGAGTTACAGAGCATGTTGTCCCAGATGTAGGAAATCCACCTTATAAATTCAAACTGAGTATAAATAAAGGGAAAATCGAAGTAACGGCATTTCGGTGAGGAACTTTTAGTACTGGCTGCAAGATAAGTTTAAATGACATAGGGATAGACCAGGCGAATGAATTTGTATACTTGAGAAGCATGTATGACAGAAAAGACAAATTACCTGGTGAAATTAGGAGGCAGGTGAATTCATCTTTGAAAGTCACAGTTGCTTTAGTAGGATTTCATTACAGCATGGATACTCAAAAAATTAAAAATGGCTGTGTATGAAAGTGTAACTATTCCTACTCTAATCTACAGCAGTGAAACCTGGTTACTGCAGCAGAGACATAGTGAGCCGTTTGTGTCCTGGAGAGATGCATTAGCTATGGGGAGTGGGGCACATTCTGATCACGTTAGGAATGGTGTTGCAAATGTGTAGTGTGAAGCAAAATGTTGTTAGTAATGCGGAAACAAATATTCTGAGATTGTTTTGCCATGTTAAAAGAATGAATGGTCAGATGCTTACTAAGATATCAACCACCCTCAGTGAAAGCCATTGCTGGAAAACCATTTGATACTGCAGTAGAAGAAATTGAATCTCAGCTTTTAGAAAAAATAAAATTGGGCAGTTTGTCTCTCACTATAGATGGCTGGTGCAGTGTGAAGAATGAGACAGCCCAAGTGATTAGTAGTGTCCATACCGGAACAGAAAGTTTTTTGCTGTATGCTGATGATACTGCTGGATTAGAAAAAAAAACCCAGCAAAATATTGTGCTTTTAAATTAGAGGCTGCCATAAAGGAATGCAAATAAAAATTTGGAAAACCTGTTTTTGTTGTTGTAACTGACAGCAAAAACAAAAAAATGATAAAAATGTGGAAAATTTTAAATGAAAAATATCCACTTTTTTAACATATGGATGCTCAGCACATCTGTTGAATTTGGTACAAAAATATTTTCGTAACATAGGCCAACATCAACCAAATGGACGGTTCAAAGAAAAGCCTGGCTTAATGCCACAACTACCTAACGAAACAAGGTGCAACTCTCATCCTGACTGTGTTAAAACTTTTAAGGCTAATTATTACAAATACAGAGAAATACACTATCTACCAGCAAGTAATTGGACACCCCTGCAATCGACGATATCTGCAGTCCTGATACACATCCCGCCCGCCGCCGTTAAACATCGTGTGGGAAACAACAACGCAACCAGTTGCATGCAAGATGCCACGCAGTTCGGAGCTTTCTGATTTCGAGAAAGGTGTAATTGTCGGGTATCACAGAAATGGCCGATCCATACACGACATATCCAGCAAGTTGAAGTATCCAAAATCGACAGTGGCCTACATGATTGGCAAGTGGAAGATGAGAGGTGACTGTCAGAATGTGCCCCGACCCGGCAGACCCACAAAACTGGGAGTTAGAGACCGACGGGTGCTGGCCAGAAAAATTTGGAAGAACTGCACCAAATCGATGGGCCACATCAGCAAGGTGTTTCAACAGGCATCCGCGAGTGTTCTTTCGATGAATACCATCCGTAAGAAAGCCCATCTGCTCGGTTATCATGGACGTGTTGCCGCCCACAAGCCTTTGATTACCAAGTCCAATAGCGCTGCTTGGCTAACGTGGTGCAAAGAACGTCGACAGTGGACCGTTGAACAGTGGAAACAGGTTCTCTGGAGCGACAAATCAAGGTTCACCCTCTACCGTTCGGATGGCAGGGTCTGGATTTAGCGTCTGCCTGGAGAACGCCTCCTGCCGGAATGTGTTGTGCCAACTGTGAAGTTCGGCGGTGGTGAAATTATGCTATGGGGGTGTTTCTCCTGGTATGGCACGGGACCCTTGGTCGCAATTCCTGGTCGACTCAAAGCCAAGACCTACTGCACCATTTTGGATGACCATGCGCTTCCTACGTTGTGGCAGTTTTACGGGGTGGACTCATGTTACTTTCAGGATGACAATGCCACCTGTCATGTTGCGAGGTCTAACATGCCTTAGTATGGTGACAATGGGGTTAATCGAATGGACTGGCCTGCGCAAGAGCCCGGACCTTAACCCTATCGAGCAGCTCTGGGACGAGTTGGAGCGTCGACTTAAAAAGTGCCCCCACCATCCAAAATCGGTGAAGGAACTGACCTATCTTCTCCAAGCCGAGTGGAAGAAAATACCATTAGCCGTCGTACAACGCCTGGTTGAGAGTATGCCCCGGAGGGTCACAGCTGTAATCGCCGCTCGTGGAGGCTCCACCAACTATTGAACGTGAATAAACTTCGTTTTCCTTTGCTATCACACGTGTCCAATGACTTGTTGGTAGATAGCGTATCTTTAGAGCATATTGAGGAATTTGATCAATCTATTTAAAAAATCTTGGATAACATTGGCATAAACCGTGAAGCCATGAATCTAGAAAAGTAGTTATCCATTGCTATTAGCACACTGGATACACTTCAGAGAGACACAATGTCTATTTCAGTTGCTGTTGAAATATGGCTGGCATTTATTACAAGAAAAAATCCTGCCCCCTACCATCTAGATTTTAAAAAAGGTTTGAACAAGCAATTCTTGCACCACATTTTCTAGCAAACCTCATGGATCCAAAATACAGAGGTCAGAAACTTAACCAAGAACAGGAGAGTACTGCAGAGTGGATATCCAAATTTCACCCTAATTACACAGTCAAATAATATGACCACCCCCGGAATCACTGTGTACTCGCACAGGCATCACAGAGTGCATGTGACAAGGTCGACCACGTGGAGATATAAGCAGCTAGCCAGGACAGATGAGCCATAGTGCGTAACATGAGCACAATGGGCAGAGGTAGTGATTTGACGGACGTTCGAAAAGGAATGATTATCAGTTACCGCGCCAAGGGTGGAAGCATCTTAGAAGCAGTAGACTTCATGGGCTGTTCACGAGGTGCTGTAGTAATGGTGTACCAAGAATAGACCGCTGGCAAGATGAGTACTTCCCAACAACATAACTGTGGAGTCTGAAAGGCCATCAACCCCAGAGGAGAGCGTCGCCTCTGTCGACTGGTAAAGAGCAACTGGCGTACAACAGTGCAGCAATTGACCAAGCAAATGAATGCTGGGGCACCCAGGTACATGTCCCCAATAACAGTAGAGCGAACACTGTTATGCATGGGTCTCCAAAGTCGACGCTGCATCAAGGCGCCCATGCTAATCCAGGTCCATCGGCAATGACGCCTGCAGTTTGCATGGGACTACTGTCATTGGACAGGGGAAGAGTGGAAAAAGGTTGCCTTCTCCAACGAATGGAGGCTCCTACTCCACAGAAGTGACAGGCAGTGGTGGACGTGGCTTTAGACACACGAGAACCAACACGCGGATATGCTTGTCGGTCAAGTACAGGCCAGCGGTGGCAGTGCACATGTCTGGGGGATGTTTTCCTGTTATGCCCTGAGACTGCTGGTACCACTGGATGGGTCTCTGAACAGTAATGGCTACTTGTCCATCCTCGCTGACTACATGCAACTCTTCACATTGGACATTTACCCTGGTGGTGATGGTGTCTAAAGAACAATGCACACTGTCATGTCGCTAAGGAGGTGCATGACTGGTTCCAGGAACACCCCAGCAATGTCTCGAATTTCCCTTGGGAAGCAAAATTGGCCAACCTCCACCTCCGTGCTCTGCTACAGTCCAAATGGGCATGTGTGCCTTGAGCAACCTTCCAGGGCCTCATTGCGTCCATGCCATGCTGTCTCGCAGCCGTCATCTGAGCCAAGGGTGGTTATTTCCATCATTAGGTAGGTGATCATATATTTCTGATATGACCGTGTATTTGCCTGGTGTAATGGCTTTCAAAATTAATGACACAGACGATTACCAAACATCAATGATGAAAGAAAGTGTCATCAGCCAGTTTTCTTCCATAAAATGGTTGGAAATCATGGCAAAAAGTCTGAAAAGTGACTTTTTTGTATGCCTACATTCAGAACCAGTTTCTTCTGCCTCCATTGAGAGAATTTTCTCTATGTTTCAACTAGTTTGGAATAAGTTACAAAATAGGCTTGGGGTAGAGAAAACCACAAAACTTGTTCATTTTATATATTTTTATGATCACAGCATGGATGAAAATTTCCTATAGATTGGTAGTTTTGTTTCTGGCTAAAACCCTTGAGATTACATTAATTATTTTAAATGTGGCTGTTCCACAGAAAAACTCAGAGGTTTGCAAATATTTGAAAATTGTGTGGTTTACGAAACTATAATTTCAGCCTGCTTTTGAGGTTCTAGAAAAATACAAATTAAAAATACTTTATTATCTGTACCATTGTTTAATTTTTAGGCAATCTTTGTAAATAGTCAAAAAACCATTGCAGTTTACATGCGGCACACAAATAATATATCAGGCAAATTTTATTTAAAGATAATATCTTAGTTAGAAGCTAAATATGTTGTATTCTGTTTCTCTATTTTTTTTTCTTCTATCGTATGAATAGATAATGATTAATTGTTGGTCTATTTTATGGTTATTCTTTATAGGTGGATAGCTACTTATGTGCAACCATTTATTATTTTCAGGATTATTGTTTAATATTCTTATTTCAGATCAGTTGCTTTGTCAGCTAATCTGAAAGGTTTGTTTTGTGTTGCTAAATAATAAAATTGGCAAACCATCACCTTTGAGAAGAATGTAAGAAAGTGAATCTGCTCATTATTCCTATTGTTATTAATTGGAAAAGAAAATATTTTATTGGGCGCTGATTAAATTTAGAATATTGTAGAAGCAAAAACAGAATCTAATTTTGAAAAAAAACCAGGTGGGTTTTTTGGTGGGTTTTTTCAACTGGGCCCAGCCTGAAAAAACCTGGTGGTGTTTTTTGAACTGGGCCCACAATGGCAAACCCTGACTACCAAACCAGAGATTTCAGAACAAGTAATCTAAATTTCAACTAATGATCTTTTGCTGAAAACAACAACATGTATCTTTAAAAAGGGGGCAACAAACAACATAAGTATGACTCACGTCTTTACCATACAACAGTTATATTCCTATCAAATAAGTAACAATACAGTAATAATGGCAGTTCCATTACCATTATTATGTGATGACTTTTTCTGGTTAGCACTAGCTGTTGTTCAGTAACATATACACCACCAACCAGAGGTGGCTTGAAAATAATTTTACACAACTCATTAAAAAAATACTTTTTTCATGAGTTGTGAAGAATACTATTGATTTCTACTGGTGCAGGAGTCAGACAAGATTGTGTAATGTCCCCATGGCTGTTTAATATATTTATGGATGCATGCATGTGTGATGCAAAAATAGATAATAGTGGTTTATGTCTTGGTGATACCCGTGTGTGCAGATTGCTGTATGCTGATGACCCTGTTGGCAGAGAGCAAAAGTGAGTTGCAGAGTATGTTGTCACTGATGTATGACGTTTGCATGAAATTCACTCCTCCGAGTATAAATAAGGGAAAAACCAAAGTTATGGTTTTTGAGTGAGGAACTGTTAGCACGAAGTGCAAGATAAGTCTAAATGGCAAGTGATTGACCAGGTGAATGAGTTTGTGTATTTAGGTAGCATGTTTAACAGAGGCGGGCGGTTTTAGTGGCAGATGGGTTTGCCTCCTCAGGGTGCTCCGTGGGCAATGGCGCTCAGAACAGCAACAAGAGCCTCTGTGAATCTTGGAGAGGTGCCAGCTAGTACTGTGTGACATTAGCGAAAAGACCCCAATTCACTGAGTTTTGTTCCAGAATCCTTAGGTTGAATGACCAACTGGAACCGTCAGCTGTGGGCTAATCCCCAACACGGATGTACTTACCTGATTAAAAAGACACAAAGAAATGAAAAAAATGACTCAAGTGTGGGATACCGTGGACCTACCACACTTGAGAAGAATGGTCCACCACAGAACAGAACTGGAAATTCCAAAAGGCGCATGAGAAAGAGATCACGGTTGAGTAAGTGTAAGATTGGTGTATGGAATATTAGAGATATAAATGGCAAGATGAATGAGATGATTGGAGAAATTAATAAGTATAAATTGGATGTGCTGTGTGTAAGTGAAACCAAAAAGAAGGAAATTGGGGCAGAAGAAGTGAATGGCACAGTTAATGTGTGGTCTGGAGTATTGGATAATGTTAGGGGACAAGCTGGTGTAGGTGTGATTTTAAGTGAAAAGATGAACAACAACTTGATCCATTACAGCTGCATTAGTGAGAGAATTCTTTGGATATGTCTGAAAGTGAAAGTTTAGAGAATAGTAATTGTTGTAGTGTATGCTGCTTGTGACTCAGAACCATCTGATAGGAAGAAGGATTTCCGGAATGAGCTAAAAGGTGTTTTGAGCCAGTTTGGTGCTAAAGGGAAAGTTATAATAGTAGGGGATTTCAATGCTCGAGTAGGTGTGAAGGATGCAATTTTTGACAATGTCCTGGGTAATTTGAATGATCCTTGTGTAAATGATAATGGTGAAAGGTTAATTGAACTTTGCATTGAGAATGGTTTGTGTGTATCTAATACGTTTTTCAACTACAAGTATATCCACACATATACTTGGGAAAATCGTACTCTTGGTCAAAATAGTGTTATAGATTTTGTTGTTTACGATCAGCATCTGAAACACTTAGTTGTTGACACTTGTGTGATGAGAGGTGCACATGTTGGTTCTGATCATTACTTGGTAGTGTTGCGAGTGAAACTTAATGTTGGTTGGAGGAAAAGGAATAGGAAGAGACCCAGGATAGAAAGAATAAAGGTTGATAGGCTCCTTGAAGATCATTAGCGGTGTTCTGACTTACTCAGAGAATGACTGAAGGAGCTGAAGTCATGTGAGAGAGATGTAGAAAAGAAGTGGGAATGTTTTAAGAACTGTGTTGTCACTGCTGCTGAGGAGGTCTGTGGTACTACAATAGTGGGTAACAATATAGGTGATGGATGGTGGAATAGTGAGATTGAAGCGGCAGTAAAGAGAAAGAAGGAAGCCTATTTGGGGATGTTGAAGGGAGAGTTTCTGTGGAAGAATATTGCTGTAAGAAGCATGAAGCTGCTAAGCTGGTTCGCCACAGTAAGGCAAAAGATAGGAAGGAGAAGGTGGAAAAGCATGAATTGGCTTTTTGGAAAGATAGAAAGACTTTCTGGAAGTTTGTGAGACTCGGGAAAAATAGGGGAAACAAAGTTGTAAGTTTGTGTGAAGAATAGGGTTGGGGAAATGATATGGGAGCCCAGTGAGTTAAGTGAAAGATGGAGTGAATACTTCTGTGAGTTATTAGATCAAGAAAGCAAAGGTGATTCTGAGGCAGAAGCAGATGATGTATGTCACAGTGAAGGCGGGAAGCACAGAAGGGATCTCAAGAGAAGATGTGTGTAAAGCTCTAAAATCTCTTCAGAATGGCAAGGCTCTGGGAGTTGATGGCATAACTGCTGAGATGTTGAAATATGGTGGTGACTCTGTAATTGACTGGTTAACTGAAATTTGCCAGTTGTGCTGGGAGCTAGGAATGGTCCTTCAGGATTGGAAGGATACTATCATTGTTCCCTTGTATAAGGGAAAAGGTTATCAGACTGACTGCAAGAACTATCGTGGTATTAGCCTACTAAGTGTGCCAGGGAAAGTGTTTGGTAAGGTCATTTTTGAAAAAGTACGAAGTCTTACATCAGTGAAAGTATTAGATGTTCAGAGTGGTTTCATGCCTGGTACAGGCTGCAATAACCAAATTTTTGCATTACGCATGATGATTGAAAAGTATCTGGTTGTCGGTAAGAAAGTTTTTGCTGCCTTCATAGATTTAGAGAAAGCTTACGACTGAGTAAATAGGACACTCTTGTGGAAGGTATTGAATGAATATGGTGTTACTGGGAATCTACTTAATAGTGTAAAAGCCATGTATGCTGGTAGTAGAGCTTGCATATGAGTGAATGGTGTTTTATCAAAATGGTTTTCTATTGGTGCAGGAGTCAGACTGGGTTGTGTAATGTCACAATGGCTGTTTAATATATTTATGGATGTGTGCATGCATGATGCCAAAATAGATAATAGTAGTTTCTGTCTTGGTGATATCCATGTGTGCAGATTGCTGTATGCTGATGACACTGTTCTGTTGGCAGAGAGCAAAAGTGAGTTGCAGAGTATGTTGTCCCGGATGTACGAAGTTTGCATGAAATTCAAACTGAGTATAAATAAGGGAAAAACCAAAGTTATGGTCTTTGAGAGAGGAACTGGTAGCACTGAATGCAATGTAAGTATAAATGGCACAGTAATTGACCAGGTGAGTGAGTTTGTGTGTTCAGGAAGCATGTTTGACAGAGCGAACAAATTGGATGGTGAAATTAGTAGGCGAGTGAATTATTCATTGAAAGTCATAGCTGCTCTGGGAGGTTTTCACAGGAATGATGGAATCTCTAGAGAGTCCCGCATGGCTGTGTATGAAACTGTAATTGTTCCTACTCTGATGTATGGCAGTGAAACCTGGGTACTGCAGAAGAAACATAGGAGTCGTTAGTGTGCTGGAGAAATGCGTTACTTACGTGGGGTTTGTGGCAAGACACGATATGATTGTGTGAGGAATGAAGATGTATTGCAGTTGTGTGATGTGAAACAAAATGCTGTTAGCAAGGTGAAGACCAATATGCTTTGGTGGTTTGGGCATGTTGAAAGAATGAGTGATGAGATGCTTACTAAGAAAATCTTTTCAGCCCAAGTGGCAGGAAGGAAAGGTAGAGGAAGGCCAAGGAAGACATGGGTGGATCAGATTCAGGAGTGTCTGCATGAGAAAAAGATTATGAGTATGAAGTATAAAAGATCTTGTGTACGGCGTGTAATAGATATCAGTGAAGCCCAAGTTGTATGTCAAAATCGCTGTAAATGGAGAAGTTTGATACGACAACAGTAAATAAAAATATCTGGTGGTTTGTATTTCTTTTTGGAGCTAACCTCTGAATCTCGGAGAACAGCTGGGTGATATGAATGTATATGTATGTCAAACTTTTCACAAGCACTAGTGCTCACCCTGTGACTAGTGTACATTAAAAAATTGATCCATATCAAAAAGTGACTGCTGCAGAATCTGAAGTTACAAGAATCACGGAAGTTACAAGTAACGCGTTACAACCTCCTTATGAAGTATCATTTATCCTTTTACTTGTTATACAAATAAAAACAGTATCCATTTTAAATCATTCATGTCATTTGCAACTGGAAAAAGCAGATGAAAAAGTTTAAAAGGTTGGGTGCAGAAGAAAGAAGTTTCTGATGGTGGGATGATTGATTATAATGAGATGAATAGCCCTAACTGATTTATCATGGGAAGACAGGAAGCTTTTTTTTTTCTTCTTCTTTCCCAACCCATTTTACTGGTTGCTACAAATTTTGAATAAGAGGAAAATTTTGCATTGCACTTTTTAAATGTGTTCTTAGATCAATGTATCATATATCAAAATGAAAGATTTAATAACTCAAAGGCTTTTTAAAACATTTTAGCTTCTTTAAGATGAATCAAAGTTAAAATCTTGGGAAGCAGAGGAACTGGAAAAAAAAGATGCAAATAATGGAAAATGCTTCTCACGTCAAATGATGGCCCAGAGAGTGATATAGATGATATAGGATTGCTAACAGAAATAAAAAAATCATTAATTAACATCATACCTGAAGGTTTATTCAATACAGTTATTAAGTTGTCTTTGTGGGAGCAAATTAAATAAAGCAATAAAGCACTTCTGAATGTCTCAATCACATTGCAGATATTATTAACAATTCCCATTGCTACTGCATCAGGAGGGAGTTTCTTAAAAAAAAAAACTTTTTGAAACGTATTTAAGATTGACTAAAAATGATAATGCTTTTTCGTTGGATCTATCTCATGTACTTGAATATTTTACTTCTAAACAATCAAGAAAAGTTACCTTTCAAAACATTAGAATTTCTTTTGCATTTTTGAACTTCCCTTTTTGTTGGTAAAGTTCGATTAACACTTACCGCACGTGGGGCTTGGCTTTCAATTCTTATTTCCGTTATGTGGATGCAGCATGGGGGTTTTTCATTTAGTTGCGGGTCCACTTCCTTTTTTTTTTTTTCCCCCGTTGGTATTTATCTGGCCTTGTCACTAAATGAGTTTTTTTCCCTTTGCTGCCTCCTCATTTACTTCAATAATTTTTCATAACCCGAGTACTTTCGGTAATAATCCATTACCGTCATCTAGGAGACGTTTTGCTCCGACTAGCACGGACCGTGTCAGCTGGGCATTTCAAAATGCATTAATACACGTTAAAAAAAAATTTGCAAATGCATTAATGCACGTTAAAAAAAATAACCTCCAATATCGGAAGTAAATTGAAAAATTAGAATTTCTTTCACATTATTTGCACTCCATTTTACACAAAAACATACTCTAAAATTCAGATAAGAATAACTTTTGTTTGGTAAATTATAACACTCTAGAAAAGAAAATTTCCTCTTATTTAAGTTTTCTATCATAGTTGTAAGCAGCATGCTTAATGTTAAACTCTGAGTTAGGTGACCAAATGTTTATGCTGTTCTAAACATGAAAGCAATGTACAACGACATTTACAAATAAACATAATGTAGGGAGTATTCAGGTAAGTTTGTAAGAGCACAGATAAACCACAAGTCCATATATTCAATAATTTATATGCATTTTTTTTATTTTAGTTTCTGTCACTGAGAGAAAAATTATGTTGCTCAAATCTGACTGAAAATTGATATTTCAGCAAATAAGGACAACACACAGTTTTTAATCAAAAATACTATTATAGGCAGCCAAATAAATCTTTGCCAAGGACCTGCAAAGTGCTGGGACTGGGACCTTGGACCCAAGTTTCAGAACTCCTGGTACAGACAGATTGAAAGTGGAAAGAATAGAGAGAAAGATCAAAAATTGACAAACACAGAACAAGGGTACCAAGACAATACATAAATAAAAGTCACAGGAGCATTAGGAGAATTCAAATTCGAGCAGAAATAGTCCAAAGTAATCGAGGTAGTTGCCTTCAATGCACGATCGTGCACTGAAGGCAACTACCTCAATTACTGTGACAGGAACAATAATCAGTGATCAGAAATATTTGCCAGCAACAAGCTAACTTCTGTGCTTGCTAAGAATTCACTAAAAGAAAACACATCACAAATCCAAAATTTTCCAGTCAACTTTGGCTTTCTTATTGTATACTTAAATGGCACAATAATGAAAGCAAGAAAAGCTGGTAGGTCAACATTTTCAATACAATTTATGTTAACACAATATTGCTCTCGCCTTTTGATTTTGTATATGAACTAAGCAACATTTTTAAGAATTATTCTTTTTATTGATGATGCTATTTATGTCTAGTGCCAAAGAACTATGTCTGGCAAATCCATTTTCCCCACAATTAATAAATAGTCCAAGTCCACGAAGGACTTAAATACTGAAGACATAAAGTGATCTTGAAATAAATCAAAATGCAGGAACATTAAGAACAGTTACATAAGCTTAACATGACAATATTTATGTTTATAAAATACAAATGCAAGCACTCACCAGCTGGGGTAGAATAGTCACCTTCTTCATCAACTATTTCTGCATAGTCTTCTAGACAAAAGCCAAACAAAAAAATATACATGGTATGAATTTTGAGAAAAACAAACAGTTATTAAAACAAAGGCTTTATTGAGATAATCATGAAAAACAAAAAAATATTTGTACTTCTGCATGTCATTTGATGGAATATGCTTTGTCATGTTTTTCTTTAAAATAATTTCAGTTAATCACACATGTAAGTGCACACATTTAAAGAAGTTTTCTCCCTCCCTTCTTTTAATAAAAAAAAGTACATATTATATATATACATATGATTAAAAGAACTAATGCAGTATTCATAAAATACATGGATACTTTGACAAAAAATAAAATAAAATCTGGGAATAAAACTTTCTATTCAAATGGATGCATTTGTCAACACAAGCAGCAAGCTTCATAATGAAATGTTACTTACCACTAAATTTAAAGCTTTGTTTCTTATTTGTTGGACTAGTTGAACTAGAAAGTTTTCTGGAACTTCCATGCCTATAAAAAATAAGAATTAACAACATACATGAACATTAAAAAAAAATTGTGGAACAAAATAATTTAATTTTACAAAATTGTTTAAATGCATTCCATACGTTTAAGTATGTACTTGCACAGCTGGATCTGTACCTGTAAATCATTTTTAAAATTTCATATAAAGTCTGATTTCTACCAAATTCTAAATGTAGTTATAGGAAATAGATGAGACATTCTGTATACGACTGTTAATGAACTCTTAACATCCTAATCAAATGCTTATCCCATTTCACGAAAATGGAGCTCTGCTTGAATCTTGACTGTAATTATCAATGACTGAAAATTGGTCAAAGTCTTTGATCTTTCAGATAGTGTTTCATTCCATACATAGGCAAGTGCTATTTTGGTGAAGAATGAAGTCTCTTTGATTGACAAGAAAGGGAAGATTTTGCACTAAATCGGCCTTTAAATAGTGCAGTTGATGACAACAGATTTCAGCAATAATGGATTGATTTGGTGACAGCGATACAAAGTGATATCTCACCAAATGATTAACATAACCTTCTGTAGGTAAGGACCACCTCTGGCTTGTGCGTACACTGAATTATTTCAGTCAATCCACTACTATCAATTGGTGTAAGGAACCTTCCTTTCCTCTACAGTAACAATGTGATTCAGAGGTTATCCTTTTTGTTCCAAATAATGATGTTTATTCGATGTATGCATTTTTGCAACAATTCATATGGGACCCCACTGATCTAACTTGGATGCTTTTCTGCTAAAAGATAATGATGGATGGTTGAGTAAATCTACCTGAGCTGAAAAGTTATTTTTACCACTGAAAATAAGCAACTTCACTTCCATCATGTCATAACTGTCAACTCTTCAAAATAAATAAAGAACACTAGTTTTTTGTAGCAAAGCATTTACTTCCTAAATTATGCTGCAAAACTTCTTTTGATTTTTAACTATCATCGATTACAAAAACATCATAACAAGCATTTAGTTTTAAAAAGAAGTTAAATATTATGCGTGTGAAAATTTTCAGTGCTTTACTTAACTACTAAAATGAATAAAAATTGTGTATGCAGATTGGATAAAAATGTATGTGGAAATTTCTGTTCACAAATTGAAAGTTAAAATTCATTGTGAAGTTATTTACATTTAAGCATGCATGTGCTTTAAACAAATAGGAAAATTCTTGCTCTGGTCCTTAATATAGCAAGATGTGACTAGGGAATGCTAGAACATGCATTTTAATCAAAATAAAATTTCAAAAATTGGTAATGCCACTGCTTATTCTGCTGTGAAAGAAATATTACATGTCATGGAAATGGTACTGATTCCATCATGGTCAGATTAAGTACAAATTTTCAAAGGAAATTTTGTTTAAAAAAAGAAAAATGTAGCAAATAATGCTAGCTCTCTCTGTTGATTGACTTTGAGAAGAGGATGGCAGGTACGGAAAAGCATGCATTTCATTACAAAATAACTGTAGTGAAGATAATTTTACAGGCCATGGGAATGATGCTGATTTTTTTACAGTCAAATTAAGTTTTGATTTTGGAATTCAATTTTACTTTAAAAAAAAAAGAAAAAAGTGGCAAGCAATCTAACTGTTGATTAACTTTGAAGAGAGGACTGTAAGGTATAAAAAACATGCATTTCAATACTAAGAACTCTTTTTAAAAATGCAGTCGCTCTTTTGCACTATTAGAAAAAAAACCCCAGAGAAATATTGCCAAGAGACAATAAAAAATTAGGATTACAGTCACAAAGAGAAATGAAAATGAAGCTTTATCAGGAAAATTCAAATCACAAAAAAATTATGGAACATTCTCATCCACACTAGAACAGACATTTCTACTTATCACAAACAGTTTGGGTCAGTGGACAGACATCTCGTACACTTTCCTGACTTTTCCTCTAGCTGAAAGTCCAATAGCAATGACCACAACATTTTTGGCATAAAATATTTGTTTTGGCACGCAATTCCCATCCCTGCCCACCCCAATAAAAACATTGTGCAAATCCACTCTCCATTCATGACCACCATCTGGTATTACTTTGTGTTATGGAGGCTAAGGAGGAACAAAAAAAAAAAAAAAGTCAGGAGGGCAGAATAACTAGGCAGTGAGATTCCTGAACAATGTCTAATTCTGTGGCAGTGCTGCCCTATACTGGACAACAAGGGTATTAAGAGTCAAAGTGGAGGACATTTCATGAGGGTGTGACATATTGTACATAATTATATCATTGTTATATAATTTATATCGTAATTGTATTATATGTCTTTAAGCTGTAATCGCGTAGTAAACACTGTGTGCTTGGAAGTCGATGAGTGACTAAGTAAAGTGTGTATGCTAAAATTAAACTCTACTAAAGTGCATATTAAAATACTAGTACTAGTGAGTAGCTAATAGCAATAAATATAACAACACATGGGGTCAGGACGGACAAATTTAGCCCACCCGGAATTCTTAAATTAGACGAAAATATAAGCAAAAAGTGGCGCCGATGGAAATCACAGTTCCAGTTCTATAAGAATGCTATAGAAGCAGAAACAAAACTGGAAAAGGTAAAAAGTTCAATATTTTTACACTGTATCGGGGAGAATGCCCAATATGTTTATCATTCATTCTGTTTAACAGAAAAATAACAAAATAATTCACAAGTACTATTTGAAAATTATTGTAACCCAAAAATGAATGTTACTTACGAACGTTATAAATTCATTCGTTGCAGTCAAAGACAAGGTGTTCCATTTAACGATTATCTAACAGAATTAAAAGTTATCGCATCATCTTGTGAATTTGGGCAACTTAAAGATTCTTTAATAAGAGATAGAATTGTATGTGGCATATATTCGGAAGAATTAAGAGAACGCTTGCTAAGAGAATCGGATTTAACTTTGGAAAAAGCAATTGATGTGTGTCGGGCTAGTGAAATACCAAAATACCAAATAAAAAGCATGCATGACAATAGTGAAATTGTTAATGCCATTAAAAAGGACTTTAAAAAGGGTAATACAATTAATTCCAAATATATAGTGAAAGAAACTGAACAAAAAAGAACATATAGTAAATCTTGTAGCGAATGTGGCAAGCAGCACAAATTTTGAGATTGCCCTGCATTTGGACAAAAATGTCATATTTGTGCAAAAAGAACCATTCTGCAAAAATGTGCAGAAACAACAAACTGCAGGAGATAGCTAGTTCTAGCAGCAATACACTGGAAAACGAATTTGTGTTAGATTCTGTTAGCAAAGGAGTTCATTTGAAAGAATGGAACGTTAATATGGAAATAAATAAAGAAAATATTCCTTGCAAAATAGATACTGGAGCACAAGTTAAAGTAATGCCATTATCATGTACAAAAAAATGGAATATAAAAGTAAATAAAATCAAGCCCACAAATGTTAAATTAACAGGATATGGAGGCAATAAAATAGAAACTTTGGGGAAAATTTCTTTTCAAACAAGATACAAAGGAATATGTAAAGACATAGATTTTTACATTACTAAAAGTAACAGTGATAAACCACTGATAGGTTTGCCTACATGTGACGACTTTGCAATCGTTAAACTAACTGCAGAAATAAAACAAGAACATACTTATAAAATAGAAGGAATAGTAGACAAATACAAAGACATTTTTGAAGGCCTTGGCTGTATTCCTAAAGCTTATGAAATTAAAATAGATCATACAGTACCTCCTAAAGTATTCCCAGCTAGAAAATACCACTTCATTTGAGAAACCAACTTAAAATGGAGTTAGATAAAATGTGTAAACAAAAAAACTCATTGAAAAGGTAACGCATTCAACAGAATGGGTTAATCCTATCGTGTTAGTGAAAAAAGCCCGGTAAAAAGCACAGAATTTGTCTAGACCCACAAGAGTTAAACAAGGCTATTAAAAGGGAACATTACCAATTACCATCAATGGAAGAAATTGCCAGTAGATTATCTGGAGCCAAAGTATTTAGTTCGCTAGATGCCAATACTTGCAACTTTCAATACGCCATTTGGCAGATACAAATTTTTATGAATGCCATTTGGAATTAGTTAAGCACCGGAAATATTTCACAGATGCTGTGAAGAAATATTTGAGGGACTGAAAGGAGTTGAGTTGTTCATAGATGATGTATTGGTATAGGGAAAGGATATGGAGGAACATAATAGAAGGTTAGAAAATGCTTTACAAGGAGTGAAAGAAAATAGTTTCAAACTGAATAAGTTTAAGTGTTGTTTTGGTGTAACAGAATTAAGGTACTTGGGTCACCAGTTAACTGACCATGGTCTGAAATCTGATAAGACCAAAATAGAAGCTATACAACTAATGCCAACTCCTAAAAATAAAAAGGAATTATAGATATTTTTAGGCATGGTAACATACTTAGCTAAGTTCATCCCCAATTTATCAAAGGAAACTCACGACTTAAGAATGTTGATAAAGAAAGATGTTGAGTGGAATTGGGATAAAAAACTAAGTGCAGCATATGAAAAACTTAAAAATGTATTAACAGTAGACCCTGTCTTAAAATATTTGATGTTGATAAGCCAACCACACTGCAAGTTGATGCTTCGTTGGAAGGCTTAGGAGCAGTTTTAATGCCAGCCCATAGCCTATGCATCAAAAGCACTTACTGAAACTGAGAAAAAATATGCACAAATAGAGAAAGACCTCTTGGCTGTAGTCTACGGGAGTGAAAGATTTCATCACTTCCTCTACGGAAGAGAATTCTTGGTTGAGTTTGATCACAAACCACTGGTAACAATTAAGAAAAATTGTTAGCTCAAGCACCAGCAAGATTACAAAGGTTATTATTAAGACTTCAAAAGTACCAGTTTGAGATAACATACAAACTTGGAAAACACATGTTTATCTCTGATACACTTTATAGAGCTTCCCATGGAAGACAACAACGTGAAAATAAACATTGGGATAAAGAAGACATTCGAATACATGAAGCTATGAATTTGCTAGAAGTAGAAGTAGAAAATCATGTCAACCTGCATGAGAACTTATTACCAGTCACAGATGAAACACTTAAAGATCTCAAAGAAGCAACAGAAAAAGATGCAGAATGCCAGCAACTTAGAAATTCATAACAATAGGATGGTCAAGTAATAAAAAGAAGGTAACCATAGAACTAGGAAAATATTAGCCTTATAGATCGGAACTAAACAAAGCTAAAAGACTATTATTCAAAAGAACAAAAATCCTAATACCATTAGATATGAGGAAGAATGTAACGAAGAAATTGCATCAAGGTCACTGGGGCATAGAAAAGACTGGCTAGAGATATTTTATATTGGCCGGGAATCAATCAAATGATAAAAGACTATGTAACAAAATGCCAAGTGTGCCAGCAAAAAAAGAAGAAGAAACCCTAGGGAACCTCTAATCAGTCATGAAATACCTACCCTACCTTGGGAAATAGTGGGAAGTGACTTGTACTTTCTGGATGGTAAATCATATCTGATTATAGCAGATTATTACTCAAGATACTTTGAGATAAAACAGATAGAAAAGCAAACTTCTGAAGAATGCATCCACCATATGAAATCAATATTTGCACGCCATGGGATACCCAAAACAGTGAAAACAGACAACGGTCCTCAATATAGTATCCAAGAATTTGCTGAGTTTGCAAAAATGTGGAAATTCAAGCATGTGACAAGCAGTCCTAACTATCCTCAGTCCAACGGTTTTACAGAAAAAATGGTAGGCATAGCAAAGCAAATGTTGATCAAGTCATTTCGATAGTCCAAGAGACTCAGGGTGAAGTATACCTGAGCCTCTTGGACTATCGAAAAATACTCCTCTTAAGGATTCACCGTCACCATCTCAACTTTTAATGAGTAGACGATTAAGATCAATGCTCTCAATAACAAAAGACCCATTGACTCCCGAAATTCAAGATATATAGAAATTCAGGAAGATTCGGAAAAAGCAGCAGCTGGTCCAGAAACACTATTATGACAGAGGAACTAGATATCTACGAGAGTTTCATCCCAATGACTCTGTTAGAATTCAAGAAGGGAAATATTGGAGAAAAGCAGTTGTAAAAGAAGTGGCAGAAACTCCTACATCATACATAGTACAAACAGAAGGAAAAACATACTGGAGAAACAGGAGACAAATGATCAAGGACCTCACTCCAGAAATAGGTGAGCAACCAAGGACAATGACTGAAAACAACACAAGTGTCACCCTACAGAGAAGGAGCCTTTGACTCTACTTGACCCTATTCCAGACACTACAGGTAATACACCTGAACAGTTAGACTCAACTAAAACAATTTTAAATAAAGAACAATCTAGCAATGACAGGCTGATAATTACTAGAAGTGGCAGAGTAGTGAAGAAGCCAGCCAGATATCTGGAGTAGCAATAATTTTACTTGTTTACATAAGACAGTAATATTTTGTAAACAAAGGAGATGTGACATATTGTACATAATTATATCATTGTTATATCGTAATCGTATTATATGTCTTTAAGCTGTAATCTCATAGTAAACAATGTGTGCTTGGAAGTCGATGAATGACTAAGTAGAGTGTGTATGCTAAGATTAAACTCTAATAAAGTGTATATTAAAATACTAGTACTAGTGAGTAGCTAATAGCAATACATATAACAACACAAGGGCTCCCTCCAGTAGAAGGACTGGCTGCTTTGATTTTCTCTGATGACTCATGTGTTGCTACACATTCCATTTATCATTATTTGTTATTATTGCACCTACACCCCATTTCCCTTCCCACATATCTTCATAAAAATGGGGAAATTTTTGCAACAAATTGGCAAACTGAGAAATGGCATTAAAATAGGTTGCATCCCAGGAAAAACAGTATTATTGTCAGTTATGCATCATGCCTATTGGCATGTCCTCATCAAGCCCTGATGGCCAACTGCAATGCATGGCTAATACTGCATTGAAAGGGTGCAATCAGCATATGTGTATGAAGAGGCTTGCCAGAAAGAACCAAATTCAGCAGATTCTTTGTGACATGCCTCTCTCATTACACACTGGTGACATTTCTCAAAAAAGCTTGAGCATCATTTATCTACTCTTAAAACTCATACATGCCAAATATGGTAGAGGGGTTAGCTCATTTTTTTTCAACTCCACCTGACATAATTTCATCACTGTAGGCATGAACATTCCTGTGACTATACACAGCCTAACTGTAACAGCACCTGCACTGACACATAAATATGTTACTTCGTACATGCCTATGACACAAGAGCAGCAACTTGTGCAATGACCAGCAATAACTTACAACAGCAAAGTATGCATATTTTAACTTTTGCTTCATGTCTAAAACCAATTCTAGATATTTAAAAATTATTATCACTAGAAACACTTTAAAGAGAAGATCTCAGAATTTTGTTACATCAGCTAAAGAGGAGCAATGATTTATTCATTTGGTCTGCTGCTTAAGTACACCTCATATTATATTATTATTTTTTAATCAATGTGATGAAATACATCATTGGAATGAACCAATTATATAATTTTGCATGATAAAATAATATCAGTGTAGTTTTTTTTAATGAGTTATTAAAAAGTCAGTATTTGTTTGAAGTGTCATTACATTTACTTATCATTACAGTGGGTTTTTCAAAAATTAAGCACATAAAGTATTAGGATATAAAAATAAAATATATATATATATATATATATATATATAATCTTAAGTTGTGGAATCATATATATATAATCTTAAGTTGTGATTCCACAACTTAAATCTTGGCCCCTCAGTCTCCGGCAACTGGAATGTACCTGGCCAAGGCAGCGGCCAGTGCGACATGAAGGCAGAGGGTGCTAAGAATCCCCGGAGGACCGGACTAGGCTGCCATCTGATGCTGACCTTGGCAACGTACAATGGATCTTCTCCCTATCTTCTGATTCAAGGCTTCTTGAAATTGGAAGGAGAGAAATTACAAAGGATCAAGTGGGGACATCGTGGGGCTAGAAGTGAGGTAAGGAGAAAAGGAGAAGATCTCATCGAACTGAAAAAGTGGACATCTCTTCTACTATCGTGGGACAGATACTGGCTTAGAACTAGTGGTGTTGGATTTATAATAAACAAGAAACTGAATGGATAAAGTTGTAGAAGTTGAAAGTTCCTCTGACAGAGCTGCACGACTTATTATCCAACTCTCGAAAAGATACTAGGCTCAGATTATTCAAACTTATGCACCCACCACAAGTCATCCTGAAGAAGAAATTGAAGAATTTTTATGAGGAAATTTGTCATCTAAATAATAAAGGTAAGCAGCACTTGAAAAATAATTATGGGAGATTTCAATGCAAAAATAGGGGCAACGGCAACAGAATGAAAACTTCAGTAGGTAAATTCGGTCACGGCAACAGAAACCACCGTGGAAATACTCTCGTTGAGTTTGCAGAGGCAGAAGGGTTTTTCATCTTGAACTCCTTCTTCAAGAAAAAGCCACACAGGAAATGGACATGGAGACATCCAAATGGGACGACAAATGAAATTGATTTTATTATGTGTAACAAAAAATTCGTCATAGAAGACTGCAGTGTGCTAAACAAGTTCAACACAGGTAGTGACCATAGATTGGTGAGATGTAAGATGCACCTCAACGCTAAACTTGAGCATTGGCAAGCTCTCACTTAAGACAAACAAAGTCTATTGACATAACCAACCTCAAAAAACACCATAATAGCTGCCTTCAAGTTAGAACTGAAGAACAGGTTCTCTGCTTTAGAAGGCCCTAACATCGGAAGAAGTGGACATCTCTGAAGTTAACAGAAAAGTACAACCAAAGCTCTTATGGAAACAGCAACAAAATTAGCTGGGTCTAAAGAAATAAGTTGGCATGTAGACAAATTTATCAGGAAAAACCAAAATGTTGATGCAAAAAAGAAGAGAGATGAGGACAACTAAAGAAGATGTGAACTTCCAAAGTGGAATATATAGAGGCTATACTCACAAGACAGTAAGAAAAAGTATCACTGAAGATGTAAGGAAGTTCAACTGTGAACTAGTGAGGAAAGCACTGAAAACAACCAAAGCCTAAAGATAGCAAAGGGACATCTCAGTAAGGGAAAGAAAACAGATTATGGCACTGAGAAAAGAAGATGGTTCTGTAACAAGAAGCCAGAGGCGAAATTTTGACAAAGAGCAAGATTTCTACTCCAAATTATACAAAGGGATGATATATGCACTCCAGACATCAAGGAAAGATACCAGTACCAGAGTTCCCTTCCCAGTCCTTCCAGCAGAAGTTGCACATGCAATCAAGAACATGAAGCGAGGGAAAAGCTCCAGGAGAAGATGGAATACTGTAGACATCATACAAGAAGCAAGTGGAGAAATCAGAAACAGTACTCGCCCAAATTTTCACTGGATGCCTTACCGGGAAGGAAAGATTCCTGAGGATTGGAACACGGCTACACGGATCCTGCTACATAAGAAAGGTGACATTGAGGATCTCGGAAACTACAGACCTATCAGCCTCCTATCAGTGGTTTATAAAATCTTCACTAAAGTTCTTTCACACCGAGCTTGGAAGGTAACACTGGACATGGCTCAACCGAGAGAACAAGCTGGATTCAGGAGTGGCTACAGCACAATAGATCATATCCACGTGCTGAGAGAACTAATTGAAAGAGCGAGGGAATATGGAACTTCCATTGTGCATGGCTTTTATCGACAGAAAGCCTTTGATTCCGATGAAACCAATTACAGTTACAATGGCTCTGAAAATTGCGGTATTGAAGCATGCATACATTAATATTATTAATAACATCTATGAAAATGCAAGTGCAAAGATTAGGGTTGTTTGAAAATACAACATACGTAAAAATTGGAAAGGGGGAGTGAGACAAGGTGACAACATATCTCCGAAGCTCTTTAATGCCACATTGGAGGGTGTTTTTCAGTCGCTGAGCTGGGAAAACAAGGGGATAAAGATTAATGGAGATTATCTAACCCACCTTCGTTTTGCTGATGGCGCGTAGTCACTTTTTCCAACTACCCCCATCAGAGCTGCAGAGTATGATCCAGGAACTTGCTGACAAGAGTAAAGAAGCTGGATTAAAAATGAACTTTCAGAAGACAAAAAGTGATGTTCAATGCTTTTACAAGAAATGAAGATTTATCGATTGATGGAGAAAAAGCTGGAGATAAATAGACACGTACGTTTATCTTGGACAGCAGATATCATGAGGGGTCACATTGATGAAGAAAGTGTAATCGGCGTACAAAACTTACCTGGAGAGCTTTTGGAAGAAACAGCATAATTTTCAAGAGCAATATGCCATTATGTCTTAAAAGAAAAGTGTTTGACTAATGCATCCTTCCAGTGCTTACGTATGTGGTGCAGAGACGTGGACCTTAACTAAAAAGAGACATACAAAGGCTGCAGACAACTCAAAGCCGCATGGAGAGGTGCATACTTGGTGTAACCAGGAGAGATAAGAAGAGGAACTCGTGGATCCGAAAAATGACTAGGAGTGGGAAGGACATCATGATCACAGTTAAACCCTATGAAATGGCAATGGGCTGGACATACTGCCAGAAGGACAGATCATCGATGGACAGCCAAAATTTTAGATTGGATTCCAAGGGACAGTGAAAAGACCCAGAAGAAGACCACATGGGAGATGGGTGGATGAAATTCGAAAGTATGCAGGGGTGACATGGAGGAGACTGGCACAAGACAGACCGTTGTGGAGGAAACTTGGGGAGACCTTCTTTCCAGCAGTGGATTGATAATGGGCTGACAATGATGATGATGATGATATAATCTTACTTAATTACACAAAGTAATTATGATTATGTATTTCATGCTTTTTTTTTTTTTTTGCTTTGTTACACATTCAAGTCATGGTCACTAAATAAATACATTAATACCCACATCCTGATTAGAATATGGAAACTTACCTAAGTCTTGAGAAATTTGAATCTGGAAAGAAATTTAATGATTTTGTGAATTAGAATATTTTCAAGAATGAAATAGAAATATATATATATCAATAAATAACTTCAAATTCTCTCACAAAGACAGATTTCAATTATTAGAGACAATGAATATCTATGATAAAGGCTTAACCAAAAGGAAAAACAGAGAATGTTGTTCATATATGGTGGCAAATATGTACTGGGAAGGCAAAGAGTAATAACAATAAACACAAAAGCAATCTTGCATAAAATGAATACATCTTAAATGTGTGTTACATCGTTACATCATAATCTTTGCAGTATGACCCCCCCCCCGAGATTCATTCAGAGTCTAAATCTGTTGACCATAGCTGAGCATTTCCGAATCTGAATCTAACATATGGAAACTTGCAAATTTAGTCTGATTAAATTCCATAAACACACAAATTCTCTGATACATGGAATAAAAATTTCTACACTGTAAAAGCATGGCACAATAATCCCCACCCTACCCCTTCATTGATTACTTCACCTTAGAAGAACTGCTCAACTAACTAGGCCACTTAGTTAATTGGACAGTTAAATGGGAAACCTGTCACTTTAATGCTTGAAATTTTACAGGAAATCTACTTTTCCAGTTCAAGACAGTTTATTCAGAAAAGGGTGGCACTCATTAAGAATAGATGGTAAGGTGGTGAAGAAATATAACCTATTATCCTGCTCCTTGGATTTTCAAATTGAATAATGAAAGAGAGATTAAATTTTGATTTAATTAATGACAAACACCTGTCTTTTGTAAATATATCATATCCATACTCACATAAAAAAATACAGAAGAAAAAATATTTTAAATCTGATTACATTCTGCAATGCACAAATGCATTAGTGTCTGGCAAATGTCATCCCATTTACATGTAACAGCAGAAAGGTGGAATTCAACAACAATAATCTCTGGAAACCAAAGTGCAAATCACAGATCTTAACTTGACACTATTTAAATCTGTTGTAAGGAATTACAACCATAACATACATCTTAGTTGGTTTAGAGTTAAGACAACAAAACATTTATTTAATAAAAAGAAAAAAGAAAGAATAAGTTAAATGAAATCTACAAACTGAAGACACATGCAGCTTCTTGTGCTTATGCTATGGCTAAGAGGGATTAAGGGGGAAAGAAGAAACTGCAAGCTCGCTACTGTTCCAGATTTGTACAGTGTCATGGCTGTGAATGGGCAAGCTTTTCTCTGCTAGGTTACCAACTAAGTATTTTGATGTCTTAAAGATTATAAAGAATACATTGGCTCAGCTGCCAGTTGGGTTGTAAATGAATTGCAAGCTTTATGAAGTTTGAAGGTATGAGCAAAAGTACAGTTTAAATATGAAGTGTTATAGTCCACAAAATACTTTAATGTTCTTCCCATACATGACAGCAGATGACACAGATTCTCATGTGCTGCAAAAAAGTTTTAAGGGCTATATTTCTTGCTCCATACTCTGCAGGTGTGTTTTTAATGGTTCACACAGTCCTACTTACCATCCCTAAAAAAAAAAAAAAAGAAGAAAATGCTTTACTCCAGGAAGGAGTCATTTATAAAATCGAGTGTTCATGTGGATTACCATATATAGGAGAAAAAGGACGGAGGTTAACCACCAGAATTAAAGAACACAAATCAGCAATAAGGAACATCTCAAATAAAACAGGATTAGACAGGCACATACAACAAACTGGCCACAAAATGGACTGGAACTCCTCAAAAGTGATCAAACATCAATCACACGCAATTATCCGGAAATTAGAGGAATCCCTGGAAATTTACAAGACACAAGGTGGCAACATCAATGACCATGCTGGATGGAAAATCCATCAGGCTTGGTCGCCAGACCTGTGGAAGTAGTAAGACGCAAGAACTCCTGATGATGATCTAGTGCAGTGGTTCCCAAACTTTTTCGATTCTCGGCGCCGTTGCTGAATCCAGGTTTTCCCAAGGCACCCTATGTCAAATTCTAACAAGTACACTTTGCCTATGTCAAATTCTAATAACAAGTACACTTAGGTAAAAATAAATAAAGCACATATTGAAGATCACAAAAAAATTGTATTGAAAAAATTCAACCAATTATAATTAGTGGGGTGGATGAGCCTGTTGATCACCGCAATGAGTCACAAATGACAACGGATGAGCATATTTAAAGGATCTGGTGACCTTGAAAAATCTGGACTGAGAGTCTCATTTCTAGAAGCTCAGAGAATGAGGGAGAAATGTTTATCAGAAGCATGGGGGCTGGTGTGAAAGCTCAGGTTACTCCCGGTAGTGGCCGCTTGGAACACACACGTGCGTCCGTCTGGCGGCAATCGTGCGCTGGGGGAGGGGGGCTTCATGCCTGTAACATTAATGTAGAGCGCCATCTAGTAACCATTTGTAGAGGCTTCTGCAAACAGTTATTACTAGGTAAGTTACTGGTTTGCCCCAGGTCCGCCAGAAGTCGCGTCTTATCACATTGAACTGAAAATGGAAATAAAATTATGAAAATTTTGTAATATTTCGCGGCACCCCTGTGAGGAATCCGTGGCTCCCCAGGGTGCCACGGCGCACACTTTGGGAACCACTGATCTAGTGAATAGATCAAAAATTTGAGAGGTAATGTACCTTAATAAATTTATCCTCGATAATTCCCGTTAAATATTTATAATACTGCGTGTATAAGGGATTTTAAGCGTTGCTCAAGAAGTAGTGAGACTCTCTGGCTAGAGTGCATTTGAGCTTTCTAATGTCAATGGGTGGCACTAGTGTACAGGTGATTTAAAGGCTATGCAACTGTATTGCAGCTTGTTTGTTATAGAAGCCGTGTAATGTGCTGGACTGATTTTATTGTTCTCTTGTAGGAGATGGATGCGTGCTGTAGTTCAGTTTTTGAAAGTAGAGAAAATGCCACCAGGCGAAATTCACAGATGAATGAAGGCAGTGTATGGGTCTGCTTGTCTTCCATGCAGTACTGTAATGCAGTGGCATCAGATCTTTAGTGGTAGACGAACAAGCACTGTAGACCAGTCAAAATCAGAAGCACCACGTCGTGCTATATCAGTGACAACAGTTGCACGTGCAGATGTTGCAGTAAAGGCCAACCGAAGAATTATGATCTTAGAATTGGCAAACAGTGCAAGTATGATCATTGGAACTGTCAATACGATCATGCATTTGCACCTTGCATATCGTAAGGTCGCATTACGTGGGTACCAAAACATCTGTCTGAAGAACAGATGAGTCAACGAATGGGACTATCATTACTGCGTCTGCTCTGCTACCATGAAGAAGATGAGGATTTCCTGCTACGCAATATTGCTGGGGACGAAAGCTGGTGTCATCATTTCAAGCCAGAGCATGCAGTGGAAACATACATCATTGCCACTGCCGAGGAAATTACGGTCCACCATTTCCACAGGAAAGGCGATGTTAACCCTGCTCTTTGACCATTGAGGACCATTGCTTCTTGAGTGGCTACCAAAAGAGTCAACCACCAATGCCAAACAATATTGTCAGCATTTAATGAAGCTTCAACAAAAACAAGAGACCTGACAACCTCACCCAGAGTATTGTGCTTCTGCATGATAATGCCTGGCTGCATACGGCAGTAACTATGCAAAGGACATTGCAGCGTTTTCGCTGGGAAGTCCTTCAACATCCGGCATACTGTCCTGCCCTATCACTCAGCGATTTTCACATCTTTGGACCTATGAAAAGATTTCTTAAAGAAAACCATTTCGCTTCGGATAATCAGATGCGTGAAACTGTAGATAACTGGTTGCAGCAGTAGGAATACAAGGACTTGTGCAATGATGGGACCGCTGTCTAAATGTTGGCGGCGATTATTTTTAAGTATGTCATGTTTTGAATCTTTCAGGCAGAAAGTCTCACTACTTATTGAACAACCCTTATACACTAGCGTGCAAAAATTAAAGACGAGACGGTTTTTCGAATGTAACGTCGTGCAGAAGTGCTCCACATCGACTCAAATCATACCATAAGACCCGCAAGATGTAAGAATATGGGACAAATGAGCAAAACCGTCCAAACAAGGAATCCAAAGGATACAAAGGCACTTTATTGAAAAGGTAGCTTCGAGCACAACTGGATAGAAGATAGAAAGGTCCATATGACAGGCGGCTGCCAAGAAAAATCCAGTCTTTAGTAGGGGATATGATCACCCCTGACTGCGTAGCAGGATTTACAACGTCTGTCTATGCTAAGGATAAGGTTGTCAAGGAGCTGTTGAGGCATCATGGCCCATTCCTCTTGTAGCGCCAATCACAGCTGGCGGCTGGTGACGTGCTGCCAAGCGTCTCCCGAGGAGGTCCCACATGTGTTCGATTGGATTTAGGTCCGGGGACCTTGCGGGGCAATCCATGTGTTGAATATCTTCACTCTCCAACAGCTCTGCGACAGCCACTGTACGATGAGGTGTAGCGTTGTCGTCCATGAAGAGAAACTCAGGACTCACAGCACCTCTAAACAGACTAACATGAGGCAGGAGAACCTCGGTACAATAGCAGACACCAGTGACTGAACCTCCTTGGAAGATGTAGAGGTCAGTACGGCTACCAAGCATGATACCGCCCCAAACGAGAACTCCGCCACCTCCAAACCGGTCCCTTTTGATGATGTTGGAGGTGTGATTGCGATTGCGTGTTCTCTGCTCTCTCTAGATGTGTATACATCCAGAATCGCTCGTCAGACTAAATCGGCTCTCATCCGTAAAGAGAACTCGACCCCATTGCTAATGTGTCCAGTTCTTGTGTTCCTGGCACCACAGGAACCGCTGTCTCCGATGAGCAGGCGTTAATGACACACACCGTACTGGTCGTCATGCAAATAGACCACCTTTGTGCAGCCTCCTGGCCATGGTAAAACGCGATAATGGACGTCCAGTTGTCTGTTGCATGCGCCTTGCAATTTCTCCCACTGACTCTTCTCGCCTGTAGGACAATATACCGGTCGTCCGCCGCTGTGGTTGCTCATGGACGACCACTGCTAAACTCTCAGACAGCTGTTCCTGTCATTTGAAATGTTCCCCAAGCTTGTGAAACAATGCTGTGAGCGATCCTGAACTCATCGGCCACACTAGTCACACTTCGACCTGCTTCCAACTTCCCAATGATGCAACCTCGGGTAAAGTCATCCAGATGTCGTCTACTGGATTGCCTGTTGGCCATATCACACGATGGCAGCAACTCGACGTCGCTCAAACCGATGTACACCATGCGATAGCTTTTACCGAATTGCTGAGCATACACCGCCCGTGTGCTTTATACCCTTCCGACCCCCCTCCCATCATGTGCCGCATATATGCACATGCCCTACTGTAGTGGGCCCATGCGCATGCCCTACCGTAGTGGGCCCTAGTCTATCTCATGAGTGGTCTTTCGGTCCATTCTGCCTGCTCGTTCCGCTGTTATGCTAATTTTCCCTCTTTGTCCTTAATTTTTGCACACCAGTGTATTTGTTGTTCATAAATTCACACTTCATAATTACAGTACAGAGAAATGCAGGTGGTGCCTCAATTGAAAGGTAATTTCCACATTCAGGTGAAAATTCATACATAAGAACTGATTATTTTACAGACATATGGTTCAGCTCATAGACATAATTTATACATGTGTGTACACACATATACACACACATACTTCTATTGTTTGTGCATGGTGCAATCCTCACACCTGACCTTCATTTGCACTCCACTGATTTAAATCTGCGTTCTCGGAATTCCACTTTTGTGAAAATGTCACAAGTGCAGACTGACTGTAAATTTCCTATAACAGTCATATTCCTCAGTCCGAATTTAGTTCTGATTATGATATATGTCACTTAAAACCAAAAGCAAATTTGAACAGCTTTGTGGAAAACCTGGCAAGAGGAATTTGGAGCCATTAATTTTAACTCAACACAACAAAAACTGACACTACCTAAAATGAGAACAGTAGTATATATTCTCACAATATTTTTGCCTCTCTCTCTCTCTCTCTCTCTCTCAATTCTGTTTAATCTATACTGATAATTTTATTTTACAGCAACCTGAAATCAAAACTTATCCTTTGGATTTTATCTGAGCATTTTGGATTTCTTTGTATTTAACACTAAGTTTAACATGATAATGCAAACGCTTGGACATTTGATTCAAATTGCTTAAAATAACTACTGCTGATTAACAATTTTATTTCAGTCAAAGATGAGTGGAACTAAAACTAACCTTTCCTATTCCAGAATGATGCTTTTGTTCCATGAACAAGACGACAGTATCCATCAATTAAATCAGCAATACTTTCTGCCACTTCCAATGATGGACAAGAGATGCTCAACATCTGGAAAATATAGTAAACATTTTTTTACACAATAGAGCATAAGTATGTGCTTCTTGTAGATATAATAAAAAAACTCCTAAAACCAATTCTCAATGCACTTAGTTTATTCTTTGATGATAAAATGTCTTAGAAATAGAATATCAAATCTAAAAATTTCCTAATTAAAATTATAAAATAAAAAATAATCAGAAGTTACTAGTATCCACAGAAATGGCCAGCAGTAACCACAGCTGAAAACAGTAACTTAACATGCAACTGTTTTATTTGTGTATCATTTTTAGGAGGTAACCCAAATCAATTCCTATATTCCAAGACACAATTTTGCTTTCACATTTCCACCAAGATACAGATTAGCCTTCATGAAAATTAAGTAATACAGAATTATACTTGAACATATAACTGTAATATATAGTTACATAAGTACAGTTACATATAACTATTTTATTTCTTTTAGTTACATATAACTATAATATTTTTAATTCTTTTCATGATTTAACAAACCCTCCATGAGTATTTAAAAACTATAAGGAATGTCCCCCAATTTTTTTGTTTTTGTTTTTTTTTATTGAAAGTTTAATAACCACAGTGAGCAACTCAGTGGGCTACAAGCAGTCGCCCGTCCCTAATTTAGGGTCACTGGTTCCAGGGAAAGGAGGGAGCCAGTGCCGTAAGACAAACACAACATCGATGCCTCACTGGGATTCGAACCCGTACCCATCTCGGACGAATGATCAGAAGCCATCGCTTAGACCACTGCACCACCGGGGCGGCTCTCCAATTTAGAACTAATGGTTCCAGCAAAGGAATTCAAACTCAGACCAAACAAAGATGATTAGCCAAAAGCCCAAGCCTCTGAGCACTCAGCCACCAACACATTATATTTAATGAGGTAACGTTGTTCATAGAACAAAGTCCTGGAAAATTGCTGGCCTTCAGCTGTCTCTTAGAAGCACATTTGGGATTACGTAATGCATAAATGCCACCTTCTGGAAGAGACTTTTTTTCATTAATTTTGAGAAACCAGCCCTCAGCGTCAAATTAACCCAGTATGAAAATTTTATGTTCGAGTCACAACATTTCAGTGAACAATATTTGTGAGAAAAAGTGATAACCATTACACTAAAAAATCATTTCATGCCATGTAGGCACTAAATTTTTGGCCCAGATTTTACTTCCAATGTTTAACCTTCTGCTGTTCTACAGGTGAATTCACCAGGCAGAAGAATTTGTTATTTGCAAAAAATACCATTATTTATTTATTTATTTATTTATTTATTTTAAGTTTGGGATCACCTAGTTCAACTGTACCAGTGGTTCTGGGAAGCATGCTCATGTTTGAGTGGAGAAACGTTTAAGAAGATAAAAAAAAAGCAGCCTACATTACAGCTGTTCCTGTCTACTATGACCAACCAACTGCAGTTTCCAGCAATAGAGAACATTTCCATACATAATTCTACCATGAACATCTCCAACACACAATAAAAAACACAAGCCCAAGTCAAAGACAACATATATATCACAAATGGGTGTTTCTTCAGAATTATGAATCTAGTGATTTATTACCTCAACAAACAAAAAAACGAAACTGAATAGAAAAGACAAAACATTACGCGCGTGTGTGTGTGTGTGTGTGTGTGAGAGAGAGAGAGAGAGAGAGAGAGAGAGAGAGAGAGAGAGAGAGAGAGAGAGAGAGAGAGAGAGAGAGAGAGAGAGAGAGAGAGAGAGAGAGAGAGCATAATATAAAAATATATTTGAAGTGCACAAAACTCAATTCTGTGATCCAAAAACTGAAGTAAAATGATTAAAAAAACAACAAATGTAATCAACATGGAGCTATTTGTGGAACATATATTTTGAAAAATGTTCCCATAAGCTCCCAGAGTTTTTGGAAATGGGGAAAGGAATATATAAAAAATGCACAAAAATTTCATTCCTGTGTTTTTCCAGTACAGAAAGAAACTTTTAAATCTAATCAAGATAACATTATTTAAGGAAAAAGATAAATGGCATCCATGGGTCCTTAGAGTACCACTGCACAGAAATGAGAAATGGAGTGAGGAGTGAGGAGGGGGGCGCTGCAATTCCAAGCACCAAAATTGAAAGAAATAATAAATTCAATCAAGATTCAGTCATTTGAAAAAAAAAAAAAAAAAAAAAGGATTGCAAAAATTTGCATCCATGAGCTCTGGTAATTGTTGTGACTGCCATGCTTAATAAATACTGCAGTTGCACTGCACTACTTTGCAACAGCTGACTTTTTATTTTCTCGGTTTCACAGGAAAACCTGGAGCATCAATAAAATTGGAAACTATTTTACTCCTCCCCCCCCACATCATTATTTTACTTAATTACCAATAAAGAACTTCCTCCTCCTACAAAAATATTAAAAGGTGATTTTCTGTAATGCCAATCAAAAATACATAATGTTATGGATAATTCATATTGATAAGTGCCTCTGTGCAGTGGATTAGTTCTGTCACACAAGTCTATAAATGGTGATCATTAAAATATGCTGTTGCTTATAGCCCATTGAGTTGCTCACGGTGGTCGTTAAACCTCAAAATATGCTGTAACATGGAAATTAGTAGGTATCAAACATAGTTCACTCAACTCTTTCAAAAATCAAAGGATTAACAAAAGCAATACTTCTTACATAAGAAAACAGAAGACCCATCAAAACAAGCTATACAGCACATCAACAGGCAGAAAATTCAACAATACAAAAGGTGATGCTTATTGTCAACATAAACATTCACCTTTTGCTTACAAAAATACATACAGTATGTGCAACTCAACAATTTTTACACAATCATTTTAGGTGGGGGGAAAGACAAAGAAAACAATTGTGAACTTTATCTATGGCTTCTTCTTTCTATTTTTTTCTTCTGTATTTCCTTTTATTTATTTAGCAAGTGACACCAACAGTATGAAGAGCATTTAAAAAGCTCACATTCTAACCTACTTGCACAGTGAATATGAATATACAACTTCTTTTTAGCAGGTTATATTTATTATTGTATGCCACCATTCCAATTTTCAATGTTACAGATCCAACAATTCTTGGAATGATGTTACATTTCATTCCAAGAATTGTTACATGTTGCAAGAATTGTTACATTTCATTCCAAGAATTGTTACATTTCATTCAATGGTTTTTAAAAATTCCCTGACTTTTCCAACTCCAGGTGGTTTTTAAAGTTTTCCAGAGTGGCATGTTGCAAAGAATTGTTACATTTCATTCCATTCATTTTTCTCACCAAAGCACACACTTGTAAATTCTTTAAGTAATTTGTCTTTATAAAATTACCTGCTTTTCATTAATAGCAACTGTGCACATTATTTTCTGTACCAAAGTTACGTGAACTTTTGTGAATACTACCCACACGGAATTTGTAAATACATTCCCATAGAAACAGGTCATATGTAAGAAAAAAATCTGTCAGTTGAATAGTTTCAGTTTTTCTATAACACAATGCAGCTAAGCTTAATGATGGAACGGCTCTGTTCAAAGAAACATGTTTCAAGAGAACTAACAGACAAAGGACTTTGATCCATCTCATTTGGTTGGTTCTCGTGTGAAGTGTTTCTTCAAGCAGGAGCCATTAAGCCTAATTGTTCCATGTTATAACAACTGCCTGCAGAAATTGAACAAAAGCTCAATAACTGGCAGCAATTTTAAAAATTCAATTTTGCATCTTTTTTTAGAGAATAAAGGAAAATACTTAATATAACTGAAAGTAAGATCTACCAAATTCTAGGCAGGAGTAATTTTGCAAGCAAAAGTTTGAAATCTTGAAAAAATAAGTTTTTGGGGCAAAATAAAGTATCCATTGATTTTTACAAACAAAAAAAGGGTAATTTTCCCTGAGTTTTCCCTGACTTTTACAAAAAAAAAGGTAATTTCCCCTAAAATTTTCCCTGATTTTTGGAACCATTTTCAAATTCCCTGAGAATTCCACGTTTTCCCTGTTTTCCAGGTTGAGTGGGAACCCTGTTGATGTATGTATGGGCATCAGTGATATGGGATAAAGCCCCTGCACATTTAACAGCTGTCACACAGCACAGAGAATTTTGCTGTGGCACAAAGTCTTGCGATGTGAACAGATTGTTTTGGAAAACCTTCTACATCCACCTCCGAGGAAAACTTCAACCATGTATTAGGTGTACAAATAAGTTTTAAGGCATTTTAAGACAATGCGACATGTAATTTGAGAGAAAACAACAATACCTTTACGAATCAAAATATGCGCCGTCATTATCTATTTCCTTCTGCCATAGGTCGGGCAGCCGACGGATTACAGCCATGAGGAATACTTCGCCATGTGACGCAATGAAGTTGTCAACATATTTTTGCAATTCATCATATGTCTGGAACCGTACAGCAGACAAACCATGTTGCATCGATTGGAACAAATGATATTCTGAAAGGGCTATGCCGGGACTATACGCCGGGTGCTCCAAAACTTCCCAGCCAAGCATCAATAACGTTTCCTTGACCGATTCGCGCCATATGGCCTAGCGTTGTCAAGCACAGTAATTTCACGGGACGCAATCCTTTGCTTGTGAATGGACGTTTCCGACAGATTTTCTGGTCAATTGTTGCTTGTAGCAATCAGCAGTAACAGTTTGACCCTGTTCTAATAGTTCATAATAGAGCACACCATTCATATCCCACCAGATGCACAGCAGAACATTCTTGGAGTAAATTTTGCATTTTGGTGTCGAAGCTGTTGCTTCACTGAGATGTACAGTGTTTTTTTGTGTTTGGGATTGTCATACCATTTTCACTTTACATCATCCTAACGGTTTTCCACAGGAAAGACTTTCTGTGTTGTTTATTTAACAAATTCAAACACTTCATGACATGCTCATCCTTGTTCCTTTGGCTCAGGTCATGTGGCACCCATTTTCCTTCCTCCTGAATCTTTCCCATTGCGCGTAAACGATTGGAAATGGTTTGTTGAGTTACCCCCAGTCGTTCAGCTGTTTTTTTTTTTTTTTGTTTTTTTTTTTGTGTGTGTTTGAGACGAATCTTTACCCAGCAAAGCTTGCAGTTCCTCATGTGCAACCTTCTGCAAGGCGCCGCTACATTCTCAATCGCTAACATCAAAATCACCTGCTTTAAAACCGTCTAAACCCAAACTCTCACATGCTTTTCGATACAATATTCTCCCCCAGAACAGAACAGATTGATGCACATGCTTTTGTTGCACTTTTTCCTTGATGAAATTCGTAACGAATGCAGTGTCGAATAAATGCAGTATCGCTTGCCGTCTTTTACCTACCAATGTGCAAGTGCGTTTGACTGTTGGGCAAACTTCTGTGTCACCTTTTATACTCTTGACTAGTTACGGTCACATGACAACAACAAGGGGGAATGTCGGATATGTAAATTAGTGGTATATGTCACACAAAAAAGCTTTAAAACTTATTTGTACACCTAATACATGACCTAGTGATGTAATACAACTGACTATTCAATGTATAGCTGAGTTTGTAGGCATTTCGTTTTGTGACACTGGCTCAATCATGACAAATTCTTTAGAGATGAAAAGGATCAGTGTGCAATTGGTTCCATGAATGTTGACAGACAAGCAAAATGCATGATGCAGACAAATTTACCTCACCAACATGAACATGTTTCATGCAGATCTAATAAATTTCTGGTCACAGAGTATTACAGTGGATCAAACATGGGCACTTAGATCCAAGGACTAAAAAACAAAGCATAATGTTGAAGCATGCATCTTCTACACTTGCTAGGAAGTTCCATACTACTTTGTCAGCTAACAAGGTGATGTCATCAGTTTTTTACAATACATCATGACTGATTGCCTGGAAAAGGCCTCTAATGGCACTGATATGTTAACCTTGTAAGCCAAACTTTATGCAGCCATCAAGGAAAAGAGACATGGAAAACTGTGAAGAGCTATCTTAATCCTTCAAGACGAAGCACTGAGTCACATCTCCCAGACTACAAAGACAACCACACAAATTTCAAGACAACCACACAAACTCTAGTAACTTTTATTTGTTCCTCATGCTGAAAGAAAACATCCATGTTCGGTAACAGCTACGGACATGTGGTTAAAAGACAAAGATAAAGAATTTTCCCCACTGGGATCGAAGTATTAGAGCACATGTAGAAGTGTATAGAGCATATTACAGTATGCACACAATTATTTAGATCATATTTAGAGTATGCACACAATTACAGAAAACAAATTCCAGAACTCTTCCAAAGATTTCCAGGAGTTCATCAAAAATTCATCTTATTCACTTGCTATAAAACAATACTACCATGAATTTTTCAACCCTAAAGTACACTGGTGTGCAAAACTGAGGATGAAGTGGAAAAAGTAAAATAACACTTTAAATAGCAGCAGCACACAAACACAAATTAACTTGACTCTGTGTCTTGGAACAACAAATGCGTAATAATAGAGCATGACATGATGCGAGAACAAAACACATTCGTGCATTTCAATATCATCAGCTGAATGGAAATCACCAGACAGTGTGAATAAGTATTACAGACATTCGATTGTGTCTGTTGTGTGCTAGGGACAACAAAATGGCCTGTCCAGAACATCTTGATGATTTTACTCATGATTGAACAATTGGGCAGCTCGAGGAGGGGAAAACGGGGAAGAGTTTGGTATTGCCCATAGCATTGTATCACATGCATGGTCAGCCTTCAGGATTACATGTACAGCTGTGCAAAAGACTGGTGGTGATCAACGTCCACCAAAAACCATCTCCATAGAGGACTGCTATCTGCTCCAATGCCTAATGGATTGACACCAGAGAGCAAGTAACCTTGCAAAACAACTGAACATGAGCACAGGATGCACAGTATTGCAGTTTACAGTGGCCAGGTGAATGCACAAAGATGGAATGTTTGCCTGACGACCAGTACACTGTGTTCCATTAATAACTGCTCACCGGAGACACAGTTAACAATGGTCCAGAGAACATAATGACTGGACAGCAAAACAGTGGGGTACAGTACTCTTTACTCTACTGTAATAGATTGTTTCTCTGGTGAATCTCAATGTCAGCTAATCTGGCATGAGGTAGGCACTTGGCATCACATTGAAAACAACAATGAAAGGTATAGATATGGTGGCCATGGTATCATCATATGGGGAAGCATTCTGATCAATGAACATACAGAGCTCTAGATACTGGAAGGACGTAATGTAACCAGTGCAAGCTACTGTAACGAGGTAATCTTTCCCTAGGCTTGTCTGTTCCAAGGTGCCATGGGCCCACAAATCATGTTAATGGACAACAACGCCACACCCCTTCTCACAGTGACTGTTGATGAGCTGTTGGAAAGTGGAGACATTCAGCGGATGGATTGGCCAGCACATTTCTTTAACCTAAATCCCATAGAACATGTGTTGGATGCTCTGGGGAGATTCATTGCAGCACATCAACGCATACTGGAAACTGTCAAACAGCTGAAGATGGTGCTGATGGAAGAATGGGCAATGTTACCACAAGAACTAATCATCAACCTAGTGTGAAGCATAGAAGATGGTGCAAATCATGCATCGACATTGCAATGATGCTTTGATCATATCAAGAGTGATCATATCCCCAACTGAGGATCTCCTCTTCCCTTCATACTGTCTTTGGCAGTGATGCATTTACACCATGGCACCCAGCACTATCTAGCCAACTTTGAATATAGTTCCACTATATCCTTTAGCATCTGCAGTTGTGTCAGTGTTGTTTATGTCATCATTTCGGTAAGTAATGGAGTTCCAATAGTTTAAATTTCACATATCCAGGACACTGCTGTGCAATGTTACAGGTCAAAACCTGGCTCATCCTTAAGTTTTCTACACCAGTGTACATGATACATACTGAAAATACTGGATGCAATCATGCTTTGGAAGTGAAAAAAAAATCATACATGAAATGATATGCAGTCAACTAACCTCTGCTGCACCTGCAATTTTGAGCTGCAAAACTGGCTTGCCAGCAGTGCTAACATCTGTATCTGTTTTCAGAGTATGAATGCTTTGTACTTGCTGGAAACTAGCCATGTGATTGGGCTAAAAGAAATGGCAACATTAGTGTACACACATATAAATAAAAATAAGTAACTTAAAATTCATTTTAAGTGAGAGGTATTCAGCACAATGCCTATAAAAAACAAATTAAATATTCAAATGCCTTTACAGAAATATTACTTTTTAGTACTGAAGTGATATATTCTGCAGATCTACCAAATTCCATCAGAAAACTGAAGTACCCTGCAAAGAAAATTAAACCCCTATATCCTGATTTCTGTCCAAGTATGCTTAACACTACATCAGGGATTTATACACCCTGTCCCCCTATAAGAAACCTCGACACCCCTCTATTTGAAGGTGTCACACAAACACACACACAGTTTGTTTTCATTCTTTTTGTTATATTGCAGAGTTGCCAGTAGCAGTTAGCATTTACACGAACTCCCCAGCTTTACCCTGAAGTATTTTCTACCCTTCTTTCCCAATATATATTAAGTCTATGCATGTAGCAGTCTAATATGTTTAGTTCCTCTTTTAGTTTTTCTTGTTTGAAGTGTACGTTTAAAGCCAGTAATTACAATCACAAAACATATATGTATCTATCTGTTCATTTCAGTCTGCTACAAATTTTGCAGATTTATTTCTGAATCATTTCAGGAAACACAAGATTTGTGAAAAATATCAATATACATGCACAAGATTTGTGAAAAATATCAATATTTACTGTTTTAGTGACTCGTGTTAATATTTAATTTGTTTTGCCTTGTTTAGGATATTATTTCCGCATGAGAAAAAACCTCAGCATAAAAACAAAATAAATGTGTAGTTTTGGAAAATATTACTGGTTATAACACCATTCTTAACTATCAAAAATTTGACACTTTTACATTTTTTGGTATTTTCCCCATTTTTAATCCTAGGGTTAAAGCCTAAATATTTCGCAATAAAACTTTTCTTCACTTTTCAAAAAAAATTGTTTTCAACCCCTCCCCCAATTTTTCGCCATCCCCGAAATTTGAAATTCCTGGAAAAGTTCCCACACTACTACACCATATAGAAGAACTCATTTCCTGTCAGAGAAGAACAAAGTCTTGTGGCTGTCTGGCCAAGTTCTCCCTACAAGAGTCCTCAACAGTTCCAATTGAGCATGCTTCACAAATGAAAAATACAAAGCTGATATGCCAACTAAATGTACATGTAATAATGGAATTTACTAACATTTCCAAAGTTATCCAATTATTTTTTTATAAATTGATATGCAAGAATTGTGAAATGCTAATGGCTGGAATGAAATGATTTAAAGTGCATTTTCTGAAAGATTACACTTATAGACCTTGGAGTCCTGACCACACGTGTTCTTTTGTTAGAAGGGTTGAGCCATGTTCACTTCACGTAGGGAAAACAGTTTTGTACCATGCGATTGATCTTTCTCTTTTGCTCTGACCATATTCACAGATCCTACTGAATAATGCAGCACAAGTGATGATGAAGACCAAAACTCAGGAGCAGCTGATAAAAATTTACAAACCAGAGCATCCTGACAAAGTTTAATTATCTGACATTTCCAAGTATTTTCATACGGAAATCAGGAGATGTGGGTTCAATTTCACTCTAGGACAGTGCAGTTTTCAAATATTCTGAGGAGTTTGCTATATGGTAACAGTGCAATATGGCATTCCCACATTTGAAAATAATATACTTGTAAGCCTGCCATGAGATTTATTCTATGTTAATATCTATCATTTTATGAGAATAATTAATTAAAGACTCATGACAGATTAAGGTAACCACAAAAACTGCACATCTTTACAATTTAATCACACTGCAACTGTTTGCTTCAAGAGTCACAATGCTTTAGTCAATAATTAACACAAAACTGTTGCAATCATCCACAAACACGCTACTTCACTTACAGCTGATTGTCAGTAAATGTTATTATCAATGATCATCACCGGCTAGTTTAAACAAATGTGAAATGAACTTCCAGAGATGCAAAAATCAAATTAACTCATGCAGTTCACAATCTAGTGAATGAGAAGACATACACTACAGGGGTAGCACTGCCAATCACATTCTTCCCAATTTGCGAAAAAAGAAATCGTTTTGGCGATGGAAAAAAGTTTTGGCAAAAATAGTGGCAATTACCTTTTTGTACTGTTATAAAACTTTGGCGAAAAAAAATTGAATCTGGCAAAAAAACTTGAAAAAGGCCAAAACAACCACTGCACTATATTATCAAAAGCATTCCGACACTACCAAATATTTTCATAAGTGCAAAGAACGATTGCGCATGAAGGTGTGCTGTGAGTGGGGAGGTACGCATATAAAGTTGAAATGTTCTGTCATGCTATCAGTAACTTGTGAGCGGTTACGCCGTGTAGATGTGAACTTTCCGAGTTCAAACGTGGCCTGCCATAGAATGTCATTTGAGTAACGTTTCCATACAGAGGATTGCAGCTACACTAAACATACGAAAATAGACTAAGTAATGTTGTGAAGAGATAGAAGCAGGATGGTGCAACTTCAGCAAAAAAAAAAAAAAAACATTCAGGAAGGCTGCATAAATGATGGAATGAACGTGACAGAAGAGCCATGGTAAGAAATGTTAAGAAATCTTTCTTTCTGTGCGGTTTCTATAACTACCAAAGTAAGAAATGCTTGTAATGGCTTGGTTAGTACTATAACAATCAGCAGACAGTTACACAGTGTGGGTTATTATGGTAGAGCAGCAGCACACAAGCTACACATCACTACTGTGAATGTGACGCACAGTTTGGAGTGGTATGTCTCCCATATTTCCTTGACTGTGGGTAGCTGGAAAGCTGTTCTTTGGAGTGATGAATCTGGTGGGCGATTTTTGTTGGACTGTGTTCTTCCAACTGTTAAGTTCAGCAGAGGCTCCATCATGGTGTGGAGTTGTCTTTCATGGATGGGACTCAGTCTGTTGGTTTTTAAACCACAGACCATGAACTCTGAAGTGTACCTTCACATTCTGGATAATTCTGCCCTACCAATAATGTGGCAGTGTTGTGAAAATGACGACTGTCTCTTTCAACATGATCGAGCTTCCTGCCACACTGCAGAGCATGTGAAGGGCTGGTTTCTTAAAATGAGGTGGAATTGTTAAACTGGCCTGCTCAGAGTCCTGATCTTAATCTCATAGAACACATCTGGGATGAACTGGAGCAATGGATATGAAATCGACTACAACAACCATCTTTGCTCTCCACTCTGGTAGCAGCTTTTCAGGACAAACGAAAAAAAGAAATCGTTTTGGCGATGGAAAAAAGTTTTGGCAAAAATAGTGGCAATTACCTTTTTGTACTGTTATAAAACTTTGGCGAAAAAAAATTGAATCTGGCAAAAAAACTTGAAAAAGGCCAAAACAACCACTGCACTATATTATCAAAAGCATTCCGACACTACCAAATATTTTCATAAGTGCAAAGAACGATTGCGCATGAAGGTGTGCTGTGAGTGGGGAGGTACGCATATAAAGTTGAAATGTTCTGTCATGCTATCAGTAACTTGTGAGCGGTTACGCCGTGTAGATGTGAACTTTCCGAGTTCAAACGTGGCCTGCCATAGAATGTCATTTGAGTAACGTTTCCATACAGAGGATTGCAGCTACACTAAACATACGAAAATAGACTAAGTAATGTTGTGAAGAGATAGAAGCAGGATGGTGCAACTTCAGCAAAAAAAAAAAAAAACATTCAGGAAGGCTGCATAAATGATGGAATGAACGTGACAGAAGAGCCATGGTAAGAAATGTTAAGAAATCTTTCTTTCTGTGCGGTTTCTATAACTACCAAAGTAAGAAATGCTTGTAATGGCTTGGTTAGTACTATAACAATCAGCAGACAGTTACACAGTGTGGGTTATTATGGTAGAGCAGCAGCACACAAGCTACACATCACTACTGTGAATGTGACGCACAGTTTGGAGTGGTATGTCTCCCATATTTCCTTGACTGTGGGTAGCTGGAAAGCTGTTCTTTGGAGTGATGAATCTGGTGGGCGATTTTTGTTGGACTGTGTTCTTCCAACTGTTAAGTTCAGCAGAGGCTCCATCATGGTGTGGAGTTGTCTTTCATGGATGGGACTCAGTCTGTTGGTTTTTAAACCACAGACCATGAACTCTGAAGTGTACCTTCACATTCTGGATAATTCTGCCCTACCAATAATGTGGCAGTGTTGTGAAAATGACGACTGTCTCTTTCAACATGATCGAGCTTCCTGCCACACTGCAGAGCATGTGAAGGGCTGGTTTCTTAAAATGAGGTGGAATTGTTAAACTGGCCTGCTCAGAGTCCTGATCTTAATCTCATAGAACACATCTGGGATGAACTGGAGCAATGGATATGAAATCGACTACAACAACCATCTTTGCTCTCCACTCTGGTAGCAGCTTTTCAGGACAAACGAAAAAAGAAATCGTTTTGGCGATGGAAAAAAGTTTTGGCAAAAATAGTGGCAATTACCTTTTTGTACTGTTATAAAACTTTGGCGAAAAAAATTGAATCTGGCAAAAAAACTTGAAAAAGGCCAAAACAACCACTGCACTATATTATCAAAAGCATTCCGACACTACCAAATATTTTCATAAGTGCAAAGAACGATTGCGCATGAAGGTGTGCTGTGAGTGGGGAGGTACGCATATAAAGTTGAAATGTTCTGTCATGCTATCAGTAACTTGTGAGCGGTTACGCCGTGTAGATGTGAACTTTCCGAGTTCAAACGTGGCCTGCCATAGAATGTCATTTGAGTAACGTTTCCATACAGAGGATTGCAGCTACACTAAACATACGAAAATAGACTAAGTAATGTTGTGAAGAGATAGAAGCAGGATGGTGCAACTTCAGCAAAAAAAAAAAAAAACATTCAGGAAGGCTGCATAAATGATGGAATGAACGTGACAGAAGAGCCATGGTAAGAAATGTTAAGAAATCTTTCTTTCTGTGCGGTTTCTATAACTACCAAAGTAAGAAATGCTTGTAATGGCTTGGTTAGTACTATAACAATCAGCAGACAGTTACACAGTGTGGGTTATTATGGTAGAGCAGCAGCACACAAGCTACACATCACTACTGTGAATGTGACGCACAGTTTGGAGTGGTATGTCTCCCATATTTCCTTGACTGTGGGTAGCTGGAAAGCTGTTCTTTGGAGTGATGAATCTGGTGGGCGATTTTTGTTGGACTGTGTTCTTCCAACTGTTAAGTTCAGCAGAGGCTCCATCATGGTGTGGAGTTGTCTTTCATGGATGGGACTCAGTCTGTTGGTTTTTAAACCACAGACCATGAACTCTGAAGTGTACCTTCACATTCTGGATAATTCTGCCCTACCAATAATGTGGCAGTGTTGTGAAAATGACGACTGTCTCTTTCAACATGATCGAGCTTCCTGCCACACTGCAGAGCATGTGAAGGGCTGGTTTCTTAAAATGAGGTGGAATTGTTAAACTGGCCTGCTCAGAGTCCTGATCTTAATCTCATAGAACACATCTGGGATGAACTGGAGCAATGGATATGAAATCGACTACAACAACCATCTTTGCTCTCCACTCTGGTAGCAGCTTTTCAGGACAAATGGAGAGTCATTTTTGTCGAGACATACCGGAAACTGGTTGATAGTATGTCTCAATGTGTTGCCACTGTCATACAAGCAAAAGGTCGACCGACTAACTACTAATTGTGATAATAATACCACTTGTCCTAAAACATTGTGGTGCCAGAATACTTTTGATAATATCTTATATATAAAACACAAAACGTCTGTTTGTCTGAAGCAGCAAAAACTCTCGAACGCCGAACTGTGGCATCGTGAAATTTGCATAGCTTATTAATACTGGAATTTCTAAGTCAACACAGCTAATTTAAGATCTCTAAGTTGTTCCTTTTGCGAGTTATGAATTAATTAATAAGCTAATCAATAAAGTCAGCATTGTTTGCTACGTCATCGTTATCTGTTCCAAATCTGAAAGCACGTTTCTGCATTCATCCACAGGTGTTTCTATTCTTTGAGAACTGTGCATAAAAATATGCAAAAACAAACTTTGCGAAATCTTAACGAAATGGACTGAAATTTTTGTCAACACCATGAATTGGTAACCAGAGGAGTCCCTCAAAATTTCACTGGAATCCGGTCAACACTTTTTAAAAGGGGCATGGAATTTTTAATTCATCGGTAAACAGAAACATATATGCAGAAATGGTTAATAAAATTTTGACGGCTAATTTAAAAAGTTATTTACCGATTCAAGCGAAATTTGGAGATCATGTTCCTATTAATGATTCATGGTGTTCATTAAAATTTCAGCAAGTTTCATAAACTATTCGCAAAGAGACATTTCTAACTTTTTTATCCCAGAGATTCCCCCTCAAAGACGTCTGAAACTGAAAGCACGTGATGCATTTGATCGTCGATAACAAATTCTTAATGAATTTTGTTCAGTCAATGTTCTAATGCTGTGTCTCCTGGACGTGTGTTAAATAATGCACAACGCTTTTGGTCCATTTGATTGTACAGCTGTATGTTGGAACGTCAAGAGCAAAGGATCCAACAAAATTATTTATTGTCGCCAATGAAGGAGAAACCAAAAATGTTGTGTACAGCCAAGTGCTGAAATAATCACATTATGAATAAATAATTTGTAATGACCGAATTTGTGAAATCAGCTTTTTTCTTTCTTGCAAGCATAAATTTTTTTTCCCAATTTTTTCAGTGATGTATAAGGGAATATGAAATTAATAAGCCTAAATCCCGGGCAAAGCTGGGTAGTAAAGCTAGTAGTGTATAAAATTATGCTACAATCATTCTCATTGCTGATGCATTTTGTAAAGAAACTGAAATACAGCAATATGTTCACTCCAAATATGCTATTGAGGTGGTTTGGCCAAGAAGAAAAAATCAGTGATGAGATGCTAACTAAAAGAATTTATTTAGCCCAAGTGGCTGGTAAGAAAGACAGAGGAAGGCCGAGGAAATCATGGGAGGACCAGACAACAAATACCTGCAAGATAATTAATATGAACTACAAAAGGTCTTGTGGGAGATATGTGATAGATGTCAGCAAACTCTAGTTGAGTGCCAAAGTCACCAGAAATGGAGATGGTTGTGACAGTAAAATATAACACAAGAATACCACCAAGTTGTTCTCTTGAGTTTCAGAGGTAAGCTACTCAAGATGAGATCATCTGCCAAATCAGAGCTATTCATGGTAGATTTTACTTACTGTTTATGAATCAAATATGTTCATTTACAGCAATCTTGACACATAACTCAAGCTTCACTGAGGTGCAGTAATGTCTCACACAAGACCTTTTGTGCTCTGTATGTATATATAACAAAAAAAAAAAAGTAATGAAAGCCACAAATTTACAAGAAATAACAAAAGCTGTGTGTGTGTAATGATCTTTAACTTTATTATTATGTTTAGTATTTAGCACCAAAGTTGTGTTTGCTTAAAATGCAGGGTGTCATGTCCATTCGTCGACTGCGCCGATTCGTCGCTTTTACAAATTTTAGTTACATACAAATCACATGCAGAAAAACGTACGATTTCGGTTGTCTTCCACCGTGATCATATTTATAAGTTTTGGACACCCAGACAGGTTAATATAACGATTTTTCTTCGGCATTAAAAGTCAATTAATATGCCTAGGCCTAAGCTTAGGTCTTTTTAACAGTTTTTATTCCATCGTGCACATATTCATAAAGTTCAAACACCAAGTTAGTAATAAATGGAGATGGTCAGTGATGTAAGAATAAATATTTCATACACAATAAAATCTGTCAGAAAGGCCTGGACCAAAGACCTATTGATTAATATTTAATGCCTAAGTAAAAGCGCAATATTACTAACTGGACTTAATGTCCGAAATTTACAAAAATGAGCATGACGAAACAAAATGTGTCAAAAAAAAAAAAGGTCAACGCCCATTTATTAATATTTAATGCCTAAGTAAAAGTGTAATAATACTAACTTGACTTGGTATCCAAATCTTATGAATACCAGCACAACAGAATAAAAACTGTTGGAAAGGCTTACTGATTAATATTTACTGATTAAGTAAAAGCACAATATTACTTAAATGACTTGGTGTCTTAAATCTTATGAATATGAGCACGATGGAATAAAAACTGTTAAAAGGCCCAGGCCTAGGGCCTATCTATTAATATTTAATGCCTAAGTAAAAACACAATAATAATAACTTGACTTGGTGTCTAAATCTCATGAATATGAGCAGGTTGGATTAAAAACTGTTAAAAAGCCCTATTTTTTAAATATTTAATGCCAAAGTAAAAGCGCAATAATACTTACTTGACTTGGTGTCTAAACGTTATGTATATTAACACAATGGAATAAAAACTGTTAAAAAGGTCTAGGACAAGGCCAATATGTATTAATATTTAATGCCAAAGTAAAAGCACAAAAATACTAACTTGACTTGGTGTCCAAACTTCATGAATATGAGAAAGATGGAATAAAAATTGTTAAAAAGCATATTAATTTATTTTTAGTGCCAAAGAAAAAGTGTAATATTACTAACCTGTCTGGGTGTCCAAACCTTATAAATATGATCATGGTAGAAGACAACTGAAATCATACGTTTTCCTGCATGTGATTTGTATGTAACCAAAATTCGTAAACGCGGCGAATTGATGTAATGGACGAATTGACACAGGCGATGAATTGACGCTGGCGACGAATTGGCATACACATGTGTATAACCAAAATGCATCATCCAAAATTAATCATTATGTTCTTAAGTTGCTGAAGATGCAACATGCTTTCTTCACAAGAGCAAATCCCCAAAATCTACCTTTTAAATTAAAAAAGAAAGGAAAGAAAAAAAAATGGCCTGGAACATGGAACATAAAAAAAGATGAGATGAAGCCTGTGACATCTCTCCTACAAAAATGTCACAATTAAAACATACAAATGATCAGTGCTGTGAAATATGCACTAGTAACCTGAAATATAGTGATTTAAAAAGAATGAAAAAATAAACAGAAAGGCAGATAACATTATGTATATAAAGAGCAAATACAGACAGCAAGGAATATCAGCTTGCTGTGACAAGCCATTTCTGTAAATTGCATAGAGTCATGAGTTAATCACCACTAACTAGAAAAAGGAATCCAGTGTTGCACCTTTATAACTAAAGAATACTTGATTCAGCTTACAACTTGTCCTAAGTGCAATGATTTTTGTCCTTGAAGGGTCTTGTTCATATCGGGTACTCACACTGAACAGGCACTAAAAAATAAAAAGTCTTCAGAAGCCAAAATTCAGAAAATAAAGTGTCCTGGATTCTATCAAAATAATGTAAAGTTTAATCTTGGAGAAAACATCCAAGGGAAATCCAAAGCAGAGAACCCCAAAAACTGCCTAAACATTTACAACATTAAATACCAAGTTTGCCAAGTTTATTAAATGCCAAGTTTGCCAAGCACAAAAATGCCAAGTTTTGCCAAGAGTCCAAAAGCACAGTTGATTTTTATGACTTTTGTTGTTTACTCAGAGGAAAACACCATCTCTTTCCACAGCAGATATCTTTGGCAGAGAAACATTCTTCCAGATAAAGAGCAAGGAAGAATCCAGAAACCTTACAAGGAGGAGTCTGTAAAAATGTAACTTAGTTTTTACAAAAATGAAATCATGATGTGGTGAAATAATGAATGCACATCATTTGAATATTTTTTTTACATACAGTATTTTTGTAGCATGAAATAAAACTGAGGAAAAGTACCAAACTTAAAATGATTGTGACAAGTATAATATACAGGGGCACTAAAACATATTGCATTGTTGTAAAACAGGACGTGATGACATCATTAGAAAATGATATAGATCAAATGATCAGATTGATAAAATATAAAGTAATATAAAGCTTCTGTTTTATGCCAATATAAGCTTCATTGATGTAAAATATTACATGTAGGTGAATCAAAAAGTAAGTTACACTTAGCCCCATCTGGAGTGGGATTGCAGCAAGACTGTGTGTGTTTCAGAGCAAAGTAGACAATACATCAGAGCTGATGACGGGAGGTGTTTTAGCTCAGTAATTGCGTAAAACATGTGCAGGGCAGTTTGTAATGCTGCGTCAACTAGATTCTTACTCCAAATTGGAAGTGCAAGGAACCATTTGATTTTTGTGGGCTAAGCACCTAAATTACACAGACATCCATCATAAAATCTGTACCATATATGGGGGCGGGGGATGCCATGTCTCGCCCAGCCATGGTAGAGTGGTGCCAACAATTTAAAAAGGGTCCCAAATTTAATGGAAGAATATCATGAAGGCAGACAATCAATATCCAGCACTCTGGAGCTCATTGCCGCCATTGACGACATGATAAAGGATAATAGGTGCATCAAAATCAAGGAAACTCCCAGTACATTAGACATTTCATACGGGACTGTGCATTCTATCATTCATGAGAAGCTGCGATTTCGGAAATTGTGTGCGAGATGGGTGCCTCGCTTACAGCACAGAAAACAAAGGAACTGCTGCAGTCATTCAAATGAGAGGTGTGACATCCACCATACAGCTCGGACTTATCTCTGTGCGACTACTATTTGTTCGGTAAAATGAAACAGGACCTTAGTGGACAATGATTCCTAGCCGATGAGGCTGTGAAAACTGCAGTCCTTAACTGGTTCAACCAAACTGGACAGGACCTTAGTGGACAATGATTCCTAGCCGATGAAGCTGTGAAAACTGCAGTCCTTAACTGGTTCAACCAAACTGGACAGGACCTTAGTGGACAATGATTCCTAGCCGATGAGGCTGTAAAAACTGCAGTCCTTAACTGGTTCAACCAAACTGGAGGAGACTCTTTCTGTACAGGTATGAAAAGTTAATCACACATTCCGATAAATGTTTACAGTCCTTAGGCGACTTTGTCAAAAAATTAATAAATGTTGTAACTATAAACCAACAAACATCCCTTGAGTATATTTATTTGGTTTTTTTATTCATTTATTTTTGTTTTTTTAATCAACAGCGTAACTTTTTGATCCATCCTCATACTTACAAACAATGCTAAACTGCATTGATTTGGTGACCCATATATTAGTATGAACTCTCCATGAACTATATGGTCTTGACCAGTGGTGTATCTTGGGTCCGAGACCTGGGCTATATCACCTGCCCTCCCCCCATACAGTACTGCTTTTCAAAAGTTGTGAAGTGCATTTTTTAATTGTTAAGTAATAGAAGTAATATTCTTTTTTCTAAATTTTAGGTGCATGCTATTGCTAACATGATACCAAATAATTATGAGGATTAGGATTTGAACACTTATTTGTACACGAACTCCATTCTTCTTTCCTTTTGTGTGAACTTGAGTGTTACGTTTTCACAAAAATGTTTCTTTCGAGTACTTTTTCATATTTAAAAATAATGTTTTTCTCTATTAACAAACCAGTCAAGTTTCTCGAACGTGCATGTCCTTGTGTGGCTCTAAGATATATCTTGATTCTTTTTGATACAGGAAAACTTCTTTCGGTAGCTGCAGTTGTTGATGAACAGTTTAATATTGATCTGCTAATTTGTACACCTCAATAAACACTATGTCCAATTATTCAACTTTATGTAACAAGTAATGTTTCTTACTGATTTGTTTTGTATTCTTCAAGGGAATTAAACACCTTCAGTTCATTTTTTAATAGAGCTGTATCAAAATTTGAAGCATAGAGTTCTTTAAGCTTTGATAGTAGATGTTCAGGGAAGCTTTCACAAAATTTATCAAAACAGTTTGAATCCAATAAAGCCACGAATTTAAGATATAATATCACTGGTTTTAATTCATTGACATTTCCCACAAACTGAAACAATTCTCATGAAACACGCGCTGGAAGCATGGAGGGAATGAGGTAGTCCAAAGGCTTCATGTTTTCGGAGTGAATCCTTGGCCAAAGCAATGGCCACTCATGAGCTCTGTAGCTCATTCGTGTTGTCATGGAAATGCTAGCAGGAGATAGTATTGAAGCTCTTCGCATCAGAACAGCAAAGTCTCTCCAAGACCTACTTGCTTTACGTTGATGCTGTTGATCGCTTGCCAGACTGATTCTCATAATCGAAAAAAGCGAATCCATTCCTGTTTTTTTCACATCGAAAGCATTGACATATCTTAATACCGTTGATAATTGACTTTTATTTGTGAATATTTAATTAACTTTGATTTGTGCATTCTCTGGGCTTCGCAGCTAGCCTCAAATATATGCCATTGGTCTTGACGTTATACATCAAACAACATATGTATAGCAATATATCTCATTCCTTTCAACATACTCCCCTTCCATTCTCTTTCTTCAAAAAAAGACAGATTTTATTATACTTAAATCAAACAGAAAACATTTCCGCTTTTTTCATAAAAACACCGTATCTTTCAGAAATTTCAGATTAAGTACTTTTTAATAATGCTGGTACTTCATCAAATGTTTTATTTTTCCCATATTGATAACTACAAGTTTAGTATTTCGTCAAATGTTTCATTTTTTCTCATAGAGATAACTAGACAGACTGGGGAGAGTTTAACCTGCATCTCACAAATGGATTTGTCCATTTGTGAGATGCAGAAATTCACAGCAGCTCTGGATGGTTAATAATCAAAACAGAAAATAATATTTGGTTTTATCAGAAGGAATTCCAAATGGCAGGAAATAAAAAAAAATCCTAATATTTATCAAATCATGGACGCAATTAAAAAGGAAGAAAAGTGAGAAAGCAAATGTAATGTCTTGCCCGTGCAAAAAAAAAAAAAAAAAAAAAAATAGTGAGGAGGCAGCTTCCCCCAGCTGCAGCTGCAGTTTCAATGCCACTGGCAATACAGACAGCACAAAGTAAGATATATTAAAATGTAACTCAGTGAGCTCTCAAAGGGAAGAGCATGACCTCTATGAAGCCTTGCCCTTGTATCCACACCATCCATAAATGATGCTGTATTTGCTCTTATCTTTTGACAATAGTACACTCTACATAGATAAAATAGAAATTAAAGTTTATGTCATACTTTAAACCTCTTCCTGTAGTCGACCAACAGACAATCTATTTTATTTGTATAGACATATGGCATATTGACATTTAGAATAAGAAAAATATAACAGTAACTAAGTATGCTTACTTCTCCTGTCCTATCTGTGAGAAAGCTGATACCAACTTCAGAACCAATGTGCAGTTCAACTGGGACACTCCACCCTGTCTATTAAAAAACTACTATCAATATTTGAAAAAGAAAACATCATAATAATAATAACAAAAAAAACTACATTCTCTAAAATTTTCAATGAAGATATAATACTAATTTTAAAAACAGATAGATCCAAGAGTACTCTGGGCCAGGGCCTGATTTTTGCACGTGCACAGGGCCTCAGATTTTGGAGGCCTCCAAACTACCTCCAAAAACCAAATATATTTTTAAGTCTCTTCATGCCAAATTAATGAAAAAAGAGACTGCTTTGTTAACAATTATCTGGGACAATATTGCAATGAATCAACAAAGTGAGCACTTCCCTTTCAATCTTCCATGGGCAATTTATCATTAGTTTTACCATTATACGAGTAAAATATTGACAGCATCCTGAATTTCGTCAGAAAAAATTTCGAACTGTTTGAGAAAGAATCCAACCAATTGTTAGGGAGAGAAATGGATTATGAATCCTCAACAAGGAAGAAAATACCCAAGAACTGACTTCTAGATGATTCATCAACTCCAGAAGTTGTTTTTAATAATCGAGATTCCTTCATCACTCAAACTTTTTTAGGTAATATGTGACAATCTTGATTCACAGTTGCAAACTAGAAAGAAGTCATATGAGGAATTGGACTCTAGATTTGGATTTGTCTACAAGAATGACCTAAGCGATGTGATGGAAGCAGCTGAATTGTTGCAAAAGCAGTATTCAAATGAACATGAAAAAGAAGAGTTCCTTCAGCTTCGAATCCTGACGAAACGATTCATTCACTGAGAGCACAGATCCCTTCACTTGCCTTGGAAAGTTAAGGGACTTGAATTTAGTTTATACTTTTCCCATTGTTGACACATGCCTCAGGATTTTTTTACCAATACCAATTTCCAACTGTTCAAACCAATGCTCGTTTGCGGTTCTGAAAAGAACAAAGCATTAAAGTTTAAAAGAAGATTCAATTGATGCCCTTCATATACTGTCCATTAAAAGTGATGTAACAGCAGATTTAAGTTTTGACGATATAATTGATGATTTTGCAGCCACAAAAGGTAGGAAAAAAAGCCATTTTTAATGTCTTACTGCCACTTCAACAGTTAAAAATTACCAAGTATTTTTTAAATATTTTTATTTATACATTTCTAATGGTTTGTTTAAAAATGCGGTGAGACTTATAATCATGCTCCTGCAATAACACGTAGGTTTGTTTTTCCTTGAGATCTCATATCACGGGTGAAGCCTATATTCGGAGCAATACGGTATATTATACATGAAAAGCATTTCAACAAAACATGTAAAATTTACTAAAAATATTTTTATTAATATTAGTTTTGTGAGAATAAGATTTGTGAATCAATATTCACAATTATGTAGGGTTTATTTTCACATAAATGAAAATATGGAAAAAGTTCAAATGACACTACTTTATTTAAAGACTGTTGTAATAATTCACATGGACTGTTGCAATAATTTATCCCCCAATGTGTGTTGTCAGCTGCAACATTTTGTGAGGGATTACTTATTACAGCATAAACCACCATCGGTTCATCATTTCCATTAAATTTATGGTAGACTATAGGTTTCAAATTATATCTCTGGGAGGATAGTTATTTATTTTGTAAATGATACTATAAAACAAAAAATGAATTCCAGAGTAATTAATGTTACAGCTGCGGGGTAGTACAAGTGGTATGAATGCTCGTCTATTACAAACCACATTGGCTATAAAGTTGACAAGCATGTGGGATGTATTTTAATGCTTTACTACTAGAAACATTGCTTGCAAAAAATATATATATATTTACCAGCAAATATTCTTTTCAACTGTTGGGTAAAAATTTTAATCAAGGGGGCCCTAGACATAGGATGTGCGCAGGGCCTCCGCTGACCTAAATTGGGCTCTGCTCTGGGCTGACTGGTGTCTAACAACCCTACCTATAAAAATTTTCCTTGAGGCATGATTTAGGGTAATTGTTTGAAGGGCAGAAGTAAAACATTGCCACAGAAAAAGGCAGAATAAGTAAAACAAATGTAATGGAAAAATACTGTTGGCTTTACTCAGAAGAAGAAATTGTAATCAGTTGAAAAAGTCCCTTAATTCTCCTTTTTATGTGAGTTTTTATTCATTAGCATACATTTCTGGCCCTTTGTTGACTATCATGGCCTGTTTTCAATACTTTGAATTAACAGCAAGGAAACCAAAATAGAGAATTATATAGCACACAACTGCTATTGAGAAAAGATATCAAAAGAATGCAATAGTCAAACACACACAAATGCAAATAACTTTGGAGCAATATACAAGTTTTAGATTATGAACTACAAGAAGATAGGACATACATAAAAGGGAGCTGCTACATAATCATGGATAAAGAATCAATTAGTGAACCTACAAAAACCTTAACATTTAAAAAGAATTATTGAATAAATAACAGACTAAAGTTCAGGAAACACCATAGCCTGCAATTTTTATTTACCATGGATAACATCTCTATATGAAATCAGGTGATATAATTCAAATTATATTCAGTGTCACAAACTTAAGGACTGGATTCAAAGCATTGAGAACAGGTCTTAAAACTCAACAAGGGGTCAGAAATGTCTGTCAATAAACAAAAACTCAGAGAAAGGGGAGAATTAAGGGACTTCTTTGAATGAATAGAAAATAATATTTATAGAGCCAAATTTACATGAAAGCCCTTTATTCTTGTAATATCTACATTAATCCTTGAACAGGACAGCCATTTAACCTTGGTTTAGGTTATTTCCCTATATTTGTAACAAAATGTATGGTGCTAATAATTTCCTTTTTTGCTGGCCAGTCTCAAAGATTGCTTTACATTTTACCAGATAGGTATAATATTTAAATGCAACAATGGGTTTTCTGGTAAAAGTCTGTAAATCAGTTCATACAATGTTCTCTTAAAATAGTATCAGAATTTTCGAAAGTTGAAATGAACATTAGGATAGACAACCCACTAAATTTGTGTTCAAGAGATGTTCATCCCCACCCCTTATTACTTCGTTTCATATTACTGACCATCTCCATTTAAATAAGTCCACTAGTTCAGTTCAAAACTACAGGAAGTTGCCCCCCCCCCAACCAACAATTTCCACATTAGCCACTCTTATATGAGACCTCAATTTTACAGATTGATAAGCACACTAGATTTAGATAGTTACAGTACCTCTATAGTCTATCAAAACTATTTGTAAGTTTGGTAGGCAGTGGGTAAAAAAACAATTTTAGCACATTAAATTTAAATATCTTATCTACCTTGTGAAAAAAAAAATGCAAACCACTTGAATCCGTTCTGTGAAAAGACCACTTCACTTAAACTCATAAATGTTTGTTTCATCTATTAGGTGGAAATAATTCAGTGGATTTGCATAATATATCACTAAGCTGTTCTCTGAGATTCAGAGGTTAGTTACTCAAAGAAAGATCATCTACTAAATCAAAGTTGCTGCTGGTGTTAGATTTTAATTACAGTTGATAATGTTGAACATCTCCATTTACAGAAATGTTTTGCACACAATAAAACTTTTTTTTTTTTTTTTTGGATTGGCGATTTAATGACCACTGTGAGCAACTCATTGGACTATAAGCAATTACCAGTCCCTAATTTAGGACCATTGGTTCCAGGGAAGGGGAAGAGCCAGTGTCATAAGTCAAACACAACAGCCATGCCTTATCATGATTCGAACCCAGACCCATCTCAGCCTTCACTGAGATTCATCACAGGTCTCACACCAGACTTTTCTTTGCCTTTTTCTGTTAAAGGCACTCCTGAAACCAGTCCTCTCACAATTTCCTCAGCTTTCCTACCTGCCACTTGGGCTGAACAAATTTTTTAGCATCTCATCACACATTTTTTCAACATGGCCAAATCCTCTCAAATTATAAGTACTTGTCTCCATCCTATTAACATTTTGATTTACATTTCACATCTTCATTCCTCACATGATCAGAATGTGTCTTTCTACAAATTACCATAAGCACTGTATCTTTCCAGCACACCAACTTCTGAGTTTTTTCAGCAGCACCCAGGTTTAACTACCACCCAGCAAAAACACAAGTGCTGTGAAACTGCTGGCCACCAGCTGGCAGCGATGGGTCACTGCAGGCTGAAATCTGCCGCTCACGGCCCAGTAGTGGTCCGTTGGTGGAAGCGCTATCAGTTGCGAGCCATTGATGGCCCTGCAGCATCGCCGTGAATTGTGGGCCTCCAAGCAAGTGCCACTAGTGGCCCGTTGCTGGCAACCAATGCAACCCCCAACAGTAGGTGGAAGCAACGGGACCACGCATGCACAGAAGCAACACTTGCTGTGTCTCTCATGGTACCAGTTAGTTGAAAACAACGCTATCGCCATCGTGTTATTTTAGTGGATGTTAAGAAAAAAATCCATATGTGGAGAGGCGAATTAATTTCCTAATGAAATTTTACGTCGACAAAGATATCAGATTAAACCAGGAAATACTAGATTACAGCCATGAAATACACCCACTCCATTCCATGAATTGTTATTCATGGGAATTCCCATGAATAACAATTCATGGAATGGAGTGGATGAATAACAAAAAAAAATTGAAACTGCTTGAAACAAATATCCTGGAAAACCATTAAAACAACGTTTGTTGGAAAAAAAAAAAAAGAATTATATGCGTACAAAATTTATTAATTATTTGAAAGAAAAAAAAAGCAACGCTATGTTGGGTACTCATCCATGGGTTGAATACACAAGACTGGGAGGAATTCGCTTCTAAAAATAACGAGAAGTAAAATAAAATATCTTTTACTCTTTAAAACAAATGTAGCTTCGGACAACGGAAAGGAAAGACACAACGTTAAAATGTAACAGAATGTGACATGAACCCGGGTAAATATGTATTTATTCAACAATCTCATTTCAAGACGGCAAGGACTGTACAAAACTTTGGAAAGCGACTCTAAGTATGTACATGCCTTGAAAATGAGTGAAGTTCCCTTAAGGTAAAAAAAAAAAAAACTATTGTTACATTGAAAAAATTAATTTATCAATTACATGAAACTGACTTTTATGAAAAATACCCCCCAATATTGTAAAATGAAGGAGGGAAGCATTCGATTACACATTGCATACCAAACAGACAGCTTTAAGCATATGCTCGAGCGTGGCAAATTAGCCCGGTTGGTAGAGAGTTCAGCTGTCACGCAAACGGCCCTGGTTCAAATCCAGTCAGATGATCGTTTTTCGGTCTGTTGATAAAATTTCCCCAGCGCAGTGCATTAATTCACAAGCTTCGTAAGGGTAGAAAAAAAAATTGTAGCTTTGGGAAACTGCGGTTATCCTTGCTTTTTTTTTATTATTATTATTATTATGGCTACTACTGGGAAATTGGCGGACAAGATTCGGCAAGCCACCAGTTACGTCACGTGGTTGCTGGCTGCCACTAACGGCACACTAGCGGACCACATTAGGCTAGCCATCATTTCTGGCACGTGCTTGCAGGGCCACTGAAGGGCCACTTGTGGCAGCTACTGCCTGTGATGGACCACTGATGGCCCTGTTGTGGCATATGACAACTGATGGGGTGCCAACTGTTGGCCTGAACTGCTGGCCCTTCTGTTGGTCGCCCGGGCATTTTATTGACGGTTCGGCAGCGGCAACATAGTGCTGGGCCAGCAAGACTGTTTTTGCTGGGCATGCATTAGAGCAGGAATGATTACACTTTCATATACAGCAATACAGACCTTTTCAAAAAACCATCAGCCCTGTGAAATTATCCTAAGGCAACTATGACCTGCAAAGATGAATTCACTCTACTACTGATCTTACCACCTAATCTAATTTCTCTGTCAAACATGTTTCTTAAATAAACAAACCCATTTACCTGGTCCCTGTACCATTTGTACTGATCTTGCAAACATTACTAACAGCCCTTAGTTCAAAAACAGTAACTTTGGGTTTTCCCTTATTTATACTCAACTTGAATTTCACACAAGATTGGTACATCTGGGAGAACATACTCTGCAACCCACATTTGCACTCTGCCAAGAGGACTGTGTCATGATCATACAGCTACCTACATGTACTGGAATTACCAAGACACAGAATACTACTGTGTATTTATTCAATGGATATAAGGTGTCAAATCATCAATTAGTGGTACAGATTTTTAGAAAGCAGATGATTCCATGGTGGATAATTAAGAATGTAGGAATTATGATAACAAATATAATTCCTACATTCTTGATTATCCACCATGGAATCATATAATAATTTATAATGATAACAAATAATAATTTATTTTCTTCTGTATGGATATGTACCATTTAATTCATTTTTCTCCCATTTTTTCCCGCTATTTTTCCTGAATATTGTACAGTATGCAAAATAAACTATTTGAAAAATTTAAGATAATTTTAATTAAGGGCAGTACAGATAAATCAGCAGTTTAAGTGATAAATGGAATAAGCCACATTTCATGTTATGATAAAATGACCAACATCAACAAAAAAAAAAAAAAAAGGAAAAGAAAAAAATTATGACATAATATATAGACCAAGTAAACTCCTATTATACAAAAACAACATTTAATTTGGACATATTGACAGTTAAAAATCATTGCTTAAAAAAATTCCTGATCTGCATTCACCATAATAAGAATGTGGTGTAGATATACAGTGGAAATGATAAGATACAGAAAGAAATTTTGATATGCCAAAGATTAATTCCCATAATTGATATAAGACCTTTCAGGGATAACAAAATTAAAGGGGGCCTTTCTCACTCACCCCAAGGGCACACTTGAAAGTCTCTCGGTCGTATTTAATGAGCGGATGGACCATTTCGAGGAACTTAAACATGCAGTCAACTTCACTGATATTTGCAAACCTTTTGAACTGACTTTGAATGAGCTTGCGCAGTGCTTTGGGCTAAAATTAGAGTAAAAAAACAACAACATTTAAATAGTATATCACTACAATGAACATAATCCAATTTTTAAGATATGTAAGACACCAAAATAGTTGTGATTTAATTTTACTGATATTATTAACTGTGAAACAAATTTATTAAGCAAAGCTTAAATAAGAAAATATATTGTCTCAGTGATGCTTAAATATGATTTGGAACAATCTCAAGACAGATGACAACATTTCTGCAATGAAAGAATACTTCCTTTAGATGATTTTTCAAATGTCTATATTTTAATAAGAAATCTTATAATCTGATATCCTAGTCAATGTGCCAGTATCATACTGATTAATGGTGGGCTAGGAATGGATTTTATGATAAAAATCGGTCATGACAGTCAAATACAAATAACAGAACTGTCCAATTTCAGTATGTCTGTCAAACAATTATCTAATAGCAATCACCTACTACTATGAATCAATTAGATTCACTGATAGTAATTAAATATAAGTTAAATCGCTGTTGTTAATAACTGAATGACATTCAGCTACGTGCAACATAATGCCTACATTAAAATGAATGCAGAATGCTATCAAGAATTTGATAAACAAAATATTTCGATATATATATATATATATATATATGTGGGTTTTCGGTATGCGTCGTCCTGACGATGCAACACCGAGATCACCACACAGGGGAATGACCACTGGATGGCGTGAGCATCGGACGTCGGCGCGTCGCTAAAACATGCTCCCAGGGACTAGAGTCAGAGCTTCAGAGAGTTCTGAAGTGTGAACACCCAGACAGGGGCTGTGTGCCAAAGGGTGTTGTGTTTGCCATTTTGTATTTCTTAGTGGAGCGAGTAAGTTTCGTTGTTAGTGTAGCCTGTTATATCCTGATATCAATTGGAAGTGTACGTCCTATTAAATGTTTGTGTTCGTCCAGCTCATCCATTATTTAAGTATTGTGATTTGATGGACCCATAGTGGGGAAGATTCCCAATACCCCACAATTCTGGTGTCAGAAGTGGGGTCTGTCCCGGATCGCCTGTGGATTATGCAGTGGCAAGGACGAAGCTTTTATATCACATCTTGGAGATAAGCTTTCTTCTCAACTATGTATAAACATTCTCGCAAAGAAGACTTGGTTCAAGTAGCACAATAGATCGATGAAATGGTGCCAACAGGAGTGACGATAGTTGATTAAAAATTAAAAATAGAGAGCACCGAAGTCTATAAAAATGATCCGGATTTTGTAAAAAACGTCTTAAATTCTATAAAAGAAGAGAGGAAAGGTGAGGGCTGAAAATGATAGAGTGCTAGAGATGAAAAAAATCAAATAAGCGCAACTGGAGAAGGAAGTAGAACTGGAAAGTATTCGAAGCAGTTCGACATTGGAGCTGAATGAGTGAAGTGATAATACGGGACTTAAGCGACCTACGTTTTATCTTGAAAACCTGATTAAAAGTGTTCATACACTGAGTACGTCTATTCCGGTTAAACCCAAGAATCTCAATTTGTTTTTCCAATCTGTGGAACGAGCTTTTGTTATAAAAGGGGTGCCGCCGGACATGAGGTCAGAGATTTTGATAAACCTTATCGGGAGAAAAGCTAGCAACGTATTGCTTTACATCAGGGAGGAGGAGATGAAAGATTATGATAAGCTTAAGTCGCTAATATTAAGAGAGTTTCAGCCGACAGCGCAGGAATGCTTGAATAATTTTCGGAAAGCTCGCCGACAGCCGAGTGAAACACATATTCAATTCGCATCGAGATTAACAGCAAACTTCGAGTATTATTGTAAACTGCGTGAGGTTAGTGATTTTAACTCTTTATGCAAATTGATGGGGGCGGATAAATTGTACCAAACCTTAGACAGAGACACGGCATCTCACATACGGATTAAGCGGGGAGAATGTTGGTTTGACCCTGTAAGATTAGCGAAAGAGTGCAATGTTTATTTTGTGTTGAAAGGAAAATCGTTAAACGAAGTTCAAGCAAATGAATACAAATCGGTGGAGAATATGAGTAAAGGTGGAAGCGGTAATTCAAAAAAAATTATGGTACGAAAGGTCCAACAAAATTAGCTATGGGCAAAATAAAGGAAAACCCAGCTGTTATGTATGTGGATCAACACATATTGCAAAATTCTGACCTAAACGTTTCCGAAAACAACCTGAGGTCATAAGTGAGCATGGCAGGCAGGGTGGAGGTTTAGTCAATGTACTGGAATTGAAACAGCTCGTTGAGAGAAATGGTTTTATAAACAAACTCGAGTATGTTGACGTCTTGATTGATGGTAAAGAAGTAACTGCTCTTATTGATTCAGGCACCCAAATTGCAGTAGTGAATAGTAATGTGGTCCCTGCCAAAAAGTAACAGAGAGTAGGGTAATTCTTTCTAGTTGTTTTAATGATAAACATGAAGTTCCACTGCCAAAGTTCCAGATCTTACTAAAGAGTTCTAACGTAGTCGTTGAGGTAATGGCAGCAGTTTCGAGTAACCTCAATGCTCAGTGTATAATCCCTGCAAACCTGTTTGCCAAGATGAAAGTGGGTCAAGATCAGATGCTGGCATCATGGGAGCCAAGCCTGTCAGAACAGCAGATTTTTATCGCCGGCTCAGGAGAGCAAAATGAGAACGTGCTTGATAGTTTTTTGCTGAACGTCGCGAGTGTAACGGAAGATTCGGGCATGTTGAACTTGGATCATATACGAGATTTGGAGTTGGGCAGGGAAGTTTTGGATCTTGTGCATGGTTACAAGCCAAACAAAACCAAAAGTACCAATTTAAAAATGAAAATTGTGTTAACAGATGACATTCCTGTATGTCAAAGGTCACGCAGATTATCTTTTCTCGAAAAACAGAAAGCGGAGGAGCAAGTTAATGAATGGCTGAAGCAAGGGATCATTCAAAATAGTTGTTCCTACTATGCTTCGCCCATGGTATTATGCAGAAAAAAGGATGGGTCCATGAGGCTCTGTGTCGACTATAGAAAACTGAATAGAAAATCTGTTAAGGATAGATTCCCTCTACCGATCATACCGGAAGTTTTGGACCAGTTGCAATCGGGGAATGTGTTTCATCGATCAATTTGAAGAATGGGTTTTTCCACGTGGATATGAATGAGATTAGCTTTAAATATACATCTTTGTGACCCATGAAGGTCAATATGAATTATTTACATTGTATTTCATGAGCTCTTGAATGATGGTACTGTAATCGTTTACATGGATGACATCATTATAACTTCAGTCGATGAATGTGAGGGTATAAAGCGGTTAGCCCGAGTCTTGGACACTGCCTCGCAATATGGTCTCGAATTAAACCTGAAGAATTGTCAATTCTTAAAAAAGAGAATTGAGTTTTTAGGCCACATAATCGAGAATGGAACTATCCGGCCATCGCTTGACAAATAAGTAGCTGTTCAAAATTTTCCAGAACCTAAGAATGTTAAGCAGGTTCAAAGTTTCCTTGGACTTGCGGGATATTTCAGAAAATACATCCCATCTTATTCAGTTGTTGCCAAACCATTGAGCGAATTGCTACGCAGTACATCGACTTTTTATTTCAGACCTGAGCAATGGTCAGCTTTTAAAGCTCTCAAGAGTGCATTGTCCAACAACTCTGTGCTGCACATCTTCAAACAGGGTGCTAAGCTGGAATTACATACAGATGCCAGTAAGCATGGTTATGGGGCTATTTTACTACAACAGGCTGACAACGGCAAGTTTTGCCCTATTCACTATATGAGCAGAAAGGCATTAGCCACAAAAGAGAAATATTCGAGTTATGAATTGGAAGTCTTGGCAATAATAGAGGCCCTAAGGAAGTTTAGGAATTATCTATTGGGCACGAAGTTTAAGATAGTCACTGACTGCTCAGCCATCCAACAAACCATGAGTAAGAAGGATTTGATGCCTAAAATTGCGAGGTGGATGCTTTCTCTAGAAGAGTTTGATTATGAAATTGTACACTGCTCGGGCAAACAGATGAGACATGTGGACGCTCTGAGCAGTTATCCAGTAATGGCCATTTACTGTAATGAGCTGGCCTCTAAAATCGTAGCTTCACAAGCAAGTGACGAATATATTAGTGCTATCAAAAAACTGTTGGCCGATGGTAAGGTGAATGACTATGTTCTTAAAAGTGAAGTGCTGCACAAAATAGAAGGTGACAGAGACATCATGGTGGTCCCTAAAGCGATGAAGGCCGGAGTCATCCAGGAGGTTCACAAGAAGGGTCATTTTGCTGCTGCCAAGACAGAAGAAATCCTGAAGCAAGACTTCTACATCCCCAAGATTAGACAGCAGATTGAAAGCGTTATAGCAAACTGTGTAGACTATATCCTATGCAACAAGAAATGTGGAAAGCAGGAAGGTATGCTAAACCCGATACCAAAGGAAAATATTCCTTTACATAATTACCATGTCGATTTTATTGGGCCCCTTACATCGATGAATAAGAACTACCAGCACATTTTCATAGTGGTAGATGCGTTTACCAAATTTGTCTGGTTCTATCCAGTAAAGTCTACGATGTTACAAAGCACAATCGACAAACTAAAACTACAGCAAAACATGTCTGGCAACCCCACACGAATAATTTCAGATAGAGGATCTGCTTTTGCTTCCAAGGTCTTTGAAGATTACTGTGTCGAACAAGGAATAGAGCACATGAAGACCACCACAGAAATACCAAGAGGAAATGGGCAGGTAGAGCGAATGCACAGCATCATGATTACCATCCTCAAAAAGCTATCTATTGATGACTCAGCGAAGTGGTATAAGTACGTAGCTGATGTACAGCACGTCATAAATAACACAATTTCAAGAAGCACTAAATACACCTCATTTGAAATGATGACTGGCATTAAAATGAAGAATACTGGAGATCTAAAAATTAGAGAACTGTTAAAAGAGGAACATTTAAACTGCATGCTACGTGATAGAGATGATATGCGTGAAGACGCAAAGAGTAATATCTTGAGACTGCAACAGGAAAATAGTCGACAATTCAACCGGAAACGAAAAACACCTAAACTGTGCAAAGTCAACGACCTAGTTGCAATTCAGAAGATGCAGTTCGGTGCGGGGTTAAAGCTGCGACCAAAAGTCTTTGGCCCTTATAATGTCAAGGCAGTGAAGCCAAAGGATCGGTACGAGGTCGAGAAAGTGGGAAACCACGAAGAACCAAACAACACATCTACTGCAGCGGACCATATGAAGCCATGGCATGTAGTCACTGAAGGACTTTCAACTCCTCTTTCGATAACTGTGAGTATGTATGTGTTTTATTTGACTGTTTTCTTTTGTTGTCTAAATGTCCAGAACAATAATGCAGCCATGAACACTAACGGATGCAGGAGCCGCTAAGTACAGCACCTTGTCAACAGGCCGAGACTGTGGGTTTTTGGTATGTGTCGTCCTGATGGTGCAACTCCAAGATCACCACACAGAGGAACGACCGCTGGATGGCGTGAGCATCGGACGTCGGCGCATTGCTAAAACATGCTCACAGAGACTAGAGCCAGAGCTGCAGAGAGTTCTGAAGCGTGAACACCGAGACAGGACTGTGTGCCGAAGGGCGTTGCGTTTGCCATTTTGTATTTCTTAGTGGAATGAGTAGGTTCCGTTGTTAGTGTAGCTGGTTGTACCTTGATGTCAATTGTAAGTGTACATCATATTAAATGCTTGTGTTCGTCCAGCCCGTCCATTATTTAAGTGTTGTGATTCGATGGATCCGTAGTAGGGAAGTTCCCAAGATCCCCACATATATTTTTTTGATATTATATATACATATATATTTGTTTTTGACTCTGCTCCTATATATATATAAATCATATCCACGTACTGAGAGAACTAATTGAAAGAGCGAGGGAATATGAACTTCCATTGTGCATGGCTTTTATCGATTATGAAAAGACCTTTGATTCAGTGAAACCATCAGTACTTACAATGGCTTTGAAATCCTGTGGTATTGAAGATGCATACATTAATATTATTAATAACATCTATGAAAATGCAAGTGCAAAGATTCGGCTGTTTGAAAACACAGCACACATAAAAATTGGAAAGGGAAGTGAGACAAGGTGACACCATATCTCCCAAGCTCTTTATGCCACATTGGAAAATGTCTTTCAATCACTGAACTGGGAAAACAAAGGGATAAAGATGAATGGAGATTATCTAACTCACCTTTGTTTTGCTGATGACGTAGTCATTTTTGCAACTACCCCATCAGAGCTGCAGAGTATGACCCAGGAACTTGCTGACATGAGTAAAGAAGTGGGATTAAAAATGAACTTTCAGAAGACAAAAGTGATGTACGATGCTTTCACAAAAAATGAAGATTTATCGATTGATGGAGAAAAGCTGGAGATAACAGATGCGTACGTTTACCTTGGACAGCAGATATCAAGTGAGGGTCACATTGATGAAGAAATTAATTGGCATATAAAACTTGACTGGAGAGCGTTTGGAAGAAACAGCATAATTTTCAAGAACAATATGCCATTATGTCTTAAAAGAAAAGTGTTTGATCAATGCATCCTTCCAGTGCTTACGTATGGTACAGAGACGTGGTCCTTAACTAAAAGAGACATACAAAGGCTGCAGACAACTCAAAAAAGCATGGAGAGGTGCATGCTTGGTGTAACCAGGATAGATAAGAAGAGGAACTCGTGGATCCGAAAAATGACAAGAGTGGAAGACATCATGATCAGAGTAAAATCCCTGAAATGGCTATGGGCTGGACATACTGCCTGAAAAACAGACCATCAATGGACAGTCGAAATTTTAGATTGGATTCCAAGGGACAAGAAAAGACTCAGAAGAAAACCACATGGCAGATGGGTGGATGTTATTCAAAAGTATGCGGGAGTAACATGGAGGAGACTGGCACAAGACAGACCGTTGTGGAAGAGACTTGGAGAGACCTTCATCCAGCAGTGGATTGATAATGGTTGACAATGATGACGATGATGGTATAGATAGATATGGTTCGAAGAAATTTCTCTCCACCTTCATAACTGGATTGAAAAGACATTAATTTTCTCTTTACTATATGATAAATTTGGATATATAAACATGTAACCAAAAAACAAAAAAATCCAGTGTTCAACCTTTAAAAGCACACTTTGTAGTAAGAAGGTTCCTTCTTTCTTAGGTTGAAAAAGATTGAAGTTATCAGTTGAAAGCTTCCTTATTTAAGTATTTTTTATAACGTGTTTTTAAAGCATTAATACTTGTTCACTACTCTTAGTTAAAAAAAATCAATGCACCCTGATGAAATTATTTGAAAACCATGAAAGTTGGTATGCAAATACCTCTTGGCCAGGCATGCAAATGACTCAAGTTTCACCACCAATGAACTTCCAGGTTGTTCTATGAGCACACTGCACTGAGCAACCAGTGGTGTAGGTAGGTAAGGGCTATCATACCCTCGCTATGAACATTTTGGCTGCATTATCAGAAGTGTTCACTTCAGTTGCTTCTAATCATGCCTCAACAGTACCCTAGAAGACTATACAAATAGCTGGGCATTCAGAGGGGCCACACTGTGAGAATGTAGAAAGCAGGCTGGTCACGTCAACGAATCACCGACCACCTGAGCTGTAGTGGTGAAGCAGTGAGAATGTTTTTGCATCAGTGGGTACATGAAGGCATATATACATTCCAAAAAAGTTCTGGTCAGCTCAGGTAGACAACTGGATGACAGAATTGTCTCATAATCCAACAAAGATGAAACCACCCTTGTGGACTCTCTGTCCACCATCCAGCTAGATGTAGCAGCTCAAGAAAGCATCCTGCATCATTGCACATCACTACAAAAGGACTTGCAGATGAAGGACTCCATTCTTGTCATCCCCTCTGACATCTTCTATTAACCACCTTATATTAGCTGCTCCATCTTGAGTGGTGTGTCCAGGAATCATGCTGGATCTCTAACTGGCATCACATTGTCTTCAGTGATGAATGTAGTGGATGACAACTACATTTGCAGATGGAGGAAGACTGAGTAGCACTCACATCCAGACCCAGTTAAGGAGCAGCACATCACCACCACCACCACCACCACCACCAATTATGTTGTTTTGGTGTGGGTAGCCATTTCCTATGACAGCTGGATACCCCTAGTTGTGGTAACAGTAACATTAACAGCACAGGAATACGTTCAAGAGATCCTGTGTCTCATCATCTTCACCTTTGCCACCCAGGTTCTCAGATCTTTCACCTATTGAAGATAATTAGAAAAAAAAAAAGCACAAGACTGAGTCAATAATCCAAGTCTTATACAGGTGTATTTATACAATATCTGCTGAGTGGCTTTTTCAAGACACTAGAACAATTTCAGACTTAAGTTGTAAAATGTAAATAGAATAAGAGGTTAAAGAAATCAAATCAGTATCTGGTGAACGAAAGCTTGGAAGATATTGTATGAATACACCTGAATAAAGACCCGGATTATTGAATCATAAAGTCTTGCACTTTTTTGTTTCTATTTATCTATGGTGTATACTATTGCTGGTGTGTCAGCTGCAGCCAACATGGAATATTGATCTTGTGCAGAAATACAGGACTCTTAGCACAATCTCTCACAGGATAACATCAGAGTTTCATCTGACTCCATGATATGCCTTATATCACAGTGCATTATAGCCAGAGATGGCTTTATGAAGTACTAATCTGTAACCATTATGCTGTGACTGTTCTGAAAGAAGAGTCTTGCTGCTGTGATATTGTAATCACTACATGGTTCTCCAAAATGCAGGTGCTAAGTTTCATTATGATGGGATGCTTGCATTGAGGTGCATCATTTTTTATCTTTTTCATATTTTATTTAGTGCTCATGAATGAAGAAATCTGTGAAAATAAGCTTATGTTTTTATTGATAAGGGCACATTTACCTTAAAAAATACATAAAAACAAAATGGGATAATATATTCACTTAGAGGTGTCCCAAATACTACTTTTTTTTTTTCAGTTGAGTGTACATGTCATAATCTCAGAATATAAGGTACCTTCCACCCTCAAAAATAAAGCTTACAATCTTGGTACTATGTGGATTGAAAACTGTAAAAGCACTTCATGTAACACACTCATTTATTCTTAATTCTTTTGAAATCCAGATGGTGCACAAGAAAATGGCATATTGAAAAATCAACTTAATTATTTTTACTACTAACACACAGGGCCTGATTTACAGGAGGGCATTTGGGGAATGTGCACAGGGTCCTGACCTTTGAGGGACCCCAAAAATATAGTTATATATTACTTGTTTTGCATCGAACTGATCTGCAATGTTCATCTACTGAAAAAAGTTAAAATGGCAATTTCAGAACTGTATGTTGAAACACATGGAAATGACTATTATAATTTCCACAAATAAATATAACACCATATTATTGGCAAATTAATGTCTTAATCTGCTGATAATAACTATGTAACTGGTCCTCAATCATACATGCATGCACATGACACCAGATGCTGGAGTGGGGACCCCCTTAAAACCTCTTGCCCAGGGCCCCAAACTGTCAAAGTTTGTCCCTGCTAATACAAGTGTAAATATATTTAAATAAAACCAAGGAAAATTTTATCTACTAAAACATTTACAGTTAAACTCGGTTATAACGAACTCACAGCAATAGCGAGTAAATGCTCTCTGCGACTAGTTCACGATCATTTACATTAAATACTTCTCGCATATAATGAGTACGTTCATGGATACAGCGAGTAAACTTTCTCCTCTGGTTGCCTTTTTTAAATCCACCATGTGACACCAAACCCATCAGTTTCACTGCGGACATTCCTGGTTTTTCAAAAGGGCCCAAGCTCACCGCCATGCCTCCCCACTAGAAACCTACCTGAAGGAAATTTTTTGGGTGGCGGAAAAACTTCTTTTTCTCTTGGCATTTTTTTTTTTTTTTTTTTTTGATTGGAGGTTTAACGACCACCGTGAGCAACTCAATGGGCTATAAGCAGTCGCCCGTCCCTAATTTAGGGTCACTGGTTCCAGGGAAGGGAGAGAGCCAGTGCCGTAAGACAAACACAACATCCATGCCTCACCGGGATTTGAACCCGGACCCCTTACGGACGAATGATCAGAGGCCAGCGCCTTAGACCACTGCGCCACCGGGGCGGCATCTCTTGGCATTCTAAGCTTAGAAAGGGAGAGATGATTGTCAGATAATTTCTTTGTTAGCTGGCATTTAGTCCCCTCTCCCTCTTGACCCCCAGAGGACACGGTGTTTTCTTCTGATACCCCCCCCCTGCAGCACCTTCTTTACAAAAGTGTTGACATAGTATATTGTGATTAGGGAAGTGGGGAGTGGTGATCAAGGTTCTTAGATATCTCTTAGGTTGGACCCATTAGCGATCTATGCTCTCATTGGCTGTTTCATTTGATGTCCCTGTGGAGGCTCGGAGCGGAAGCAAAATTACAGCGTTCATACGTAACTCACGACAAAGAGGAGAACTTAAAGTTTATATGAATAAAAATTAAAACTTTTCTCCATTTAAATTTTTTCACTTCGTCACATAATTACTAAAGAAAAGAAAAATGTCCAGTTCAGAATGAATTTTTAACTGATATAATAGATGTACGTTCACTGTTTTTCACATGCCTTTGTGAAACAACATGGTAAGATCTAAGATTTTTACCCAAAACTTAGATAAGAAATTTATATTGACAAAAAAAAAAAAAAAATTATGCGATGTTTTCTAATTTGTGGTTCAATAACTAGCCTCAAAACTATTCTCATAGATAGCGCATGAGACATAAAATTTTGATTCAAAATAAAGGTTTGTGTTGAATAATATCAGAAATTAATCTGTTTCTTTTCGCTACCGAAATGTAGCTGACTTTCTTTTCCACATGGCATTGTTTCTTTTCTAATATCCGTTTTACATTTCAAACTCGAAATGGCGAACATTTTTTAAAATTCGGATAAAAATTATGCTTGAAATTTATGTAGAAACAAAGTCACTAAAATTTCGGTGATGCAACTAGTATATTTTGATTTTCACTGCAGTGAATGAATGTTTTTGTTTAGAATGCTGAACAGTTTTTCTTCCAAACAAATTCATTTCCGAAGATTCGCGAACAGTTTTTTAAATCACGTTTATAATCTTCAGTAAAATGTTTAGAGCAAATTCTGGCATGTTTCGCACTGACAACATCTTTTCCTTTACATTTGAGTAACCACATTCTTGCAACATCTGATCTTTTGAGAATATATGATAAATTATCAAAGTTCTTTTTGTTTTCTTATTCTGCAATGGGCACAGAGCAACGGCACAATTAGGCATCATTCTTACAAAATAAGAGCACAGAATGATGGGGTTATGAAGTTTTCTAGCAAACAAACACACAGCAATAGAACAATTTCTTTTTGTTACCACAGTAGTTATCTTATAACCCTTACCTTTTTGTTATCATGTTAATTATCTTTACCCTATCACAATAAAAATATTACCGTCGATCACAAAGAACTGATAAAATAGCACTAAATAAATGCCAGACTAATAGGAACCGCAAGTAAACAAACAATCAAAGCAAACAATCTGCCTCCACAGCTACGTCATGCACGAGTCGCCCCAAAATGCTTTCACTACTGTGCATCGAAATGGACCCCCTCTGGGTTGTGATGGGGGTGGGAAGGAACAAGGGCTTGCACTGAAAATGAAGGGTAGAGTGAGCTAATCCATCTCAGAATGACTTCTGACTGAGCTAATCCCATCTCAGAACGACTTCAAGGAACTCGTATTAGGAAAAAAAGTTCACAGCATTGATCGCAGACATCCACATCAATGCACTTAATATTTTCCCATGCATTTTTACATGGGATACAGTTTTCACGGATATTGTGAGTAACGGCCATAATGAGCAAAATGGGCTGTTCCGATAGCGCTCGTTGTAACCGAGTTTGACTGCACATATATATATATACTGTATTGTCTCTGAGTATATACATACATCTTTATGAAAAGACATTTTCTTTCTCCTGGGAAACACAGTTGAAAAGCAATCTGTTTCATGGACTGAAATTACAAAAGACCTGAAATAAAATACATTTTATACTGCTTTACAACACACAGGGAGATTCTGTGCAACTCCAATGTTTCACTGAATGATGAAGCAACCGAGGTCATACTTCCTCTTGCAATTTAGGAAATGGTTTCAGAGGCATTACAAATCAGGAAGAACAAACAGTACTTGGTGCTGATAGTTCTGAGTTACAAAGCAACATATATGTTAGTTCAACTGCCTGATGATGTTTATACAAAACATTCAAATAAGCTAACAAGTCACTGGAATGAATTCCAGTTTTGCTGATCTATGTTCATTCATCATGAAGCATTTGAAGAATACAAGCTCCTGTTTCTGGCCCACACAAAAAAAAAAAAAAAAAAAATCTTTATAAGTGCAAGTGGTAAAATTTCAAAAATACAGAATTTTGTTCGTGTATAATACATAGTCTCCACAAATCATTTCGACATGCTCAAAGTTTAGTAATGCAAAATAATTTACTAACTTTATTTCCAGTTATCACAGGCGATGGCAGGAACTTGTGCAATCCAACATCTCTCTCCAGGAACTCAAAATTTGATTTTTTGTCTAGTGCAACATGTGTCATGTCCTTAAAAAACCTCCTAAAGCATAGGGAATCAAAAATGAATAGTTATTCAATTTCCAATATTTTGTTAATAATAAAACATAACTATGAGTGACAAGAACATTTACTAAGCAATAACAAGGGCAATTCATTACTAACAGTATTATAATATTACTTGACAAATCTTACTTGTCAGCATCGAAAATAAACACTACTTAAAAGTTGATCTGAAATTTTCATTTCAGATCAACTTTTAATTTTTTATTTCAGATCAACCAGAATTAAGAAAAAAAAACTCATGATAACTCTTAGTATGTGCACAGATTTTTTTTTTTTTTTTATGCTATGAGTTTGTTGTAAAGAAATTGGTACTCATATGGTTTGTAAATTTAATTGCCACACTGCTCTTTAAGAATCTACATGAAAAAAGAAATCTGCTTATGTTTTTGATTACTGAAGCAGAGCTGCCAACGTTTTGAGAAGTATATAACAGTGTTCCGCAACCTTTTTCTACTCGCAGCACACTATAAATTATCCATGACTCAATACGACACACCAAAATGTTAATCCCCTCAAAAACGTATTATATGACACTATTAATATAAATACGTAATGTAATCAACCTATTATTATTATTAAACAGAAATCGACCCGTGCATTTGTTAACAATTTATTAACTTTAATTCACTGTAGAATACACAAGAAAATACACTTTTCTATTGCTATTAAAGTAATACAAGAAAATACACTTTTCTATTGCTATTAAAGTAATAGACTTCTGTACATACAGAAGTACCATACTTCTGTATGTATCAGGAGTGTAGTGTATTCTGATTCTGTTTCCTGACACAAAACTGAAAAAAGCCGTGAATTCAGGGGCCCCGATTTGATGAGGTTCACGACTTTTACTACTTCGTCCAGTACAACTTTCAGAAAAGATGGCAAAGACTAAGCAACAATGGCTTCGCAGTGAATGGGACAATGATCGCATTGCATGTCAGGATTTACTTCGCACGTACTTTAGCTACAAATCCTTTCACTCGGCCTATCATAGAAGCGGCTCCGTCTGTACAAACACTATGCAATCTTTCCATTTTAATTCATTATGGAGCACATATTCATTAGTCACACGAAATATTTCTTCACCGGTGGCTCGCTCGGGAAGTTCTTTGCAAAAAAGTAATCAGTTGCTATTACATCTCCGTCGATGTACCGAATGTAGGCAAGAAGTTGTGTGTGACCGCTAATATTGGAAGGCTGTTCGATCTGAAGTGAGAACTTCTGACTGCTGTTGATTTTCTCGATCATAATATCTTCAATGTCACTGGACATGTCACTAACTCGGCGCCTGATTGTGTCAGCAGAGAGAGGAATTTTGGAAAATTTCACTAGCAGCTTCTGAACCCAGGACTATTTTTACAATCTCTTTACAAGCAGGCATTAATAACGTTTCAGCTATTGTGTGTTGTTTTTTTTTTTTGGCCTTTACGATAAGTTAGACTACCTTATAGCTAGCTTCCTGCACTTTTTTCGAAACACATACTGTCACAGTCATGAACGTTGCTTGTTTTTTGTTTTGTTCCAACAACCGATGAAAATAATTGGTATCTTTGCTTGACAGAGAAGAACGTTTTGTTGACAAATGTCGTTTCAATTTACTGTGAACCATAGCAGCATTACTGAGTTTTTCACCACAAACGATACACTCGGGGATTGGGCATGCTTTATCACCACACCAAAAAAAAAAAAAAAAAACCATAAGACAAATAATTATAACTATATTTCCGGTGCAGGTGGTTTCACTACTTGAACTCGTGGACGGAAAACTCTGTACAAGGAACTTGTCCATCTTGAAAAAATAAAATAGTTTAATAGTAATAGAAAAAGCAAGACTGACTAGCAATCACAATTTTTGGACTACTTCAGAGCACAGCTGTGATAGAACTGAAATAATTGTAAGACACAGGACCTATGCTCTTCAAAGGGAAAAAGAGACACATATACTGACTTATTTAAAATAAAGTCTAACAATGGGTGGGTACATTGGTACAGGAAAAATTTAATAAAGTTGAAGACGCACTAACAAACAGGGACAAATACCAAAACAACATAATAAAATAATAAAAGACAGGGAAAGTTTCGCTAATCCCCGTACTTTTAGGGAAAAGCGTACATAGAACATGTGGCGAGCGTAACAAAGAAGCCACATAGCGCAGCGGTAGAGGTGAGAAATGCAAGCATATCAGTAAGCAAAACTACGACATAACAACAACTGTGAGTAAGTAATTTGCACTTAATTTCTTAGGATACATAAAAATTGGTGGCATGTAATAAAAAATAAACAAGCATCATCTTATTTAATCAGTGCAGCGGCAGAGAATGAAATATAAGCGCATGAAACACAGTAACTGGGATGAAATAAAAAAATAAAACTCAACAATTAATTTCTTACAATAGGCTAATAGGTAAAAGTTCGCGACACACCTTTCACCTTATTGCGGAACCCTGGTATATAACACCAACAGATGATATACGAAGGGTGTCCGAGAAGTATCCAGATATTTATTCCTATCGATACAAAACCGTGTGTATGATCGTCTGTATGCGTGACACTATTACAACTACTTTCAGTGAAGCACTGTAAAAGTGAAGATGCTTGATACTAATGTTAGGTGGCGCTGTCGATCAAAAACAATGGCGGCTACGTTAAGTGTTCAGTTCAAGCAATAGTGAAATTTTTAACAAAGGGAGTAAAGGCCGTGGACATTACAAGAAGACTTCGGACAGAGTATAGTGATGCGGCTATGTTTCGTTCCAGTGTTTATGAATGGGTTACGAAGTTCAAAGCTGACCACGAGAGCTTTTGAAGATGAGGCACCGTACGGTAGACTTAACACAGCGATGACTGATGAAACGATTTAATGGGTTGACGACTTGACTAAAGGTGACAGACACATTTGTGCTTGGGATATTACCATGGAATTGGATATCAGTAAAGATTCTGTTGGACGAATTATTAATGAACATCTCAACTACAGGCATACATGAGACTGACCAAAGAACAAAAAAGCTGAACTTTTTAATCAGGCGAAAAAAATCTGAACACGAGACAAGAAAGTGTGAATATAATGCAGCATGAGCAAGATGGAATTGTTCACTGTATTTACAATATAAAATTACTGAATTCAAAACAAAATAAAGTGATTTTAAAAGGCACTGCTTAAAACACATCTCTCTCTCTCTCTCTCTCTCTCTCTCTCTCTTTTATTTGCTAGAACATCAGCTCAATTTTCCAATTTTCCTCTTATGTTGCTTTCTTCTCAGCAAGCTCCATGGCCATATTTGTCTTTTGTTAACTCTGCAGCTGCACAGCTTATCTTTGCTTAATTTTTCTTTCTGTTGATATAATTCACTTGCTATTTCTTCACAACTTTTCCTTCCTCCTCCCTTTTTATTCCCTCAGATGACAATAATTTATCCATCATGCTGAAAGAACTTTCAGCCTGAGAACCATGAACGCATGATATCATAGCTTTCGCTACTTTAGTGTGACTTTTAGAATGTGAATACTTTTGAACACCATGCATCAATTCTAACAAATTTTCGAATTCTGTCACTTCCGTTCTTGGAAAATTTCCACTCCCTTATCAAGCTTAAGTGCAGACATTTATGGGGAAAAGTAACACTTAACAACAACACAGATTAGTGAGAACATCGCGGAAAAAAAAAAAAAATGTGATTTCGGGAGAAATCTTTGCTCCAATTGACGTCTGTTTTCGGAAACTTCTTCCTCCAGTTTTAGGTTGAAATGCAGTATTTGTGGAATAAAAAGCATATTAAGAACACAGTGGGCAGAAGGCACACATCGAGAAAAAATAAGATTACGGGAGAAATCTTCGCTGCATCTAACTTCTGTTTTCGAAATACAGAATCCCCCGCCCCCACCATTACTCCCTAAAATTTCTGTTCAGTTATGCACTGATCTCAAAAACGCCCAAAATGTTCACGGAAATGATGGAATTTTTCAAATCCACGGAAGAATCTCACGTCTGAAGACTACAGGGAAATCTTCGCGCCATCTTAACTTCCATTTTTGGAAATCGTTGACCACAGTTTCATGCTGAAATACAAACATTTATGCAATAAAATGATATTTAATAATAATACCAAGAACAGGCAACATCGTGAGAAAAAAGAAATTATGATTACAGGGAAAATCGTCACTCCGTTTAACTTCAGTTTTCGAAAGTTTTGAAAGAAATACAATCCCCAGATGGAAAACAACCCCCTATACACTTCCCCCTCCCATTTCTCTTCAGTTCTGCATCAATATCGAGAATTACCCAAATGATGACAGAAAAAGCGGAATTCCGTGAATCCATGGAAGAATCTCATGTATATGTATAGGAAGATCTGTGCCAGATGGGTATCCCGAATGCTTACAGCGGTGCATAAACGCCAAGGGCTAGACATTTGCAATGAACTGGTACAACGCCACGATAAGGAGGGTGATGCATTCCTCGGATGCATAATCACAGGCGATGAAACGTGGATACATCAGTTCGAACCCGAGACAAAACAGCAAAGCATGCAATGGCATCATCTGAATTCCTCCCCCCCCCCCATCAAAGAACTTCAAAGTTGGTTTGTCAGCGTCCAATGTCATGGCTACTGTCTTCTGGGACAAACATGGTATTCTTCTGGTTGAGTGCTTGGCAAAAAATGAAACAATAAATGTGAAGGCCTATGTGAACACATTGAGAAAACTTGCGCAGGGTATCTGGACCAAACAGCCAACCTTGAAAAACAATCAAGTGTTGCTTCAGCATGATAACGTTCACCTGCATGTTGCTAAACCAGTACAAGCAGAAATTGCAAAACAGAGGTGGACCGTTCTTTCGCATCCTACTTACAGTCCAGACTTGGCACCTTCCGATTTTCATATTTTCGGTCCCTTGAAGAATAGTCTTTATGGCCACCACTATGAGAGCATGAATGATCTGCAAGTGGCTGTCCATCAATGGATTTGCAACAATCCTGCTGATTTCTTTGCTACCGGAATGAATCAACTTGTTGACCGGTGGAAGAAATGCATTGTACTGAATGGAGAATATGTAGAAAAGTGGCTTTGACTGTTCATACGCTGTAATACATATGTATCATATTTATGCATCTTGTATTTTTTTATTTCTCTCCTGTAATTGGTAGGAATAAAAATCAGGATACTTATCATCAGACAATTCTCATAACATGAGCAACATTATATTATGTTTTAAAGTTATATATCATAATAACAGCATTACAAACAGGAATTAGAACACTTTACAAAATTAATCCATGCACAAAAGATCTTTTTGTTGAAAAAGCTGGATGTAAATGAATAATTTGTGCAGACAGTAATGTTTCCTTACACAACAAAAATTGAAAGACATGCAAGTGACTTCCATGCTGCTCTAGCAGTTTCACGTTAAGTATTCGGCCCAAAATAACTGCCATGTTGCCTGTTTTGCAGAATCTGAGTCTTTCTCTGAAAATGCTTTTCTAGTAGCACATCTCTGTGGAAGATAATGCTTTAATTTTTTCAATAAGAAGTGCACTTAAAAGTGCTTGTGTTCATGCTTAGCCAAAATTCAGTGCAATTGTTTCTTACTATGCAAAAGATTCTATTTGTAGGTGCATTGCTGTATGAAATGGTTAGCATAGCAAGTTTCATTTTTTTTCAGTAAGCAACTTTTTGAGCTGTCTCTTGCTAATCATCATTGGGAACCAACAACAGTATTCAGCAAGGGCTTTCAGCCAAGAGCCAAACACAGATAAATAACTTGCATAGAGGCAAATATAATTTTTTCTTATGTATTTAAAAAATCATACAAATTGAAGTACCTCGTAAATTCACACAAAAGTGACTACTTTTCAGAAACCTCATGCCTAACATTCATCTAAAAGTCAGTGTTGCATCACTTATGCAGTAACTCTTTTTATTTCAGATTGAATTTTTAATTTAATTCTCATCTTCATTTTCTTCAAAACTGAAAACAACTGCTTCAAAACTGTTCAACATTTATTCTTCTTAAATCCTGCTTAATTTTGGTAGCAACCACATGAAACAAACAGCAGGAATGATCTTGGAAAAACCACCGTTGGTTCCAATTTTTACACCCAGCAACAGCATTTAAATGTATCTCTATGTTAGCATTAACATGCATAAAAGGTAGTTTCCCCAGAGAATATTCTTGTTCTCAAATTCAGAATTTAGAACTGGTTAAGGTTTTTTGAAGCCCTATGTCCAAACAAACTGACTGCACTATTGTTCATTATTACTCCCCACCATAAATTTGCACAGAATAAAAAAAAAAATTAATCCTGTTTTCCAATGCTTTACTTCAATGTATTGGGTTGTCGAAAAAGTCATGATGTATTTTAGCCATGTTTTGCAAAGGTCATTTACTGATAGAAAGAACAAAGATCAATAAATGATATAATGCCCATTTTGTTTGATAACCTTTTGCCATCTTTCAGTGAGCTGCAGAATGCCTCGTTCATAGAAGGACCTGTATTTCGTGGCAAAAAAACTGTACAAGGTGCTGATTTACAGCCTGATCTGAACTGAACGTTATACCACGCAAGGACTGTTGAAGAGAGCAAAACAAGTGGAAGTCTGATGGCGCAAGGTCAGGCGAGTATGCTGGGTGTGGCAACACATCCCACCCAAAATCCAATAATTTTTGGCGGGTGATCAAACTTGTGTGTGGTCTCGCGTTGTCGTGATGGAACACAACACCTTTACAATGAATGAGCTCTGGACGTTTCTGGATGATGGATTCGTTCAAACTGTCCAATTGCTGACAGTACACATTTGAATTGATTGTTTGGTTCCGTGGTAGGAGCTCGAAATAAAGACACCTTTAAAATCCCACCACACTGAGACCAGAACCTTCCTCTGATGAATGTCTGCTCTGGATGTCATTTGAGGCGAAGCAGCACGTCAGGACCAAGACCATTTGCACAGCACATTGTTGTACACAATCCACTTTTCGTCACCAGTTATCAGTCACTTAAAAAAGGATCGTTTTCCTCACGTTTAATGAGCATATCGCAGATGTTTATATGAGCCGTCAATCGAGCTTCTTTGAGTTCATGAGGAACCCACACATCGAGCTTGCTTATGTATCCCAGTTTCTTCAGGTGGTCGTGAACACTTGAATGATGGATGTGCAATGTGTCTGCAATCTCTCGTGTCATGTAACGTGGGTTTGACTCGATCAATGCCTTGATTTGGTCGTCATCAACCTAGGTTGGCCTCCCGGACCGAGGAGCATTGTTGAGGTCAAAATAACCAACATGGAATTTTGCGAACCACCACTGGCACTGACTTTCTTGTAGAGCATTGTCACCGTACACTTTACACAACTTTGCACAAGCTTGACGCGCGTTCTTCCCTTTATGGAAGTAAAATATGGCGAAAATGAACAGTTTGGTCTTCCATCTTCAACTTGATGTCAAATCTCTGCAAATCAATCAAATCGCTCACTATTCCTTTTAGACTGCAGCTAGAACTAGCACCTGTCAAATGCCATTGCGATAACAGAGCTGCGCATGCCTGTAGTACTTCCAAAACAGCCCAAACACCATCGGGTGCCAAAATACGTCATGACTTTTCCAACAACCCAATACGTGCATTTGTTCCTCTTCATTTCATTGTTTTGTACAAAGAGATGTATTATACTTTTTTTAAGCATGAACATGATTTGCTACGATATTTTGGTTTCTGCCAATGAAATTTAATCTATTACACAAAAACAAGGAACAGCAGTGTAGGCATAACAATCGTTTTCTACTGCACATGACCATCACAAAATATGTAAAATAACACAAGGTTAAGTCCCTAGAAAACATAACTCACCTAATTTCTATACAGCAAAGCTGAATTGCTACATCTTGATCAATATTGGAATCAATTTTTAAATAATCATTCTTTACCTGAAAAGAAAAAAACAACGTTTAGGGTGATCACCAGTTTTATAAAATATTCTTTAAAATTCTTAGAAATTTAAGTCCCTATAATTTTAGGAATGAAAATTTTACCCTGAACTGCAGTGTGCATAAATCTGTGACAAAGAGGAAAGTCCGGGAGAGGGTAAGGAATGAAAAACTTTTATGAGTGAAACTCAATGCATAAAATACGATAGGAGGGGATATTCATGTCAGTGAATTTCTTTTTGTTTAGAACATGAGGTGAACAAACAATGACACTATGTGTTGGAACAGCCATTGAATTAAAGCTTTTTTTTTCCAGAAAATAATGAAATCAAAAGCATACTAAATTACAAAGTAAAAGATAATAAACCACAATCAGATCTAGAAATAATAACACAAAATATTACACTAATTCCTGGTTCTTATGAAGCTGATTATTCATATTCTCGTTTAACATAACCATCACATACGCACAAAACTGAAAACAAAGCCCCCCCCCCAAAAAAAAACAAGGCAAGTTTATGAACTAGGCACAAGATTGCTTTTTCACAATAATTTGTATTCCTGTTATGGCTTTTACAATACATAAATCAATTATGAGAGTGAGAGTGAGAGTGAGAGAGAGAAAGAGAGAGAGAAAGAGAGAGAGAGAGAGAGAGATTCCTCTTATTTGTCATCTTATGATACCATATCAGTCTGTGGAGCACACACTTTTGTCGTTAAAATTGGTCAAAATGAATTTGGAAATTGGTACCTACACACTGCGATGCTTCAGCAACTGTCATTTGCAATAGCACGTAAAGTTGTTTTCATGCCAAAGGGGTTGTTCGGTATGTGGAACTTCCGGTTGCCAACTGATAAGCAGTGGATGGGTAAAACTCTAAGCTCCATGCCGTCGTATTACAGCCGAGGGGCTAAAGCAGTCATGTGACACAGGAAAACAGCAAAATGGATTGTGATCTTCCAGTTCAATGTTAATCTCTCTATATATATATTCCTTTTTTTTTTTTTTTTTTTTGCCATGTGAGACTGTCCGCTGGACTTCTTTACAAATAGATCTTGCAAAGATTAAGTAAGATATAAACAATGCTTTTAAAAATCAGTTAATATTTTCTTTTGACAGCATAGAGGGCATGGGAGTCACTAACGAAATATGGGAAGTTCCAGTAGCCCTGGGAATTACTGTTGTGCAGATCATTCATGTACATTTTGTTTCATGCAGTGCGGTTTCCTGTGTCACGTGACATTTGGTAGTTGAATGCTTTTTCCACACGGCTGCAATATGGATTCATGGAGCTTAGAGTTTTACCTATCCACTGTTTATCGGTTGGCAACCAGAAGTTCCACACAGCAGACAACACCTATGACGTGAAAACAACTTTACATGCTATTGCACATTGTGGTTGCCAAAGTATCGCAGTGGGTAGGTACCGATTTTCAAATTTCATTTTGACCAATTTTAATGCCAAAAGGATGTACTCTACAGACAGATACGGTATCAGAAGAACACAAATAACAGGAAAATATGAGTTGTAGGAAGAAACTTAGGTAAATTATATGAAGCTGCTAAAGGAAACTAATACCAAAATATCAGTGGAGCACAGTCGCAATGCATGACATGACCAGTATTTTTAAAATGCCTCAATAAAAAAAAAAAATTACATGTACAACAGGAAATGCAAAGTCGATAGATTTCTTGGCTGAGCATGCACCTTTCATTGAACACACAACTTGTTGATGGCAGTTGTCTCACAATGTTAGTATGAAGCTAATTCAAATTTTAACAACTTTGGGCTGAAAATGATCTAACTTAAATAACTGAAAGAAGAAAAGATGTACAAGTAGTAAATCTCTCTCTCATGCACACATGCACAGACCTGCCAACTTTCAAGAACTGAAATCCACAAAAAATTTTGGGTGAATGTTTAATCCATATGTTGAATTGACAGATGTATCAAAAATATTGATTAAAAGCCGAATAAAGATAAAAATTAAGTGAAAAACACAGAGTCACATATTGTAATAAAGTTCATTAGGTGGAAGCTTTCAACTGTTCTACAGCCTTGAACACCTGCGATCATCTGAATCCGAGTACTGGTTGCCAGAACTATAATGAGAACTGGAAGTGCAAGAGCTGTTGCCAGATTTTAGTATAGAGATCCAAATAAATAGGACTTGGTGGGGGGTCTCTGAATTGAGGTTCTTGGAGGACAAAATTTCAATTCTTTCTGGGAAACGAACAGATGCTTTGTTAATGAAATGTTTATGCTGGAATTGCATAAACATTTCAATACACTGATTGAAAGCCTTTAGTTTATTTACCTTATGCAAACACAAACATAGTTTTAAATGTATTGAGAGCTCAATTCTGAATATTTCTATACCTGTTAGAGAAATTTTAAAGTGCATTAACAGGGGAGTGGTCCCAATGTATTTGAATTAATAAACTTTTAACAAACTTAAGAAGTGTTTTTCAGTTCTTGCTACACTTACATTTGTTTGCTTCATATCTAAATGCTTCATGTCATAAGTATGAACTTTTGTTTTCCATCTAAACGCATTCCCCATTTTATTTAACCTTTTGTCAGCATGATATGATTATACATACATAATATATACTCTAGTGAGGTGATTGTTTCGTCGCACAAGAGGTAAGCTCTCTTCCTTGTGTTTAGGGCTTTAGGTTTTATAAGTTCATTGTTTGTAATTCATGTACTTTTTCTCTGTTGATTTTTAGCTTTTCAGCTTTTAGGCACTGGCTTGTCTGTTAACATTTTTGCGGGTTTTAACTCTTTCTTTTCTTGGTAACTTTGCGCGTCTTTTGGGGTACCTAGGAACAGCAGAGGGCTAAGCGTGTTCCTTTTCTTTGCGCTGTATTTCCAAGTAGTTAAGTTTTTAATAACTAAAATAATTATGCACTTAAAGCACTGCTGAAAAACTTTGTACATATTGCAACTAACTGTTTAAGTCATATAACTTTCACAAAGTTTTCTTTAGTTAATTATTGTCTTTAAATTATTCTCGTTTTCGTGCTGTCATAAGTTGTAGAGTAGGGGGTTTTAGACTCAAGTTTTCTTTCAAAAATCTGTTTGTTAAAAAATTTTAAAAATTAATATTTCCTTTTTTAATTGCAATGTAAATATTCGGATTTCTTTTGCATTGTTTTTCAGGTTTAAATTCTCTCTCAAACGAACTTGGCATTTCGTTATAGCTGAAAATTATTTCTAATTATTATGTCACTCCCACAGCTGGAGTTCTCTTTAATCTTCTTCTCTCTGTTTAAAGTAACAGATGAAGAGCATGGGTCGGGCCAAGAAGGTCAATGGATGCAAGCGAAATTGTTAACTAGTGCTTTGTCATACAACTCTGCGGAGGACATGACATATATATATATATTTTAAAACACTTTTAGGTGGGAATGTTACTTGCATCCTTGGCCTTGCAGAAACCCATTTCCGACTAGGTCTTTGTGGAAGTGAGAAAATGCAGAGTTTTTGCTGGTCCTTGATAAAGCCAAGGCTCAGTATTCTCGACACCTTCTACATTCAGTTGTTTTATTTTATTATTTTTATCTTTTCTCCTTTTACTCACACCGATAGATACATAACCTTTTCTATGTCGTACTTGGTGTGAGTCGAAATTATTTATGTATTTTTGATTAGGTTTCTCCTTAATAGAATATATATATATATATATATATCACTAAGCTGTTCTTTGAGATTCAGAGGTTAGCTCCACAAAGAAATACAAACCACCAGATAAATTTTTAACTGACTATTTATTTACTGTTTCAAACTTCTCCATTTACAGTGATCTTGACACACACACACAACTCGGGCTTTACTGACATCCATCACACAACGTACACAACACCTTCTATACTTCATACTCATAACTTTTTTCTCATGCAGACACTCCTGAATCTGATTATCATGTGACTTCCTTGGCCTTGCTCTGCCTTTCTTTCCTGCCATTTGGGATGAAAAAATGTTCTTAGTAATTATCCCATCCCTCATTCTTTCAACATGGCCAAATCACTTAAGAATATCAGTCTCCACCTTACTAACAACATTTTGCCTCACATGATCACAGAGTGTTTTGCCACCAACTCCCCATAAGTAACACATCTCTCCAGCACATAAACGACTCCTATGTCTCTTCTGCAATACCCAGGTTTCACTGTCATACATCAGAGTAGGAACAATTACACTTTCATATATTGCCACATCATTCCTGTAGAAACTTCTTAAAGGAGCTACACTTTCAATGAAAAATTCACTCACCTTCTAATTTCACTATCTAATTTGTTCTCTCTGTCAAACATGATTCCTAAACAAACAAACTCATTCACCTGGTCAATCATTGTGCCATTTAGACTTATCTTGCATTCAGTACTAACAGTTCCTTACTCAAAAACCATAACTTTGGTTTTCTCCTTTTTTATACTCAGTTTGAATTTTATACAAACTTCATACAACCAGGACAACATACTCTACGACTCACTTTTGCTCTCTGCTAACAGGATTGTGTCATCACCATACAGCAATCTAAACACACAGATAATACCAACACACAACCCACCCAGTATTGTCCGTCTTGACATCATGCATTCATACATAAATCTAGTTACCCAAGTATGTAGTAAGAAGTCAAATTAATTCTGTATGTACTTTTCTCAGCTTTTATTTTGATATACTCACTTGCCTTTACTTTTAATCATAACATGTTTACTGAATTTAGATTCACTGATAAGAAATTTGGTGTATATCATCATCATCATCATCATTGTCAACCATTATCAATCCACTGCTGGACGAAGGTCTCCCCAAGTTTCCTCCACAACGGTCTGTCTTGTGCCAGTCTCCTCCATGTCACCCCTGCATACTTTCGAATTTCATCCACCCATCTCCCATGTGGTCTTCTTCTGGGTCTTTTCCTGTCCCTTGGAATCCAATCTAAAATGGTGTATATATATATATAGCATAATTTTACAAAGAAAATAAAACTACACAATCAGTATTACTAAAAATGTTGCTCTTCTAGAAAGAGGTAGTCTTACTTTTATTTCACATACCTGTTCATAAAAATATAAAAATGTGACTTTATCTTTCTCATATAAATCCCGTAGATCTTTTGGAATATATCTGACTCTCAACTCAAACCTGCACACAAAAAAAGAAAAAAATTCACATATGAACCATAAATATAATTTATACACAAAGCACATAAAATTATATGCAAGTGATGGCAAATCATTTTGATATATGCTTCAGTTTCATTATAATTTATTTTGACACTTGTTTTCATACACATAAAAGTACTAATGCAAGAAACTAACTGCAACAAAATAAAAAAGAAAAGAGTGTTAGGCTCAAATTCATTTATTTTTTACTTAACTTTTAAATGGCTTTGTTTGTGCTATAACATTTTAAATGTTCAGTTGTGCTTTGACACAACAAGTTGCACTGTGAATTGCTGTAATATTCATTTCTTGCATTTCTTTTTTTAAAATGGCTTGGATTGTGCATTAACATCTTAGTTCAGTTATGCTTTGACATAACAAGTTGCACTGTAAATTGCTGCAATATTCGTTTCTTATGCTTCTTTTAAATGGCTTAGTCTGTGCCTTAACATCTTAGTTCAGTTATTCTTTGACACAACAAGTTGCACTGAGAATTGTTGTATTATTTTGCAGCATCAGATTGAAATAAGCAGTTATATCATGTTGGAAAATCACAGGCAATCAATGTGTGCAATAAAACATCTGAATTTTTTTTTTTTTTTTTTTTTTGAATTTTTTAAAACACAATTCTCAAAAGAAAGTTATTATGAACTAATTTACCATTCATAATTTAGGAATTCCAAATATCAAGTTACACATAATGAATTGCAAAACTTCCAACATATTTATTTCAGAAAAGCAATGCCCTTCATCAAGGGAAGAGAAACAAATACACTGCTTCAAATTGCAATTCAGCAAATTCAAATGGTTTAGTGTACCAAACCTGCAACTCAAAATGTAACTAGGTTTAAGTTTCTACAAAGAACTTATGTATGCTATACTATAATAATTTTTAAACAAATATGCTTCAACTTTGTTTTTAATTCAATTATTGAAGCAAATTATGGTATAAAAAATAGAAAACACAAAAATATATAGGTATAAAATCTATAGCTATGAACCATACAAGTAAATGTGTCATTACTCTTGAAATCCTTTCATTTACCACAGTCAATATGCAAAATAAATACTGTTTACTTAAATATCTTGAAATCAGAGCCTGAAAATTAAATTACCTAACATGACTGGGGCATGTAAAAACTCTGTCAGAGGCATATTTTTTTCTTGCCTGCTCAATCAGGCACATAAAAATTCTAGCTATTTACAAAGTAAAAGGTTTCAAAGAAGGATTATTTTTTAATTTCCCAGTCAATTTTCTTACCACTCAAAGCCCCCCCCCTTCCTTTTTTTTGCACTATTTAATAAAATTAATGGGGAGTGTTTTGAGCAGTCAAATGTCAAGATGGATACCTTTGCACATAATACAAGTGTTTGATATTTTAAAAGAAAGTGCATGTAATAAGCTTTCAAATGGGTCCAATACGAATTGTGTTGACCACTTAGGTCTACAGGTATTGTCATTTATGATAGGGCATGACAGACACAAAAATTCCTTTTTTCTTTTAATATGCAACCTACATCCAATAAGTTCCAGGACTGATGGCATAACTGACGAAACAGTAGTGGGACAAAAATATCACACGTATGCCAGAAGACAGCAGTCCTTGGCCTATCAGCGAGCAGCAGGAAACCGGTTTATACCAGTACTGCCAGGCAGCAGATGGGCATTAAGGGACTCATAGCAGGCATTCTCGTCCCATTTCATTTTAGCCATGGAAGAGTAGAGTAAATATCAATTTTTGTTGGAAACTTGGTAAACCAGCTACTGAAACATACAAAATGTTAAAAGAAGCTTTTGGAGATGGAGACACAGCATTATCCCACAGCAGAGATTTTGAAATCTTCTTTGATGATGATCCGATATCTTGGCATTCCTCCAGTGTGTGGACAGCGGAAGAAATCGAAGACGTGTGGAATCAGTTAAAGAAAGATTGCCGAATTACAGTGAGACCTTTGGCTGACTTGGCAGACATCTGTGAGTCTATCTGTCTTGAGATTCTATGCGAGAATTTGGGAAAACAAAAAGTTAATGCTAGATTGGTACCCCGAATTCTGACTGATGACCAAAAGGAGGCTCATTCATTGATCTGTTCTGATCTGCTGGGCACTGCAGCTGAGGATCCTGATTTTTGCTCCAGAATTATTGCAGGAGATGAAACTCGGTGCTTACGGTATAATTCACAAACCAAGCAACAAAGTGCTGAATGGAGAGGTACCCACTAGCAGTATCACACAGGCATTATCTCTATCCAAGCAGCCAAGACAAAACAACTTGCGGATATCTTGGAAAGTGACTTCCACAACTGTTTTCAGGATCTTCAGAAATGCTAGAAACTATGTGTTAATTTAGAAGACCGGTATTTTGAAGGTTAGCAACATTAATTGCGAGTATGGTATATTTTATATTCTTTATTGCGGCAGTCTTGGAACTTTTCAGATGCAGGTTGTATTTCAAAGTCCCATGACTACAAAAGCATTGTATGTGGGAAACTGAAATTGTGCACTGATTAGTCTGCTTTATAAAAGCCTGAAAGTTTACCATTTCATGAAAATCAAAAGGGTTCAGGTCAAAAATATATTTTTTTTTTTGTGTGCTGACTTGACATGGAATGACCCACAGGTGAGTTCACATTTCCCTATTGGGTGCAATTTATGAAATGCAGTGAAATATATGTGCTTTCAAATTTCATTGCTGGTGGATAATTTATGAAATGCAGTACAAGTAATTTGTTTCTAATACTTTTTCTGAAATGTTTAGAAAAAACAGAGTATGTGCATAATGTGTGCGTGTGTGCCCGTACATATTCAGGCATGTAAAATTTTGGTTTGGACATGTATTTTTATTTTTGGATAACATGTCTGACTGGGCATGTTACAAATTTGAAAAAATTCTAGCCCTGCTTGAAATAATAATTGGAAATTTAAGGATAAGGAAAGATCAAATATGAATTAAACATTTTTTTTCATTAAAGAAAAATTCTAGCTGAATATTGTTACTTTATTTGTCCTTGTTAAAAACTGGCCCATACAGTGGAAATTTTTTACATAGAGTGGGATTCCTGTAAGTCAAGTCATCTGCAGGTCAGAGAGCACCTGCACATGAAACACTGAACACAGCTAGTCTCATAGTAACGTTGAAAAGATGTAGAGAATATGCCAGCTGCTTGGATGAAACACTATAACTGCACAAAAGGGACAGAAGTTTTGCCTTACGTGCAGTTTGTGAAAAATTCTACATGACATTTCTGGCATGAAGCAAATCTTATATGTGGAAACATTTGCATTGAATAGCTAGTTTGTTTCTGAACATTTGCTCAGGTAATTTTAAGGGCAAAATAGGAGGAAGTAAATCCCAAGATATCACTGAAAGAAAAAATAATTTGGTAATTAGTGGTGAAAATGCAGGATTATTTTGAATGCACTACCACAGTATCATCCATACAAACTGGGAAATGATAAGGGCATCACCACGTAAGAAATTTTATGTGTAAACTCTGATGAGATACAAAAATTTAAAACTGCTTGACAGAATTCTGGTTTCAATTTAACACAACAAGTAAACTGCACAAAATGAATATTTTATGAGTTTTATACACATGGGGAAACAGGACAAAATGTAGCACTTCCAATTCTTGATTTTACAAAGAGAAGGGTCACTGAAAAATGCTTTGGCTTGTAATTAAGATAAACTGGTAACTAAAGAGGGCATTCTAATGAAAATTTACTAAAGATATGAATCTGATACTTTTTAAATAAGATATCAACATCACTGGTGTGGAAGAAGGAAAGGAAGTACCTTTACTGGATGGTGCAACAATGTTTAACTGTTCTTTTTATTTCTTTTCTTTTACAATGACCAAGCAATTTTGGTCAAGGATACATTAGGCATCCCTGCAAAAGCAAACAGAAATAACTTCTGTATAAGGCAATACACATGTCTTTGTTTGTTGAGTTTTTGGCTTGCCTTTTGACATATAAATACATGCAAACTGCAAACATAAACCTCTAAGTTACACTCTAAAATGTCTTTCTGCAGTCCATGCAGCAGACCATGACACCTTGAATTTTCCACTTTTTCCTGATAAACAATTTTCCAACTGTGTAGCAAAAAGATGCTTCATGATTTTGGACATCACCTTTTGACTCCCAGATGTCAGATAGGAAAAATTATTTTTAGTGGATAGCTGTTATTACAATCAATCAATACTATCTGCACACTTCCTGATTTTCAAGGTAAAAGTTCTGCCTGATAAGTAGCAGGACAAGATATAATATACATCTGGCATAATATCTCAGCTCCTGAAAGTTGGATTGGAAAATGCCTTTTAATGGAAGATGGCTGACACCATAGAAAGCACCACACATTTTCCACATTTTCGTAATGTAAAATTTTCTGCTACACAGCACAGATATACATTTGCATTCAATACAGTATCTCTAGTCACTGAAAAATTGTTTTTCATTGAACAGCTGTAAAAATGACCTTTTTTCCTATAGTTAACATCATTTTGTGATTTAAAATGTTCCCACTCACTGGAATAAGTGTGTGTTTACATTTTACATGGAAATATGATTCTACTACATGTTCAACTAGATTTCTTTCTTTTTTTGTGAACATGATAAAGTTTATCTACTGATATTGACTGATTTTCAAACTGAATCACCATTTTCCTACTACACAGCAAAGTGCCCATTTGCAATTGGACATGTCTTTTGTTTTCACTACTTGGATTGAAAATTCTTTTGCATTAAAACTTTAAGCATATACAATATTACCCAATATTTTCCATTTTTTTATTATACACAACTTTGTCACCAGCGGCATTAATACACACTTAAATTTTGCAAAATGATAATGTCTGAACACGGCACTAAAAAGAAGTTCTGCAAATTTTTCAGTTTATGAAAGCTACAGATACCATATCTTGAATTACTTGAAAGCACAACCAACTTTCAGGCATTTTTAGCAAAAGGCATGTTATTTCTGGTGGCATCTTCCACATTTATATACTTTCTATTGCACTACTTTCCCCCTATTTTTGGTATGCTTTCACAGTACTCATTTTTGATTTATTGAAGTGAATAATTCAACAAATTCTGCAGCAGAACTCTCAACACACTTAAGAATATTGAGTAATCCAAAATTTGATTCATATTTCCGTGTTTGACAAGTCACAGTATCACTATAACTATTCAAAAATTTATGTGCCTACAATTACTTTAATAAGAGCAATGAGAGTAAACTTACCCTTACCAGCAGGTCCATTCTCTCAGAAAAGCATACATTTCTTTGCACGTTAACTTCGATTTTAATATCCACGGTTGGTTTTGGCCATTGGTGCGGTGGTTTTTTATGTTGTCTTCAACATGTTCTTTTATTTGACTGAGTGAGCAATTTATTAACCTATACTGCAGAACTGATATATTGGTCCAAGAAACCTCTTTTATACTTTAAAATCCCTATATTTACATTGACTTTGAATAACCCTAACCAGTAATCTAATTAGCTTAATAAAAAAAAAAAAAACCCTAATTACATGAACATTCAGAAACCATAAACAAACTTCCTATTTACAAACACCAAAACATCAAAACAAAACATTTAAAAGCCTAAAATTCAATTATTCACAATGAACTTATCTCATTGCCCTCTATTTACAAACTCATCTCACACTCTCATTCATGCACCATACCTCTGCCGTTCCCAACGTAGATTGCCCCGAGCAGCTTTCCACCCATCCAGGGTCATCATCTGGAGGCCAGTTGGTATCAGCCCTGCTATCACAGTGCGAGTGAGTGAGAGAAGCGATTTCTTGCGTCGGCCTCATGTCCCACGTCATATTGAACACATGGCCACCGTGGCTCCATCTGTTAAGAACTGTAGTTAATATTTTATTTTCTTCTGGAGTATTTTTTCCTTTTTTGTTCTATTTTTATTAGTTCTTTCCATTTTTCATTAAGTATATTTGGGTCATTATGATTACATACTCGATCCCTATTTTTTTTATCAGTACTGATTCTGCAATACGCAAATGTCTTTCATTGTTACATGATTTAATTATTTTGATGTCTTCAAATTTTGGGTATCTTTGATTATCTAAGCAGTATTGTATCAGTGCTGTTTTTGCTTTTTTTTTTTTTTTTTGCCAATTTTTTATGTGTTGTTGTAGGCGATGTTTTCATTGGTTTTTGGTACTCCCTATGTACGATATTGGTGGGATGCCTGTTATTGGAATTTCATACACACCAGCTTTTTCCAAGATACTGCTTTTTTCCCGCATTATTAATTATCATATCTTTGACCGTTAGTACTTTGTTTCCCATCTGAATTCCATATTTGTGGCATAACTTATTTATCTCTGTTGATATTCTTGGAAGGTAAGGTAAAGCACCAACATATTGTAATTCCTTTTTTCTTTTTGAGGTTGTGGTATCTTGAATCTTAACAACTTGTACTTCATATATCCATTTTTTTTTGTGTGTGGTGGGTGTCCATAAGTAAATGAAATTTCTTTAAGTGTGTGTGTGTGTGTGTGTGTGTGTGTGTGTGTGTGTGTGTGTGTGAGAGAGAGAGAGAGAGAGAGAGAGAGAGAGAGAATTGCACCATCTTTGTTCGTAAGCTTCATTCATTTATTCTACTTTCGCACAAATACAATGAACTAGAAACCTTAACTTAGACCTAATCTCTGAACAGTGGTCACCTCCTAACAGTGGTACTTTTTCCCCTTGGTTTGAGGAGTGGGAAGTATTCAGAGGTTTCACTGTGTTTTTTTTTTTTTTTGATGAATTAGTTCTTTATAAATAGCCCATTTATAAAGAACTAATTCATCAAAAAAAAAAGTTTGATAAATTTATTTCATAATTTTTGAAGAAATAGTCTTTCAGTGAAGCACTCATTCGCTTTTAAGTACTTTGCATTAGATGATTTCATTTTTCAATTTATTTGCTTTCAATGAAGTCATTTTTAATAAGCACCTGTTCCCAGGCAGCCTACCCCATAGAATAGCAGTTCACCACTGCACAGCAGCATGACCTATGCTGCTGCACATAAAGAGATGTCCACCTAAACAATATGGTGTTTGAATTACAGTACGTGGGATTACAGGCAAGATACCATGCCCAGAAACTATCACTGCTGTCACATCACAGGTCCTGTCATAAGGAATGGGGAAGACTGAGGTGACACAAGAATGTACTATTGAAGAAGTGTGCCATTAATATACGAGTCTAAGTTCTGTTTTGGAATTCCAGCTAGCCACACACCCACACAATGTAATCATTACCAGTGACATAGGAATACATTTTTGATCTTCTACCATCCAACAGCTGGACATGGTGCACTGGTGTGGAATAGAATCCAATACAGCAGTAGGATATATTTTGTCTACATTCCTGGCACTGCAAAAACCAGAAGCTGCATCTATATCATTGTGAATCTCATCATACAACCTTTCTTTGCCACTCCACCAGCTTCCTGGCAGTAGACCTGCAACAGCTGCAAGCTCAGTTGGATGCTGCTGGAAATGCCATACCCCATCACATTACTGATTTTGGTAATAAATGATGCCATGGCTATTCCTAGACTTGACATATCATAAATTTCCCTAAATTATGGGATTTACTCAGGAGTAAAAGGATATTACTTACTGTCGAATTTTTTGAGTAGCACCTCTACCCTTCCTCAGGACTACACTATAGTAGGTGTTGCCATTCGTGAGCTAAATTCTAACCTTTCAAATCATTTAATGTAAATATCCTTTAATGTAAATTCCAACCTTTCAAATCATTTCAACATTAAATTATTTGAAAGACTGGAATTTCGCTCATGAATGGGAACACCTACTATAGTGTTGTAGTTCTGAGGAAGGGTAGGGGTGCTACCCGAAAATTCGACTGTAAGTAATATCCTTTTATTCCTGAGTAAATCCCATAATTTAGTGAAATTTATAATATTACTGATTTTGTTGACACATGCAGTGTTGTCTACAGGCTTGTATGACTTCCCGAGTTGGACTAATTATGTAAGAATAACCTTGATTAAAAGTATCTGCACTACTTTTATACATTTTGTTTCTCCGTAGTTTACATGTCTTCTACAATTCTTTGCATCCTGTGATTTTTCTGACTACATAACTTTTTTTTTTTTTTTTTTTTGGTGTTACAATTTCTATGTTGAGCAAGGCTAACTGACTGAGATGTGGTAAGAACAATTTTTTTTTGCTGAAGAGACTGGTAAATACTAAATACAGATTTAACTAAAGACTTATAAACTTGTATGTGTGTATGGCAATTGTCCTCAAATAATTTTAGGTATTACTAAAAAGAAAAGTATGTAGTCATAGATTTTTTGCTTTCATTGTTGCACAAATATGCAAATAAACTAATTAAAACATGATGTTGACTGCAGTACAGTCAGTTACTATGCAGCTGAAGAATGAACATGGAAAATTAAAGCCACAGAATGGGATCATAAATAATGTCAGAAAAAGTATAATTAGTTTTCTATAGTGTTAAGAGAAAAATGATGAACTTTACGCTCATTATTCACACACTAAATACAGAACAAAATGTAATTAAGTTTAGAATTATGGATACCTCCATTCTTCTGCAGGATGGTGGGAAAACTTTTCAATGACTTGATACATTGCAGTATCAGAATGCAGCCAATGGGCCTCATCTGAGAGGGTGTGACTCAACCGCATTCCGTAAATTGACTCATATGCCCTTTGAGAGTCTGACAGGCGATTTAGCACAACGCTAATGATGCCCTATATGATTAAAATGAAAAAGAAAAACCTCATTAGCATACCCAATTTTTTTAAAGATACTATAAACATAATTTAACTGCTGGAAGAACAAGTCCAGTAATTTATGTACGAGGTAGGATCCAAAAGTTCGGGGACTTGGCGCATAGTTCCTTACCTTGAATACTTTAAAACACCAATGCACAACCAACTTCAAAATAATCCCCTTGAGTGATAATGCACTTTTGCCAGCGCTCATTCTGGAAACATTGCTGAAAGCTATGTTTTTGTTTTACAACCCCTCATAATGCCTCCTGCATTGCTCTTTTTACCTCATTTGTTGACACAAAATGACGCCCTACAGATTTTGTTTCATCAGTGGAAAGAGGTAAAAATTGCAAGGGGCTAAGTTGGGTGAACAAGCGGGATATGGAGGTACATTAGTACGATTCCTGGTGAGAAACTCCGTGACCAGTAGGGACCAATGGACAGGCGCTTTTGTCATGGGAAAGGTACCATTGTCCACTTCGACACAACTCCGCCCGTTTATGACAGATTGACTCCTATAAGCGACATAAAATGTCCAGATTACGCTCCTTTCTAACTGTTGTGCTCTCAGAAATAAATTCGGAATGGACAATGCTGTGAGAATCAAGAAACACCTCCAGCATGACTTTTCCTTTGCTGTGATCCTGCCTGAATTTCTTTGATTGCGGTGAAGACTGGGATTTCCATGTTGAAGAAGTTCGCTTAGACTGAATATCAAACAAGTAGCACCACGTTTCATCCCCATGATGATGTTATCCAACAACGTAGGATCACCATTGGCTTTGTCAATTAATTCGCCCAATATCCACATCCCTTCATCCCTTTGTTCAAAGTTTCTCAAATCACAGAAGACAAATGACTAACCACAGCAGTAAATGTCTGCATGCTCATTCTGGTCACTTTCCATGGGCCAAACCATTTTGATTACGGAGGGGAGGGATGGCGGAATGTATTTCAGATGCTGTAACTTTAATTACATGCTTGCGTTGTCACGGGTAGGCGCTGTCCCCGAACTTTTGGATCCTACTCCGTTTATTAATATAACTTTATGATACTTCAGTTTCTTTTTTCTTAGATATGATTGTCAGCACATGAAAGAAAAGTAACATCTTCCATATACTCAGAATTATATCAATACCACCACTTCTTGCGATAAGAGAAAACCAACACTACCAGTCAACTATTATCCAAACTACCTGAAATTAGGTTTATCAGAAATATCTCACACAAACTCTTAAAAATTACTTAAGTGGCATGATTTAATACAATTATGTTATTTAGAGAGTTGCGCAAGTCAATAATACATCAAATTACTACCCAACATATTTCAGAAGACAAATTTGAATATGTTCTTATCCTAGCTGTAAATGCATTTATGGCACCTCTATTCATAGTGATTGTGGAATAACTTTTTTACGGGTCTTATAGAGGTTATTTTTCATGAAAGTTGGTTGTCAAATTTTCGAACTAAAGCCTAGTTCGTCATCAGGACTATGTCACTGGAGTAGTTGCTGCCACTCAATTGGAGGAGTCCATCCGCAATTATCGTTAATTGTGGTACTTCTTCTTCTTGCTATTTCGATCCCTTCTTCTAGTTTCCTCTTTACTAAGTTTGACTGGTGGGCGATTATTTTCACTGAGTCCCAATTTATGGAGTGTCCACTTGCTTGTATATGTCTGTCTAGCCCTGTTTTGTTCCCAATGTTCCTAATAGCTGCTTGGTGTTCTTTCATTCGGACCTTAATACTTCTCCCTGTTTCTCCTATATAGCTGAGTCCGCAGTTACAGTCGATGCAGTAAATTACACCTTCTTGCAATTGGATGTCCAATTCTTTCTGCTTTAAAGCTGGCAGGAATTTCTTTATTTTGTTATTAAGATCTGGAGCTAGCCTGATATTATATTTTGCTTCGATCCTTTTCAGTTTCTCGAAAAGTCCCTTGTGGTACGTAATTTTGCTGGTGAATTTGAAGTTGGTTTTTTCCTGCTTCTTTTTTGGAGAAGTATTACAATAAAATGGAAGCTGAATTGAGCAAGCCTTATTATGAAGAACTCAATGGTAACCCTATAGATCAAACTGTCAAAAATCTTAAGAAATTAATCAGCTCTTTAAGAAATAAAAAACAGCTTAATGAGCTCTTCAAAAACTTCTCCAAAATCCAGTCAAGAATTCCACAGATCTATGGTACGATAAAAATTCACAAAGAAGGCCATCCAGTAAGACCTATAATAGACACTAGAAATTCGCCACTCTCCAACATTAATTATTATTTACTTGGTCACCTCAGAGATATTTTCCCTTCTCCTCCCTACCTACTAAAAAATTCCATGCAGCTAAAAGGAAAACTGGACAACTTGCCAGAATTAATTCATCCAGTAATGGCAAGCCTGGATATAGTCTCTATGTATACCAACATTAACCTGGACCTCCTACTGGAATTCATTGCAGATGACCTTGCGGAAAAATAGTATTCCATAATCACAATAGAGAAATACTACTTGGCATATATGAACTGCTCCTATTTTCCTTCAAGAATAATTTCTTCCAGTTTGGAAAGAAATATTACAGGCAAACTTCAGGACTTGCAATGGGTTCTCCACTAGCACCTCTGCTAGCAAATTATTATATAAGTAAACTAGAGGCAAAAATCCTTATACAACCCACCTTGTTTGCTCTCTATGTAAAGGTACATGGATTATGTCCTAATTATAGTAGATACTGTGGACCAATCTCTACCCTCTCAGATTCTGGAAGAATTTAACTTACTAGAGAATACCTTGCAGTACACCCTGGAACAGGAAAGAGACCATAGCATCAATTACCTAGATTTAACCTTGACCTCAAGAGAGGGGAAAATATTCACTCAGCTTTTTAGAAAACCCACCAACACAGGGAAGATGTTAGACTTCTGCTCATTCCACCCTGATTATATTAAATCGAATACGGCGAGACAATTTTTGGAAAAAATTGAAATCCTGGTCTCTTCAGCTACTCAGAAAGATCTTCACAAAGAAGAATTAAAGGAAATGTTGGCAGAAAACAATTACCCCTCCTCATATGTTGAGAAAATATTTAAACAAGTGCCAAAAAAGAAGCAGGAAAAAACCAACTTCAAATTCACCAGCAAAATTACGTACCACAAGGGACTTTTCGAGAAACTGAAAAGGATCGGAGCAAAATATAATATCAGGCTAGCTCCAGATCTTAATAACAAAATAAAGAAATTCCTGCCAGCTTTAAAGCAGAAAGAATTGGACATCCAATTGCAGGAAGGAGTAATTTACTGCATCGACTGTAACTGCGGACTCAGCTATATAGGAGAAACAGGGAGAAGTATTAAGGTCCGAATGAAAGAACACCAAGCAGCTATTAGGAACATTGGGAACAAAACAGGGCTAGACAGACATGTACAAGCAAGTGGACACTCCATAAATTGGGACTCAGTGAAAATAATCGCCCACCAGTCAAACTTAGTAAAGAGGAAACTAGAAGAAGGGATCGAAATAGCAAGAAGTACCACAATTAACGATAATTGCGGATGGACTCTTCCAATTGAGTGGCAGCAACTACTCCAGTGACATAGTCCTGATGACGAACTAGGCTTTAGTTCGAAAATTTGACAACCAACTTTCATGAAAAATAACCTCTATAAGACCCGTAAAAAAGTTATTCCACAATCACTATGTTCTTATGTAAACAAACACTTTCAGAACAATTTCCTGACAGCTTAAGAGATAAATGCGATGTTATGTTGGAAATTCCAATTTTTAATTAAGGAAACCATTTATTTATTTATTAATAAAATGAAGGCACATGGTGTCAAAAGAAGAATCACTAAACCAAACAAACCAATATACTTCATGGTCCATTACGAACACTTCATTTAAACAGAGATGACAAATTGTACATACAACATCAACCCAAGAAACTAAAACAAGCATGCACTTTCACAGTGAGCTATTGTTAAATGTGGAATATAGTATGGCGTTTTAGTGGAAAGCATACTAATTTCACATGGAGCTGAAGGTGCTGAAAACTATTTCCACAACTATAAATATTATGTGAACCCACAATGCATTTTACATATAAAACCCAAAACGTCTGTTTGTCTGAAGCAGCAAAAGCTCTCGAACGCTAAACTGTGGCATCGTGAAATTTGCATAGCTTATTAATACTGGAATTTCTAGGTCAATGCAACTATTTTCAGATCTCTACGTTGTTCGATGACGTAGCAAGCAACGCTGACTTTATTCATAAGCTAATGAATAAAGTCAGCGTCGCTTGCTACGTCATCATTATCTGAAAGCACGTGACTGCCTTCATCGTTGGGGCACATCCACAGGTGTTCCTATTCTTTGAGAACTGTGCATAAAAAATGTGAAAACAAACTTTGCAAAATCTTAACGAAATGGACTGAAATTTGTATCAACACCATGAATAGGTAATAAGAGGAGTCCCTTAAAATTTCACCGGAATCTGGTCAAAACTTTTAAAAATAGGCATGGAATTTTTAATTCATCGGTAAACAGAAATACTTACATACGCAGAGATGGTTAACAACATTTTGATGGCTAATTTAAAAAGTTATATACCGATTCAGGCAAAATTTGGAGGTCATGTTCCTATTAACAATTTATGGTGTTCATTAAAATTTCAGCCAGTTTCATAAAATATTCACAAAGATAAGCTTTTAACTTTTTTATCCCAGAGATTCACCCCTTAAAGACGTCTGAAACTGAAAGCATGTGATGCTTCTCACATGGACAGCTGTATGTTGGAATGTCAAAAGCAAAGGATCCAACAAAATATTGTCGCCGATGAAGGAGAAACCAAAAATGTTGTGTACAGCCAAGTGCTGAAATAATCACACTATGAATAAATAATTTGTAATGACCGAATTTGTGAAATCAACTTTTTTCTTTCTTGCAAGCATCAATTTTTTTCCCCGATTTTTTCAGTGACATATAAGGGAATATGAAATTAATAAGCCTAAATCCCGTGCAAAGCTGGGTAGTAAAGCTAGTCAGCTTATAAATTACACTAGCAAAAACTGCAAAACCTCAAATATGTGTCAAACTGAACAGGTTTTGAAAACATTTTACTCAAAAATGTCTCAATGCACAACACAGCTCATTATTTGTGAATTATGCTGTAAAATCATATCACAGTTTGCCACATGAAACTAACAACAGCACAGCAAAACAACTGTTTAATTTCATCCTGTTTCTCACACACAATGTCTCAAAGAAAAAATGTCAACTTCTGGGCTGGGTTCAAACTTGGGGCAGGACACAGATGCCATATTTATGCACTGGATTTCTTCTTTCCCTGGAACAAGTGGTACTAAATTTGTGACAGAGCACTTACAGCATTCTTACATGCTCAAGTGAATCACTAAATCCAGAAAAAAAGAAAAGAAAGAAAAAAAGTTGCAGACACTGCCACATCCTAAGCCATCTTGAAACAACAGAGCCTGCTCTGCAAACTTGGGATTTTATTGGTAATATGAGATACATTAATGAAGAAACTAAAAAAGGAATGTGACCCCAGAGCTAAAATATTCATTAAATACCTGTCCGTATACCTGAACATTTAAATACCTTTCACTTCCTTATATAATGGAAATCTAGCACATGTAAACTTTCACTAAAAATCTCTCACTGCACTTATTTGGCTTCTAGTACATTTCCTTTGCACAGATAAGTGGCTTTTTTCATTTGTTTTTGTTTGTTAAGAACAGATTCAGAGAGAATCCCATATCCATAACTCCAAATTAAAGATCCAACATGACATCACAAATGAAAAATTCCAGAAGGCTCTGGGAAGGCCCTCAGGCATTGCAAAAATCTTTGGGCACTTCAACGGTTATGACACATGACCTCAAATACCCTGGGGGGGGGCTCTCACACTCTGTTCTCTTGTAGTGATCAGTAAACCGGTTATTTCAATTTGACTTGCTGAAACAATTCATTCACACTGACTGCTTCATTGACACTTCTGACAAAGGATATCTGCACAGACTTATTTGCGAATCAGCTATGAGTCGCATTCATTTGCCTCCTTCAATGACTTTTCTGCCAAACAATTTTCACAAGGAATGACTCTCACAAATCGATTCAGAGTCGGGTCGGTTTTTATCATTCAATGAGTCTGGTGAATGTTTTTTCGTGGGGAATGACTATCAGGAATCATTTCAGAGTTTGATCCATTTGTGTCATTCATTGACACTTCTGCTTTAGAAATTGATTCAGTTTATACTTCTTTTCAAATCTTATGCAACATAAATATTAATTTAGTGATTAAACTTGGTTCTACCCCCAGCTGTCTCATTTATAAGTGCAACATATGCAAATACTCCAAAAACTGAAAAAAAAAAAAAATCAAAATCAAATGAGATATTTCCTAACTCCCATACTTTTGGATAATGATGCTCAACCTGCATTTAAAACATAAATGTCATTAAGTTGGACTTCTAAGAGAAACTCAAAACTCTGAAAATTAAATTTTTAGTACATTTTTACTTTGTGTTAAGGGATTACTGCAAGACATTCATCCTGTTCAATTGAGTTTTCTTTGTTCAAGAATGTACAAAGAATGAGTTAATGATTACAGAGCCAATGGCAACATGTGCATAACTTTAGTATTCATAAGACTATTCATCAATGAGATTTGATAATCTTCCAAATCCTACAAGAACTTCAGCATAACTATTATACTCAAAAAGGTGGGGAAGGGAGGAGAAAGGGGGTCATTTTATACACCAAAAAACAAATAAGTTTAGAAATTTTCAATAGTCTACACCGTGTGGCAATTAAGTAATGAGACTGACTTTTTTTTTTTAGATGGAAAAGCAGGAAAACTTATGAGAATATATTTTATTCAAAGTACATTCCTCCTGCATTAATACAAGAAGTGGCATGAACAGCCAATGAAAGGAAGGACTTACAGAGGTCATCTTTTGGTACAGAGTGAAGAGCTGATGTCACAGTTCTTTGTATGTCTTCAATGTCTTGAAAAACTTTTCCTTTTAAAGGCATCTTTAATTTAGGGAATAGAAAGTAGTCACACAGAGACAAATCTGGCGAATAGGGAGGATGGTTGAGTACACATACTTGTTTTTGTGCCAGAAATTGCTTTACACTCACTGGCCTGCAACAAGACATTACATCAGTCTTTCGAGGATCGTCGACTAGGACTTGGTGCCAACGTACACCTTAATGTTTCCACTGAGGAAGGCAAAATTCTTGCCGAAACATGTTTGGAAGGGTGTTACGGTGGTGAATTATGTTTGGGTCCATCTTTTATTCTTTTGTGTCCTTTTGTATTCCTTTGGGTTTTCAACTTTCACGTTTCAATCATCATTCTTTGCAAACACCTATACAAAGAAGGTATAGAATTTTAATTCGAAATAGTGTTTTTTTAATCCGTAAATCTTCTGTTCAGGCAGAACATGGATCTCATTTAAATAAGCAAATGTCCATTTTATCGAGTAGATGTTTTACCACAGTGACTAAAAATGCCGAAATTATTATAAGTAAGTAAAAAAATTTTTTACCATTAATGTTCGTTTTGTATTCTCATATCATTATATGGACCTAACTACTCCACCTGGCATACTTAAACAAATATACGTGACGAACAGTATTGTCGCTGCTTTTAATAGCAGTTCTACATTTAAGATAGGGAAGAGGTCGGAAATGATTTAGTAATGGTGAAGGAAGGTTCAAAAGGACAAAGGAAAAGAATGAAAAGAGAAAGCGTGATAGAAAAAGCTAAGAGAGAACGCTATGGTGCACCAGATGGCTCCAAAGTTATCGTGGGTTCCAAACATCAGAACACTCGGTTCTCGTGCTATAAAATTCGTCCATGTGATGCATTATTCATTCATGAAAACTTATTGCCATGTCAAGATAAAAATGTTCATGCCTTAATGAATGTTGTGGCTAAAAACCTGACGTGTTCTGTCCAAAACATCAGTTTGTATTTTCTGTTTCACAGCCATGTTTTTTACCAGCTGACAGGGTTTTCAGGATAATCGAAAAACAACAAAAGAAAATTCCTTCCATTTATACGACAGATGAACACCTGAAAGTGTACAGCGATTTTGGGATAATGAAGTGCCTATGAAAAGATTGGGTGTAAGTCACTCTCAGCAATCTACAAGACTTTGGATGGCATGAAGGACATGAAAAAGGTTAAAATATCCAAAGTAAGAGGTAAAAGAGGCACTTGCAGCGTGTAATTCATTGGCCAGTTGTTTTATAGATTTGAACATGAAAAAGCTCAAGTGACTCTTCTAAAAGAAAGGGATTACTTCGTGTGCAACCATAAAGTTTATTACGCATGTTTTACCATTGAAGCAAGGAATTTCATGTGTGAAAAAAAAAGGATTTGGATTTCCTTCTCAAAAACCTTTTTGCAAATTCATGGAGAGAAGTTGTGAAGTTTCCACGAACAATTTAGTGTGCAAGACTGATTGATGAACCTGCTTCACAGCCTAATGAAAATGACGAACATCAGGGAAAATGTGACTGCTTGGAGGACGACTGTGGTCTACATATTTGATTTTTTATAAAATCTGTTCTTCTCAGTCAAGCGTTTTTTATACCACCTATTATTATTTTCGTTAATTTGTAATAAATTGAGCAAAATAAAGACATACCAACATGTGACAGCAACTTTGGTAAATAATGAACAAAAATTGAAAAAAATATATCAACTGAAAAGTGAAAATGCTTCTCTTTCTCCATCAGCTTTTTCTTTCAAACCTTGAGATTTTTGTCAGATAATAGGTATTTTATAAAACGCAGGCTGATTACAGAATAGATAGGTAGCATAGATAAGTAGATTAAATTCAGAATACATTCAAGCAACATCCAAGTCACTAGGGCATCTGATCAAAAACAAACATGCCACTTGAAACCCAAACAAAAACAAACATGTCAACAACAAAAAGTTTAATGTTTTGATTGTCAAACATTTTTTATCTGAATCAGATCCATAGACGTGTCTGGAGCATCAAAAGGAAAGTGCTAAGTAAATGTTCACTTAGTGTTTACATTGACTTTCTATGTTGATTTCCGCCGTCTTTACACGATCATTATTCAAATAACAGATTCAAAGTGTCTGGGTCATCCAGAGTCAGTCCGCCCTGTCTGGGTGCCTTCCCGAGTCCATTGCTCCCAACACGATCACACCGCACTGTCCAACCGGCTCAAATGGTGGCCGATTCGGCACGGCGGCCACCCTGCCCCTCTCCTCCTGATGATATCGCCACGTTCAAACTTCGTCAGTTGCCTGTACTCATAATCTGCTCAGGGATCTCACCTGACTCTTACTGTGCACTTCGGCATGAATGTTGAGTCTTTTGCGCAGTGCCTTATAAGCCCCAAGGATTGCGATTGCAGCGCCAGTCTTGGATGTGCAGGCAGGTGGAATCGCACAAAACTTTAATCATTTTGCATGTCTGCCCTCCCCATAGCTATTCGCCGAGTTTCGCGTTAATCACACGTTTTTTTCTTGGTGCACGGATTTTTATGACAATTAGTGTAGGAAGCGTGTGGGATGTATTGGCTAACTACTTAATGCCTCTGCATGACCCCTCACAATTTCAACGAATTTTGAATACAGGTCAATGATGCATGGTAAGTGATACCTCAGGACACCATTGAGAAACTTTTCTACTCGACGGCAAGCAGTGTTGCTAAATTTTGCTGACAGTTGTTGAAGTAACCTTTCTGATAAGATTTATGTTAACGCTTGATTATTTACGATTTGATTTAATTTCTTTGTTAAATTTTTTTTCTATCATTGTAGAAGGATAATTATTAACAGCAAGCATATTTTATAATTTCTTTTGTGCACTTTCTTTGTTGATTCTGAAGAATCCAGTGCTTCTAGTTTATCCAGGAACTGTGAGGCCATATTGAATATAATATAGGAGGGAGGATAAGAGTGGTAATTTGGAACTTAGTGCTTGTAGGTTTTTTTTTTATATAGCTTTGTAGTAATTTTTCCTTCGGAGGCTATAAGAATCATATCCAGAAAGTTCAGGCTATTGTTTTGCTGCAGTTCTAAAGTGAATTTTATAGAATCATCAAGGGTGTTAAAAAGGTTGAAGCAGGCCCATAGTCAGGATTCTAGATGTGGGTGGGCACCTATTTCTCCAGGGTGGGCAATTATGTCAGATATACATATATACTGATTATATTATGATGTCAGGTATATGAACTTTTCCCCACCACCGAAAATGTGAGGATGGGCAAACTGCCAACTCAGTGCGCCTCCCCCCCCCAAGCTACAGTCCTGGGTAGAGGATCAAAGAAACTACACAATGGAATTAATTTTTTGGAGGCAGTTTTGCAGCACAAAATGCAAAAATGCTTGCTGATAAGAATTATCCTTAAATTAAATTAAATTCAATCAAGCAGTACCATAGAACTTACCAGAAAGATCATTTACCATAAGGGTCTATTTGTAAAGCTGCAGAGAATCAGTTTAAAATTCCAGGTTCGACTGACTCCGCACATGAGCAATAAAATTCAGAAATTCTTCCCTCTCATTAAACAAAAAGAAAAAAATCTTCTATCATAGTAGCAGAAAATTCCTGATCAGTCTGCGACAGATATCATGGTGCCACGGAATAATCTGCGGGTGGTTAATGCGCAAGACAGCCGAAAAAAATAATTTTTTAAAGAAACAGGAAAAAAAAAAAAAATGAACGGGTAGAAATTAAAAAAAAAAAAAAAAAAGAAAAGAGACAGAGAGGAAAGAACTGACCATCTTATATTTCTTTTCCCTAAAAAAAAAAAAGGTTAGCCTAGTAACTACAGAAATTGCAATGATAACTAGCATCAAGAACACTCTGCCCTCGGTACCTAAAATTCTGCCTCCATTTTCAAGCTGAAACACAAAGATTTATGGAATAAAATTATATTTAACAATGATACAAGAAAGTGAGAACATTGCCAGAAAAAAAAATTGTGATTACAAGAGAAACCGTCGCTCCGCCCTACTTCCGTTTTTTTCGGGAAATTTTTTCTCAACTTTTAGATCATAAATGCAATCATATTTGTAATTAAATTATGTTTAAACAATAATACAGTGCAAGGAAAACACCGCAGGGGGAGGAAAGAAAACGATTACGGGAGAAATGGCATACTTTAGCTTCCTTTGTCAAAAATTTTGCTAATTTTAAGTTTACGGGAGAAATTTTTCGCCCCGTCCAACTTTTGCTTTTTGGAAGAATTTCCTCGATTTTCAAGCTGAAATACAGTTATTTATAATATATATATATATATATATTTAACAACCGCCCTGAGCGGAGAGAACAAACAGCATGAGAAAAAAACAAAAAAATTAAGATTACAGGTCCCCGTCCAACTTTCGTTTTTGAAAATTATTGCCTCAATTTTAAAGCTGAAACACAAACATTTATGCAATAACAGGGTATTTAACAACAACACCGGACAGAGGAAACATTGCTAGGGAAAAAAATTGTGATTACGGGAGAAATCTTCACTCCGTCTAACTTCCGTTTTGAGAAAGTTTTGAAAGACTGAATTCCATCCGAAAATGGAAGACTTACATCCATGATTGGGAGTCTGCAAGGAAAGATTTAAATGGGTTCTCGGGTGTCGTTTTTGTCTGCAGCAGCAAAATAAAATCTGCGCCGTACGTCGCCCGGATTCTGCTACGGGGTGTTCTACTACAGGTAAGAGTGGTCTACAGTGTACACTGCAATTGTGGTAACACATATATAGAAAAAACTGGGAGACAGCTTCGCACCCGTGTGCAGAGCATAAACTGATACAAGTAACGTTTCTAACAAGACAGGCCTTGACAGAAACATACAGAGTACCAGACATTCAATTAACTGGGACTCTAAAAATTCTCTCACATCAACAGGACTGAGTTAAACGAAAATTGGACGAAAGTCTACACATTGAAAGAAGAAGAGGTGCCACAATTAACGAACATAAAGGCAGGGTATTACCGCTTGAATGGCAGCATCTACTCTCTTTAGTCAGTCTCAATGACGGGTTGGTGCGCAACCCAAAAATTTTATAATAAGGGTAATATTCTTGTCATCCTAGCAATCACTGTATTGCAAATGTATACTGTTAAGTTATTTCATCACTAGGATTTTGCCATGACTTCATTAATACACAGGATTATTTAGATGTATAGTAAGTTTTACCTCATTTCATGCATTCCTTCATGGTGTGGCACTTTCTATTTCAAGCAATATATAAATGGAACATCAGCCCCAAGAATTCAGCCTTTTACATTAGTGCCAAAAATGAAGGAATTCACAAAAGTGCAAATCAAATGTAACAAGCAGAGCATGACTTACAAAATGTAGTTCTGTTGTACTTAAGGTATCTCCAGATAATTAGCATGGATTTCATGTAAGCAGAAATGAACCACAAATAAAATGTCATCATAGGTATGTGTACACTTGCATATCCAATAAAATTTACACATAATTTTTTTTTACTAACTTTCTGGATCTCAGATTCTGGATGTAGCACAGAAGATTTGTAGACCCCCTATGACTATAGGATACACAACCCTAGACTTTCAGATGAAGTAAAAATCATGCATATGCAAAATGTAAACAATCCCATTAAATTACTGAAGAGGCAATTTTAGTAATCAATATGCTAAAATTTATAGAGGATCACATCATGGACAACACCAAAAATTTCAATGAGCAATGTTTTACAGCAAAAATAAATTACTCACCTGTATTTGACACATCAGTATGCACTAACATAAGATAAAAGAAAAAAAAAAAGTAAACTTTGTGATCCTTATTACATGTTGTCATTGAACATTTGCAGAAGTAACTAATGCAATATGTATGTAGTCCATAACAATTTAAAACTGCATCAATGAAAGATCTTGGTGACAATAATTTTCTACAACTTCAACAAGACTGGGTCACTGACATTCATTACCATATACAGAAATTAACATTGCAACATTAAATGCCACATTTTCAGCTTTAATATGTATACTCCCAAACTTTCACCACTTTTTATATTTCATATGTGGTCATATTGCATTCTGTATCTATAGATATGTATATATTATCTTTAGCTGTAATGCAAGAAAACATCTTTTTATTTTGGCATATATGCTTTTTAATTACTCTACTAAAACTAATTCAAATAACTAAAAACTCAGTACTAACCGTATATTTGCTACATCAACAGTAAATGAAATCTAGTTCCATAACTTGTAGATTTTAATCTGGCAGACCTAATTTTAGTTTCTTTGAGGAGCTAACCTCTGAATCTCAGAGAACATGTTCGTGTATGTACATATGTACTGACTGTGTATCATGCTTTATAGTCACCATCAAACCACCACTTTTGTAAATTCCCTAATTGCTTATATTTAAGGTTACCTAAGTTTAATAAACTCATTGCTATGTTTGTACAGAATAAGCAGGGCCTGGTTAAAGATTGGGCCATCATGGCCCAGGCCCCCTTTTTAGAAACTGTTTCTACAAATGACTTAATCATTATTGAACTTCTTTTAATTGTTATTATTATTATTACTGTTATTATTTTATTGTGATCATTTTTTTATCACCTCATCAATATTATTTTCAGCATCATTATTATTATTATTATTATCATTTTTGTGAAAGTAATATTTTATGTGGGGTTCTGTTGCACCCTCTTATCGGGGCCAATCGACAATGCTTTCATTTAAAAGAACAGCTCCAATTTTCTCAAAAAACCTTTCTCACTCTTCTCCGAAATCGCTGCCTCACTCCAAAATCACAAAAATTTTACTTTAAAATTCATTACCATTCTGAATTTATAAAAAAAAAAAAAAACTATTGTTACACATCCGCAGATTATAAATCAAATTCTACAACTTTGCAACACACAATCAGATTTGATATATAAACTATGTGGACAAAAGTGATTGGACACCCCCAAGCAGGCACAATGGTGTGCTCCCACAGCAGCCACATGGTTAATAAAGTATAAAAATGGCAATGGAAGTGCACTCAGAATAATTGCTGATGAAATAGCTCTCTGAGTGTGAAAAGGGCATTATAATAAGCTGCTCCATTCGAGGTATGAGCATAAGAAGCATTGCTGATGTCAAAAAGGTAGTTAAATTGACCGTGCCCTTTGTCAACAACATGTGGAAGAAGACATGACATTGCAGGGAAATTCACCTCGCCCAGGAAGACCCACAAAACTGCAACCCAGGGACCAGAGGGTGCTGCAGAGGAAGATTTGGAAATTCAGGTCCCGACCAATGCACACCATAGCACATGAGTTCCAGATGGCTACAGGTGTTATGGTCTCCACCAGCATATTTCGAAGAGAGGCCCATGCACTCGGGTATCACAGAGCAGCAACCGATAAACTTCTCATCACAAAGACCAATAAAGCCACAAGGCTATGATGGTGTCAACAGCACAAAAATTGGACATTGGAGCAATGGCAGCAGGTGTTATGTAGCAATGAATCCCGCTTCACATTATTCCGATCAGATGGACATGTTGGGGGTTGGCTGTTACCTGGAGAATGTCTGTTTCTGGATTTTACAGTGCCAACTGTGAAGAATGGAGGTGGTGGAGTTATGGTATGAGGCTGTTTCAGCTCGTATGGTGTGGGTCCACTGCTTGTTATTCATGGCAATATGAACTCTGTGCTGTACAGATATATCCTGGATAACTCAATGCTCTATGGGCACGACGATTGTTTCTTCCAGGACGACAATGCCACTTGTCATGTTAACAGGGCTACAATGGAAGCACAGAGGCAATGGGGTTATGGTATGGGGCTGTTTCAGCTGGTACGGTGTGGGTCCACTGGTTGTTATTCATGGCAACATGAACTCTGTGCTGTATAGAGATATCCTGGATGACTCAATGCTCTACTGACACGACGATTGTTTCTTCCAGGACGACAATGCCACTTGTTATGTTAACAGGGCTACAACGGAAGCACAGAGGCAATGGGGTTATGGGGTTGTTTCAGCTGGTATGGTGTGGGTCCACTGCTTGTTATTCATGGCAACACGAACTTTGTGCTGTACAGATATATCCTGGATAACTCAATGCTCTATGGACACGACGATTGTTTCTTCCAGGACGACAATGCCACTTGTCATGTTAACAGGGCTACAACGGAAGCACAGAGGCAATGGGGTTATGGTATGGGGCTGTTTCAGCTGGTACGGTGTGGGTCCACTGGTTGTTATTCATGGCAATATGAACGCTGTGCTGTATAAAGATATCCTGGATAACTCAATGCTCTACTGACACGACGATTGTTTCTTCCAGGATGACAATGCCACTTGTCATGTTAACAGGCCTACAACGGAAGCACAGAGGCAATGGAGTTACGGTATGGGGCTGTTTCAGCTGGTATGGTGATGGTCCACTGCTTGTTATTCATGGCAACATGAACGCTGTGCTGTATAAAGATATCCTGGATAACTCAATGCTCTACGGACACGGCGATTGTTCCTTCCAGGACGACAATGCCACTTGTCATGTTAACAGGGCTACAATGGAAGCACAGAGGCAATGGAGTTACGGTATGGGGCTGTTTCAGTTGGTATGGTGTGGGTCCACTGCTTGTTATTCATGGCAACATGAACTCTGTGCTGTATAGAGATATCCTGGATGACTCAATGCTCTACTGACACGACGATTGTTTCTTCCAGGACGACAATGCCACTTGTCATGTTAACAGGGCTACAACGGAAGCACAGAGGCAATGGGGTTATGGGGTTGTTTCAGCTGGTATGGTGTGGGTCCACTGCTTGTTATTCATGGCAATATGAACTCTGTGCTGTATAGAGATATCTTAGATAACTCAATGCTCCCAACAATGTGGCAGTTCTATGGGCATGATGATTGTTTCTTCCAGGACGACAATGTCGCTTGCCATGTTTTCTGGGCTACAATGGAGAGATATGAGGAAAATCAGGTCATGCGGATGGACTGCCCTGCTCAGAGCCCAGATCTCCATCCCATTGGACTCCTATGAGATGAACCACGGGTGAGGTCTAGACCAACACGACTTTCTTTATTGACGGAGTTGGTTGATGCACTCAAGGTGGAACATCTCGCTCTCCATACTCCATGGACTTGTGGACAGTTCACCTCGATGGGCGGATGCTGTAATCTCTGAAAATGGATGACCTACCCTGCTACTGATGTAAATACAATACTGTTTTTCTATGCATAATACTCATTTATAGTAAGACCTTTTGGCTGAACATCAACTTTTATCACAGACAAAAATGCCAATCAGCCAGAAAGGACTTTTTTGCTCTGTGAATGGCAGCTACAGAGTTGTCTTTGGCTATAAAGTAAAGGCAACTTATTTCTGTTGAATATTGTTTGTATTCTCAGAACCCATCATTTCAAATCTCTTTTCATAAACAAAGCACCAGAAAGACAAAAACATGTCAGTTATATACCAGACATGTCTTAAAAAAGGCCAGAAATATAAAGAACCATAAAGCTAGAAATTTTCTAGAATCAGCATATTTATCTTCTTTTTTTCTTAGAAGGGGAGAGGGGAGAAATTGTACAAATAGCAATTGTACTACCAATACAGCTGCTTTTTTTATGAAAAAGTCCCTTCAGATAGATCATCATTCTGCACGAAGCTGGTCTCCTAATATCAATGCAGAGACCTAAGTGAAGGTCAAAAAAAAAAAAACAGTTTAAGAAATGGAACTAATTAAGTTTTTAGAAGAGAGCTAACATGGTGATAACAGTTAATGCAGGCAAAGTCCACCAATATGAGCATTGAAAGCACGACTTGCTTAAGCCTAGCACATCTTTTACTGTTAAAAATACTTTTAAAATCAAAATATTGTAAATCCTATAAAAATTATCTTAATATCACACAATAGATTTTCTTTGTTTGCATATATTTTTTGTGTTTCACACTATTCATGACTTATCATTCCAGCCACACAAGTGAAGAATCCAGCTCAAATTTGCTTCCGCAGACTCAAATGGCTAGTTGAGTGAGTGAAAGAGGGGTGAAGATAAAAACATATGGGTCCTGACTTAAGAAATATAAGCAAACTTTGAACTGCTTCGTGAAGGAGGAGAACTTTGCAGCCAATGAGAGAACAGAATGGTGGAGTGGAGTTAAGTTGACATGTGTGCCCAGTGTCACTTCACACATCTGGTATGCAGTGACTGGCAGACCGAGGATATTCATGGTCTGGATCTTTAAAAACTGACTGTATCTGCAAACAGTTGAGTCATGTGTTAACACAACGAAAGTGTTGGTGCTGATCTTTTTCTTCAGTTTCAGCATTTTTTAAATTAAAGCTCTTGTTTACTTTTAAGATATGTGTGAATAACAAGGAGAGTCTGGTTAAAAAGATGTTAGCAAAGTCCTTTTCAAGTACTCAAGACTTTGTCATTAAAAGTGAGATTGTTCAAGCTAGAAGACCTGATTATAAACACAATAGTATGAAGAATGAAAAACTGACAAGCTTGATATTAATGACAATAGAAAAATGTCTGCTTAATACTCTATGATCCCAGGGAAATTTTCATGACTTAATCATTGATGAATTTGCAAAGCAGTGTACACTAGATTTTACCTAAAAGCAAAAAAAAAAAAAAAAAAATTGTATATTAGTTATTCCATTAATTTAAAATTTATATTCTCATAGAAATTTCTCATTCCATAGTTTAATTTTATTGCATCATAATGAAATGTTATGATAATGATTTTCAGGCCCTTCCCAAATATTGACTTTCATGAAAAAAAAGTCCTTAGTTTGTACTGACCTACAATGTAGCCCATATTAAATGTATGGTAAAACGATAACAGAAATTTCAAGCAATTGAAAAGTATTGAAATCGTGAATGCCAAGTCAAAATACCTAAACGAGCATGGAAATATTTTATTCTGTCCCCATTTTTAAAGTTGCTTGCCTAGCTCAAGATCTTACTGACTTCCCCTGAATTAATGTAATGCAAACTTTAAGAATGTGCAACCAACCAACGATCAGTCAGTCTTCCTACTCATTGGAAAAAGAAAGCAAAATTGTTTTTCCTAAAATTTGATCACATAGTCCCAAGTGCTATCCAAAAATCTTAATTCCAGTCAAATTCTAAACATGAATGAGATACTGCTTAGTTGTGACTGCTTTCCATGCCATATTGCTGGTGTTCATGGAAGAAACACTGCTTCCATCAAAACAAATCAATCTCAACTGCTGCTTTGGTTTGCTCAGCAGAAAGTTTACTAGAGACACAATGGAACTGGTGATCAATTTTAAAAGGAAACTTGCACAGTGGAACTGGTGATTGATTTTGAAAGGAAACTTGCATAATGGAACTGGTGGTGATCAATTTTGAAAGGAAACCCAAAGAAGAGTTTTCAAAAAGAATTATAGTAAAAGTGAATGAGAAGGGTCTGATGACAAAAAGTATTATGTATATTTTATAGGGATTATAAACACCATGCAAATAACATGTGAAGATACGTGTTTTCAGCCCAAAGGTCATTTAATAATTGGGCTTTCTGAAAGCTCATGTTCCAAATTAAGTCGCAACAGCTCAGAAAAGTGTTTCTAGTGAATCATCAATAACCCCACAAATACCTGTGAAGAAGATGCAGCTGTATTAGATGATGGGAGTAAACAAATCATTCAAGTACAAAGAGAGAAGATTTTGGGTGGAAACGGACAAATGGAGGACTTCACATGTACACAAAATGTACTAAATGCCATTTTCCATGGTAACATGTTAAGTACAGAGAATTTGGAATTGTTGTAGGTATGCAGGGCCCAATTTACAGAAGGGCATTCAGGGCATATGCCCAGGGCCCAACCTTTGAGAGCCCCACAAAATATAATTACACAGCTGGAAAGTGAAAAAAGAACACCAAGAAGGAATTGGCGGACGATCATGAAATTTACATATATTAATGGAGTCGAGTTTACGTAGGTGTGATGTTAATTTCGAGACCAACTGGTGAGCCCTTATGCCACAGCACAGCATAATATGCAAATTACTGTCGGTGGTATTTAAGGAGTACGGCGAAGTGAATGTAATTAGTCGTCGGCGTATGGACACGTGCGAAGACCGTGAAGAAGCTGCAATGCCTGGACATGGAAGACGTGTACAATTTCAGCAGTTATCGGACTTTGAGCGAGGTCGTCTAGCCAGACTCCGCGAGGCCGGGTGGTCATATCGTCGTATTGCGGAGCGAATTGGATGGGAAGTATCGGTGGTGGTACGATGGTGGCGTAGATAGTCTGAGGAATATTCCCACACGAGAAAACGTGGAACCGGGATGTCACAGACGGACTGATGAGTGGACCAATTGCCGCATAAGAAGAGCAGCGTTGTCAAGCAGAACATCCACTGTGACACAAATCCGAGCTGCCGTTGCACCTGAGGTGACTGTGCGAACAATCCGCAACCGTCTACTGGATGCAGGACTATGTGCACGTGCGCCTCTGACTCCAGCCCACCATCAGGAACCGCTGCAGTGGTGTCGCCAACATCTGCACTGGAGACAGCAATGGCGATCTGTCATATTCAGCGATGAAAGCAGATTCTGCTTGGGAGCTTCCGATGGCCGTATGCCTGTTTGCAGATGCACAGGGAAGCGTCTCCACCCTTCTTGCATCCACCAGCGACACACAGGGCCTACACCTGGTTTCCTGGTGTGGGGAGCGATCAGCTATCACTCCCGTACACAACTAGTGTTTGTACCGGGTACGTTAAACAGCACCTTCTACATCAACAACATCATTCCGCCCGTTGTTGTGCCATTTGTAAGGTCGGTCCACCGTGGTGTTTTCCAGCAAGATAACGCATGCCCACACATGGCACATGCAACGCAACATGCACTTCAGGGTGTGAGACAACTTCCATGGCCTGCACATTCACCGGATTTGTCCCCCATTGAGCACGTGTGGGATTTTATGGGACAACGACTTATCCGGTCTCCACGCCCAGCCACGACTATCCCCGATTTACACGTCCAGGTTGAGGATGCTTGGAACTCAATACCCCAAACTTACATCCAAAATCTATATGACAGACTCCATGCCAGAATTGCACAGTGTGACGCAGTTCATGGCGGTTCTACCTCGTACTAACCATGTTACATGGAAATGTTATTTTTCAGTTTACCAGCAAATACAGCTGTATTTTGCCATATTGTTTTGATCACGTTATCCTCTGTATTCTGTTATTATGCTGTATAAATTTCGTTGGTATCAGACGTCTCCTTCTTGGTGTTCTTTTTTCACTTTCCGCCAGTGTATATATTAAATGCTTTACATCAACCTAATTTTCAATGTTCATCCCCAGAAAAAGTTAAAATGGTAATTTCAGAATTGCACATTGAAACATGTGAAAATGACAATTATAATTTCCACAAATAAATAGATCATCATATTATTGGCAAATTAATGTCTTAATCTGCCAGTAATAAATACGTAACTGGTCCCAGCATAAGAACAAAGGGCGCAACCAATCACTGTCGCTTTGTAATGGAAGGAAGCATGGAAGTGTATTATTCCATGCAGAATATACACTTTCTGCCGATTGGTATTCAACTGATTTGGAATGAAACCACAAAAAGCTCAGACTAAGGCTCCTGAGACTATCCTCAATCATACATGCATGCACATAACACAGGATGCAGTGGGGTGATGAAAGCCTCTTGCCCAAGGCCCCAAACTAAGTTAGTCCCTGTCTGTAGGACAATTAAGTTATAACTGAAGATTAAAATCACAATCTCTTAAACTCTAAATGTTAACAAAAACTTTGAACCTGACATTAAACATTTTGAATAAAAATTTAACATTCGAATGCTGGTTGATCTCCTTCCCAATAAAGATATGTTTCCAGTGTGACATTGAGACTAATTTAAAAGTTCATATTAAAGGTTACAACACGGTTATGTTTATTTATGTATCTATTTATTTATTGCAAAACTGGCAATTCTTATGCATGAGAAAAATTATTGAAATTCCAGTTCTTATATTATGCACTGATTAGGATAATGTAAGTATTTTTACAACAAAATACTTGTATCTTATAAAATTTATTTCTTTTTAAGTTGTCTACCAAATGATAAATTATTACATAATGATTGATTCCTAAGAATAAGTGGTCACATACTTAAAACTCACACTTAATTCATTTCCCTCTTACATTGGATCCATTACCATTCTGGAAAATAATCTTTGCTGTTATGTCTTCAGATCAGCAAAGATACCTTTTGTTTTTAACAGCATAATTACCAACATATCCATTACCAATTATAACTAGAGTGATAACACTAATTATCATAGCTATCACCAATTATAATTAGAATGATCACACTAATTCAGAGTTCAATTCTAAAGAGGTAAAGGAGATGAAAATAAAGGCCCTGCTATTTATCATTTCAAAGTGGAAATCTGAAAAATATTGATGCTGATGTACCAATTTCAATCACAGCTTTTTCACTTGACTAATGCTGTGTACTTTCTTAGTAAGTAGTGCACAAAGGTATAACCATAAAGTGTATCTTTAAAGAAAGAAAAAAGGAAACCTATAAAAGGACAGTTACCAAGAATCTTATCTGTGGTTGAACTGAAACTAATTTGTCAAGAGAACATTGCCTTATCTCCTCTCATAGCTAACAATACAGTTTTAAAAGGGAACACACAACTTTATGTTCATATTGTTGCTATACCCATATCATATACCTGAACATACATCATGATGCAGGTGTGTGTGTGTGTGTAGAAAGTTAACAGTAACTTCTCAGGACTCAGGAAGGTCAATCACTCCACCCGCCACACTTTTTCCAGTAGGAATATTTTGAACTCCTTATATGATGTGCTGGCATGCTGCATATTTATTAATTGGTATATTATTTTTGATAATGAGATTATCATGGGATGATTAATTGCAATACCAAACAGCCACATATAACTTAATGCAGAAGGTTACATTAAAAAAGCAATCTTGATTTTCAGATATCTTGATGAATTACCTAATTGCAAAGTACAAAAACTATACACTGAGTTAGCTTTGCAATAGGAACACTCCCTGTTTTACATATTCAGTGCGATACCACAGTATAATATCAACACAATGTGTGTCTACTATAAATTGTACACACCTATCCTCTGTACATAATCAGTAAATGCTTGCCATTAATTGGGAACATGGTGACGTAAACCAATTTGACCGCAGCTAACAGACAGCTGGGGTCCGAAGGGCAGGTGTCAGTATTTCAAAAACAGCCCCACCTGTTGGCTGTGCTCATAATACTATATCAAAGGTGTACAAGAACTGGATTAACCATGCATAGGCATTCAGCAGAAGGGCTCACATTGGTCAGGCATGCATTGTTGATCCCAGAGGTAAGCATCAGGTGTCATGACTTATCTCAGCAATGACATGCAACAGCCACCCTGCTCACATACAAGTACAACAGTGGTGCAGTTTGACCTATTTCCACATGCACCATGCGCTGTACCTTGCTTCGCTTGGGGTTCCACAGAGAGCCCGAGGCCAACCAGGGTAGCCATGATGTCGCCCAGTCATCGCAAATGCATCTCTTGGGCCAAGGAACATCGGCAATGGACTCTCGGCAGATGGTCATCTGGAGTGATAAGTCCCATTTTCTGCTGCACCATGCTGATGGCGAGGATCGCACATGGCGTAAACAGCTTGAAGCCCTATTCTATGGTCGCACAGTTTGGGTTTAACGGGCTGGTAAAGGTGGTGGTCTGGTCTGGGAGCTTTTTTGTGGCAAGCCCTAGGCCCATTGGTTATCATCCCACGAACACTGAATGGTTAATGCCACAGGGACCTGTAAGCCAACCATCTCTATCCATGTCTGTAGGAGATTTACCTGGACCACAGTGTCATCTTTCAACAGGACAACGCACCGTGTCATCAGGCTCGTATAACTACTGAGTGTTTGGAGGGACACAACAACAACTTCTCCACATTGCCCTGGCCCCCAAACTCCACTGACTATATAACCCAATTGAGCATTTGTGGAATATGCTAAACTGGGTATGAGAACTGCTGATCATCCTCCATAGAATGAGTGTGAACTGATGGAGCTGTTGCACCTGACATGGGCCAAGTTACACACAGAGGATGTTCGACACCTTGTAAAATTTGTTCCCTAGGTGTCTGCAAGCCACGATTGCACATAAAGGTGAATCAAAATATTACTAAGTATAATTTACATTGGAGCAAGGTTAAGTCACATTTTCAGTAGAAGTCAGCTAGCATGTGAGACATTCTGTAGTCAGTGGTTAATTCATTGTCACAAAAAGCGTTGCAGTAAACTTCAAAAGAATATACAGGGTGCATAGGAAAGTCCCTTTAGCCTGAAGTAACTTACGAACGGAGAGAGGTACAGTTATGCAAGGGAGATAACCGTATAGTAAAGCAACTACGCCCGATCGAATGCAACCGATAGCAGCGCCCCTAGTGGCGAAATGCGGAAGTTAGCCATTGCAAATCGAAAACGAAAAGAGATAGAACAAAATTTCCAATGACAAAGTTGTAGAGCATCAATTAATTAGTACAAAACGATATTTGTTTCACACAGATAAGATTAATTGTCGCCTGAATACCCTAAAATGTCCGAAATCGATGGGCGGCCTTTTGTGTGAACGTTTGAAGGGAACAGGCATAGGTATGAGCAAATACACACAATTTATTGCATAAATGCGTACTTATGTCAATACAGTTCAATGACGTCACACAAAACAAAAACAAAACACACAAACTGGCGCACAGTGATAAAAGGTTAATGTTGAGTATGTTCGAAGAGTTCGCCATTGCCCACGATACACATTTGTATTCGTGAAAGTAACTCTGCATGCACATTCCTCAGCATAGGTGTCACACTATTGCAAGCATCTGTAACACGATGACATAGATTCAGCAGACTTGTAGGCGCTGTTTGCATGCACCTGATTTTCTATGTAACCTCAGAGGAAGAAATCCAATGGAGTGAGGTCCGGCGATCATGGAGGACATTCAACAGCACCATCATACCTGATGATTCGTTGCCCAAAACAAACTGTGAGAAAGCGTCGCACTGCTGCTGGCTGGTGTGCAGAGGCACCATCATGTTGGAACCACAAGGAACGTAATGCGGACAGGAGAATGTCATCTAAAACGTCAGGTATGATATCCTGTAATAGTTGGAGGTATCTCTGTCCATTGGCATTCGCCGTAGATAAGCACCATCTCACAATATTGGGAGTGAGTGAAGTTCACCATTCTCACACAGCGTACGTAGACCTAACTTCTGATCAGGGTACATGCTGCTACTGGTTTTTATATCGTAGGTATGGTACAATGTCACAATCTGCATTTGCATACGGCTACATTTGCGAAATGTGAATATGCAGATACCTGCATACCTGAGCGAGTGAGTGCGGCGATCCTATTGTCCGTGCACCTACCACTGATGATGGCTATAAATTGTAGCAGAAACTAGTTTGGTGCTTCGCATTCGGGAGATTTGTATGTTTGTATTTTTCTTTTTCAAGATTGTTTATTTTTTGAGGTTTTGGCAAAAGTATAATTCATCTTTGGTTTTCATTATGTATCAGGATGCTTCGCGGTCAAGATAGTCTCCTCTTCAGGATTGTAGTTCGTTTTTAAAAATTCAACAAGGTTTTAATTCAGTTTCTTATTTCATCGATGTTAAAGAATTTTTTTGCATTGTAGAAAATTCATCTTGTTTAATTTTATCTGGCGCAGATTTTACAGTATCATGAATTTTAACTTCACAATTGAAAGAATTCACATTCTTGGATGACGCCTTTATATGAAGCACCTACAGCCACTATAAATATTGTAAGTATAGATACTTATTATTATTATACTTGATTTCAATTGCCAATACTACGTTAATGTCCTTTTGCAAACTCCCGATAGCGGAACTTGTATAACGTGTGAAACAGTATTTACAGACATTTAATGTCAACCGAATTTGAATGCAGATTCAAATCGTCCTGCAGCGATTTCAGGCATTTTAGGGTATTCAGGTGACAATTTATCTTATCCGTGTGAAACAAATGACATTTTGTACTAATTAATTGATGCTCTACAACTTTGTAATTGGAAATTTTGCTGTATCTCTTTTCGTTTTCGATTTGCAATGGCTAACTTCCGCATTTTGCCACTAGGGGTGCTGCTATTGGTTGCATTCAATCGGGCGTAGTTGCTTTACTATACTGTTATCTCACTTGCATAACTGTAGCTCTCTCCGTTCGCAAGTTATTTCAGGATAAAGGGACTTTCCTATGCACCCTGTATAAAATTATTAAGTTTTTAAAATTCTTAGTCTTTTACCTGAATTAAGCATATAGCTCAATTTAAAAAACCTGAAAAACATTTCAGTGCAAGTTTTATTTGAATGTCAGGGACAGTACTTTCTTAGCTGGTAACAGTGTCATGAGGCTTCCTGATGGTATAAAACTTCACAGATACTGAAGGCATGTAATAATCACACAACTGAAACATAAGTTATGGTGGCATTCTCTCAATTTAAACAGAAAGAAAAGACTAATTGCCTTGGCACTAACATACTTTAATCTAGTTGTACAAAATGTTGATATCAGACTCAAACAATTTGCTAGGAAACTCTGCTCTGCTGAAGACACCGCGAGCTACTGAAGAGTAACTAGTGCAATAATGGTCACCAGGACTGTAGCCAGAGACATTTTTTGGGGAGGGTTTTTGAATTTGAAAATAAATTTTCACCGTATGTTATACATACATTGAGTTTTTTTCAGTCATATTTTATTTGCACACGAAATTCTTCTATTTAATTCTCCGCATTTTTCAAATACTGATTTATATGCTACTACTTACAAAAATTTATAAAACAATTATTCTATTTTTGAGACATTTCAAACATTTCGGGAAGGTTTAAACCCTCAAAACCCCTACCCGGCTACGGCCCTGAAAGTCACTGAATAATGCTACAATTATGATTACTTAAAAATTCAGCATATTTCATGAGGTATGGAGGTCAAAGAAGGTAGTTCACCTCTCGTGAAATATTGAAAACAACTTGTCTTTGCATATGGCACTGAAAAGTGCACTTAATTTTTGACACACTGAGCTCTATAAAAAATTGCAAAAAAGTTGCCTTTGTGTGCAGCACTGAAAATTGTGCTTAATTTTAAATGCATTGAGTATCATGAAAATTTTAAACAAATTGCCTTTGAAACCTGCATTTAATTTTTGATACATCGTCTCATGAAAAATTGCAAACAAGTAGTTTTTGATACAGCACTGAAAACTGCACCCAATTTTTGATACAATGAGTGAATGAGTGTTTTTAACATTATGGTGGCTTTGCATTAACTTGACTTACATAATCTGTGAGATGTGTAAATGTTTTGTCAAAAATAAATTATGAAATAAAACTCACCTTAACATCCGTTGACTCCCCAAACTTAACAATATTAAAATTTCCATTACTAAGATACACTTTTAAAGTAGCCTTTTCCTGCTTATCTACATTGTCTTTGATATCAAAGTGCTGTAACATTTGATTCCTTGAAGGCACTGGAGAACCCCTCTCCCACACTTTGGTATCATCTTGCATCCTAAAGACAACAAAAGTAATTTACTGATTAGTACACAGATAATATTACAAATTATAAATATATAATAATATAAAAAATAACAAATGATTCCATTTGAATTGTACTGATTAATGCATGTACTTAAGGTGGACGTCTAATGATTTTGCTCCCTATACTTCCCAATGTAAAAAAATTTGACTATTTCCTCAGGAAAGAAAGATTTCCCATACATCAAAATTGGCCCACTGATATAAAACATCCTAACTTAGACTGTACAATAGGTGTTTTTTGCAAAAAACTTTCCTGAACTATATAAAAAATCAATAACTTCACTTTGATGTAGTGGTAAGAAACAGTAGCGCCACCTGTAGGGAAGTATCATAACTACATCGAAGTAAAGTTATTGATTTTCAATCTAGTTCAGGAATTTTTTTTGCAAAAAACAAAAAAACACAGATTGTACAATCTAAGTTAGGATCCTTTTTGCCAGTGGGCCAATTTTGATGTATGGGAATTTTTTTTTTTTTTTTGCTAAGAAAATGAGGTAGAAATTTCCATTCGAAGTACAGAGAGCAAAATCAATACATGTCCAGCTTAAACAACAAATCATTTACTCAGAAAAGTTATGTATGCAAAGACACTAGTCAAAACTATTAGAAAACATGAATATCCTGAAAACTGTATGGTTAACAATATATACTATTTAAATATTCAGTGGCACACACATGGAAAGATTCTACAGTGTCAGGACACCCCCACCTCCCACTACTAATCCCCCTAATCCCCAAGAATGTCATTGTCATTCATTCATCAGATGCAGGAAACAAATGATGTTCCTTTAAAATGCATTATTCCAACTATGGCTAAATTAAAAAAAAATATTTCTATAAAAAAAATTTATTCTTCCCTTAGCGTTACAGTGATTAGGAATCTAATCTGTCTTGCTCATTCAAAAGAATATTTTTATTTTTATTTTAGTCTGCATGCACATTGGTGTTGATACCATCATTCATATAAAAATACACAAAAATATATTTTTTCTATTCGTTGTTGTTCTGTGTATTTCTCAACCCCCTCCCCCGAAGAAATGCTGTGTGCACTACTGTAAATATTCTTAGGGAGCTACATAAAACAAAACTAACTATACTGTGTAAAGTAAGTAGCGTTTTCACGTACATTCAAAATACATACATACATGATTCCGTAGGAGACCAAGTTAGTGCACTTGGTCGCCTAGGGTTCTCAGTCTCTAGTTCAACTCAATCATTGGAGAGGATTCGAACCTTTACATTAACAACATGTTTCATTTAAGTTGGTTTCACTGGACGTTGTCTCACTCTTTCCGAGTGTACCGCTTGATATTGTACATTCGATTATTGAGACAAAACTACTAAACCAAGGAGCCACATCATCTGATACTCAGACCATACTGAGTGCACTAAAATTCATCCAAAGTTGAACGTACTTTAGGTATAATAGGACTATTTACAGACAGACGGGTGGGGCACCCATGGGTTCCCCACTCTCCCCAGTGCTAGTGGAAATCCTTTTACTGGAGGAAACGGTACTTAATACTTATGTCAACAAACCCTTATTTTATATAAGATATGTGGATGATATCCTGATGTTCTGGCCGCATTCTATGGAACAATTATCTGCATTTGCTGAATTCCTGTCCAACCAGTATGCCTCCATTAACTTTAGTTTTGAAGTTGAAGTGGACAACTGTCTCGCCTTTTTGGACTTTCTCTTGATCAGAGACCCAGTTACCCAGTCTATTCAACACTCAGTTTATAGGAAGCCTACAGCAAATTCTTCTATTATCCCCAGCAACTCAGCTCATCCAATGAGTTATAAACTCTCGGCTATTAGGTTCTTGGTAAAAGAGCTATTACACATTCATCTAGCCTGAGACTTCGCAGGGCGGAACTTACAAAAATAAAAGAGATCACCAGATTACATGGCTATGATGACATTATTGTTGACCATCTTTTGAGAAACCTACTTAACTCTTCTGCATCTACCCTCCAACGAGAGCATCGTATACCCACCTTTATTGGGTCCATCTGTTACTATCCTGCACTAACGTCTATCTTGTCTAATATATGCAAGCGTTATGAACTGGCATTCGGTATTAAAACTTCGAACATCCTATCAATCACTAAAAACGATAGAGATTCCATTAACCCTAGTGAACGACATGGAATTTACTGTATGTATTCCCATGGGAGCCGTGGACAACAAAGTTCCATCTAAACAGTATATCGGCTCCACTTGCCGTTCCTTGCAGACTCCCCTGTCGGAGCACGTTTTCAGTGTGCGGATGGGGGCCATGAACACAGTCCTAGCCCGTTTAACCCACAGTGGGACTGATTATCCCGTATGGGATGAAGCTCATATATTAACAACCCCAACAAGCAAGTCATCACTACTCCTGGCGGAGAGCTTATGCATTTACTCTCACATACATCTTTGCTGTAATGACTCTTTACCTTGTGATATTCCGCAAGCTTGGAAATATTTATTTCCAAGTGATTTAACACAACAGCCAGAGTGACACTTCTCAGGAGGAACTGTATTCATTATTTTTGCAATCGTTATTTTTCCTCCTGTAGACCTACCTCCCGTTGGGTTGCGCAGGCACTAAAACAAATTCTTTAATGTCTACTTACATCATTCCCATTCTGCGCATTGGGTATATAAGGGGGTTAGCACAACGTATTATACAAGTTTAGTCTGAGGATGGGACCATAGTGCGTTCCCGAAAGATCTTACAACATTTTTAACTTGTATATACTTCTTTTAGCTTTTAAGTAAAGTTTGTCATGTACTTGTAGGGAGTTTTTACTGTAACTATGAGTTTAATCGTGTATTGACGGTTTGGTTTTATTGACGTTTATTGACATACATACATACATACATATCATTAAGCTGTTCTCCGAGATTCAGAGGTTAGCTTCTCAAAGAAAGACCATCTGCCAGGTAAACATTTACCTAATGGAACTAAAATTTACTTAAAAAGCCATCTTGGCATGCAGCTCGAGCTTCATTAGCATCCATCACACACCGCACACCGCACACAAGACCTTTTGTACTTCATACTCATTATCTTTTTCTCATTCAGACATTCCTGAATCTGGTCATCCCTTGATTTCCTTGGCCTTCCTTTACCTTTCCTTCTTGCCACTTGAACTGAATAAATTCTCTTACTAAGCACCTCATCACTTATTCTTTCAACATAGCCAAACCACCGAAGAATATTAGTCTCCACCTTTCTAACAACATTTTGCCTCATATTACACGTCTGGTACATTTTCATTCCTCACATGATCGGAGCGTGTCTTACCATAAACTCCCTGTAAGTAACATCTCCCCGGCACATAAATGACTCCAAAACAATCAACCAAAAACATAATTATCTTTAAAATTCTGCACGAAGGAAAAAATAAAAGTAGCAGTTAAAGATAAGCACTGGTTTGGGAGGTTTATGATAGCTTTTTACTGATAGCTGAGGTACTGCTTCAACATGATTCATAAAACAAGTACAACCAGCAGGGGCTGATTGGCCCACCGGGACACCGGGATATTTCCTGGTGGATCACTTGAGAAATGGTCCATTATTTCTTGTATCCTCTTTGTCTGAATCATTTGGAAACAATGGCTAATTATTTTGGTACTTATGAATAAGAATCGTTAACCCATTTGGGCTTTATACGTATCATCTGTGTGAAATGTTATCTTTAAAAAAATGGCATTTCATTTTATCTATGTATAATCTTGGGTGATTGCTCTAAAATGGCAAAGCAAAATTCCATTTACTTCTGTGAAAAATTTGCCGTCGGACCAAACACTGTGTTATAAAAAAAATCAAGTCAATTGTTATAAATAATTAAGCTTGGAGCCAAAGAGGCATTGGTAGGCCCAATCCTCTTTTTGTAATCTTGAAGGAAGCATTAGTAACAATTTTGATGGTCCATCATCCCCATACCTTTATTCACGTAGAGACATGGAGCACAAGATATGTTCCAAAATCTTTGTCCCACCCACATATCTTAAAAGAAACAACGATTTTCGAATACTGGCGAATGAATTAAAATGGTAGTTCACGAATCAAAATAATGGGTAGACTTAAAAAGGAGTCTATTGAAGGAAGTGGTACAAATACAGTTGTGCAGTAGACGATCAGGTACCAAATAAATATAATTCAGTAGACGATCAGATACCAAATAAATATAATTCAGTAGATGATCAGGTACCAAGTAAATGTAATTCAGTAGACAATCAGGTACCAAGTAAAATTCAGTGATGACCAGGTACCAAATAAATATAATTCAGTAGACAATCAGGTTCCAAGTAAATATAATTCAGTAGATGATCAGGTACCAAATAAATATAATTCATTAGACAATCAGGTACCAAGTAAATATAATTCAGTAGACGATCAGGTACCAAGTAAATATAATTGAGCAGATGATCAGATACCAAATAAATATAATTCAGTAGACGATCAGGTACCAAGTAAATATAATTCAGTAGACGATCAGGTACAAAGTAAATATAATTCAATAGACGATCAGGTACAAAGTAAAATTCAATAGATGATCAGGTACCAAATAAATATAATTCAGTAAACGATCAGGTACCAAATAAACATAATTCAGTAGATGATCAGGTACCAAATAAATATAATTAAGTAGATGATAAAGTACCAAATAAATATAATTAAGTAGATGATCAGGTACAAAATAAATATTGGTACAACACCCACTTTTGAATATGGTTTGATTCGTTGCTTTTAGTCATGAGTGGATTTTTAAAATTATTTCATGCTTAAATTGCTGTTAAAATTTGTTTTAAAATGAAATAGCTTCACAGTGCATATTTCAACAGTTGTATTTCATCCAGAAGTTAACAGAATTATTTTCATGAGGAATTTTTGAGGAGTTCCTCTGTGAGTATGTACCTACGTTTCTGTTAGAGGGCCACAAGACTAAAAAAAAAATTCCGGCCTGTTTTCGTCAATCTAATCTGCCCCTGACAACCAGTCAAAATAAACCCTACTTATCAAATAAAAAATTTTGAAAACCACACTTTTTGACAACCAGTCAAAAAAATCTTACTTATCAAATAAAAAATTTTAAAAACCACACTTTAAACCTTTTTCTGTTGTACCTCACAGTTTTCTTGCATTCATTCTTTGAATCAGTGAAGTATAATGGAAATAGTTCCATGTTATTTAAATAATATTTGAAGAACATCCCAAAGTAAACCACATGATTGTGATTTGTTACCTTCTCATGAAAAAAAATGTCACAAAACTCCTGTGATTTACTTTCTGAATTAATTTAGCATGTTTTGAAGAGATTCTATTATGCCACTTTAGAATACATAAACTCGAGCTTGATATCAAAGCACGATACTTTTTCAGCAACATGCTCACCTCGTAGAATCAAAATAAGAAATAAAATAAACATGATGTAATATTTAAAAAAAAAATTAAAGTTAATGATCACCTCCATAATTGGATTTTCTGAAAGCTCCAGAACAATTTATTGATAATGTAACTGAAAATAAATTCTTGCTACTTAAAATTTAGGCAATAATAATAGCAGAAGTCATAACCTACCTCCTGAAAGGAACAGTAAACTTCAGCTTTGGTGAATATCAAACTAAAAATGCAAACCATGGAAGTTCATGAACGTAAAGTAAAATACCGGTTGAGTGATTTGCCTCATGAGAAGGTAACAAATCACAATCATGTAACTTGTGGATTTGTAACCTCATGGATACACTTCACGTGAAACAAGGGATTAGCTCAACTCCTAGATCAAACATGCATAAAAATTTCTGCTTGATTCTTCTGCTTCTAGTCTATTTTTCAGGTGCTCTCTTTTCACTTGGTCTCATTTAGAACTCTGTAATAAACATGTGCTTATTGTGGCTATGTTTTTCACAAAAGATTTTGCAAAATGAAACTAAAGCTTTACTGCCATAAATAAATGCAAGCATTCACTAAACAGTGAGAAAAAGCTTTAAGGCTTTTTATCTTTCTCATTAAACATCGTAAACGAAATCCGAATATTTGAATAGGATAAAAAAAAACAAAAAAAAACTCCACTTTGAAACGAAAAGCACATCAGAATGTATCAACCAAAATGAAAACCTAACTGAAATGCCCATGAAGTTTATAAGAAGAAAAGCAGCGAGGAAGAAATGTATGTCCCGAATGAATAAATACAAAAGAGAGTGAAAGACAGACAGACAGAGACATCTATGATGTAAAATCAGCAATTTAAGAATTATGATACACATTTCGATAGTTTTTTTATAAGGATTCAGATTAAATCATTTGTATTTTTAATTTTTTTTATAAGTATTTCAAAATTAAAAGAAACTACTCTTGCATCGCCAACAACTGAGAGTCTAGACTATAATAATATTGGGGAGAACCAAAGTGCTTTTTACTAACTGAAAGTATATGACTGTAAACAATAACCCTGAAAACAAAACAAAAAATCTAACATTGAAAATCTAAATGCGCAAAGAGCTGCAGAGGAGAATTCTCAAGATAAATAGCTAAAAATTAGATGCCATAAAAAAATACACAAAACCAAAAAATGCAGAGTGAAAAAAAATGATACAAACTACAAAAGAATTAATTGTATTTTTTGGTTTTGTGTAGTAGTTTTTTCCTTCTGGTATCTCTAATTTTTAGCTGTACATATACTTCACGCAAAATTATAAATATATACCTGAAGAAAAGAAGTATGCTTAAAATAGCATTTGCTTTGGAATGAAAAATGCTATTATTTGAAAACTTGTACTTCAAGAAATGAACGAATTTTTTAGGAAACGTACCAAAAGAATAAAGAAAATCTCAAAAAAATAAAAAACAACAACTGTGGGTTTGCCTATTCTTGAATTCCACGCGCATTACTTTTACCCATTAATTTCCGTTCTGCAACAATTAATTTATAAAAAAAATACTGTATTATTACGCTTCACCTGTGTTAATAACAAAGAAACACATTCATTTTAATATTCGCTGGCGAAACTGCTTAAGTGTCACACAAACGCCCAGATGCATGAACAGGAAGTTATGCATTATACCAGTTCTAAGTGATTAACAGCAAAATGATATGTTTACGTACAGCGAACAAAATGTTAAGGATCTCGAGCCCAGACGCTCGAAGGCCATGACAACCAAAAAGTCACAAAAGCACACAGCCTTGGCCAAAAGCACGACGTCTTCGTCCACACACCGGGAGACGGGCAGCCAACAACAAACATGCCAGCTGCCGAGATAACGATAAGGAAGTGGTCGATAAACAAAAGACACAGAAACGCGCCTGTCAATGGCCTAATAATTGAACCAATGACCTACATGTGGGGAGACATATGTCCTTCAGTCCTTCACAGACGATCTCAGGAGAAATTTTTGTCGCCACAATCTCTAAACGACGACTAGGTGAAGCGAATGCATACATTCGCATTAGAAAGAACAGCTTTTCGTGAACCGAAGAAACTCAACTCCGAGGTATAATCCCATTCCCACACGAATAAATTTATTAGCCTACATGTCCCTTAAGTTTCCTGAAGCAAAAAGTAAGCACGCCACTTTCCAAACGCAATCGATAATTTTGGTATGCCTGCCAACATTAGCAAGAACCTAGTATTTTCCTAGTATTATGCGCGGCAGGCACACTTAGACGCTTTTTTTACAAAATGATCCATCTCTTTGTGAAAAAGAAATGATCGCTAAAACAAAACGTCACAACAAACAAGGACACTATATAATGAAACATACTTAACACGTGTGAAACAAAATTGATTCCTCTGGTGAGGGCATGACAAGTAACATTGCGAGATTTAAGTTCGAAACTTCCACCAGTAAAAATCAGTCACGTGCGTTCAGAATTCCACAACGCTTGACTTACGGGAAGTCCAAAATTTGTAAAAAAAAATGCTTCAATTTTTACAAATTTTCCACCAAATTCGTCCCTTCAGTTTCCGGGAATTTCCCCTCCTTTATCAAGCTTAAATGCAAAACTTACGGGACTGGGGATATTTAACAACTCACGAGAGTAGGACATCGCGGAAGTGGGGGAGAGGGGGATTACGAGAAAAATCTTTTCTCCGTCCAACTTCCGGATTTGGAAATCCCCCCCCTGTTTCCAAGCTGAAATAAAACTATTTATACAGTAAAATGTTATTTAACAATAATACTGGACAGAGTCAGCATCGCGAGAAAAAGAAATCACGATTACGGAAAAAAATCTGAACTCCGTCGACCTTCCGTTTTAGAAAGTTTTATAAAGATGGAATTCCATGTGCATCATCGATCTCGTAAATAACCAAAATAATAACGAAATTGGCGGAATTCCTCGAATTCACGGAAGAATCTTATGCCTGAAGATCACGGAGAAATTTTCGCGGCGTTTAACTTCCGTTTTCGCAAAATGTTGCCGACACAGTTTCAAGCTAAAATAGAACATTTATGCAGAAAAATGATATTTAACAATTTAAGATATTTAACAATATTTAACACAAAGGCAACTTCGGGAGAAAAAATCACGATTACGGCAAAATTTTTTTACACCGTTTTCGCAAGTTTTGAAACACGAAATACCGTCCTCAGACGGAAAACGACCCCCCCTCCCGCCCCCCAATTCTCTTCAGTTTTGCATCAATCTTGAGGACGATCTAAATGATGACAAAAAAAACGAATTCCGCGAATTCGCTTAAGAATCAGATGTATATCATAAAATAATAACAAAATTTAAAAAAAATTAAGCAAAATGAAAATTCATAGAATCCGTAGTTTCGACAGGTAGTTCAGTAGTCAGACACTAAAATCCATTGAAACTACGGACATTCCGTATTAGTTAGCAAATATGTTTTAGTACATAATTATCGCTTAGGCTAATCGCAAAACTGAAAAAAAAAATCGAAAAACTCCAAAAATTTGCGGGATACATACACCTCTTACCTAACGAGCAACCCTTGAGTACACGCAAACCGACGACTATGTTACAAATTCAAAATACAAACAAAACAAATTAAATTCCACGCACGAGAACCTCGCTACCAGATTTAATTTTCAGACGTTTAAATTTAAAGGTTTTCCGACAAAAATACTTTGAATTTCCTGATCTATTTACGATAAAACGTTCAAATAAAAAAACCCCGCTTTATTTACACTGAAGAGCAATTGAATTAGAGATACCTGTCTTGTAACGTGTAGCACCACCTTTCGCCCTGATGACGGCGGCGATTCGTCTCGACAAGACACCTGAAGCGTAGGGAAGCCATACGGATCAACGACCCCTGAACAAGCTCCCACAGTTCACGAAGATTTGATGGAGGGGGGTCAGAGCCTCGAACATCTCTCTCGATCAGGTGACCTAGCTGGCCAAGAAAGCGAGGTCACGTCGGTGGAGTGTTCATCCAACCACTTCGGATACAATTCGGGAGCGATGGCACGGTGCATTGTCTTGTTGCAGGATGAGGTCCCCAGTGGGGTGTTGAAGACGCACAAACGGGATCAAATGGTCGTCCAGGATATCCCGGTAACGTTGAACTGTGAGGGACGATGTCACACGTACCAGGGGTCCCATTTCAGTCCACGTAAACAGCCCCCAGACGAGAATGCCACCCCCACCAGCTTGAAGAGTACCCTGCTGGCAAGAAGGATCCGTCGCTTCATGTGGATTGCGCCGTACTCGTATCCTGTCATCCGCATGTACCAACATGAATCTCGACTGATCAGTCCAGGCAACATTTTTCCACATGTCTAGGGTCCAGTGGCGATGTTCCCGCGCCCATGCTAATATTTTCACCCTGTGATGTGCGGTCAGCAGCGGTACCCACGTGGGACGATGGCTTCTGTACCCTATAGCGATGAGATGGTTCTGGATGGAGCGGCTGCTTACACGTTTTTGTGCACCAGCGTTAAATTGCCAAGTGATTTCTTGCACTGTGCCCCGTCTATCCGCTGTTACAATGCGAGCTAGCCGACGATGACCCAGCTCATCCACACGCTATTGTCCATAGCAGTTGGCCCTTGCAGGGATGGTTTTACCGGATTCGATGTACTCACGGTGCACCCGTGACACAGTGGCTCGTGAAAATCCCAGTGCCTGCACGACTTCCGAGATGGGGTGACCCATTCGCCAGGCCCCGACAATTTGCCCACGATCAAATGCGCTTAGATCCTTCGTCTTACCCATTCTGCGTCCGACTCTTACTGATTCCCGTCGCATCACTCCTTATATTGTCGGATCGCTGCATACGCCATGTCGTTTCTGTTTGCAGGGCTGCCCACAGCGCCACATATTTGCATAACGCAAGCTGTCTCTAATTCAATTGCTCTTCAGTGTATAATCAATTATTTGAGGAACAACAGGAGTACGAAATAATTAGCAAACGATAATAAGAAAACATGACATACGAAATAATTAGCAAACGATAATAAGAAAAAATGACATACGAAATAATTAGCAAACGATAATAAGAAAACATGACAATCTTCTGCAAATCTATTGTTTAACGAATGGCAACGACAGGACTTTTAGTACTTTAACCTCATTAAAAAAGGGACTTAGGTACCAAAATTTTCAAAAAAAGAAAAAAAAACTTTCAGGGACCAATGTAGAGGTGGAGATACTATCGATGGAACTATCGATAGTTTTGCCCAACTCAGTACATCGATAGTGCATCGATAGCTTTTTGTAATTATCGATAATTTTACGTTTTTCAATGCTGCAAGTTTAAATCAGGATGGTGTAAACTATTCAGCTACCACCGATGGCTTTGATGAGTGGAAGCGCTCATTTTCACTTCATTTATACTGGTGTCGAAAACATTGAGACATGATGACAATGATGACAATTAATACATGATGACAATGCGAAACTAAAGTTAAATGTAATCAAAAGAGCAAACGGTGAGGGTATGCGGTTTTTGCACTCTGTTCTTCAGTGAAGCTCAATGCGAAAGTGTACGTTTCAGTCAGATAAAGACCAAGTCAAAAGCGTTGTTGCTCTTGTTGTTTGTATTGGAAGTTTAAAGGTGCGTCAGGTGCTGAAACAGTTTTTTGCTGAAGGTAAGTAATCAGTAATAAAGGATAACAGTAAAATATCTTTTGTGCAACATTATTTTTCTTTTGGTAAGAATAAGGTCTACGCAAAATGTAGCCTCTGCGGACAGAACTACAAAATGTCGGGCAATATGTCAAATCTAAGGGATAATTTAAAACGACTGCATCCAGCTGCTGTCCTTTAAATGATCCTAGAAAAAACAATTGAGGAACAGCCCCACTCAAAACTTTATTTATTCAACTTCTCTCGAATTATTACCACGATTTTGCTAAACATTATAGAAAAAATTATTTTTGCATTTGAGGAACAACAGGAGTACGAAATAATTAGCAAACGATAATAAGAAAACATGACAATCTTCTGCAAATCTATTGTTTAACGAATGACAACGACAGGGCTTTTAGTACTTTAACCTCATTAAAAAAGGGATGTAGCCTCTACCCAAAATGTAGTCTCTGCGGAAAGAACTACAAAATGTCGGGCAATATGTCAAATCTAAGGGATAATTTAAAACGACTGCATCAAGCTGCTGTCCTTTTAAATGATCCTAGAAAAAACAATTGAGGATTTTTTTAATGAGGTTAAAGTACTAAAAGCCCTGTCGTTGTCATTCGTTAAACAATAGATTTGCAGAAGATTGTCATGTTTTGTTATTATCGTTTGCTAATTATTTTTTTAGAATTTTTTTCTTTGGCCTCTGTGAACAGAAACATAAAAACCTCATACGACACAAACAGAAAATGAGACTTAAAGAGCCACGAATTAGCTCGTTCTTCAGGAAAAACATTTTTTTCTTTGTGACTTTTGCTCACACCACTGAGAGCATATCGTCAAAACGTAGATTCCCGCCCCAGTGGTCTAAGCGCTGGCTTCTGACCATTCGTCCGAAATGGGTCCGGATTCGAATCCCGTGAGGACTTGATGTGGTTGTGTTTGTCTTACAGCACCGGCTTCTCCCGTCTCTGAAACCAGTGGCACTAAATCGGGGACGGGCGACTGTTTAAAGCTCATCGTGTTGCTCACGGTAGTCGTTAAGCAACTAACCCCCCCCCCCAAAAAAAAAAAAAAGAAAAAGAAAGGTCAGTTCTAAGTTTATCGGAGCTTAGCTTTCTGACAATGTTGAAAAGCAAGAAAAATTCTTGTCAAAAATAATTTTTCATCCCAGAAAACAAATTGCCTCTCGAGAAACTTTGCCAACAAACTATCGATAGTTATCGATTGTTATTTTTTGGCTATCGAAAACTATCGATAGTCCATCTTTGTTGGCTATCGAAAACTATCGATAGTCATAACTATCGATAGTTCATCTTTAGAACAACGTTTTCTGCACATTAGAGAAAACAATTGGGGAAACTCAGAGAAAAAAAATATATTATTATTAAAACCCCTACCAATTATTTGCCAGTTAAGAGTACATCTGAAATGCATGTCAAATAAAAAATTGATTAAATTATGAAATGGAATAAAACAATAAATATTGTCACAATAAAAAAGTTCTTTATACTAGGTACTATTATAATGTTGAATTGTTATGATAATGAAACTCACGTAAATGCTATACACAGAGGTGCCAACTTTTTGAGCTGTCTATCAGTAATCGTAAGCCGAGACACAGCGTTCGCGAGACACAATATAATGTCAGAACTTATAATTTTCTTAAAGATACAAAAAAATTGCACGCTAAAAGAACAACCGTAATCAGAAGATATATCGCTTCCCTCCTATCAGTGTCCACACTTTCATTAACAGATATACAAATTGGTAAGATCCAAACTGCATCCACCTGATTTCTTCAGTATTCAGAACACCCACCTGGGGAAAGGATGATACAATGAACTCAAGTGTTAGAAACTTGCTTTTGCAGTGACACATCTACTGCTCCTCCTGCAAGCTTGAACAGTTTACTTTTTAGTGGAAACTTTAATATGTATTCACAGGCCACTTTGAAAAATTACTGACATCAGAATAAAATCTTTGCAAATGTACACCTGTAAAGGTATACTTGCTTTTATGTAAGCTCTTCTTCCAGCCACAATTACAGAATCAATCATCTTTTTTGTAAAATCATCATCTGCAATGGATGCTGATCCATCTAGAAAAGCTGAAGGTTTAAAATATTGCACCAATAAATGGTAGGTGCTTCTTGTTGCAAAACTACATTAATAGAGGTAAAGATGGGGTGCAAAAAAAAAATTTATGTGTACGGCTTACGATTAAGTCTTTATTTTCATAAGATCTCACACCAAAAAGTACAATCTGTTGGATTTTCATTAATTTTCATTATTTTATTATTATGAACTAAATAAGTTGACGCTATAGTATAAAACATTTCAGATAAACTCCTGGATGGGGAATGGCTTAAATTTTTATTTCAATAAACTTTTGTTCGGTAACAAATAACAGGAATATTGTTTACAAAATACTGGTATTACATTACAGATTAGTATAAATTGCCTGACTTTATGAAAGTAGGCAAAAATATAACAATTTTAGATATTGTACAATAAGTAACAATAAAACTTATGGTAATGTTTAAAATTTACTAATAAAGTGAAAATTTTTACAAAGTGTAAATAAAAAAAAGCACGCCAATACCTGTGTAAAGAACAATTCAGTTATAGAAAGCTATAAAGGACATCAGCGCTGGTAACAAAGATAAACATTAAAACAGAGTAAATGCTGCACATACATTAAATACACTGTATATTAACACATCCTGCAAATCTAAACATAACATAACAGTTTGTTTTGGTTTTAATATTTTGTCTTAATGTTTAGGTTGTTTATTGAAGTATGATGATATTTTTGAAGATTTGTTTTCAATTACTTTTGCAATTGAAACTACTTGTTGAGAGGCTTCACTTTCATTTGTCCTTAAAGCCTTAACACCATAAAACATTTCTTGTGCAAGGCTCAATTTTTCATAGTTCTTCCGTTTAACTGCTGAAGCTAGTCTCTTAGTAGCTTCATCAAACAATTTATCAGCAGCATTTTCTTTTTTGCTTCCTCTTTTTTATTTTCTATAAGGTCTTAGGATAGTTTTTCCAAATCATGTGCTTTTTCAGCCCTCCGCTTTAGTGCTACCTTTTCTGCTTCTTCTCTCTCTGTATCTTTCTTAAGTCTCTCTTTAATAATCTTGTCTTGTTCTAAGAAAGTCTTATAACTATGGTAAATATTTCTGGCCATGACCAAAAGTTCACTAGTAATGAGTACCAAAGAAACTTTGAGTATCTCTTCATTCCAGACAAACTGTATAGCCTAGCGTTGATTCCGTGTTCATTCATTGCTGCTTTATCACTTGTTAGCACCAGACCTGATGTCGAAAACCCTCTTTCAATTGAAGCACTACCATGTGATAATGACACGACAGCTTTAACCACTTTAACTACTGTTGGGTATTTTGGCACATTAAGGATGTTTTCCAATGAAAAAAAATAATAAATTAGGCCAATATTCTTCAAAAGAAACTTTCTCTTCTGGTAAGTTCTCCTCAAACTTGAGGATTTTGCACTCATCTACAAATTGGGAAATATCCACATCCAAAGGTAAGGATTTCCATGGAGAGATAATATGAGACCCACTGGAAGGCAATTTAAAATTATTAATCTAGGCATCGTGCGTCTTTCAGAATATTACCTTCCTTACCTAAATTCAGTCGGTTAGCTAAATATTTAGCACTTGCAACATAGTGTTTCTGGGTGCTATGAAGGAAAAGTTGAGCATCTTTGTCTTTTAGAGTTTTCAGCTCTTTTGAGAGCTCTTCGTTGAAATAAATGTCTTTCAATGGAAGCAAACTTCCAGAATCTTCCGAAAAATTTCCAGCACCCTTAGGTTTGTAAACTTTACTTCTAAGCTTAAGCAAAAGCTCCTTTCCTTGGTCATACAAGCACTGAATCATAGGTCCTTCAAGTTGGAAATACTTTGAAATAAACAGTGAAAAACTTCACACTTTCAATGACAAACATTATATGTGCCTTCATAGTAGGTCCCTTGATTAATTGTATAACTCCTTTGTATTTACTTGTATCAATTTCTTTAGCTGCATGCAAAGGGACATATGCTTCAGAAAATATCTAACAAGAGATATTTTCTGAAGCATGTCCCATGACGTTCATTGCTCCAAATGACGTTCACAGGCTGGACCAATTGTTAACCAGCGAGAAGGCACATGTTTAATAAAACAATGATTGGCAACACCAACCTTACACTGAATCTCTACGAATTTTCCCACCTTGCTGGCTAACCATCAAAATAATGAAAAACATATATAATTAAATCAGAAACTTCATGCCCCAGCTATTCAAGTCCTTTCAAAAATGCATTACAAATTTTATGGAGGCTGCAAGTGCCAATGTCCACCAAACCTTTACTTCTAATTTCTAGAACACTTTCATTCATCAACCTAATTACCTTCTTATTGATATTTGGCCCATCACAGCTAATCATGAGTAAGTTTCTTAAAGGTACGTTGGCATTATCTAAAGCTGATAATATCTTTTTATGCAAATCCTCTCACTTTGGTCGCCCATGAAAAAATGTTTGAAGGTGCCTTTCAACAACTTTACACTCAGCCTGCGACCAACCTCACAGCAATCTGCAGCTCTTTTTGACTGCTTTTATTTGTTGTTTCATCAAAACAGATTGAACAGAATGAATTTAAAGCTTCATTAACAGCTTTTTCCCCAAAATATGGTCCAAGTGCTTCTGTTATAAGATACATCATTTTATAAGGTGATAAAGAAAATTGATCAGGGACTAAGGGCCCAAACATTGTTTTAAATACTTCAGTTATGTCACTATTTGAATTTAGTGAATGATGTGAAAGATTTCAAAGTCCAAAGCAGCTCAGCTTTCATTGCCTTTTCCTTATCCTCAAAACATGACAATTTTAGCAGAAAAGATGACTTAGGTTGTTCAGGAACCAAATTGCTTGTGGAATGAGTAATGGTAGAACTGGTTGAGGGTTCCTGCTGAATATTCACATCACATCGCTGAATTCTCATCTAGAGGGGTGCTAACTTTGTCTTGCAATTAGCCACATGGTTTTTCATTCATGCATGTGGACCACTCGGCAGTATCCATGATCCACATTAATCATACTGTCACAAACAACACAAAGTAGTTGATGTTCTCTAGCTTTTCGTGCTCATGAACCAACACAATATCCATTTTAGTCAGTGTTCTTTAACCATCCATCTTTCACTTTACACTTACCCATTTCTATTAGGGGTTTACAAATTATTTTTAATTATTTCTTCTTATGAAAGTATACTGCATTAAAACCTGTGAACAAAGGAACAAAGTAAGTTTAGTTAACACAGAAATACAATTAAAATATAACTAGTGCTGCAACGACATTATCTGTTGTACTAAGACAATGAGGAGCACAAGTTATATTATAATATATTCAAATGTCACCTCAGTTTACTTCATAGGGGGGGGGGGGGCAATAATAAATTTAAATAAAATGGCACCAAAATTCATTATATTCAAACATGAATATGCTCAAACAGTACACGTTCAGATGTTAGATGAATTGTAAGAAAGGCAAATTAATAACTGTTAAGCATTTTCAACTTCTGTAGAAGTTTATAGTAATTTTCATCAGTTTACTAGTACTTTTTGCCAAAAGAAAGGGACTTAGGGACCAAAACGTCAAAAAAAGGGACTTTTAGAGACCAACTTTAAGAAAAGTCGCATTTAACAAAGAAATTAACCAGTTTTGGGTGGGGTGGGGGCTGCAAGTACGCCCCTGGTTCTCATACTACATACATTGAATAAATACTACGTACAGTATTATACACTTGAAAACTTTTTTATACTAGGGATAACATTATCAGCGTCGCTTAAAATATACACCAGCAGAATTTTTGCCAAAATTTCTGCCATACACTTCAAAATTTGTGCTCCCCTCCCATCATGCTTACCCCCCCCCCAAGTGAGATAGACCATGAAATTTCAGTTCGAGACGGCTTGGACACTGCCCGCAATGTGTTCAGGGGGAATAACTATTCAACATAGGCGCATGAGCACCGATCACAGTTTCTCCGATTAGTGAACGCAGTGAAGGGTAAGTGGGCCATGGAGACAAAACAAATTTGCGCAATTATTCTTAATGAGTTTAAATTGGGACATTCCGCGTCCGAGGCAGCAAGGAACGTGAGTACAAGCATTATGTGAGGGAACAGCTGGCCAACGGATTTGAATTCACACGCAAACACGAACTCATTTTCGAGCAGTAATCCTGGGAAACACGAAAAACGTTAACTGACAAGTTTGTTTCGTATTTTTACAAAACAAAGCCCTGACAACGTCGTACATCGTAACTCACTAAAAAACGAAAATTATTTAAATTTTCAAGGTGCCTGAAAGCCATCAATTGCTCCTATCAGAGTGGCGTAGTCAGAAATTTCGTAAGGGGGAGGGGGGTCCATGGGATTGGTTCATTGACGAAAGCCACATATATACATATATATCGCTTTAAATTCATACTAAATCTTCCCTCAAGGGTGGGGAGGGGGGTCCGCAGACCCGAGGACCACTCCCTTGGCTACGCCTATGGCTCCTACAATATCAAACAACTTTTCAAGACGGTGCGGCGGCTGAAGGGGACCCCAACGAGATAACTCTTCCTCACGCCGGTAGGGGGCAACATTTCGGCAGATCGCATTGTCGTTTTGTATCTTTGCGTATGGAGGTGGAGAACTATCGATAGTTATGACTATCGATAGTTTTCGACAGTCAAAAAATAACAATCGATAACTATCGATAGTGTATTGGCAAAGTTGCTCAGGAGAAAATTTGTTTTCCAGGATGAAAAATTATTTCTGACAAGAATTTTTCTTACCTTTCAGCATTAACAAAAAGCTAAGCTCCGATAAACTCTGAAGTTAACTTTTTTTTTTTTTTTTTTTTAGGTTTAACGACCACCGTGAGCAAGTCGATGGGATGTACAGTCGCCTATTTAGGACAACTGATTTCAGATAAGGGAGAAGCCAGTACTGTAAGACAAACACAACAACAACAACTTTGCCTTACCAAGTTTCGAATCCGGACCCATCGGAAGCCAGCGCTTAGACCACTGCGCCACCAGAGCGGCGAATCTAACGTCTTGACGATATTCTTTCAAACTGTGAGCGCGCAAAAGTCACGAAAAAATTGTTTTGCATGAAGAACCAGCTGATTCGTAGCTCCTTAATTCTCGTTTTCTGTTTGCATTGTGTAATTTTTTTAATGTAGCTGTTCACAAAAACTAAAGAAAAGAATTCTGCAGTTTTGTATGCAAAATAATTTTTTTATAATGTTTGGCAAAATCGTGATAATAACCCGTTAGATATTGAATATACAAAGTTGTGAGCGGGGCTAGCTGCTGCTCTACTTTTATTTTTTATTTTTTTCTGAGATCATTTAAAACGACAGCCTCCAGCAGCTGTCGTTTTAAACGATCGTTATTTGTCGTATATTGCCCGGCGTTTTGTAGTTCTTCCCACAAAGGCTACATTTTACGTAGACCGTATCATTACCAAAAGAAAAATAATGCTGCACGGAAGATATTTTGCCTTTACCCATTATTACTGATTACTTACTTTCAACAAATAACTGTTTCAGTACCTGACGCACGTTTAAACTTCCAGTACAAACAACGAGAACAACGCTTTTGACTTGTCTTTTTCTGTCTCTTGGTATATCCAATCCACTATTTCAGATGTCCAACGGTGGCCTGTTCTTCTAGCAACATGTCCAGCTCATAGCCATTAGTGGATATTGCCAATCATTGCCACGATTTCAATCACAATGTCATCAACTCTTGTCACTTTCCTGATCCAAGATTTCCTTTTCCTACCTTTCTTGGTTACGCCAAACATGGTTCTTTCAGTTTTCTGCATGTCTTTTTTAGTTAAAGTCCTGATGCATAAATAAGAACTGAAAGGATGCACTTTTCCTTTGAGACATAATGGTAAGTTGCTCTTGAAAATCGCACTGTTTCTCCCAAAAGCACTCCACTGAAGCTTTAAATGCCTATCGAAAGAAACCGCACATTTTCTCTAGAGCATTTTACCATTATGTCTTAAAAGAAATGTGTTTAATCAAGGCATACTTTCAGTTCTTTCTTATTGATCATAGACATGAACCTTAACTAACAAAGGTATCCAACAGTATTATTTCCAACACATGCTGCGTTTTTGCTTTGCTCTGAAGTTATTGCTTAATTTTGTAATGGGTTACACAAATGCTTCAGGGATTTTAATAGGTTGACTTACGAAACCAATTTCCGTAACTCTATGTTTTCCCCCACAGAGAGTCAAGAACTTACGTTCACCAACCGTACACTTGCCAACAGTCAGATTTTTCTGTTATGGGAGATTCTGTTCGGTTCACGGTGTGGTTCGCTCCAATGCATTGGATTTAAGGTGGACGTCAAGTAATTTTGCTTCCTATACTTCCAATGGAAAAACTTCTGTACACATTTTCTTCACAATTAAAGCATTCCCAAGCATGAAAATTTGAACATCGATCAAAATAGCTTCATTTTATAACTTGGAATACTTAATATTTTCTAAAACATAACCATAATTATGCAATCCAACATTTATTTTTCTACTGACGTCATCAAAATACAGGTCGCGCCATCTTTTTTCTGGTTTCAACACCACCAAAGGAAACGTTGTTGATTTTTAATATAATTATGGTTATGTTTTAGAAAATATTAAGTATTCCAAACTATAATATGTAGTTATTTTTTATCGATGTTCAAATTTCCATCCTTGGGAATACACTAATTGCGAAGGAAATGTGTACAAAAGTTTTTCCATTGGAAGAATAGGAAGCAAAATTACTTAACGTCCACCTTAAAAGATAGAGAAAGAGAGGGAGGCGGAGTGAGAGGGAGGGAGAGAAAAGGGAGGGAGTGGGAGAGAGAGGGAGAGGGAGAGAGAGGGAGGGAGTGGGAGAGAGAGAGAGGGAGCGGGAGGGAGGGAGAGGAAGAGAGAGGCAGGGAGAGAGAGAGGGCGGGAGGAAGGGAGGAGAGGGAGGGAGGGGGAGAGAGGGAGGGAGAGATATTGCCATTGAGGGTATACACTTTGCACCTTCTACAAATTGCTATCTTTCTACTTCTGCTTCTTCAAATTAATTTTCTACAAAAGGTTGATGTGACAGGTGAGCGCCAGGTCCGACGACAAAGAAAATGTCACCAGATGCAGCCCTGTTCAAAAGTATACTACACAATACAACAGGGGTCCACCCGGAACAGGGTCATGACCATACGCTCGCACGTATGGCATATAACAGCAGACTACCCCCAACGACATTCTCTCCTAACCACGGTTCATCAGCGCAAAGACACGCCTGGCGCAAAGATAATGCAAGTTGGACATCGGATGACTGGAAAAAAGTGTGCTGTTCTGACGTGTCGCATTTTTTACTACACTTCGGGAATGGTCGTGTACGTATTTGGCGCAAGCAACATGAGGCACTAAATCCATCTTGCATGGTCTCTAACAATGCAAGCTGGTGAAGGCGCTTGTATGGCGTGGAGCATGCTTACCTGCAGGAACTTGGACCCCTAGCGCATATGGAACGACGCTTGACTGGCACTCACTATCATGAATAGCTTGCCGACTTTGTCCGCTCAGCAATGTTTCACTTTTTCCCGAATGGAGACGGTGTCTTCCGAGATGACAATGCGCCGAGCCACGGTCCAATGTTGTGAAGGAATGGTTTGAGGAACACAGTTCAGGCTTCCAGCATATCTATTGGGCTCCGAACTCCTCCGATACCAATCCCACAGAGCATTTGTGGGACACTATGGAACGACATACCAGGGGTCTGGATACACCAATCATTCCATACCTGCATTGAAAACCGCTTTACACAGCTTATTTGGCCATACTTCCCAATTCGCTTTACGAGTTTGAACTTGGCCATAACGCTGCTCGAGCAACACGAAACATTTGTCATGCGAAAGGGGAAGGTTCCGTGGACAACAGCACCACAACTAGATGGTTGAACAAATTTCGCTCAGGTGACAGAAACCTCGAGGATCAGCCAAGGTCAGGCAGGCTGCGAACCCCATGGATTCGGAGGTCGTGCGCCAGGCCGTAGAGGCAAATCCGACAACCAGCACTCGGAGATTATAAGGAGAGCTGGGCATATCACAGACCACCGTGGTTCGTTACCTTCAGGACCTCGGCAAGGTCGCCAGCTGAAGTAAACCGCCAAGTGGAGCTGTGCACGAAACTCCTAGAAAACCCGTGCGATGTAAGTTTCATCAAGAGAATTGTTACGTAAGATGAAAAGTGGGTCTATTTCCGTAATCCTAACACACAACGTCAGTGGTTGAACCTGGGCTAGCTTCCTGAACTTGTTGCCAAACGTGGGCGCTCCGAGCACAAGGTGATGCTCTGCGTCTGGTGGAATTTCGAGGGGATAATCTGTTACGAATTTGTTCCAGACGGTCGGACCATCAACCCCGACCTCTAGTATGAACAGCTGGAGCGGATGTATGCCGCTTTGGAGGAGAAGTACCCGACACTGGTGAACAGAAAGCGCGCTCTCCTACAGCAGGAAAACGCTTGGCCATCAAACTGATGCCACACCCAGCATCTAGTCCGGACCTTATCACAGACCACCTGTTCCGGTCCATGACCCACTTCCTTCGCGGGTGGCACTTCAACAACCAGGAGGAGGTGGCAGCTGGGATGAAGGAGTTCTTCGCCTCGAAGGACAAGAACTGGTACCGCCGCGGAATCGAAGAACTGGCAGACAGATGGCTAAAGACGATGCAACACGATGGCCTATACTTTGGTTGTACTCAGCTTTAGTCGAAAGGTATACGTATGAAGACATACTGATCCAAACATGGCAAAACTTTTGATTCACCCTCTGTAACTACTCATCCATTTAATGAGGGTTTCTCTACAACGGACTGTAATCACTACAGGATGATTTTTATTTAAATTCCGTTGTCAAATGTTCTTTCTATTACATAAACGATGAGTTTTAACTCTCACAATAATAAAGAATACGTACGCACTACAAATACCAATAACTAAGTTCATCAGTTCTCCATTAAAAACAAAACATGAAACATGTACATTCAAATGTTACAATGACTTATCGCACTGAAAAATGAAACGTGGTGATCCTGTGGCAAGGGGTATACAAGAAGAAATGGCAGGTGGTTACTTTATTTGTAATACATAGCGGGGGAAGCGGTTTCTTTCTTTGTTTTGTTTCTCGGTTTAACGACCCATTTGAGCATCTGAGGCAACTCCCCTAAGTCAAGGTGATGCCCGTACCAAATTTAGGGCCAGTGGATTCGGGAAGGGAGGCAGGGGCAGCGCTGTAGGTAGAACAAGCACATTACTTCATGCCTTATGAGGGTCCAGTCACGGTCATCCAGATATCTATTAAACCTGGGCGATTGTTTCGTGACGTCACGATGTGCGGCTAAAATCTCTCTAACTCAATTGGTTGACTCTATCACTATGTATGTACAGAGAAGTCAGAACCAACCACTAATCTCAGATATTTTAGCCGCTCGTCGTGACGTCACGAAGCGGTGGCCAAAGTCTGGTGGATATCTAAATGGCTGTGAACCAACTCGGACGATGGTTGCCTGCGACCACTCGAGCCGAGGGAAGCTGCTTTTTTTTTTTTTTTTTTTTTTTTTTTGATTGAAGGTTTAACGACCACCGTGAGCAACTCAATGGGCTATAAGCAGTCGCCCGTCCCTAATTTAGAGTCACTGGTTCCAGGGAAGGGAGAGAACCAGTGCCGTAAGACAAACACAACATCCATGCTTCACCGGGATTCGAACCCGGACCCCTTACGGACGAATGATCAGAGGCCATCGCTTAGACCACTGCGCCACCGGGGCGGCGGGAAGCCGCTTTACCCAACCATGGGACATTTAAGTTGAGCCCAGCCAAGTCACTAAAGAAAACCAACCACCATCTGAAACCATATCGTTGCTGCCCAAAGTCAGGACATTTGTATCGTATATTCGAGCCTGGACATTTGTATCGTATAATATGAATGAAGGCTGGCTAATTAAGAAATCTCTCTGATTTAGAAAGACAAAAAAATTTCTTATACACAGCTTATTCGTATTTCGGAAGCTGTGTTTTGCTGAACGAAGTTCAGTTATGGCATAAGAAATGTGTTATTATTTTTTTTTTTTTTGATTGAAGGTTTAACGACCACCGTGAGCAACTCAATGGGCTATAAGCAGTCGCCCGTCCCTAATTTAGAGTCACTGGTTCCAGGGAAGGGAGAGAACCAGTGCCGTAAGACAAACACAACATCCATGCTTCACCGGGATTCGAACCCGGACCCCTTACGGACGAATGATCAGAGGCCATCGCTTAGACCACTGCGCCACCGGGGCGGCGGGAAGCCGCTTTACCCAACCATGGGACATTTAAGTTGAGCCCAGCCAAGTCACTAAAGAAAACCAACCACCATCTGAAACCATATCGTTGCTGCCCAAAGTCAGGACATTTGTATCGTATAATGTATCGTGTATTCGAGCCTGGACATTTGTATCGTATAATATGAATGAAGGCTGGCTAATTAAGAAATCTCTCTGATTTAGAAAGACAAAAAAATTTCTTATACACAGCTTATTCGTATTTCGGAAGCTGTGTTTTGCTGAACGAAGTTCAGTTATGGCATAAGAAATGTGTTATTATTTTTTTTTTTTTTTTTTGATTGGAGGTTTAACGACCACCGTGAGCAACTCAATGGGCTATAAGCAGTCGCCCGTCCCTAATTTAGGGTCACTGGTTCCAGGGAAGGAGAGAGCCAGTGCCGTAAGACAAACACAACATCCATGCCTGACCGGGATTCGAACCCGGACCCCTTACGGACGAATGATCAGAGGCCAGCGCCTTAGACCACTGCGCCACCGGGGCGGCTAGAAATGTGTTAGTACATGCCGAACAGAATAAAAACAATCAAAGTCGTCTATCTGACTTTACAACAAACCACAGCCGGAACACCGATTCTCAGAGCCAATTTAAGAGGGGGGGCTGCAGACTCGGGCCCAGCATTTTCAAGGGGCTTCAGAATTATGCAGGATGCCTGAAAAATTGACAGGTTTTTTTTTGGTTTTTTTTTTGCAGATAGCACAGTAAAAACTATAGGAAAATGCATTGTGAACAAAATGTTTTTTTCCGCTTTATCAGGAGGAGACCGCAAAAAGTACAGTCGCCCCCGATCCATCCTCGAATCGTTTGAAAACATCAGTTTTTTTTTCTTCACATCTGTAGTAATTGGAGGATATTTTCATACATAGAGAATTCGTTTGAATCATAATATTTGGATCATATACTTCGAAATAATTTCAACCAGTTGAACCCTGAGGGGAAGGGCGGGTGGTTAAAGCAGAACTGGACTGGTACCATTTTTCAACCATGTACTTTTGCGATTTCTTGCTAACACTGATTCGTCCATGAATCATGGGATACACACTTCAATATGGAGGAGATATTTTTGTAGCTTCTTCATCATATTTTGGGAATGTTTTTTTATTTTTTATTTTTTTTTTTTTTTTGATTGGAGGTATAACGACCACCGAGAGCAACTCAATGGACTATATGCAGTCGCCCGTCCCTAATTTAGGGTCACTGGTTCCAGGGAAGGGAGAGAGCCAGTGCCGTAAGACAAACACAACATCCATGCCTAACCGGGATTCGAACCCGGACCCCTTTCGGACGAGTGATCAGAGGCCATCGCTTAGACCACTGCGCCACCAGGGCAGCGGAATGTTTCCTTCTGGGTATTTTTATTCATCCACCCATAGTGATTTTTTTTTTAATTATTGGAGGTTTAACAACCACCGTGAACAACTCAATGAGCTATAAGCAGTTGTCCGTCCCTAATTTAGGGCCACTGGTTCCAGAGAAGGAAGAGAGCCAGTGCCGTAAGACAAACACAACATCCATGCCTCACCGGGATTTGAACCCGGACCTCTTTCGGACGAATGATCAGAGGCCGTCGCTTAGACCACTGTGCCACCGGGGAGGCATATAATGAAATCATAGATACGCCCCTAATACTGGGGTCAAAAGATACTGTCGAGCCTCCCCGGACTCCCTGTCTCCTTAAATGTGCTCCGTCGATTCTGAAGAATGATTTAGAATAATCGAGAGAGAGAAGACAGTTAATCTACTGCACATTTAAATTTTGGTTAGGATGTTTAACACCTCAAAATGCGGCCAAGGGTTCGAAAAACCGCGTGAGAAATGCGTGTTTTTTTTTTCGGTTCGCGATGTGTTCCCTAAAATTAGCAATTCTAAATCTGAAAGCAGCGACTTTAAGATTTAGAATTGCTAATTTATTAACTTATCAGAGCGGTTGTAATCTATTATCTACGTCCAGCGAACGGGTGGCCACCTTACGGGTGTAGATACTCAAAAGGATATGTTAAAAATATTGATGAAAACCTGCATCGAAAGATATTTTCATCAGTTTAATGCACAAGGTGTCTATACACAAAGATACGCAGAGACACGATCTGGAAAAAAAAATAAAAAATAAAAAAAAAGCACAGTCACAAAATGTTTGCCAAGTCGAATTCATTATGAAAAAGCAGACGCGAAATAAAAATAAAAGAAAATGGGGGCAGACAGAAAAGAAAAATAAATTAAACGAAAAGGTGTGTGTGGGGTGGTGAAAGGCAGGTAAAACAGTGGGCGATTGCAGCTCCACCTCTACCCGCCTTATGTGACTACAAATGAAAAAAATAAAAGCTAGAAAGAAGTGTCAAACGAAAGTCAAACCTTAATTTCGATACCTTACCAATGAACTTCTGCGAACAAAATTATTTGTACGAATACGCAAAACGAAGTGCTCCATTTATTCACAAAAATATTGTAATGCACAATTCAATTTTTTTAATATTACATGCTTAACTTTTTTTTCTTTTTTTTGAGTGGAGGTTTAACGACCACTGTGAGCAACCAATGGGCAGTCGCCCGTCCCTAATTTAGGGTCACTGGTTCCAGGGAAGGGAGAGAAAAAGACAAACACAACATCCATGCATCACCGGGATTCGAACCCGGACCCCTTCCGGACGAATGGTCATAAGCCGTCTAAGCCACCGGGGCGGCATGATTAACTTTCTGAGTGACTTAAGTGTTCTGCTAAGATTTTTCAGATCCCTTGGTCGTCCATCCATGTCTGCTACCAAAGCACCACACTAAAATACAAATTTGTATTTTTACCATACGAAATGCCACCCCGATGGTGCAGCGGTCTAAGCACTGGCTTGTGACCATTCTTCCGAGATGGGTGCGGGTTCGGATCCTGGAAAGACATGGATGTTGTGCTTGTCTCACGACACTGGCTCTCTAACTTTCCTGGAAGCAGTGTCCCCTAATTTGCAAAGCTGAGATAGAAACGGCTCACGAGTCAACGAATCGACAATTTCCAGCGAGTCAGACGGGTCGGATCAAGGTGCTCCTGACCCGATTTCGACCCGGTTTTATTTCAGTTTTATTTTTGAAAAGCAAAGAAAAATACGCACCGTAGAATTTTGTGCTCGATACCTAGTGACAGCGGAATGACAAATGATTTGTCATGCAATATAAAGGAAGAGTATCCTCAGAAGGAAAAGTGTCCCTTCCTTCTGAGGGGCAATGACAACAACAACATCGACATTTTGGAAACATTCAATTCATCATGAACTTGTGAAAACTGGCGTTGATGTGAAACGTATTCTGGGGTTTGATACGTTATCAAGGAATCAGCAAAAACTAAAATTAAACATACAACAAGTTGCTTAATTAAAAAACTTTGACTGTAGCGCCATCAAAATTTGATGGAACAGCCTTAACATTACCGCAGAGGAACTTTTCGCCCCTCACAGATGTGTTTGAAAACATGTGTAATCTTTATCCCTTTATTTTCCCATGAGTCATTAAGAACTTCGGAGATACGGTGTCACCTTGTCTCACTCCCTTTCCAATTTTTATATGTGCTGTATTCTCAAACAGCCGAATCTTTGCAGTTGCATTTTCATAGATGTCATTAATAATATTAATGTATGCATCTTCAATACCGCAGGATTTCAAAGCCATTGTAACTGCTGATGGTTTCACCGAATCAAAGGCCTTTTCATGATCGATAAAAGCCATGCAAAATGGAAGTTCATATTCCCTCGCTCTTTCAATTAGTTCTCTCAGTACGTGGATATGATCTATTGTGCTGTAGCCACTCCTGAATCCAGCTTGTTCTCTCGGTTGAGCCATGTCCAGTGTTACCTTCAAGCGGTGTGAAAGAACTTTAGTGAAGATTTTATAAACCACTGATAGGAGGCTGATAGGTCTGTAGTTCCTGAGATCTCCAATGTCACCTTTTTTATGTAGCAGGATCATTGTAGCATTGTTCCAATCCTTAGGAATCTTCCCTTCATTAAGGCATCGAGTGAAAATTTGGGCGAGTACTGTTTCGATTTCTCCACTTGCTTCTTTGATATATATATATATATATAAAGCCATGCTGAATAAATACTATGTACGCACAATATGTACCTAAAAACGTTTTATTTTACTGGGGATAACATAGTCAGCGTCAAAAAAATCTACATGGACTGAATTTTTTGGCCAAATTTCTGCCAAACACATAAAATTTTTTGATTTCATGCTTCTAGTTGCTAACCTACATACACGAACTAAATCAATTTCAACTCGATTCTGTTCTTTTAGATATTGTTATAGTATAAGTTTACACACGGGGGGAGGGGGAAGGAATTACGACAATCTATGATCTGTTGAAAACAGCGACGCCATCCTTTAACAGAATTATTGAGAGCTCTACAGTTAACGTTTCATGTGGAAATAATGACATAATTCGTAAGGAAAATCGATTACCACTTAATTGTATTTCATCGCGCCCATATTGCGTGTGGAAGAAATATTTCAACTGCAATTCCGAATATTTTTCCCAGACGTAATACAGACGCCATGAAATACAATTAATTCCTTTACGAATTACACCGATGAGCCGGTATATTATGACCAACTCCAGCCTAGAGAAATGAGCGCGCCTGGAGACCGAACGGTGGCGCACGTGAAGTTCACAGAGCAGTATATATATACAACCCGAGGACCGGCTTTCGGTTAGTAGAGTGTTCGGAGTCAAAATGGGAAAAGTTGCCGATTTATCGGAGTTTGATAAAGGACTAATTGTGATTGCGCGACGCCTCGCGAGGGAATCCAGGTCTTTCATTTGTTAAAAGCCTACGTCCACGTACACCATTTTCAGCCAAGCAGTAAAACGACAGGCGATGTCACGTAATTCTCAGAAAATCGTGCATGTGGCACAAGATGACCGTACTTCTTCCTGAGGAATTTTTCAGGAGGGGAGGGGGGGGTGAAGTTATTTGAATACTTCAAAGAAGATCGATGTGCAGGAAGAATTAACTGATTCGAGGTATATGGCTCTAAGTAGGAAACACACGCAGTTTTAAATAAAATATCGAAATGTGAAGGGTAAAAAAAAAAATTTATGCACTGAGTGGCCACTTTACTATGACTACCCCCTCAGTACTTCGTTGGGCCACTAATATTGCGTCGATTCTTCGTGGCATGGACTCCACGAGATGTTGACAGGTGGTTTGTGGAATCGGAGACCATGTTTGATGAATAGCACTTTCCAGGAGTGTGAGATTGCAGGATTGTGGATCCAGCTGTCTGATGGCTCGTTCAACTTCATCCAACAAATTCTCAATGGGGTTGAGATCTGGAGATTGTGGGGGCCACCTAAGCAAAGTAAACTCACCAGCATGTTCCTGAAACCAATCCTGTACAATACGAGCACTATGGAAGGACGCATTATCTTGTTGAAAGTAGTCAACGCTATTGGGATAAACCATCCACATGACAGGATGCACTTGGTCCGCAACGATGTTTAGATATGATGTGCCAGTCAGACGTTGATCAACACGAATTAAAAGGCCCAAAGCATGTCAGGAAAACATTCCCCAAACCATAACGTTACCTCCACCAGCTTGAAGGGTTGTAGCAATTCATTTGGGGTCCATGCTTTCGTGCTGTTTCCGCCAAATTCTCACTCGGTCATCGGCATGGTGCAACTGAAAACGTGATTCGTCGGACCACATAATTTGTTTCCAATTATCGACTGTCCATTGATTAAGATGGTCTGTAATTTGCTGCACTGTTGCTCTTCTGTTGTCTGTTACCAGTCTGGACACTCTCCGTTCCGCCCGAGCCGTCACTAGTCGATGACGACCACACGCTGCACGTAGAGACCCAGTTTTTTGGCTGACAGTCCAGTCTTTAAACACTTTAACAACAGCTGCCCTGGAACATTTCACGAATGCGGCGGTTTCGGTGATACTCGCTGCATGGCTCCGAGCTCCTACAATCATCCCACGTTGAAAGTCCGTCAAATCGCATTTTTAACCCATCTCGTCACCTAAAAATCGCTTCTACTACTGTCGCAAGCACTAAGCTTTCCCTTTCTATACTAGCCTCGCTCTCTGGCGGCCACAGAGTGCAGCCATAGCTCATTTGCTTAAAACTGTCAGGTGGTCATAATTAAGTGGCCACTCAGTGTATAAGAAGAGGAATCCATGCACTCAACACTCTTATATATACACTAGTTCCCATAAATTAAGGAACAAATGGAAAAATCGTGGTAACTCAAAAAGTATCCAACCGATTCGGATGAAATTTCGTGCTAAGCTTTATCAGACGAAATGCAACAACAACAAAAAAAAAAAAAAAAAAAAAAAAACGTAAGAACATGTAATACAAAGCATTTATATTTTGTATGAGTGATGCAAATATGAAAATACAGAAATATAGGTATCGAGATGAAATAGGAAAAGGTACTTCAATACGGGGTGTAGTTACCCCGAACAACAATACAGGCCCGACAGCGATGTTCCATGCTGTTAATTATGATGTCGAGTAGTTCCGCGGGTAGCTGCGTCCATTGCTCGAGCAAAGCAGTGCTCAGCCCGTGCAGGGTTCGGGGAGGGAGCTGGAGGCCAGCAACACGCCTCCCGAGAGCATCACAGACATGCTCAATGGGATTCAGGTCAGGAGAGCGTGCTCGTCACTCCGTACCGACTATATTCTCCTGTTCCAGGTACTGGTGCACGGGGCGAGCTGTGTAAGGGCAGACGTTATCAGCATACAGTGCAAATGTATCAGCCTGCAGTACAATGCCTCCCGAGAGCATCACAGACATGCTCAATTGGATTCAGATCAGGAGAGCGTGCTGGCCACTCCGTACCAACTATAGTCTCCTGTTCCAGGTACTGGTGCACGAGGCGAGCTGTGTAAGGACAGACGTTATCATTCTGCAGTACAAATGTATCGTCAATCGAGGCCGCATACGAAAGAGCCAGGATGTCGTCTCTATACCTTTGAGCATTGAGGTTTCCATGTGGCAACACATAGAGGTCGGTACGGCCGCCTAACGATATGCCTGCCCACACCAGAACACTACCGCCACCGTAGGTGTCCCTTTCCTAGATATTTGAGGAAAGATAGCTAGTATCGGCTTTTCTCCAGGTGTAAACTCGGCAAGAATTAATCTGCAAACAGTATCGCAACTCATCAGTGAACAAAACGGACCTCCACTGATTTTGAGTCCAGTTCACATGCATTCGTGCCCAATTGAAACGTTCCCTCCCGTTGCGGGGCGTGAGAAGCACGCATAATACCGGCCGCCGAGCATATAGTCCTCCTGCATGTAACCTTCTCCGTACCGTCGAAGATGATACCCCGTCCAGTGGCTGCCGCAAGCACAGATCTGAGATGAGTCGGTGAAGCAGTCCTATTCTGCCGTGCTGAAAATCGCAAATATACCTGTCATCCGCGTAGGTTGTCGCCCTTGGCCTACCTTCGCTGTACCTCCGGGAAGCTGCACCCGTGGTTTGGAAGGGCTGCCGCATCACGCTGACCGCAGAACGATCGACGTTGAGCCATCTTGCGACGTCCGCCTGCCGTCGCCCTGCTTCGAATCGGCCTATCGCTCTGTAGCGTAACTCCGCTGGTAAATAACGTCTCGAAGCCATGTTAACAAAATCTCTGTCTCGAAGTATTGCCATTTACCGCCGCACATGAATTGGCGACTCCTTCCGAATGAGCTGGTTTTAGGCTCTTGCGTATTTGCACAAGACGCTGTCAGCATCACTCATTTGCCTTCCGTACATCGATGCTGTATGCCTTCGCACGTAACATATGCAAATTTCGTGCAATCTGAACTATATTTCGCCTAATTATCGCGATTTTTCGGTTTCTTTCTTAACTTATGGAAACCAGTGTATATATATATCGTCATCATCCTTATCAGCCATTATCAATCCACTGCTGGATGAAAGTCTCCCTAAGTTTCCTTCACAACTGTCTGTCTCGAGCCATTCTCCATGTTATTCTGGTGGCCGGCATGTTTTCGAATTTCATCCATCTTTCATGTGATATTCTTCTGAGTCCTTTTCTGTCCCTTGGAATCCAGTCTAAAATTTCGGTTGTTTATCTGTGGCCCGTTCTTCTGGAAGCATGTCCAGCCTATTGTCATTTCAGGGAGTTTTCTCTGATAATGATGTCTTCCACTCTTGTTATTTTCCTTATCCACGAGTTCCTCTTCTTATCTTTTCTGGTTACACCAAGCATGCATCTGTCCATGCTTCTTTCAGTTAACTAAAAAAGACATACAAAGGCTGTAGACAAGTCCATGTCTCTGCTCCATACATAAGAACTGCAAGATGGCATTGATTAAACACTTTTCTTTTAAGACATAATGTCATATCGCTCTTAAAAATTTCACTGTTTCTTCCGAAATCTCTCCAGCCACAAAGGCTGTAGACAAGTCCATGTCTCTGCTCTATACATAAGAACTGGAAGAAGGCATTGATTAAACACTTTTGTTTTAAGACAATGTCATAATCTTGAAAATTTCACTGTTTCTTCCGAAATCTCTATAGCCAAGTTTTATACGTCGATTAATTTCTTCATAAATGTGACCTTTGCTTGATATCTGCTGTCCACGGTAAATGTAAGTATCGGTTATCTCCAGATTTTCCCCATCAATCGATAAATCTTCAATTCTTGTAAAAGCATTTTACATCAGTTTTGGCTTCTGAAAGTTCATTTTTAATCCCACTTCTTTATTCCTGTCAGCAAGTTTCTGGATCATATTCTGCAGCTCTGAAAGGGTAGTTGCAAAAATGACTGTCTTCCGCAAAACGAAGGTGAGTTAAATACTGTCCATTATTCTTTATCCCTTTGTTTTCCCAGTTCAATGATTGAAAGAGTTTGGGAGATATGGTGTCACCTTGTGTCACTTTCTAATTTTTATTGGAGCTGTATCCACAAATAACCGAGCCTTTGCACTTGCATTTTCATATATATATCATCATCATCATTGTCAACCATTATCAATCCACTGCTGGACGAAGGACTCCCCAAGTTTCTTCCACAACGGTCTGTCTTGTGCCAGTCTCCTCCATGTCACTCCCGCATACTTTCGAATTTCATCCACCCATCTCCCGTGTGGTCTTCTTCTGGGTCTTTTTCTGTCCCTTGGAATCCAATCTAAAATTTCGGCTGTCCATCGATGGTCTGTCCTTCTGGCAGTATGCCCAGCCCATTGCAATTTCAGGGATTTATAACTCTGATCATGATGTCTTCCACTCTTGTCATTTTTCGGATCCAAGAGTTCCTTTTCTTATCTCTCCTGGTTACACCAAGCATGCACCTCTCCATGCTTCTTTGAGTTGTCTGCAGCCTTTGTATGTCTCTTTTAGTTAAGGTCCACGTCTCTGCACCATACGTAAGCACTGGAAGGAATCATTGATCAAACACTTTTCTTTTAAGACATAATGGCATATTGCTCTTGAAAATTATGCTGTTTCTTCCAAAAGCTCTCCAGGCAAGTTTTGTACGCCGATTAATTTCTTCATCAATGTGACCCTCACTTGATATCTGCTGTCCAAGATAAACGTACGTGTCTGTTATCTCCAGCTTTTCTCCATCAATCGATAAATCTTCATTTCTTGTAAAAGCATTGAACATCACTTTTGTCTTCTGAAAGTTCATTTTTAATCCCACATCTTTACTCTTGTCAGCAAGTTCCTGGATCATACTCTGCAGCTCTGATGGGGTAGTTGCAAAAATGACTACGTCATCAGCAAAACGAAGGTGGGTTAGATAATCTCCATTAATCTTTATCCCTTTGTTTTCCCAGTTCAGTGATTGAAAGGCATTTTCCAATGTGGCATTGAAGAGCTTCGGAGATATGGTGTCACCTTGTCTCACTCCCTTTCCAATTTTTATGTGTGTTGTATTTTCAAACTGCCGAATCTTTGCACTTGCATTTTCATAGATGTTATTAATAATATTAATGTATGCATCTTCAATACCGCAGGATTTCAGAGCCATTGTAACTGCTGATGGTTTCACCGAATAAAAGGCTTTTTCATAATCGATAAAAGCCATGCTCAATGGAAGTTCATATTCCCTCGCTCTTTCAATTAGTTCTCTCAGTACGTGGATATGATCTATTGTGCTGTAGCCACTCCTGAATCCAGCTTGTTCTATCGGTTGAGCCTTGTCCAGTGTTAACTTCAAACGGTGTGAAAGAACTTTAGTGAAGATTTTATAAACCACTGATAGGAGGCTGATAGGTCTGTAGTTCCTGAGATCCTCAATGTCACCTTTTTTATGTAGCAGGATCATTATAGCGTTGTTCCAATCCTCAGGAATCTTCCCTTCATTAAGGCATCGAGTGAAAATTTGGGCGAGTACTGTTTCGATTTCTCCACTTGCTTCTTGTATGATGTCTACAGTAATTCCATCTTCTCCTGGAGCTTTTCCGCGCTTCATGTTCTTGATTTCATGTGCAACTTCTGCTGGGAGGACTGGAAGAACTCTGGTACTGGTACCTTCCATGATGTCTGGAATACATTCATGATCCCTTTCATATAACTTGGAGTAGAAATCTTTCACTCTTGTCAAAATTTCGCCTCTATTTCTTGTTACAGAACCATCTTCTTTTCTCAGTGCCATAATCTGTTTTCTTCCCTTACTGAGATGTCCCTTTGCTATCTTTAGGCTTTGGTTGTTTTCAATTGCTTTCCTCACTAGTTCACAGTTGAATTTCCTTACGTCTTCAGTGATACTTTTTCGTACTGTCTTGCATAGCTCTATGTATTCCACTTTGGAAGTCACATCTTCTTTAGTTGTCCTCATCTCTCTTCTTTTTGCATCAACATTTTGGTTTTTCCTGATAATTTGTTTACATGCAACTTGTTCTTAGACCCAGCTAATTTTGTTGCTGTTTCCATAAGAGCTTTCGTTACTTTTCTGTTAACTTCAGAAACATCCACTTCTTCCGATGTTAGGCCTTCTAAAGCAGAAAATCTGTTCTTCAGTTCCAACTTGAAGGTATTATGGTGTTTTTTAAGGTTGGTTATGTCAATACATTTTGTTTGTCTTATGAGCTTGCCACGTTCGAGTTTAGTGTTGAGGTGCATCTTACATCTCACCAATCTACGGTCACTACCTGTGTTGAACTTGTTTAGCACACTGCAATCTTCTATGACAAATTTTTTGTTACACATAATAAAATCAATTTCACTTGTCGTCCCATTTGGATGTCTCCATGTCCATTTCCTGTGCGGCTTTTTCTTGAAAAAGGAGTTCAAGATGAAAAATCCTTCTGCCTCTGCAAACTCAACGAAAAGTATTTCCACGCTGGTTTCTGTTGCCGTGACCGAATTTACCTACTGAAGTTTCATTCTGTTGCCATTGCCCTATTTTTGCATTGAAATCTCCCATAATTATCTTCAAGTGCTGCTTACCTTTATTATTTAGATGGCGAATTTCCTCATAAAATTCTTCAATTTCTTCTTCAGGATGACTTGTGGTGGGTGCATAAGTTTGAATAATCTGAGCCTGGTATCTTCTTGAGAGTTGGATAACGAGTCATGCAGCTCTGTCAGATGAACTTTCAACTTCTACAACTTTATCCTTCAGTTTCTTGTTTATTATAAATCCAACACCACTAGTTCTGCCAGTATCTGTCCCACGATAGTAGAAGAGATGTCCACTTTTCAGTTCAATGAGATCTCGTTTTCTCCTTACCTCACTTAGCCCGATGATGTCCCACTTTATCCTTCGTAGTTCCTCTTCCAATTCAAGAAGCCTTGAATAAGAAGATAGGGAGCGTCCATTATACGTAGCCAAGGTCAGCATCAGATGGCAGCCTAGTCCGGTCCTCCGGGGATTCTTAGCACCCTCTGCCTTCATGTCGCACTGGCCGCTGCCTTGGCCAGGTACATTCCAGCTGCCGGAGACTGAGGGCCAAGATTTAAGTTGTGGAGTCATTTTGGAGGGGTTTGGCCATAACTCACCACGCTGGCCAAGCGGGTTGGTGAGTGTGGGATAGCATTTCCTCTAATCCCGATGGTATAGTTATACCGCTATTGGCGGTCGTCAGAGCCCCTTTAGTGGGAACAGGATGCACCACGAGAAGGCGGGGTTGACATTTGTCAAGGACAGGCTGTGATGTTACGCATCACCTGACCTTGCATCCCATATATATATATATATATATATATATATATATATATACACTGACGGAGCCACACAGGAAATGGACATGGAGACATCCAATTGGGACGACAAGTGAAATTGATTTTATTATGTGTAACAAAAAATTCGTCATCGAAGACTGCAGTGTGCTAAACAAGTTCAACACAGGTAGTGACCATAGATTGGTGAGATGTAAGATGCACCTCAACACTAAACTGGAACGTGGCAAGCTCATAAGACAAACAAAATGTATTGACATAACCAACCTTAAAAAACACCATAATACTTTCAAGTTGGAACTGAAGAACAGATTCTCTGCTTTAGAAGGCCTAACATCGGAAGAAGTGGATATTTCGGAAGTTAACAGAAAAGTAACCAAAGCTCTTATGGAAACAGCAACAAAATTAGCTGGGTCTAAGAACAAGTTGCATGTAAACAAATTATCAGGAAAAACCAAAATGTTGATGCAAAAAAGAAGAGAGATGAGGACAACTAAAGAAGATGTGACTTCCAAAGTGGAATATATAGAGCTATGCAAGACAGTACGAAAAAGTATCACTGAAGACGTAAGGAAATTCAACTGTGAACTAGTGAGGAAAGCAATTGAAAACAACCAAAGCCTAAAGATAGCAAAGGGACATCTCAGTATGGGAAGAAAACAGATTATGGCACTGAGAAAAGAAGATGGTTCTGTAACAAGAAATAGAGGCGAAATTTTGACAAGAGTGAAAGATTTCTACTCCAAGTTATATGAAAGGGATGATGAATGTATTCCAGACATCATGGAAGGTACCAGTACCAGAGTTCTTCCAGTCCTCCCAGCAGAAGTTGCACATGAAATCAAGAACATGAAGCGCGGAAAAGCTCCAGGAGAAGATGGAATTACTGTAGACATCATACAAGAAGCAAGTGGAGAAATCGAAACAGTACTCGCCCAAATTTTCACTCGATGCCTTAATGAAGGGAAGATTCCTGAGGATTGGAACAACGCTATAATGATCCTGCTACATAAAAAAGGTGACATTGAGGATCTCAGGAACTACAGACCTATCAGCCTCCTATCAGTGGTTTATAAAATCTTCACTAAAGTTCTTTCACACCGTTTGAAGGTAACACTGGACAAGGCTCAACCGATAGAACAAGCTGGATTCAGGAGTGGCTACAGCACAATAGATCATATCCACGTACTGAGAGAACTAATTGAAAGAGCGAGGGAATATGAACTTCCATTGAGCATGGCTTTTATCGATTATGAAAAAGCCTTTTATTCGGTGAAACCATCAGCAGTTACAATGGCTCTGAAATCCTGCGGTATTGAAGATGCATACATTAATATTATTAATAACATCTATGAAAATGCAAGTGCAAAGATTCGGCAGTTTGAAAATACAACACACATAAAAATTGGAAAGGGAGTGAGACAAGGTGACACCATATCTCCGAAGCTCTTCAATGCCACATTGGAAAATGCCTTTCAATCACTGAACTGGGAAAACAAAGGGATAAAGATTAATGGAGATTATCTAACCCACCTTCGTTTTGCTGATGACGTAGTCATTTTTGCAACTACCCCATCCGAGCTGCAGAGTATGATCCAGGAACTTGCTGACAAGAGTAAAGAAGTGGGATTAAAAATGAACTTTCAGAAGACAAAAGTGATGTTCAATGCTTTTACAAGAAATGAAGATTTATCGATTGATGGAGAAAAACTGGAGATAACAGATACGTATGTTTATCTTGGACAGCAGATATCAAGTGAGGGTCACATTGATGAAGAAATTAATCGGCGTACAAAACTTGCCTGGAGAGCTTTTGGAAGAAACAGCATAATTTTCAAGAGCAATATGCCATTATGTCTTAAAAGAAAAGTGTTTGATCAATGCATCCTTCCAGTGCTTACGTATGGTGCAGAGACGTGGACCTTAACTAAAAGAGACATACAAAGGCTGCAGACAACTCAAAGCAGCATGGAGAGGTGCATGCTTGGTATAACCAGGAGAGATAAGAAGAGGAACTCGTGGATCCGAAAAATGACGAGAGTGGAAGACATCATGATCAGAGTTAAATCCCTGAAATGGCAATGGGCTGGACATACTGCCAGAAGGACAGACCATCGATGGACAGCCGAAATTTTAGATTGGATTCCAAGGGACAGGAAAAGACCCAGAAAAAGACCACATGGGAGATGGGTGGATGAAATTCGTAAATATGCGGGAGTGACGTGGAGGAGACTGGCACAAGACAGACCGTTGTGGAGGAAACTTGGGGAGACCTTCGTCCAGCAGTGGATTGATAATGGTTGACAATGATGATGATGATGATACACTGACGGAAAAAAAATCCCAACACCACGAAAAAATAGTTGTAGAGGAACGAAATGGCAGCACTACATTTGTATAGGTAACATATTTAATCGATTAAGATTTCAAGATCACAGCTTAATGTAAGCGCGAGACGAGCCATTTTAAATGTGAAATGCTGGTACATTAATAACCGGTGTAACCGCCAGAATGTTGAATGCAAGCACGCAAACGTTCATGCATTGTGTCGTACAGGTGCTGGATGTCAGTTTGTGGGATGGAGTTCCATGCCTGTTGCACTTGGTCGGTCAATACAGGGACGGTTAATGCCGGTTGGGGGTGACGCTGAAGTTGTCATCCAATGATGTCCCATACGTGCTCGATTGGTGAAAGATCTGGTGATCTAGCAGGCCACGGCAACATGTCGACACTCTGTAGAGCATGTTGGGTTACAACAGCGGTATGCGGGCGAGCGTTATCCTGTTGAAAAACACCCCTGGAATGCTGTTCATGAATAGCAGCACAACAGGTTGAATCACCAGACCGACGTACAACTGTGCCGTCAGGGTGCTCCTGCTGTCATAGGAAATTGCTCCCCAGACCATAACTCCAGGTGTAGGTCCAGTGCGTCTCGGCCGCAGACAGGTTGGTTGCAGGCGCTCACCTGGCCTCCTTCTAACCAACACACGACCATCACTGGCACCCAGGCAGAACCGGCTTTCATCAGAAAATACAACAGATCTCCACTCCGTCCTCCAATGAGCTCTAGCTTGACACCACTGACGTCGCAAATGGCAGTGGTTTGGAGTAAGTGGAATGCACGCTACATGGCGTCTGGCTCGGAGCTGTCCTTCAAGTAACCGATTTGTAACAGTTCGTTGTGTCACTGTGGTGGCAACTGCAGCTCGAATTGCTACCGCAGACGCGGTACGATGCGCCACGGCCATACGCCGTACACGGCGGTCTTCCCTCTCGGTAGTGCCACGGGGCCGGCCGGAACCCGGTCTTCTTGAGGCAGTACCTTCCCTTGACCACCGCTGCCAACAATCATGCACAGTGGCTACATTCCTGCCAAGTCGTTCTGCAATATTGCGGAACGAAAATCCACCTTCTCGTAGCCCTATTACACAACCTCGTTCAAACTCCGTGAGCTGTTGATAATGGCTTCTTCGTCTTCTTAAAGGCATTCTTGACTAACATCAACACACTACGTTGAATCTCAACGATAACTAACACTCACGAACGTTACAGCGCGTATTTACAGCAAACCTGCTTTGCATGTTACGAGGGGCGCTACTAGCGTCACACGTATGCGCCGAGCGCGAAATTTGCATAGACGTCATCTTACAGATGTGCTCTCCCTGTCTACCATCTGTCGTTTATCTAAAATAACCCCTTCTTGGTGTTGGGATTTTTTTTTCCGTCAGTGTATATATATATATACATAATTTTTAATTCGCTGCTGCATCTTACACATGGTCATTTTTCTGTTTCTGTTAGGTGGTGGTGTAATTTCCAAGAGACACGAAGTCCCTTGGAATCCAGTCTAGTACTTCATTTGTCTACGGTGGTTAGTTCTAGAAATACGCTCAGCCCATTGCCATTCCAGGTGTTTCACTTTGATCATGATGACATCAACTCCCGTCATTATCCTGATCCACGAGTTCTTTTTTCTATCCTTCCTGGTTACACCAAGCACGAACCTCTCCAGGTGCGTGCTTGGTATATATGTATATATACTTTATGTCGTTGATGACGACATACAGTATATGTATATATACAGAATCGTCATCAACGATTCTCAATCCACTGCTGAATAAAGGTCTTCCGGAAGTTTTTTCAACAACTCTCTGTCTTCAACTTTTCTCTTCAAAGTGACTCTGGCAGCCTTCGAATTTCATGCGCCCATCCCTCACGTGGTCTTCTTCTGGGTTTTTTTCTGCACCTTAGTATCCAGTCTCGTATTACAATTGTCCCACTCTGGTAAGTTCTTCTGGTCTTTAGTTCTGATGTTATACATTATTTTTACTTTCCAGATCCACAAGTTTCTTTTCCTATCTTTCCTGCTTACATCAAGCATGCATCTCTCCATGCTTCCTTGAGTTGTTCAGATCCTCTGTATGTGTTTTTCAGTTTTAAGGTCCATGCCATTGATCCATAAGTAAGACTGAAAGAATACACCGCTTTAAACTTTTCTTTTAAGACATAATGGTACACTGTACTGTTTCTTCCAAATACGCACTCCGGTCAATTTTATATATGTGTTTACAGTTTTCATCGTCCTCTGAAAGAAAAAAAAAAAAACTTTGTGTGTTTGTCTAAAAACGATATATCCACATTCAATCACAGCAACTACCAGGAAGGTAAGAAACTGTGCTATTTCGAATTTCGGAAATGCAAAATTTTTGTGTTGGGTGGCGCATTGTTTTTTTTTTTTTTTTTTGTTTTTTGTTGTTTCGTGTGGTATCTTATATTCAAACAGAAGTCATTGCTCTTTTCACGTTAATAAGTGAGTCACGTAAAATTTTTCATCGGCCGCCACCGGGAATCGAACCCAGTCTTCCAGTTACGCGCCGAACATGCTACCACTGCACCACAGCGGCATCGAATTCTCCAGACTCACAAGAGATTAACTGCCAAACCACATGGCAGGTTGCTTCATGGAGGCCCGCACATTGCTGGGGGTTCACCAAAGATGGAAAACAGCAACTGAACAAATAACTAGGAGGCGATTGAATTCTGTTTGGTGTTCCTGATAAACGTCGAGTGTATGAATTAATTATTCAAACGCCTCCTAGTTATTTGTTCAGTTGCTGCTTTCCATCTTTTGTGATATTACCACGCCTCCGGTAGTACGGTGGTCGCGGAATACTTAATCATCGTCTAATTGGATAAACAGTGAGGTTGCGTTCCAATAAATGTAAGGAACCCAATCTGAAAGTTTACGGACGTTGCGTTGTGTTTCATACAGGTCCGTTACGAGGTATTCGTAAAAAATCCATATGCCGCAAATTGTGAATTAGAGAAACATACACAGCCTAGAAAAGTTAGCTACACCAGGTTAAGTAATTAACAATGTTTATTATAAGAAAAGTATATTTAAGCAATGACAGCATTCAGATGGAGGCCAAATAAAAGTTACGTTAAATTAAAATAATAGAATTAGCCATGTTGACTGGTCCACTGCTGCGTAAGCCTGTTACACCCCTGAGCTTAATTTTAAAATAAATACCTCAATCTATCTTGAGGAGGCATAGCGACCATGCATATGTATATATACCGATAACATTGGAACTGGAATTGGGGAAAACAACGTCATCTTACCTTCCGTCGGTTGGGTTGTCGCTCGTTGAGGTCCCACGCTGGCAGAGGAATAATCTTCGGGTATGCTGACTCCGGACTTAGCTGGATTATTTTCTCCTACCGATTCTCGGCTCCGGATCTATCTATCGCGCTTAAGGTTACTCAGCCTCCGTCTCAGCATCCTATCTCTACATCTCTACATAACTCTATCTATCTACGAGTCTTCGACTCTGAATGCTCAAGTACCTAAGTGCTCATAACTCCGTGCTCAAGTGTTCTAGCCCCTGAATATTTTCTCTCTCAAATCCTCGCTGAATAAACTCTCTGAATACCCATCCTCCGAATATGTCCCCGAATATGCCTTTTTTCTGTATATATATTTCCGTCCCTTTAATTTCCCACGTGGTAGGGGCGTATCTACAACCCTCTAGGAACTTTTCGCCTGGGGTCTGGATTGGTCAGCTGAGCTGACCAGTGCTCGAGCTTAGTGGCTATTGGTTGGCCCTCTGGTCCACTCAGCTACCTTTTCGCAGCAGCTGGCGTGTTGGGCAGGTGAGGCTTCCGCAAATTCAATGGGACATAACTTCTGAGCTCGGATGAAAAGCGAAGAATTTGCCGGGGCTTCCCTCTGACAGTTACTACTTTCCAGTGACACCGCGATGTACTCTACGACTTTCGATGGTGCCTCTTTCTCGAGAAGTTAGTCGTAAATCGTAACTCGTCTATTCATCCGACCGCGGTTCGGACTCTTGCATTTGCACTCCTGAACTACAAGGACGTTTTGTCCTACCAGCAACGCTAGCACTGGGGCTATTTCGTAAATTTTGTGAATGCCGTGCTTTTTCTCACAAGAAGCACGGCATTCACAAAATTGTCCAGGGAAACCGCGGTAAACCGCCTTGACCACCTGGGCTCCAACGGGGGAAAAGGGGGTTTATGAGGAAGGAAGGATGCAAAGGAAAAATAATTTAAGTAAAAATATAATTACAAGTAAATTACCCCTGGTCTTTGTAATTAATTAAGCCGCAAAACAATGTGGCCCGAACTATGAAGTAGTTCCGCGGCAACAGTGAATCCCCAGCAATAAGTGGGGCCCCGTGAAGCAACCTGCCATGTGGGTTGGCAGTTAATCACTTGTGAGTCTGGAGAATTCGAGGCCGCTGTGGTGCAGTGGTAGCATGTCCAGCGGGTAACAGGAAGACTTAGGGTTCGATTCCCGGTGGCGGCCGATGAGGATTTTTCCGTGACTCACTTATTAACGTGGAAAGAGCGATGACTTCTGTTTGGTGCCCCTGATCGACGTTCAATGTTTGAATTAATTATCCATTCGCCTCCTAGTTATTTGTTCAGTTGCTGCTTTCCATCTTTGGTGAATCCCCAGCATTGTGCGGGGCTCCATGAAGCAACTTGCCATGTGGGTTGGCAGTTAATCCCTTATGAGTCTGGAGAATTCGAGGCCGCTGTGGCGCAGTGGTAGCATGTCCGGCGGGTAACAGGAAGGCTTAGGGTTGATTCCCGGTGGCGGCCGATGAGAATTTTTCCGTGACTCACTTATTAACTTGGAAAGAGCAATGACTTCTGTTTGGTGTTCCTGATCCACGTTCTGTGTTTGAATTAATTATCCATTCGCCTCCTAGTTATTTGTTCAGTGCTTTCCATCTTTGGTGAATCCCCAGCATTGTGCGAGGCTCCATGAAGCAACTTGCCATGTGAGTAAGCAGTTAATCCCTTATGAGTCTGGAGAATTCGAGGCCGCTGTGGCGCAGTGGTAGCATGTCCGGCGGGTAACAGGAAGGCTTAGGGTTGATTCCCGGTGGCGGCCGATGAGAATTTTTCCGTGACTCACTTATTAACTTGGAAAGAGCAATGACTTCTGTTTGGTGTTCCTGATCCACGTTCTGTGTTTGAATTAATTATCCATTCGCCTCCTAGTTATTTGTTCAGTGCTTTCCATCTTTGGTGAATCCCCAGCATTGTGCGAGGCTCCATGAAGCAACTTGCCATGTGAGTAAGCAGTTAATCCCTTATGAGTCTGGAGAATTCGAGGCCGCTGTGGCGCAGTGGTAGCATGTCCGGCGGGTAACAGGAAGGCTTAGGGTTGATTCCCGGTGGCGGCCGATGAGAATTTTTCCGTGACTCACTTATTAACTTGGAAAGAGCAATGACTTCTGTTTGGTGTTCCTGATCCACGTTCTGTGTTTGAATTAATTATCCATTCGCCTCCTAGTTATTTGTTCAGTGCTTTCCATCTTTGGTGAATCCCCAGCATTGTGCGAGGCTCCATGAAGCAACTTGCCATGTGAGTAAGCAGTTAATCCCTTATGAGTCTGGAGAATTCGAGGCCGCTGTGGCGCAGTGGTAGCATGTCCGACGGGTAACAGGAAGGCTTAGGGTTGATTCCCGGTGGCGGCCGATGAGAATTTTTCCGTGACTCACTTATTAACTTGGAAAGAGCAATGACTTCTGTTTGGTGTTCCTGATCCACGTTCTGTGTTTGAATTAATTATCCATTCGCCTCCTAGTTATTTGTTCAGTGCTTTCCATCTTTGGTGAATCCCCAGCATTGTGCGAGGCTCCATGAAGCAACTTGCCATGTGAGTAAGCAGTTAATCCCTTATGAGTCTGGAGAATTCGAGGCCGCTGTGGCGCAGTGGTAGCATGTCCGGCGGGTAACAGGAAGGCTTAGGGTTGATTCCCGGTGGCGGCCGATGAGAATTTTTCCGTGACTCACTTATTAACTTGGAAAGAGCAATGACTTCTGTTTGGTGTTCCTGATCCACGTTCTGTGTTTGAATTAATTATCCATTCGCCTCCTAGTTATTTGTTCAGTGCTTTCCATCTTTGGTGAATCCCCAGCATTGTGCGAGGCTCCATGAAGCAACTTGCCATGTGAGTAAGCAGTTAATCCCTTATGAGTCTGGAGAATTCGAGGCCGCTGTGGCGCAGTGGTAGCATGTCCGACGGGTAACAGGAAGACTTAGGGTTCGATTCCCGGTGGCGGCCGATGTGAATTTTTCCGTGACTCACTTATTAACTTGGAAAGAGCAATGACTTCTGTTTGGTGTTCCTGATCCACGTTCAGTGTTTGAATTAATTATCCATTCGCCTCCTAGTTATTTGTTCAGTTGCTGCTTTCCATCTTTGGTGAATCCCCAGCATTGTGCGGGGCTCCATGAAGCAACTTGCCATGTGGGTTGGCAGTTAATCCCTTATGAGTCTGGAGAATTCGAGGCCGCTGTGGCGCAGTGGTAGCATGTCCGGCGGGTAACAGGAAGACTTAGGGTTCGATTCCCGGTGGCGGCCGATGAGAATTTTTCCGTGACTCACTTATTAACGTGGAAAGAGCGATGACTTCTGTTTGGTGTTCCTGATCCACGTCGAGTGTATGAATTAAGTACCTTATATTGCTGAAAATGGGAATAGAAAAACACATTTTCCGCTAATAGAATAAAATACATGAAGAAAGAGTAGAAAAGGGAAACAGACACAGCAAATATCCGCTTCTAAATCCGGTTGTTCACTCAGCAATCCGGAATTCGGTTTTATGGAATTTCGTTTTTTTTTTTTTTTTTTTTTGCGATACGAGTCGCGGATTTTGACAGCATTAGCATTGGGATACATGAGAGTAGACCGCAACTCTACAGAAGAGTTACACAGTCTGGTGTGAGGGTTGGGTCTGTCCGTTCCCTGGAACAAACAGTTCTAAATTAGGGATGGACGACTTCTTATGGCGTTAGGTCATTAAGACGGTCGTTAAACTCCGAAGCAAAAACAAAACAAAAAATGTTCCCCTCAACTTCATTACGTCCGCTTTTTGCGCTTCAGTGTTGCTGAATCACAGTAAAGAATTCCACAGCTTCTGGAGAGAGTAGCTTTTTTAAGAAACGCTCAGTTACGAATTTTCCTTCAGTATTATTTATGATGATGGTTATTACACGTGATGATACCTCACGAACAGTGGTCACCAGATGCGAAACTTCGCTCAGCTGAAGTAACGAAACTCGGCAGTTTTATTTAAGAGAAGTTTAAAAACCATGACTTAGGATTTCACTAAATGAGGATTAAGAACTAATGGCGAAGTCGATCGTAAATTATCGACGAAATTTCCAGGAAACAAGTTCTCGGCCTGAAAACAATCTGTCACGCTAATGAAACAATGGCGTACCCTATCAATATAAAAGTTCAAGAGGTCAACACCTAGTGGAAAAACTTATTGGGCAGTTTATTGTGACAGATTCGACGATAAGCTGCAGTAAATCCACAAGAGACATAACAAGCGTAAAGTGGAAATGGCGGAGACCTCCATCACTTATTCAGAGTGTGTGTTCTCAGGTTGATAAACCCATGGAACGACGCCTCTTAAGCTTTCTTAATTATGAATGAAAAGACAGCATGACAAAGTGCCAAAGGTCACATAAACAGTTTTACTTTTTATTATTTTTACCAACACAAAGTAATGAGCCCACTGAGAGAGAAAGAGTGAGAGAGATAAGGGCCAGACAATTTCCTGCCATCACGGTCACGCACGCAAAAGGTAAGTTCGCTTTCGAAGTCAGACTGCGTGCGTGACACGCCTGGGTAATTAAATGACAATCACGCTCATTTCTGCTTCAGCAACGCTAAGATTTAGATGTTCCCACTAAGCTGAAAGGAAAATGTCTTGTACCATTCAGCAACGATATAGACCAATTGTCCCTTCATGTTCAACGCGAGCTGGAATGTTGGTGGCGCTCCGTATCATTCAATAGCAGCCTCAAGAAGCCTTTAACCATGGAAGTGAAAGTGTGTCATCCGATCTTTTCTTCCTTACAACCTTTTCCCACCACGCACGCCAGGCAGGTAGCCTTGGGAGTTGGACATGATTTAGACATCCGAACATCTTGCGTGCGCCCTACAAAACGTACTTTCGTTCTCATCTGAAGGAGGTGGAAATCACGATTCAATTTCGGATCCTGTTAGCCTGTTATTTATATACACATTAAGCAATGATAATTTGAAGTTCCGTCGTGATTTCCCGTGACGCAATTCACTTTTTTTAACAGCTACAAATCACTGTTCTTGTATTGTAATCAGTAGCGCACACAGAATTTCCTCAAAGGAAAAAAAACAACTTCTGCGCACACAGAATGTTTTTGTTTTTTGTTTTTTGAGGTTTAACGACCACCGTGAGATATAAAGCAGTTCGTCCATCTTTCTACCCTCTACTGGTTCCAAGGAATGGAGAGAGAGAGCCAGTGCCATAAGACAAACTCAACATCCATGCTTTACCGGGATTCGAACCCAGAATTTTCACGGACGAATGGTCGTAAGCCAGCGCTTAGACCACTGCGCTACCGGCCAGCTATAGGGTTCATTCGTTCGTTCCTCTTTATTTATTTTAAGCTGCACACGGACCATCAGTTCAGCGCTGCTGAAAATAAGATAACAGAAAACAATGAGGAACACAAGACGGAGGATGCCGCAGAAATCTCGACTGTAACGAGCAAGTATTTTTCTGAGATTTCGCACTTGGTGCGCTGAGGTAATTTCAAAGCCTGTAATGAGTAATTTCCTAAATATAACATCAATCATAATATGTATATGTTTTTTCATGGAATGATTTTATTGTTCCAGAAGAAAGGAGAACAATGAAAAAAAGAAAAGAAAAAGGAAATCATAAATTAACTAACACAAGGCCTCTAAAGCCTAGGACGTCAACTTCAAGAATAACTTAATCGTCCGACATCTTCCGGTCGCATCGAGGTGACAATGTAGATTACGTGGTTGCCTCTTCCTTCTCCCCGTTTTCTTTTCGTACGTTTATGTACCTCTCGCACAATTAAGTCTGCAGGAAATAAAAGGTTGCAACCCCGACGGATTCCGAACGCATTGCTGGAGAGGGGGGGGATGTGTACTTCACGATAACACTATAACCACAAATTATGCCGTTAACAGTTTCTTTCAGGAGCAGAGAAAGGCGAGACATCTTTTTCTAATTTTTTTTTTTTTCTAGCAATCTAAGTCAATTACCCAACCAAAGTAATGTAACTACCTAAAACTTTGGCATTTAAGAACTAAGATGTTACACGGTTTTCTCTATATCCGTACTTCGTAGAATAACTTATTACAGACTAAACTGCGAAATGTCAATGGGAAACGAAATTACGTTTACGAGACATGATTTATTTTTCTCCATAGGTGTTTCTTCAGAAACGCCTACCACACACAGCAAGCCAAATCATTGGTCGCACATGCGCCTCGCAACCGCTGTTGTACTAAAATCCAAATGGAAGCAGATTCATCCAGGTAGTAACTTCAATTCAGAATAAAAATGGAAACTCAAAGGATTCCATAGTCAATCATCACCTGGGTTGGTCGTGGCGACCAGGCGGGAGGGTGGTTACGTTCGCATAAGCTGTAAACCATTGAAGTTCTTGTAGTGGTTAGATCCGGATGTTGAAGACGAATCGTCTTCACAAATTTGCCGATAAATAAATAAGCAGTCTGGATTAAAACTATAAAAATATAAGATACTGTGTTTTAAAATAACTGGTTAAAAAATGGCTGTTCATTCGCGGGGTGCTCATTTAAACTGATTATTCCGCATAACAGATGAACTATGTACCCGTTAGCCGCAGTTTCGAGCTTTATATCCACAGTATAAAATGCCAGCTAGTTCCTCAACCACCCGACTACTACTATGCTCAATATCAATGGAACCTCGGTTGTACATCAAAACGTATAACCCAGGTCCCACTGTTTTGTCTGTGGATATTTCGAGGCGTTGGGCGAATGTGGAGCGGGAGGGTGTTATAAATCTCTGACTTGATCATTTACGATTATTTCCGCATTCTTCCACCATAAGACTTTCAGAAATAAAACGTTTGAATAGATACTGCACAGAAGTGGAGACACTTCTCAAATTCTGCAATTATTTGTCCTGATGCGATCTTTAAGATTGTTGCCGTCTGACTCCAGTAAAGATTTCTAATTAATCTGTCAGTGACATCTTATACCAAGGAAATAAAAACCCATAATCTTGGCAATTATTTCCGTTAGAACTTAAACCTTCCTTCTAAAGTCTGAGAGAAACACCTTACTTGTGCTAATTTTTGCCCTTTTCCACCACGACCAATACTTTTCGTTTTTCTACAGAACGCCAGTGTTCTTTGCTACAAAAATAAAATAAAATCAAAACCATATACAACAACGTTTAAGGGACAGTCAAAAACATTCGATATATGCGAACTTCGTTAAAACCGGACAGATACAAAAAGGGATATTTTTGGCATATTACATTAAGTTAGGTTCAAATAAGTCAATGAGAAACTATTTAGCGATTAACCGAAGGTAAATAACTTGTTAATTGAAAAATATAGTTAGAAAAATAATATGAGTGAGATCGGCAATATGCAAAACCTTTGACGAATGCAAAACGTAACTCCCAAAATATGTTAAGTCAGTATATGAGCCAATTCTTGCTTGTTTTGTGCTTATCATTATCGCTTAAATGTTTTTCAACTTCCTCTGACGCGGTGGCTAAGATGTTTCTGCCTAAGTAGAGCAAAATAAACTCTTGTTTCCTAAACAGAGATTCAATGATTGAAAGAGGGCGAGGTAAGGGGTAAAAAGGCAGCATTTGCTCAGGATACGTATATTTAGCAAGCGTGGATGGGAGTAGTAAAAAAGCAACTGAAACATTCATTTGAAGATGACAATCCATTTTTTACTGTAAATATGACAAGGATGGTAAGTCAGATACTATCCGAAAACTTGAAGATTTCGTCGTCCTGGATCGGGAATCGAACCCACGTCTCCCAGATAACTCCCGGGTATGCTAACCACTACACTACGCAGAACGACCAAGTCTCAAGTTTCCGATTAATTTGAATATAACCATCACAGGATTCGCTAGTCGAAGCAACCGGCATTCATGTTTAGCGAATTTGGATGTTAAGAATCCTATCCCGTGATGGCCCGGAGGAGCAGATACACCATGAATGAAATACGGGATTACACCATATAACACAAATTTTGAAGATGACAATCCGTTTTTTGGTGTAAATATGACAAGGATGGTAAGTCATATACTATTCGAAAACTTGAAATGAATAAAATCTATCCGAAAACTTGAAATGAATAAAATCTATCCGAAAACTTGAAAATGAAGACAAGAATGTTTCATTCATGAAACATTCTTGTCTTCATTCGAACTGGCCTATCTGTAAGAGGAACCACGGGGCGTTGTAAACAGAAGGTAATTCCTTGTTTCCCAGTGAAAAACATACATGAATGCCACGTACGCGGAGTCGTAACTACCGAGGAGCCGTTTCAGCAGCATTCTCCAGGCGCAAGATTTTGGGGTGCGCAAAAGTTTGCGTATTAAAAAAATCATTAAATTGCGAAATGTTAAAACAAATTGATCCAGCCAAGGTAAAAAAAAAATATTAAAAAATCATTAAATGTTAAAAATAATAAAGATAAAGAATAATTTAAGTCCTCCACAATTCAGCTGACAACTGTTTGACTGATGTAGAGGTGTTGCACCGAAGTGATAGGCTAGCTGCAACGTATCCGTGAGATATTTCTGGAGATCTGGGTCCAGAATTATTGCGTCTGAAAATGTGCTTTGCTATCCATCTCCCAAAACTATCAAGCATTGGAGAGCTTACGAATTGATACTAATACGTAGTCAAGCGTCTAGCAGCTTTCCGGTTGTTATAACAGGATGTTTAATTTTGCTGACATTGCCAGTGACTACTGCAACGGTAGACAGGTTTTTCTCTAAATTAAAGATAATAAGGAACTACCTAAGAAGCAGTATGTCCCAGCATCGCCTGAGTGCTTTAGCAGCTGTATCAATTGTAGGGGTGATTGTGAGGTGGCACAAGAAACCCTGAAACTCTCAGCTCAGTGCCAATATACATACACTGAAGTGCCAGAAAAACTAGTACAGACGAGCTTATGCAAAATACATAGCAACGTCCCCTATGCGCGTACTCCGTTGCTTCCGCCAGTGCGTATATAAAGCGATAGACATCCTTGCCAGCTGTCAGAGCTGTTTTTGGCATGAGAATGACAAGTAATAACGATTTAAGCGCTTTTCAACGCGGTGTCATAGTTGGCGCTCGTGAGATGGGCCATAGTATTTCGGAGGTAGAAACGAAGTTCGGATTTTCATGGACGACCATTGCAAGGGTGTAACCGTGACTACAAGAGAATTCCGGCAAAACCTCCAACCTACGATACCAGTGTGGCCGTAAAAAGACATTGGGTGAACGTGACCATCGTTGGCTGTCAAGAATCGTTTCACGCGATAGGCGTGCAACACTCTCGCAGGTATAATCGGAATTCAATGCTGGAGCCTCAACAAGCATCAGCGTCCGGACTGTGCAACGTACCCTGCTGCACGATATGGGCTTTGGGAACCGACGCCCAACTCGAGTCCCCTTGATGGGTGCACGACACAGAGCTATGCGCCTCGCTTGGGCACGGCAACACCGCCACTGGACACTTAATGACTGGAAATAAGTAGCCTGGTCTGACGAGTCGCGTTTCCAACTGTATCGGGCAGATGGAAGGATTCGTGTTTGGCGCAAACCCCATGAAACCATGGATCCCGCCTGTCAACAGGGAACTGTACCGGCTGGTAGTGGTGGTGGTGGTGGGGTGTCCGTAATGGTATGGGGTGTGTTTAGCTGGACTTCGCTGGGACCCCTGGTACGTCTGCAAACATCTGTGACCGGCCAACGCTATGTTGCATCCTTTCTGACGAGGTACACCCACCCGTTCATGTCCTGCATTCATGCTGATGGGTTGGGCCTGTTCCAACAGGACAATGCACCTCCACACAAGTGTCGGGACGCCACATTATGGTTAGAGGAACATTCATCTGAGTTTGGATATTTATATATACAGCATATTGCGCACATATAAACTAGCTACACAACAAATAGGCCCTAGTGCTTGTGCAGTTAAACTTCGCACCTAATGTTCCCAATTTTCTTTCACTGTGCAAAATCCTTCAGGCATTGCATCTTTGAAATCAAATTTCGCACTTCATATTATATGTTAATTGAACAGTCTATGTGGATCAGTTTTACTTGAAAGCCTACAGTGGACTCCAGTCAATTTCTAAAAGTAGCTCATTGGATTAACCGAATCTAATGTAATCACATTATTTGATGTAGATGCAACTTTCAAAATAATGAAAAAAAGAAAACCTTCCTTGCAGCAGGCTGTTATCTTTTGTTTGATAACAAAAGAAACACTCAAGGTGTCACGAATCATCTACATTCACCATTCACACGGACATGCAGTATTTTTAATCAAACACTGTAATTTCCAAAGAAAATGGAACTTGAACTTTAGTTATCATTTCGTAACATTTTTTGAAGTGAAATGTCCGAAGCATCTCAAGTTCTAAAACTTAAAAACCCGGATTTACGGGTTTAGAATGTGACAAAAACCCGGAGTTCCGGGCTACACCCGGATTACAAACAAGTCTGATAAATTGAAAGATCAAGAACTCGTGCATTGGATTTGGATCATGTGATTGACAACTCTGCAAAACAAAAATGCAAGGAAGAAGGAATTTAAAATAGCTATAAGATATGACGTAAAAATTTTATACATTTCAATTTTTTGTTAAATTACTTTCTTAAACCTTAAAGAAAAAATATGTATAAATGATTTCCCTTGATTTTGATTTTTTACTTTCAGCTGGTGATGTGGGGTATATACTGTAGATTATCCTTAAGAATAAATAAGTTATTCAATTAATTTAAATAAAAAAATCACCATGGGGTGTGATCTACCCCACACTACAAATAAAGCACGATACAGTATACAAGGGCGTAGACAGAGGGAAAAGAAAAAATTTCCCTAACCTTGCAAAAAATTGTTAAGAAGTTTCAGTAATTCTTGGGTTAGTTAAAGCAATTTTACCTTTATCAAGTGTATTTTACATTTTTGTGTGTACAAAGGAATTAAAATGGACAACCTGGTTTACAACTGCGACGGTCGATAGGGGGCTCCATCCCTGAGAATTGCTCCAGGGCGCAGATTTCGTATTTACGCCACTGCACGTATGTATTATGTTTCTTGGTAACCGTGGTAAACTTCGATATACACCAAAATTTATTGTTCGTAATATGCGCATACCGTTTAAATAACAAGGGAGAATATTACAAAGTTCAAGGATCTATAAAAACTACGGTTAATGCCGAACTTCGTATTATGCGAGCTTGTTATATGTGGACTCGACTGTTCACGTTATTTTTAGGAGAGTTGGAAAATTCTAATAAATCTCTATAAAGAAAATTTCCAAGTAGCATTGTTTTCAACCAGAGGTAAGGGGAGGGAGTAAACAAATCAATGCAATAGGATATCATTGTTTACGATTTCAGTGAGCTTTTAGGAACATATTAACAATTGTCAAAATCAATTCTTACCTCCTTAAGAAAATTTTCCCATACATACTATTTCCTACGAAATTCCATATTCTAATATAGTTGTTATAACTCGCAGTCCATGTTTCACCCCGTTGCTCACGTGGCGACAATGCAATTCAAGGCTTTAATTCCCTCGATAAACACCACTGACACAAGAAAATTCACATTGCAAGTACAACCGCAACAGTTTTGTTGCTGAACGTCATTTGGAAGTGCGAATGTAAAAACGGCTTCTGTAAGAGAAGAATGCTCCTTGACAATGAACTGACGGATAACGAGGCCTTGGAATACCAGCTAATTCACAGCCTGCTCAGAGAACTACATCTACACTCCTCTACATTAGAAAATTACACTCCGGATTGAGGTCTCACTCACGGCTTAAACATGTCGAAGAAACTTTCCTATCGTAATGTCGCAGTGTGTAAATCAAGTTCAACACCAAGAACGAAAGCATCCGCTGCAATAGGCTTTAAATCCTCAAACACCAGTTTTTTCACACACACACACACATTCGACACGATGGTTTCCTATAGGAATACTATGCGAAGAATTTAAAAAGAAATGAAAGAGTAAACTTTAACTTCCCCAACAAAAACTTAGAAAATGTAAAATAGTTGACAGTAAATATCCCCACGTGAATTACCGTACGTAATCCAGTACAAGACAAGTTTTGGACCTCGGAAAGCACCAAAATAAATACACTCACAAGTGCGTAAGTTGAACTGGAAAATTTGCTTTGCGAGTTAAGCGACGCTGCAAGATTTTGTTCATTTCGGTATAGGTGATCTATGTAAACAAAGCAATGCCACCCCGGTGCCCCAGCGGTCAGAGGTGTTGGTTTCCGGCTACAGGTTCGAGCTGGTCCCAGATGAGGAATGGGGAGATCTTCTGCACTACAGTGTTGGCTCATTCCTCTCCGTGGAACCAGTGGCCCGAAATTAGGGACGGCTGATATGGCCATTACAGTTGTATGTCATGCTTGTCGTTAAACACCGATAAAAAAATTTAAAACTATCTGATCCAAAACTTTTTTTCCTGATAGCAAATTAAATATTTACACATTAATATATTTTATAAAATATAATAATTACCTTTCATAGGATCCGCTTAAATACATACAGATTGTCAATCTATGCAGTAATGAGGTATTTAAATATCCTATATGTATTCAAGTATCAATAGGTACTAATACTACTGTAAAATTCTTAAATGTAAATGTAAAATAAACAAAGCGTTGAATTTTTCTACTACAATGAGGATATACACTGGTTTTTTTTTTTTTTTTATCTGGTTGAAGTGCGAAATCTGGGAAACTTTGAATTCTCTTTTATGCCAATAAATTCGGATTACTCGTATCGTCTTACTATTTAAAAAAAAAAAAAAAAAAAAAGGAATCAGCCAACAGATGGAAACAGAATAAAGTGAGAAGTCTGCTACATAAACAAACGGCATTCTGCACGGAAGTAAGTCCCTTGGACAGAATGGCCAATTTTAATGTTAACGTTAAGAAACAATTTTGATTTAATATTAACGTTATGAAACGATTTTGATTTAATATTAACGTTATGAAACGATTTTGCTAAAACCAAAGAAGTTTCTTTTTTCGTTTTTCTCAAAAAAGGCGGGGGGGGGGGGGGATCACAGATGGAAACAGAATAGTGAGAAAATATCTTTCGATAAAATGGGCATTTTTAATATTAACGTTATGGAAACAATTTGATTCAGGATTATCCGCTGTCATTTCCGCAAATTAACCGTATCTTAACAATAAATAATTAAGCTACTTATTTGGAATAGTTTCATTTTACTGGCAAAAACTTTAAAAATGCTATTTTCTTCAAATGAAAATCTTCATCGCCAGAAAGTAACTTAATTATTAATATTAGTTACTGGATAATCTAAAACTTCTGAGCTCTTAATGTTGCGTAACGACCGGCAGAAAAGGTCTAATCTCAATGCAGGAAGGGAAAACAAAAAGGTTAGACCCCAATCTGTTGCACGAAACAATAGATTAGTACCGATTATTGGGATTATCACTGCTTCCTACGCAGAACTGAGAGTGAAAGTGACTTTTTCCGGTAATCTGAAAAAGTTATTTCGGAAATAAGTTACTAAACTACGGTAACATGAGTTTTGCTTAACACGAAGAACCTGAAAAGATTTGGATATGCGCAGGTGCGAATACAAGGGGAAGGCCGTGTGGACGCTTCCCCTTGAGAGTTTACCGATTGAAATTTAATATTTCTTACTTTATGCAGTAAATACGGCGCTTAACCTTGCTGGAATGATTTTAATTTTAATAGTGTTCTCTAATTTTGCTGAAAGCTAGGAATTAAAAAACCCGATGAGTGCAGCGGTGGTGGGCCGTTGAACGCCGCACCTGGACTACGGAATGGCACGACATTGTCTTCTTCGACGAATCCCGCTTCTGCCTGCAACACCACGTTGGTCGGATCCCCGTGTGGCTGCATCGCCATACCGGTCCGTCGCCTGGCGTTATGGTTTGGGGCGCAATTGGATATGACACCCGCACTCCTCTGGTACGCATCGCCGGTACACTCAACAGTCGCCGCTGCATCTCCGACGTTTTGGAGCCTGTAGTCCTCCCTTACCTGCAGGACCTGCCAGCGGCCACGTTTCAACAGGACAATGCGCGCCCGCACGTGGCACGCATCGTGCAACAATTCTTCACGGCCCACCAGGTGTCACCGCTGCCGTGGCCCGTCTGTTCTCCCGATATGTCCCCAATCGAACACGTCTGGTCGCTGATCGGCAACCGAATGGCCCGGCAACCACCACCGGCGGCTACGCTTGATGAACTGTGGCAACGTGTGGAAGCAGCCTGGACAAACATACCCCAAGCCCACATCCAAAGCCTCTTTCGTACGATGCCGCGGCGTGTAGCGGCCGTTATTGCCAGCCATGCGGGCCACACGAACTATTGATGTCTGCGTGTTCCGCAAGTCGCACGGGCCTGTAAGCTCAATCGTTTCATCTTTGTATCTGTTGTTATGTGTCCAGTAAATCCGGCTTTGCTATCTCGTGTCCTTCTTGGTGTTGCATTTTGGGTGGCCACCAGTGTATTACAGTTAGGCCTAAGGGTCCGTACAAAATGCAGACATTGCATAGTATTTGGCATTACTGAAAAGGTTTCTGAAGAACAAAAGCCTTAACTAACCCGATTGGTGCAACAAAACTAACGTATCCGATTTGCGAAGTGATTATGCTACCGAGAAGGTAACAATCACGTGCTGTGAGTAGTTCGGCTGACTGTTCTTTACCCAAAGAATTGAAGTCAACAGAAATACGCATGCGCAGTCTGCTCCGGCATCAGCCTGTATGTTGGCTTCTGTGCACTGCATATTTTCTCTAAAGATATGACGGCGCTATTTACGTCTCGCTGAGCCTTAACTTCTCGTTAGATATTCTTTGCATATATGGAAATCATTGATTCCTGCGAAGAACTGGTAAGTTCGTTTACAGTGCTGTTAGAAATACCCTGACCGGACGCTGGAAGACTGGGGAAAAGTCACGTGATCCGATGTGTCCCGGTACACCTTGTTCTGCACCGACAGTAGACAGAAAGCTACGCGGGAACTCCCTGAAACAAAGGACACAGCTTGCCTAGTAAATACAACAAGGTTCTGGTGGCGATGTCATGATGTGGGGAACTTTCTCTTAGAACGAAACGGAATCCTTGATATTGCTGAACGGTCGGGTGTCCTCCAAGAATTATCTGAACTTTGTTTTCGATCAAGTCCATCCTGCAATGTTGACATTTTATTATCAAGCAGGTGATGGCTGTTACATGGACGACAATGCTACTACTGTTCATCGCGCTAGATGTGCTCAGTAGTGGTTTAGTAAGCATAATAGCGACTTCCACCATCTTCCGTGTTCACCACAAATCCTGGATCTGAACCCCATTGGGAACGTATGAGACATATTAGAAAAACAGATCCGTGGACAAAGTCCTCTTCCGTTAAATCTGAGGCAGTTAGAGGACTATCTAGTGAACGCCTGGTATGCTGCAGGAGTCTATGTCTTTGATCCACAATTAAGAACTGGAAAGTTGCACTGATACAACACTTTTCTTTGGAGAAATATTAGTACATTGCGTTCGAAACTTGTACTGTTTCTTCCAAAAGCTCTCCAACCAATTTTTATAAGCTTACTTATGTTTTTTCTTCGACGTAGCCTTTGTTTGATAGATGTAGGCATCGATTACTTCTAGATTTGCCCCATCAACTTCAAAATCTTTAGTGAAATAAACAACTGTATGAAACTGACACAAATGACAAAATAATGAGCGATACTAAGTAAAGAAACGAGGAGACTGGGAAGGGGAAAAACAAACAGATAATGAACATATAAAAAGGTACGTGAAGCAATTAAAACATCCCCGCTAAAAAGGTGTATTCTTCAAATATACTTGATCTCGTTCCTGTCTAATGCACATCCAGGTATGCAAACATAACCGTAAAAACAGATCAAACGTATGAAGAATGTGCAATGATATGATCTTATTGAAAAACAGAGAGATAGGAGGGGAGCCATCGTCGCAGAGAAGACCATTTACCATAACACTGGAAAAAAAAAACTATGGAGAATAAAATTAATTGACGCGGCGGTCCTTCTAAGAGATCTGCATGGGCCTTATTTGGTGAGCCCGGCCCGCCTCAATCCCGTGCGTTTTAGGCCCAGCCCGTCAATTGCAGATATTATTTAGGCCCAGCCCGTCGATCGCATCTATTATTTAGGCCTCGGCCCCGTCGATTGCGGCTATTATTTAGGCCAGGGCCCCGTCGACTGTAGCTATTATTTAGACCCAGGGCCGTCGATTGCAGCCATTATTTAGACCCAGGGCCGTCGATTGCAGCTATTATTAAGGCACCGGTCCGTCGATTGCAGCTATTATTTAGGCACCGGCCTGTCGATTGCAGCTATTATTTAGGCCCAGGGCCGTCGATTGCAGCTATTATTTAGGCGCAGGGCCGTCGATTGCAGCTATTATTTAGGCCCAGGGCCGTCGATTGCAGCTATTATTTAGGCCCAGGGCCGTCGATTGCAGCTATTATTTAGGCCTCGGCCCCGTCGATTGCGGCTATTATTTAGGCCCAGGCCCCGTCGACTGCAGCTATTATTTAGACCCAGGGTCGTCGATTGCAGCTATTATTTAGACCCAGGGTCGTCGATTGCAGCTATTATTTAGGCGCCGGTCTGTCGATTGCAGCTATTATTTATGCCCAGCCCGTCGATCGCATCTATTATTTAGGCCTCGGCCCCGTCGACTGCAGCTATTATTTAGGCCCAGGGCCGTCGATCGCATCTATTATTTAGGCCCAGGGCCGTCGATCGCATCTATTATTTAGGCCTCGGCTCCGTCGATTGCGGCAATTATTTAGGCGCCGGTCCGTCGATTGCAGCTATTCTTTAGGCCCAGGGACGTCGATTGCGGCAATTATTTAGGCGCCGGTCCGTCGATTGCAGATATTATTTAGGCCCAAGGACGTCGATTGCGGCAATTATTTAGGCGTTGGTCCGTCGATTGCAGCTATTATTTAGCTGCAATCTAGAGAGAGAGACTAAGCTTGTTCAAAATCTCAGTTCCTCTGAATTAGCAAGCGGTAATACTATAAAAGTCAATCAATCCCTATACAGATTAGGGATAGGAGAATGAATTGATGTTCTACTTTCATACAAACACACTCACACACACGCCATCCCACTGCAGACACCCCCGTCCCCCACTCCACACTATAAAAAAATTACTGTAGATTTTACGGTTTTAAACCGTTTTCCAGGGTGCCAACACAAAACCGTAAAATCTACAGTTTTATGCCGTGTTGGAGCAAAGCTATAGCGTTGCTCCAATACAATCAACACATTCGTTCCCGCCAAATTTTTGTGTTTTCGTGATTATTTGGACTGTGACTCGCTCCAACCAAATTCTGTGCTGTTTTCTTCATTAAATGCGGTGTTGGAGCAAAGCTATAGCTTTGTTCGAACACGGCATAAAACTGTAGATTTTACGGTTTTGTGTTGGCACCCTGGAAAACGGTTTAAAACCGTAAAATCTACAATTTTTTTTTACAGTGCACGCAGCAACACACACACACACACACACACACACACACACTCACTCACTCACTCACTCACTCGGGGTCAAGTTTTTTTATTGTCAACAAACCCGAAATGGTTTTTACCATCTTAATACCTACAGATGGTACAAACACTGTTAGTGCCTCTCCTCGCCTCTGTGATTATGCTCTGGGCTCTGTAATGGAAATAAGTAACACCAGCAAAACAGTTAAACAGACCAGGAAATCGGGAAACACGACGCTTTTCTTTCTTTACCATTGCGATGAAAAGAATGGAGCGACTTGGCCAGGCCCGGCTGTAAGTGTCTGGGGAAAAAACCTGCGCCGTTGCTTTGTTCTCTAAATAAAAAAAGCCTGACGCGGCCCGTGCAGACTTCTAGCTCTTCCAGAAAACAAACGAAGAAGAACTGTATCTGAGGAAATCTCTAAGAATCTATAAGGGCTATTCGGAAAATTTTGGAAGCAGCACTGCAATAATTCGCGTCAGTTGACAGTACGGAAACAGTGGTGGTGCCGAAAAACTTCCTAAAAAAGCCTTAAACATGTTTGTTGTAATACTGGCACAACAAACACTTCGCCCTCAAACCAAAAGGTATTAATTCTTCACACCTGCCATATCACCCAAAAATACGCCGAAGATACCGACTTTTACGCCGAAAAAAAATCAACAATCAATACTAATAAATATTGAGACAGTGAGATCAAAACAGACGTGACGATGTTTGTCAACCGTTCCGATAAAAAGCTATAAGACAAAAGACAGAACGACGCAGTCATCTGTTAGAGATTTTATACGGGGTTTTAGGATTTCATATAAAATCTCAAAATGTAGCTTTATTCCATCTCGTGCTCCACTTTCCTTTGTCTCCACAAGGCGTGAGAGAAATTTCTCAGAGTCAGTTCGCCATTAAACACCGGATGCACGGTTACTTACTAAGACGACATTCTGTCTAAGATTAGTATATGCACATTGTTTGTTGAATGGAGATTAACTCTATCGCGCCTCCTTTGATGCTTTTCAGGTTTTAATTTCAATGAGGCCGACGAATGACTAGCCGCTCACATTTTACTTTGAGGCTTAAGATTTACCGAAAGCGGTGTGGCTCTTTCTCTTGGGGAACATTAGGATATGCTTAAGGGCATTTTGTTGGGAGACAAGAGAGGGAGGCGAGAGGACAGTTGTCTCTAGGTTTAGGTGGCGAGCGGTCACGAAAGTACGACGAGGTAATTGCCCCAGGCGAGGCCGGGAAGGTCTTAGGTGGACCGCGAGGAGAGGGGATTTCAGGAGAGCGCGAGTGATGATCGAAAGCGGGAGAGTTAGGAAACAGCACGGCTAACAGACAACCTTTGCAGGCAATTAAATGAAGAAAAGAATAAAAGTTTCTTAGACATGTTTACGAATCGTAAGAATTATTTGCATACAATTTTACTATCATCTTCAACTATATAAGACTTAGCAACTCAACCACGCAATGTTTATGAAATTAACAATAAGAACAAAGATAATAACGAACTTGTTAACACATCATCGATGATACATCGGCGCGGATGGAATCCCGGTAAATGACACGTGTGGCGATAGGCGGCGGTACCTCAAACGCACACTATCTAATGGAATTCACAAAGACCTCATTCTGGAATATTTATTCCGACGAAATTGTAGTCTTTCCTCTGAACACTGTTTTGAGGTGATGATGGGTATCATCAAACAGTTCTTCCCTAGTACGAAGGGCCTTTATGGAATGTGTAGTACTTCAGGTGTTGTTAAATATTTATAACGACGGAAAAGAAGTGTTTCCTCCTCATTGAGGACCTGTTTATCTAGTACGAATATTGAAGTGGAAAACATTACGTACTAGGGAAGAACTGTTTGATGATACCGATCATCACCTCAAAACAGTGTTCCGAGGAAAGACCGACAATTTCGTCGAAATAAATATTCCAGAATGCGGTCTGACAAGTGGTCTTTGTGAATTCCTTTAGATAGTGTACGTTTGAGGGGCCGCCACCTAACGCTGCACGTGTCATTTCTCGTGATACCATCCGCGCGTTGGTTGAAGCAGACGACAGGGGCCGAAGTCTAAAGTGCACCCTCTGGGGGTGATTCAAACTTTTCAGTGAAATGACGGAAAAATCCTGAATTTCACGTATTATTTCTACACCAGGAAAATTTTAAGTGTTTAGAAACCTTTCCGCAATTCCTTTCGTATATTAACGGGAAAATTATGTTCTCACTTCTTCCGTATTCACATGACGGATAATTTCCGGTAATAGGAGAGATTCACTTTTTCCGTATCCACATGACGGAAAATTTCCGGTAATAGGAGAGATTCACTTTTTCTGTATCCACATGACGGAAAATTTCCGGTAATAGGAGCGATTCGCTGGAATACTTGTTTGATTAACTATTAAATTTCAATTAGTCGGAGGACGATTTTAAATTTTTGTAGCGAGGTCTGGTAATGTAGATAGTATATCGCATGATATTTAAGTTATTGCGGCAGCGGATATTCCTTCCCTCTCCACCCATTTGATGCACCGCGTTTAACCGTGAGAAACCGGGTACTTAAATCATCATACGGGTAATTGTGTGATGTCTAAGTATCATTCTGTGAACCCCTTAAGACAAAACACTTTTATAACAAGAGTAAATTATATATATATATATATATTTTATTAGAGGTTTAACGACCACAGTGAGCAACTCAATGGGCCATAAGCAGTCGCCCGTCCCTAATTTAGGGTCACTGGTTCCAGGGAAGGGAGAGAACCAGTGATGTAAGACAAACACAGCATTCATGCCTCACCGGGATTCGAACCCGGACCCCTTTCGGACGAATGATCAGAGGCCATCGCTTAGACCACTGCGCCACCGGGGAGGCGTAAATTTTACATTGATGGGGTTTGTGAAATAATACTATGAAGTGCTGCATTTCACCCTTTTTTAAAGATAACTAAAAAGTTATTGATTGCCAGTTTAAAAACATATCGAGTTCCAAAATATTCTCTTGCTTCGAAAAGTCACGATGGGAAAAAATGTAATAATCCTCCTATAGAAAAAAATTAATAAATAAAATTATAAATTTATTCATAAAATTAATAAGCTGATAACTAAAATAAAATGACTTATTAACCGGCATTGATAGCGAAAAACGTTTCCTCATCGTGCGATTCGAGTCATTTCTACCTCGTACGTAGTCAAGTCTTAAGTGCTTTTTCTAGGTCAGCCGGTAACGCACTTCGCTGGCGTTGAAGAGGTACCCGGGCACGATCCCCACCAGAAGCAAAGGGGAAGGTTTCGTTCACTTAGTACACCAGTAAAGAATTGAAAAAGTCAAAATATAGCTTTTACAAAATTTCTGTATAAAAAAATAACAACATAAAAATCCGCAATTGACTTTTCTGATAAAAACAAAAACCGGAATTACTGACAACCGAAAATCGCTCAAAATACTGAAACAGAAAAACTTTTCAAAACGGAAATTTCGATAAAAGACGGAGACTACCGGCAACTTTGCTGCACGTTATTTTCAGCAATTTTCCGTGAATTCACACCACTTGTTTTTTGTTTTGTCTTTTTACAGTTTATGCGACAAAAATCAAATGTGTGGAAACTGGCAGCAGAGATTTAACAGGTATGAAAGCTGAAAATAGTTCATATACATCCACTAATTATCTCTACAACTGGAATAATTCTTGCTACTCTTGTAACAACTTGACGTGTGTGTCTACAACACCTAAGGCTCAAACTCCAGGACACGTGATTTTCGATACATGCCACATAGTAAGGCGATTTTTAAACCATGAATGCTGATGTCCACAGTGACAGGTGAATCATGCCATAGACGACAAAAATAAAATGATGACAACAGCAGTAAAATGTTAATTACGCTTGCTGTTTTTTGAAGATACTTGTTCAAAACAACGAACAAAGTTAGTAGATATTTCCTCGAATTGATTGGTACCTTCTCCTCGATCTCAGGACCTGTCATTTTTGTTATTAAAACCATTAGCCAAGGTTCACCAAAAGCATAGAAAGCACATACCAAATTACAGGATGCAGATGTAAGTGCGAAAAATTTAATTAGATGGTATACAACAGAGTATTATGATAGGTACGATAAGTAGAATTCTGAATATACGAGCTCGAGTTTTTCCCTTGCATTTATAAAGATACCACTGCAAAAGGTAATAATATGTGTTCTCGGAACTGTACCTGCTGCTTCACGCTTTCATAGGATGTTCCTTTTATTTGTATTTTTTATATCATCATCAATGCCCTGAAACTAAAATAATAATAATAATAATAATCCACTCCTTTATGCGATGTGGAATTAATTATTTTATTTATTTATTTTTAAGAATAAGGGATTAAGCCACTCATGATATAAAGCACTACTTGAACTATTTATTGTGAAATCTGGCTTGCACGGCACGGTCACTTCACGACACCCTGTCAGCGGACAATCTACGATGCTGAGAGAGAGAGAGAGAGAGTGCGCGTGTGTGAAGTAAATAAATATAATATAAAAAAATAGGCGTTCGATTCTTTTTTATAGAAGGTTTAACGACCACCGTGAGCAACTCGATGAACTATAAACAGTCGCCATTCCCTAATTTAGGGCCACTGGTTCCAGGGAAGGGAGAGAGAGCCAGAGCCGTAAGACAAACACAGCATCCATGCCTCAACGGGATTCGAACCCGGACCCTTCTCGGACGAATGGTCATAAGCCAGCGCTTAGAACACTGCGCCACCGGGGCGGCACAACAGCTTCCATTCATGTCTTCTTTGCTGACTCGAACCCGGACCCTTCTCGGACGAATGGTCATAAGCCAGCGCTTAGCCCACTGCGCCACCGGGGCGGCACAACAGCTTCTATTCATGCCTTCTTTGTTGACTCGAACCCGGACCCTTCTCGTACAAATGGTCAAAAGCCAGCGTTTAGACCACTGCGCCACCGGGGCAGCACAACAGCTTCTATTCATGTATTCTTTGCTGACCCGAACCCGGACCCTTCTCGGACGAATGGTCATAAGCCAGCGCTTAGACCTCTGCGCCACCGCGGCACATTCGCGGCGAATGAAATATGCAGGAAAATATTTGTACGAGAACAGCGAAATAAAACCACGCAAGAAGGGAACGTAACGCTAATCCAAACATTTAAAAATAGAAATTATGAATTTCAAAAATCTCAAATTTATGGGGTTTAGTTCAGTAACTGTTAGCGCGTATATCATCATCATCATCATTGTCAACCATTATCAATCCACTGCTGGACGAAGGTCTCCCCAAGTTTCCTCCACAACGGTCTGTCTTGTGCCAGTCTCCTCCATGTCACTCCCGCATATTTACGAATTTCATCCACCCATCTCCCATGTGGTCTTTTTCTGGGTCTTTTCCTGTCCCTTGGAATCCAATCTAAAATTTCGGCTGTCCATCTATGGTCTGTCCTTCTGGCAGTATGTCCAGCCCATTGCCATTTCAGGGATTTAACTCTGATCATGATGTCTTCCACTCTCGTCATTTTTCGGATCCACGAGTTCCTCTTCTTATCTCTCCTGGTTATACCAAGCATGCACCTCTCCATGCTTCTTTGAGTTGTCTGCAGCCTTTGTATGTCTCTTTTAGTTAAGGTCCACGTCTCTGCACCATACGTAAGCACTGGAAGGATGCATTGATCAAACACTTTTCTTTTAAGACATAATGGCATATTGCTCTTGAAAATTATGCTGTTTCTTCCAAAAGCTCTCCAGGCAAGTTTTGTACGCCGATTAATTTCTTCATCAATGTGACCCTCACTTGATATCTGCTGTCCAAGATAAACATACGTATCTGTTATCTCCAGTTTTTCTCCATCAATCGATAAATCTTCATTTCTTGTAAAAGCATTGAACATCACTTTTGTCTTCTGAAAGTTCATTTTTAATCCCACTTCTTTACTCTTGTCAGTAAGTTCCTGGATCATACTCTGCAGCTCTGATGGGGTAGTTGCAAAAATGACTACGTCATCAGCAAAACGAAGGTGGGTTAGATAATCTCCATTAATCTTTATCCCTTTGTTTTCCCAGTTCAGTGATTGAAAGACATTTTCCAATGTGGCATTAAAGAGCTTCGGAGATATGGTGTCACCTTGTCTCACTCCCTTTCCAATTTTTATGTGTGTTGTATTTTCAAACAGCCGAATCTTTGCACTTGCATTTTCATAGATGTTATTAATAATATTAATGTATGCATCTTCAATACCGCAGGATTTCAGAGCCGTTGTAACTGCTGATGGTTTCACCGAATCAAAGGCTTTTTCATAATCGATAAAAGCCATGCACAATGGAAGTTCATATTCCCTCGCTCTTTCAATTAGTTCTCTCAGTACGTGGATATGATCTATTGTGCTGTAGCCACTCCTGAATCCAGCTTGTTCTCTCGGTTGAGCCATGTCCAGTGTTACCTTCAAGCGGTGTGAAAGAACTTTAGTGAAGATTTTATAAACCACTGATAGGAGGCTGATAGGTCTGTAGTTCCTGAGATCCTCAATGTCACCTTTTTTATGTAGCAGGATCATTGTAGCATTGTTCCAATCCTCAGGAATTTTCCCTTCATTAAGGCATCGAGTGAAAATTTGGGCGAGTACTGTTTCGATTTCTCCACTTGCTTCTTGTATGATGTCTACAGTAATTCCATCTTCTCCTGGAGCTTTTCCCCTCTTCATGTTCTTGATTGCATGTGCAACTTCTGCTGGAAGGACTGGAAGAACTCTGGTACTGGTACCTTTCATGGTGTCTGGAGTACATGTATCATCCCTTTCATATAATTTGGAGTAGAAATCTTTCACTCTTGTCAAAATTTCGCCTCTATTTCTTGTTATAGAACCATCTTCTTTTCTCAGAGCCATAATCTGTTTTCTTCCCTTACTGAGATGTCCCTTTGCTATCTTTAGGCTTTGGTTGTTTTCAATTGCTTTCCTCACTAGCTCACAGTTGAATTTCCTTACGTCTTCAGTGATACTTTTTCGTGCTGTCTTGCATAGCTCTATATATTCCACTTTGGAAGTCACATCTTCTTTAGTTGTCCTCATCTCTCTTCTTTTTTGCATCAACATTTTGGTTTTTTCTGATAATTTGTTCACATGCAACTTGTTCTTAGACCCAGCTAATTTTGTTGCTGTTTCCATAAGAGCTTTGGTTACTTTTCTGTTAACTTCCGAAATATCCACTTCTTCCGATGTTAGGCCTTCTAAAGCAGAGAATCTGTTCTTCAGTTCCAACTTGAAAGTATTATGGTGTTTTTTAAGGTTGGTTATGTCAATACATTTTGTTTGTCTTATGAGCTTGCCACGTTCCAGTTTAGTGTTGAGGTGCATCTTACATCTCACCAATCTATGGTCACTACCTGTGTTGAACTTGTTCAGCACACTGCAGTCTTCGATGACGAATTTTTTGTTACACATAATAAAATCAATTTCACTTGTCGTCCCAATTGGATGTCTCCATGTCCATTTCCTGTGTGGCTTTTTCTTGAAAAAGGAATTCAAGATGAAAAATCCTTCTGCCTCTGCAAACTCAACGAGAGTATTTCCACGCAGGTTTCTGTTGCCGTGACCGAATTTACCTACTGAAGTTTCATTCTGTTGCCGTTGCCCTATTTTTGCATTGAAATCTCCCATAATTATCTTCAAGTGCTGCTTACCTTTATTATTTAGATGACGAATTTCCTTATAAAATTCTTCAATTTCTTCTTCAGGATGACTTGTGGTGGGTGCATAAGTTTGAATAATCTGAGCCTGGTATCTTCTCGATAGTTGGATAACGAGTCGTGCAGCTCTGTCAGAGGAACTTTCAACTTCTACCACTTTATCCTTCAGTTTCTTGTTTATTATAAATCCAACACCACTAGTTCTACCAGTATCTGTCCCACGATAATAGAAGAGATGTCCACTTTTCAGTTCAATGAGATCTTCTCCTTTTCTCCTTACCTCACTTAGCCCGACGATGTCCCACTTGATCCTTTGTAGTTCCTCTTCCAATTCAAGAAGCCTTGAATCAGAAGATAGGGAGCGTCCGTTGTAGGTAGCCAAGGTCAGCATCAAATGGCAGCCTAGTCCGGTCCTCCGGGGATTCTTAGCACCCTCTGCCTTCATGTCGCACTGGCCGCTGCCTTGGCCAGGTACATTCCAGCTGCCGGAGACTGAGGGCCAAGATTTAAGTTGTAGAGTCATTTTGGAGGTGTTTGGCCATAACTCACCACGCTGGCCAAGCGGGTTGGTGAGTGTGGGATAGCATTTCCTCTGATCCCGATGGTATAGTTATACCGCTATTGGCGGTCGTCAGAGCCCCTTTAGTGGGAACAGGATGCACCACGAGAAGGCGGGGTTGACATTTGTCAAGGAGAGGCTGTGATGTTACGCATCTAACAAAGATGAAATCAAAGTTTCGCAGATAGCGATATAATGAACAAAAGCCGTAGAGCAGGAAAGTTTTGTCCATGGAAAACTATAAAATACGTGAAAAATTGTCATTTACGGCTATCCGTTACTGAAGCGAAAACAAAAAAAAAGGGGGGGGAGTGGGCGGGGGCTTCCCACGCGGATATCGTTGGCAAAGATAAATACGCATGTAATAAAAAAATTAACTAGGAAGTCTTGAGTGCATAAAAGCATATAATGAACAATACGTGGTTACAAAATAAAATATATAGCTACTAATAATAGTAGCAGAAATACTGTCCATCACGTTGTTACAAGAGAAAACAATTGTTACAAGAAAATCGAAAAACATGTGCATAAACTCCATTTTCCTAGCTATAAGATGCAAAAATAATTTTTCCAGTCCTGCTTTTAGGCACAGAGACATAGTGTACCTTACCTAATGGAAAATCTTTAAGCGGAATTGCAGGAAAATCTCCGTCGCATTTACGGATATCCCACGAAAACGAAAAGAAAAATCCGCTCAGATTTTTACAAGTACAGATATCGTCGCAAGTATAAATATATATCTTTAAGCAAACAACCGAGGAAATTGTGCACCTGGAAAATAAGAAAATATTCGGATAAAATTTTTCATGGTCACTTCTTCCTCATGTTGTAAACAGTTTCTCCAGTTCGACCTACAGCATGTAAAATACGAGTATTGTACGAAACGAAAATGTAAATTTAAGCTACCCACCTCAGGGCCCATTTAAGAGGGAGGGCTGCAGCCCTGGACCCCGCATTTTCGAGGGGCCACAGAATTGTTCAGGATGCCTGAAGGATTGACAGAGTTCTATAGTTTTGTTTTTTGCAGATACCACAGCAAAAACAATACACAACTGTCTTGTGAATTTTTTTTTGCTGTTTCTCTCCGCTATTTTTTAGGAGTCTGCAAAAAAATATAGTCGCCCCCAGTCTTTTGAAAGCATTACAGATGAAAGTAATCATGAAAGAAATACGGGATTACGCCATATAATACAAATTTTGAAGATGACATCTTCAAAATTTGCATTACAGAAGTTTTTTTTTTCTTTTTACACATCTGTAATTGGGGGAAATTTTCATACACTAAGAATCGTTTGAATCATGATATTGGGATCATATTATTTTGCCCACTACTTCGATATAATTAGAACAAGCTAAACTCTGAGGGGAAATGATTAAAATAGAACTAAACTGGTATCCATTTTTCAGCCATGCATTTTTACATTTTCCTGCTACCACTGATTCGTCAATGAATCATGGGATACACACTCCAATACCGTGGGGATATTTTTATGGGTTCTTCACATCATATTTTGGAAATGTTTTCTCCTAGGTATTTTTATTCATCCACCCATAGTGAAATCATAGATGTGTCACTAATACTGGGGACCCTAAATATTGTCCAGCCCCGGACCTCCATGTCTCTTTAAATGTATCTACCTAATAAATAAATAAATAAATAAATAAAAATTTTTTTGTAAGAATTTGTTTTTCTGCACCAGATAACAATAACATTGTTAACTGGTGCAGAAAACAACTTACAAACTGGATTTGTAGAAACGGTGATACTACGCCAAATGCAAAATTCGTGCATGCCACCTAGTGGAAAAATTGTGAATCATGGAAGTTCGTAAACACGTAGCCGTTCCTTGATTAATCCAATTCGAAGCGAAAACAGTTTCTTAAACCTGAGTTACAAAAGAAAAAGGAAAACAGGCAAAAAAAACGAATGCACTAAGTAATACTGAAAGCATACTTTCTCGCTATACCAGTGCGAGAAAGTACATCCTTTCCAAAAGTTTGTCCTATTTGGAGCTAAAATTTTTAACGATGCAAGAAAGCTACACGCGCTCACCTCATATTGCGAAGTACAGGCCGTTGTTTTCTATAATCCTTTGAAAACCTGCCACCAACGCCACGGTCCCACAGCGGTGCGGTACCACACGGCAGGTTTCGAGGACGGAAACTCATTGATGCCAGATTCCACATCCACCACTGAAACGACGTGCCGTCCTTGTAGGTAATGGAAGACGGAGCAAAGCAGGTGGTAGTCGGATGGGGGAGAGTTCCGGACTGTACGGAGGATGGGTAGGGATCTCAACCCCTTACAATTCCTACAGTTTTCGGCGAACAAATCTGGAGGTGTGATTTCGGGCATTATCCACTTGCAGCAACGCCCGCTTTCTATTGGCGACCGCTTGGTAGCGCTAGCGCACAGCATCATGGAACCGATGAAGTTTTTCGGCATAAAGATTCCCATCCAAAGCTTGACTATATGGCACGAGTTCTCAGTGCACAAGACCCTCACAATTCCATCCAATGCACAGCATAATTTTCCTCTCGAACCGCTCTCTTTGCAATACTGGTTGTACTTCCTGGCGTGGCCGCCCAGCCACAAGTTCCAAGAGTTAAGATAATATAAAACAATACAATTTCCTTTGTCTGAACGTTTGTCCCACTTTTGTGGCGCAGCGGAAAGAGTCGTCACCATAGCAACAACCGAGAAAGGGATATTTGTGACGTCACGCCTAGCTTTTCGTGCAGGTGTTCAGTGAATGGAAACTGCTTCCCGGATACATATACGTGATGTCATCACCATAGTTGTTGCTAAGGTGATGACGAAAAGAAGAATTGAGAAACAAAGACTAACGGAGAAAGAATTATTTTTCACGTCCCGTTTAAGTTTTCGTGTTTTCGGGCAAGTTTTCCGTGAATGGAAACCGAATTATGTCAGCGTGTGACGTAACAACTGTATGACGTGATACTTTTTTTTATTGCTGTAATGTTCATGTAACATACTGTACTTTCACAAACAAAAAGAAAATACCTGGTTATTAAAAAAATTATTCTACATATCTTATTTTCCCCCGTCATTATTGATAGGCTTTCACCTAGTGTAAGAATATCCACTCTTTATGACGTGTAATGATACGACACCGAAATCAATCGTCCTGTGGATTTGACAGCAATCTACGACAGATAGCGACACGTTGTTTCGCCCGCTGGGGTGTCAACGGCATGGGAAACCATTCGGTGCTGCCTGGTATCAAAACCCAGCTGGCGCAGGTGACGAATGTTGGTGGATTAGGAAGACCCCCACCTAAGATGCCAATTATCGTATGCTGTTACCAGGATTCGCTGTCTCAGCTTCGACCATAGCATTAATGCTGGTAGTCGTTTTGACCTCGGCTTGTCTTCGAGACTGGTATCCCTAGCACTGAAACGCCGGAACCATTTTCGTGCAGTGCTCTTCACTGTTTCCTTGCCTCATGCTGCACAAATTTCTCTCGCTACATCTGCCGCGGGTTAACCTTTTCCCATAACGGCGCGGGAGCACCCGATCATCACGTTTATCGACCTTCATCCTCTGCTCATCTGATAACACCACGTGGTTCCGTGCCCAAAGCACGTCATCAGCCTCGCATGTTCTATGCCATGGTGGTACCCAGGCCCAACATTATGTGGAGCTCAAAGCGGGACGAACTTCATGTTACATGTACAACATGTTACATTAATACGCTGAACACACGCGCTTAAAAAAAAAAAGACAGAAAAAGGAGATAACCAAAGAGACAGAGGAACATTGAATATACGCTGATCTGTTATGTTTTATAAGTTATACCAGTGGCTGCCCTTTAACCTGCATAACAGGGGGTGGGGAGGGGAGGCAGGGAACACATACCTTTTTTCTTTTCTTTTTTAATTCAAGAAAACAGTATTACAGTTTCTTAAATATCTGTCTCTACTTCCACACAAATTTACTTTAAATTACGTTCTATCTGCTCTCAAAATTACAGTAATTTTTTTTACCATAATTTTGATTCTTCAGCATAATCTGTCGCTTTGCACAGAGCATAGTCCAGCTGTTTTGTTTCTGTCATCACTCGTCATCACCTAGTTTTGTCGAGATACATAAATAGGAACCACATTACTTCCACTTTGCGTATGCACACCGACCTTCTACGTCTGGTGTGCATAAATTCTGCTGCACACCCTGTGTCCTCTCTCTCTCTCTCTGCCGCTTTTAAGACATTTGTTTTGCTTTTTGGTTATTTTTTCAATTTGAAACGTGAGAGTTTATACCTTATAGCATTTATAATTTCTGTGACAGAACTGTTGTTAAAAGCAACCGTCTCGGCACGAAGAGTTTCGGTGAATAGATAGTCCGCCCACGTTTGTAGTATAAATGTCGTTAAAAACACCGTATCGGCATAAGAGTTTTATTGCATAAATAGCTGTAGTAAAATTGATATCAACACCATTTCAGCATTACAGTTTCAATGAATAAATAGCTGTAAAAGGCTGTATTATAAAGGTTACACCCGCAGTTTCGGCATAAAAGTTTGAACGAATAAAAAAAAAAAAGCTGTAGTAAAGATGTTCCAAACATCGTTTCCACAAGTTTTATTCAATAAATAGCTATAAAAGTACTGTATGTTGTATATAAAAATGTTGTTAGAAACAGTTTCGGCACAAGAATTCTAATGAATAAATAGTTGTAAAAGCCTGCACTATAAATGTTCCAAACACCGTTTCGGGATAAGAGTATCAATAAATAAAAGCTGTAGAAGGCTGTATTATGTTGTTACAAACACCGTTCGGCATAAGAGTTTCAATGAATAAAATACCTGTAGAAGTCCGAGTATACATGCTGTTAGAAACACCGTTTCGGCATAAGAGTTTTAATGAATAAATAGCTGTAAAAGGCAGTAATAACAATATTTTTATCAACACCATTTCCGCATAAGAGTTTCTACGAATAAAATAACTGTAAAAAGCTATAAAGATGTTCCAGAAACCGTTTCGGCATATGGATTTCAAAGAATGCAAAGATACAAAAATTTGCAACAACATTCGAACTCTCACAAACGCTGTTTAGCCATAAGAATGTCTATCAATAAAGAGACGTAAATATGAAAAAAATCAAATCTGCAAACACAGCTCCAAAGATTACTGAGTTATGCATTCTTATAGCATGAACGGACGACAGAAAAAGACACGCTTAATTTTATTTACGCATTTTTTGTTTTCGTGGTCCTTGAAAGACGAAACCGATTATCCATTGCATTTACGTTGGATTAATAGAACTTTTGGCACTGAGAGCAATCCACAGAAAAATAAAAAATGATAAACACCTGCTTTCAGAGAAAATGCGAATACCACAAAACGACGAGTGGGGTCGACGAAAAGTCGAAATGTGCATTTGTGTGCCTGTTTCGGGAGTTTAACGACAAAAGTCTACGATCCGTATAAGCCAATTTCTAATTTAGAGCCTATGGCTCTAGTAAAGGGAGAAGAACCAACGCTGTTTGGTAGGACAAGCATGGTCAATCCATGTCCGCAATTCACAACCGGACGCATCAGAACGCTAAGTCAGAATCCAGCGCACTAGCTTTCTCGACCACCAGCTGGCATATTTGTCCGTGATTGCGTGAGGAAGAGAGACAGATGGGAACATAAAAGAAAGGGGGAATGAAAAGAAACAGAGAGAAAGCTACAGACAGACAGTGAAAAGACGGAATCGAGGTCATGTATGCGTGGAAAATATTTCAGATTAAATCAGCAGAAATGAAGAGTACCTGACAGATGCATATCCAAAATAAAACGAAACGAAACTAGCGACAGTACAAAATGAACGATGCAAAAGCCATCTGCTACCCAATAGATCTTTAACAGCTAACTTAACTTCCTACATTTTCTGACATCTAAAACTAAAAATTATTATAATAACAAAACAAAGCAACCAATAAAGAAAACAAACAGAACAAAAAAAAAAGAAGGCGGCAATGTGGAGACGTCTGGGTTTTACCGAAAAGAAACAGTCAGAGAGTCGCCTTACCTGGCCCGTGGCCAGAATCAACAACAAAAAGTTCAGCAATATAGTGATGGGACGGAGGAACAACCTTTCAAATAAGATAGGATACACCCTTTGCTGCTTGCTGTTCAGCTATCAAGGAGATTCCAACCGTTTTTCAAGCAGTTAGTTACACCCAAGACCTCCTTTTCAACGGCTTTTACAGAAAATAACACTAATCATTCTCCCCCTCCCCCCAGCTTTCGTAACAAATTAATGGTTAAAAAACATATGTAACTATCGAAACAAGGTTAACTGATCTCAGATACCTTCAAAGATCAAGCCTTAACTGAAACACACACATAAAAAGAAATTTATTTACGTTCTCATGTTTCTTTCTACGGGTGACACACTAACACCTAATGAGAGAAAACTGAGTGAGGAAGCACATAACGCATTGAGGGCAGTGAAACGTCAAAACTTCAACGAGTTCAATGCAGCGTTTAAAAAAATCTCAACTCCAAACGGCGACTCTCGGCTAAAGAAATTGGGGCACATTTCTTATTTTGTTGGCATGTATTACAGAACCGTCAGCACACAAAAATGGTCATAGCGAAGAACCACACAACAGCAATTTCTTCACCATGACCAGTAGCGTAACTGGATTATATCAACAACACTCTGACAAGGTTAGCACATCAGCTCCCAGTCAGCGCTGAATTCAGAAATTTGGCGCTACCCCGGTTGCCCTTAAACCTGAGGCGTGGAAAATTTCAAAAGAAATTCTCTTACATCAAAAAATATCACTACCATATTTAGCTTCCCATCTAACGAAATAATGTGCTTAACAGTTGAACTTGTATAGCTGTGGAACGAATGTGTGTGCATTTTGTCACTTTTGCAGAAACGCCACCAAGAGCAACTCGACGGACTATAAGCAGCACACCCGCCCCCAATTTGAAGACACTGGTTTCTCGAAAGGGATAGAGCCACAGCCGTTAAACACAACATCCATGCTTCGTCGCGATTCGAACACGGACCCATTTCGGACGAATATATACAGGGTGTCCGAGAATTATTGGACACATTACAAAATATATAAAACAAAACATTAAACAGATAGAAAGAAACTGACTGTACTAACTTACAATGTAACTACACAAGTTAATAAATTTCGATTTGAGATCCCTTGGTTGCTCGTAGTACGTCTAAGCGATACTCGATTTCATACCATGTATTTGGCAAGCATCTGAGGAGTTATGGAATTAATAGCAGCTGTGATACGCTGCTTCAGTTCCTGCAAATCAGTACCAGGCGTCTGATAGACACGATCCTTCACATAAACCCACATGAAATAATCCAATGGAGGCCACGGAATGGGACCACCACGCCCAATCCATCTGTTATGGAAATGCTCATTTAGGCACTTACGTAAACACGTTGACCAATGCTGAGGTGCGCCATCTTGTTGGAAAACAACATTGTCATATCTTTTGATCTGAGGTATAGCGAAATTTTCTAGCATATCCAAGTAAATGTCCCATTTATGCTTTTTTCGCAGAAGGAGAAAGGGCCAATCACATCTCTTTTTGATAGGGCGCACCACACATTAACTTTTGGAGAATCACGTTCCAGTTCAATAGCAGCAGGAGGAGGTTAACTGCCCCATACCCTACAGTTGTGACGATTCACAATACCTGATACATGAAATGTGGATTCATCACTAAAAATTACAGTACTGAGAAAGTTTTCGTCGTTTTCCACTCGATTCAGCATATCCACAGTGAAATGGTATCGCAGAGTGTGATCATTTATATGCATCTTTTTTGCACTATTTGAATTTTATAAGCATGAAACTTTAATTTCTTGTGCAAGATATCGTGAACTGTCGATTTCGGAATGCACAGTTCTCTGCTTGCTTTACGAACGGATTTCCTGGGGTTTCGTCGGAAACTTTCATTAACTTGGTCAATCGTCTCACCGCTGACGCTAGGCCTACCAACTCCTCCACGATGTTCCACATTGCCAGTTTCTTTAAACTGTTTCATCCACCGCTTAATTGAATTCGTTGACGGAGGATTACAACCATACTCTAAATGGTACCTACCGTTTTTTAACTTTAATGACAGACTTTAATTTCGCAAGCCACAACACACACATCGCCTTCTGCTGTACGGATGACATGACTACTGATTGCGCATTTCTCATACATTCCTCATCAGGCCACACCTAGCGCGATCCATCGGATTCTGGGAATAACAATTCTGCAAAACAAAAATATAGAAACAGTGTTAGTAATACGTGACATAGAAAACCAGACAATGCTCATAGTTTTTTTTTTTTTTTTTTGTACATAATTTTGTAATGTGTCCAATAATTATCGGACACCCTGTATATTAGGAATGAGAAGTGTAAGAAGTGCCAACAAGTTGTACGCAGATAACATACCACCAATGAAACAACTTAAATTAGTAGCACTTCTCAACAAATCAGCAGAAAGCATCTGAATTAATGAAATTCATTCCTAATGATCAACAAAAAAAAAAAAAAAAAAAAAATTTGCTATGCCCAATAATCACGAAGTCACGGAACAATACAACATTGACGAACCTTCGCACCCAACTAATTCTAATGATTAATTACCCTGAATTCCAAATCCTAACATCTGCTTTTATCGTGAAACGAAGGAGAGGAAAAGTCAGGGACAATCATTCCACGGAAACCAATTTAACTTTCATCTCACATTCTTCAGAATTGTTGTCTTCCCTGTCGAACGAAGTGGACATGTAAGGTACGGCGCAAATCGTTTGATATATATTTCCAAATACCCTTCTCTAAGCATTGCATTTCTGACTATCACATACGAACATACAGAGTTTGAATAAAATAATGTGAACACCATGATTATAGGGGCTAATGTTATTCGTGTAGTCTACAATGAAAAAAACAAACGTTGTGATTATCTTTCGTGCGTATCTTTTCTTTGTATATACACCAATCAGCCATTACATTATAACCACGTACCTAGTATGCTGTAGAAACTCCCTTTAGCCCTTAAAAACAGCGGCCACTCGGCGAGGCATCGATTCGATGAGGTGGCGATAGGCATCCTGGGGTATCTGGTAACATAATATCAAAAGCAGGTCCTCCAGTTTTCGTACATTTCGGGGTGATGGTGATTTAGCGAGAACCCGTTTTTCCAAGTTGAACCACAAATGTTCGATTGGGTTCATGTCAGGTGAATTTGGAGGCCGGGGCATTAACAGAAAGTCACCAGCATGTTCATCGAACCACTCCTTGATGATTCTGGCAGTGTCGCATGCCGCATTATCCTGTTGGTAATGGCCATCACCAGCACGGAACACAGTTGCCATGAATGGGTGAACTTGATCCGCGTCGATTTTAGACACCTGACAGCTGTCAGGGACTGTGCTATTGGGATAATGGGGCCTAAAGTGCCCCAAGAAAACATCGCCCACAGCATAACACCGCCGCCGCCATCCTGTTTCCGCCCAACACTGCATTCATGTGCCATGGCATCCGTTGGAAATCGGCGTATCCACGCTCGGCCGTCTATATGATGTATTAGGAATCTTGATTCGTCAGACAAGGCCACTTTCTTCCAATCATCCACAGTCCAATCTCGATGATCTTGGGCTCATTTCACCCGTTGATGTCGATGACGTGCAGTGAGCAAGGGTACCTGACTGGGTCATCGGCTACGCAGGCTCATGCGTAGAAAGCTGCTATGAACTGTGTGCTGTGACACATTGCCCTGATCACTACTATTGTAGCTGCGGGTGATTTGTCGCACCAACGTCCTCAGCTCATTCTCTCCTCTGGCATCAATGAGCTGGGAACGACACACAGCTTGACAATGGTTCGTCGTTTGGCCATCTGTGCACCACTTTTGATACGTACTCACTATACAGCGGCACGTGAACAACCCATAAGCCGCCGTTTCCGAGATCGTAGTTCCGAGGCGCCGTACTATCACAATTTGTCCTTTATCAAACTCCCGATAAATCGGCAGCTTTTCCCATTCTGACTCCGAGCACACAGATCTCAAAACCATTTCTATTTTACTGGAAACTCAAGATAAATAAGCGCCAATTAGTGGTGAAGTGAAAAGTACCATAAAATTTAGTTATTTTATATCAATAGAGTATTGCTCTAGCACGATGGAACTGAATTTTCTTTTATACTGATCCTTGACACATCCTGTAACTTATTCAGGAAAAAGAAATGGTGGGTATCAGTGTACTTTCACAGATAAGTAAAATTATTTGAAATGCATGCGGGGGTTTCCTCCAACACTTTAACCATTTTATTTTTTATTTTATTTTTAATTCTGATCTACACACTCGGATGTTCAGGAAAGTTAGCATGCATGTTTATCTAACAAGCATAAGTCTCAGCTTTTTGCCCCCATAACTTCCAAGATCAACTTAAAAGTTAGGCCAAACAATGTTTCATCATCAAATTCACCCATTTCAAGCTTCCGTGTGTGGGAGACTTTGCAATTGAATAAATGTGTTGAGTATGTCGACATTTTCTGCTCTGAACAATAAAAACTATCATTTTTTAAACAATTAAAAAATAACAGAATTGGAAATTAATATTTATACATACTACATAGTTACCAGCTGCGCTGGTCAGAGCAGTACTGCATAAAAGTGAAGGTATAAGTGATACATCAGAATTAAAAAAAATATATATATTTTTTAAAAATGGCTGAATTGTCGGGGGAAACTCCACGTGCATTTCAAATAATAATAAGTTACAGGATGTGTTAAGGATCAGTATAAAAGAAAAATCAGTTCCATTATGCTAGAGCAATACTCTACAAAGCTTGATATAAAATACCAAAATTTTATGGCACTTCTTCACTTCACCACTAGGTGGCGCTTATTTATCTAGCGTTTCCAGTAAAATTGAAGTGGTTTTGAGATCTGTGAACCCTTTTCCATGACCTCAAGTTTTGTCCTCCTAAATTCCCTAAAATAGCAGTTACAGCAAGTTTTGTAAAAAGTGGCATGTTGCTGCACTGCTACCGAAGTGAGTGCTCCGCTAAATTTTGGAGCACTGTATATTAAAAATTATGTGGTAAAAAAACTTAAACTTAGAATTTTTCCATAACTTTATCAGATATACCTATCAGCCGAGTTTCATTCAAATCCCAGTCCGTGGGTGACATTTTGCAAAAAAATTGGATGATTTGACGTGGAATTTCCCATTAATTAAAATGGGGATGATTAGATCTGGAACAATAAAAACAATTAAAATAAATTGACGCAATAATCTTATTTACGCCATTAGAAAACTATATGTGCGTATGTGGTAGTCAGGTGCCAATTTTCAAGATTTCTTGTTCCACACATAACAGCAAATCGGTACTTTCCACTGCAGGTTAGTATCACTTCCAGCACAGTACATTACACTGGGCAGCAATTGCGAATGTAGTTCAAGACAAACACGCTAACAAAATAATTATTATAATGAAAACATGCAATTTTTCTAGGTTTTAAGTACGAAAACTCGCAGAAAGATTACAAAATACAACAAGTCAGTAAAATCATGTAATGCATTGATTATGATACGCTTTCCAACATACCAGAAATAATTACACCAATTATTACTCAAGTTATGAGGATAATGGCTGTAGAATAAATCTCGCTCCTATGACCTGACCTTTGACCCCATTTCGATTATATTCAACAGAACCGGTAAAGTATATTTCCGGAACAACATGATAGAGTTTTGTCTCAATCGAAGCATTTTTATGTAAGTTATAACGCATAAGGGCGATGGAATGGATCTCGATCCTATGTCCTGACCTTTGACCCCACTTCACCCATTTTTAATAGGATTCGTCCCCAGGTGGTCCCCCCTACCACATACTAAAATTTCATTGAAATCGAACCATATTTACGCAAGTTATGACGCATAAGGTCAATGAAAGGGATCCCGCTCCTAAGTCGTGACCTTTGACCCCATTTCCAATAGGGATCGTCCCCAGGTGGTCCTCTACCACATACTAAAATTTCATCGAAAGCGAACCATTTATACGTGAGTTATCGTGCGGACAGACGGACAAAGCTGGAGCATATACGCTTCTTCAAAATGCGGTTGGAAAGCGTAAAAAATAATCATATTATGAGCGAAAACCCATAGCACTTGTAAAATGAAAAAATAAGAAAGTAAAAATCACTTTGAACATTGGATTTACAAGTCTTGGTGAACGTTTCTCACTAAAACATCATTGAATTTGATACTCTTAAAACGTTTCAATTTGCTGGGAATACCTTTATGTGACGTAAGGTAATCTTTACCGAAAGCAGTTAAAACCCTCAAAAATCGCAATTTTGTCGAGTTGTAACATCAGAAGAATTCGTTTTTAGAATGAGAATGACTATTCGGTACAAATTCCAACATTCTCCTATCGTGCTGTTTTCAAAACTGCCATATACATGTTGTTCATGTTACACTGGCGTGCAAAAATTAAGGACGAGACGGTTTTTCGAATGTAACGTCGTGCAGAAGTGCTCCACATCGACTCAAATCATACCATAAGATCCCCAAGATGTAAGAATATCGGACAAGTGAGCAAAACCGTCCAAACAAGGAATCCAAAGGATACAAAGGGACTTTATTGAAAAGGTAGCTTCGAGAACAACGGGACAGAAGACAGAAACGTCCATGTGGCAGGCGGCTGCCAAGAAAAATCCAGTCTTTAGTAGAGGATATGATCATTCCTGACTGCGTTGCAGGATTTACAACGTCTGTCCATGCTGAGGACGAGGTTGTAAAGGAGCTGTTGAGGCATCGCAGCCCATTCCTCTTGTAGCGGCCATCACAGCAGCGGAATCGTGGCTGGCGGCTGGTGACGTGCTGCCAAGCGTCTCCCGAGAAGGTCCCACACGTGTTCGACTGGATTTAGGTACGGGGACCTTGCGGGTCAATCCATGCGTTGAATATCTTCACTCTCCAACAGCTCTGCGACAGCCACTGTACGATGAGGTGTAGCGTTGTCGTCCATGAAGAGGAACTCAGGACACACAGCACCTCTAAACAGACGCACGTGAGGCAGAAGAACCTCGGTACAATAGCGGGCACCAGTGACTGAACCTCCTTGGAAGATGTGGAGGTCAGTACGGCTACCAAGCATGATACCGCCCCAAACGAGAACTCCGGCACCTCCAAACCGGTCCCTTTCGATGATGTTGGAGGTGTGATTGCGTGCTCCCTGCTCTCTCCAGATGTGTATACGTCCAGAATCGCTCGTCAGAATAAATCTGCTGTCATCCGTAAAGAGAACTCGACCCCATTGCTGATGTGTCCAGTTCTTGCGTTCCTGGCACCACAGAAACCGCCGTCTCCGATGAGCAGGCGTTAATGGCACACACCATACTGGTCGTCGTGCAAATAGACCACCTTTATGCAGCCTCCTGGCCACGTAAAACGCTATAACGGACGTCCAGTTGTCTGTTGCATGTGCCTTGCGATTTCTCCCGCTGTCTGCCGTCTGTCTCTTCTCGCCTGTAGGACAATATACCAGACGTCCGCTACCGTGGTTGCTCGTGGATGACCACTGCTAAACTCTCGGACAGCTGTTCCTGTCGTTTGAAATGCTCTCCAAGCTCGTGAAACGATGCTGTGAGCGATCCCGAACTCCTCGGCCACACTAGTCACACTTCGACCTTCTTTCAACTTCCCAATGACGCGACCTCGGGTAAAGTCATCCAGATGTCGTCTACTGGATTTTCCTGTTGGCCATATCATACGGTGGCAGCAACTCGACGTCGTTCAAACCGATGTACACCACGCAATAGCTTTCACCGAATTGCTGAGCGTACACCGCCCGTGTGTTTTATACCCTTCCGACACTCCCCCTCCCTACGTCATGCTGCATATATGCGCATGACCTACTGTACCGGACCCTAGTCTATATCCTGAGTGGCCTTTTGGTCCGTTCTGCCTGCTCGTTCCGCTGTTATGCTAATTTCTCCTCTTCGTCCTTAATTTTTGCCCACCAGTGTATAACTAATGTGCGGCTAATAGTTCACAACAGAGAGCAAGAAACACAACAGAACTCGGTACTGGGAATCATAGTCTTTATATTTGAGGTTAGGCTTTTAATCCGCGACAAGTTCGTGACTGTCACGGAGAAATCTCAGGTTCGATTCCAGCAGGCACGAACGCTCGAATTAATAAATATCCGCCGTGCGTCGGATGGGCACCTCAAGCCGTCGCGCCCAGGGTACTGGCCCTCCGGTTATAAATAAGAGCGTCTTCCTCCCCTTTCTACTTCACTTCCGTGTCACTTCCCTATCGGGCACTCTAGCCCAAATCTCCTAGCTTCCTTATCCTAAGGGCTGTTAAGACCTGGTTTCAGACATTCCCTTCCTATAATCCTCTACATACGATCTAATGTAATCTACGACAATAAAACGGCCTGTGTTTGTCGGTCGCCAACTGGAAAAAGTACTGATCATAAGACATTTAAAGTTTAGCATAAACTCGCAGAACCGCCAGCATATGTGCACATTGCAGCCTCTTGTTTAAAATACAAATTTCTAAAATTTCAATTACTTCTAATTAATTATTTTTCACAGGCACACTAAACACCTTAAAAGCAGGCGCTGCCGATAGATGGCAGCACATTCTTTCTCTCGAAAAGCAGGCTTAACTGCTTAATTGTAGGGGGAAGGAGGCGTACTTTTTTTCTGAATTTAAGACATAATTAAATGTGTTAGTCAATTTAAAAAGAAAATAGCCTATTACTATACAAGGCCAAATTAAGCGAGACAAGATAGAGTTATGGGCTGTCATACTGTGTGAACAACAAATTATGTTTTTCTACTTTTTTTTTTTTTTCTACGCAGGAAAGAGGCTTTAATTATAAAATTGCATATTAAACCTCTGGTGTTAGTAAAATATGACGGCAAAAGACAACCGTTCCAATTTAATTTATTTATTTACTTATTTACGTGTTGAAAGCATTGCAATAAAAAGTTTAAGCAACAAAATTGCCTATTAATAATTCCCGAACAACACTGGTCAACAAGCAGAATCATGTACTTTTTGTTAAACAACGCTTGGAACCAAGGTAGTCCATAAATGATTTCATCTTTTAGACATGCATGACACGTGCAAACTGATGAATATTGAAACATAAATCTGGATGTAGAACACGTCACATACCTGAATGTAACAATGCAATTAGGCACTCCAAGCTTTATTCCCAGCGTTGGCCTCAAATTCCGTTTTAAACTTCACTGCAGTTTAAAACTGTAAAAGGAATAATAGATCAGCTTTGTCCTTTAAAACTGGATTTTATTACTTCTGTTCTTGAGATGTTTTTCCTAATAACCAATGCCTAACTAACGTCATGCAGCACAAAGATGTAAAAAGGCTGAAGTCGTAGTATGACAAAAAAATTCACGTACAAACAGGTTTCAGACGCTGACTTATATAATGTTTCCTAATAAGCATGCGCAAAATTGGAAGGGGGGGGCAGTAATTCAAGAATAAAATGACACACCCTAACTATTAAATGTTATTTCGTACAAAATGTATCGTTTCACGAGTTCCATCGAACTTTCATAACGGGTTTTCTCTAATTAAATACACAGAAAGTAAGTTGTCGTAAAATCAAAACTTCGTTAGCTTTTGTACTAGATTTAATTTAAAACATAACACGTGTGACAGCTAAAATGTACTTCTCTCAAGATGGAATAAGAAATGAATATGTACTTCTTATTCATGAGTACTTACTCATAACTACTTCTTCAGAATGAATACGTTATTTATACATGCATCATTATTAAATACATTATTCATAAGTACTTCTTAAGAATGAAATTGTATATGTATACTTCTCTTAGGATACAATAAAGATATAGAATAAAGAAGGAGCAGATTTCATTTATCTATTTCAAGTTTCTTGAACCGTGATTCAGTTTCGTTGGACTTCCTCTGTCTCTTTCTCACTCACTCCCAAGGTTTGCAAAAAGGAAAAACGGAAAAGGCTCCCAACGAGCTACATCTGACAGCGGAAACACCTATTAATACATCCTGCGTTTCCTCGGTCGCTCTTGTTGGCAAGTAGGGGTTAGTTAGTTAGCGCAGCGCGAGCACCGGTAGCAGCTGTTGCGACCTCCACCAGACAAGCTGCCGCGAGGTGATTTCTCTCGCTCTCTCCGCTGTACGCAATAAAAACTAAATCCACTTTTGTTCAAGGCATATTATTATTATTATTATTATTATGGCATGGAGAAATGGGCGTTCGTACGCTAGCACAAGAGTGACGCTGGGCAATTTACAGGACGCGAAGAATGCGACGTTATGCAAACCCACTGTTGAACCTTGATACGGTTGTGGCCCACAGGATCTACTAAGGCTAAATATTATTTGAATTGCTATGCAAAAAAAAAAAAAAAAAAAAAAAAACTCGACTTTTTTTATTCACATTTAACAACTACAACACTTCAATAAATGTAATCTTTCATAATGATCATTGCTACGAAGAAAATTTTTAAATTATAATTTATTAAATTAACTAATGATAATTAATTTTTAATTTGATTAATTTTTCCAAGAATATGACTATTAGGAACAAAGAAAAACGTGGGGGAAAATATTTTAACCCCAAAACTGTAATATAATTTCAAAGGTGATGAAAAAAAAAAAAACATTTGTGGAAGTACAAGAGGATTATTTTATTTCATGGCCAGAACAAAAAAAAAAAAAAAAGGAGAATCCATTTTGTTATTAAGGACAATTGCGGTTTGTGAAGTGCAAAAATAAACACAAGTCGGATTCGTCCATTAATCTAGACTAGTGTGGATACATACAGTTGACTCACATATATTAAGCACACATTTTTTTCCCTTTTCTTTTAAAAAAAAAACACATGAAAAGTGCACATTTTCTTGTGATAGTGGTAAATTAAAAAAAACAAAAAAAAAAAAATATAAATGCTAGTAACAACCTTCCATTTTTCCTCTTCTACAGAAAATGAAACCATAAAATTTGTGAAGGAGTGAAGCTACACATACATGCCAAAATAAATTCACCACAATGAACTACGGACAATAAAAATACAAAGTTACCCGGAAGAAAGAAAACATCGAATGTATGGAACATCACAGCACTCACAGGAAAGTTATTATTTCTGAATGAAACATTTCTGACTTTTTCTCAACTTTTCTTACATAAATTGTGTACAGCCCTTCCTGCATAGGGTCAAGAGAAAGGAGAGGAAAAAAACAAAAGAAAACACCATACTGTCAATCACTCTCATTTTCTCTACAGAAAATGCTTTGTACTGGTTCAGTCCTAAATAACAAAATTTACATAAATTGGCCAGATTTATGTTTCCAGGACTGAGCAAAAAGACATCATTAATAATTCTGAATCCACTGCTGGATGAAGTTCTCCCCAAGTCTCTTCCAGAAATCTCTGTCTTCAGCAATTCTCTTACATGTCACTCCTGAATGCTTTCGAATTTCATCCGGACATATCTTACGTAGCTTTCTTCTGCGTCTCTTGCTGCCCTTTTGTACCCAGCCTGTAGAGTGAAACCTCCGAATAACGGTCACTGCTCGGACCGGAGAAGCGTGGCTATTGACTGGGTACCATCGTTCGGAGGTTAAACCTCAATTAATATTGGTAGTCCGTTGCGTTTGTACAAAAGCAGATTAAGTGTATGAAGCTTATGAACAACGAAAACGTTGCAATGCTTTCTTCAAGTGCTGAATAAAACTCAATTCGATAATTAAATAAATAAATCATGCTGTAGAGGATTTTAGAAAAGCAGTGTCTGATGTCTTATCTTAAACAGCCCTTAGAAATAGCAAGCTAGTAGATAAGGGTTAGGGTACGCTATACGAAAGGAAAATGTTATACAGTAAAGTTTAACTGCACAGTTAGCTGGCAGCGCCGGACAGCAAGAATAGAACCCACAAGGTATAAAACAAGAGATATCACTGCCAACGAGCAACATTCCACAGGCACTATCAACCACCCCACAGATCCCGGTGGACGACTAAAACGTCCACGAGAGCTGGAGCTCACCATACTTTAGAGCAGGGGTGGGGAACCTGCAGCCTTTTGAGTGAATCCAAATTTTGCAGAGCAAATCTTTTTATTTTTATTAATGTTTTTTTCGCCTTTTATTATTTTTATTTTAATCTTAAAACGATGGTATTAAAATACCAAAGAGTAAAAGAAAACTAAACGAAATAATGCTCCCCGACTGACGGCTACAATTAAAGCATTAGTACGTCATAAGGGCTATTCTGACATCTACTACGCTCATGATTTCGTACCGTGGCTCCCGACGAACTACAAAGGGAGTTGACTGAATTCCCAAAAGATGACATTTTAAATTCCTTATTTGACGCTAAGAAAGATCCAGTTGAAATATGGAAAAATGCAATAGAATACCAACGCCTTCGGCAACATGCACGAAAAATGCTTTCTTGCTTTTTAACCACTTATTGCTGCGAATCTACATTCTCCTACCTAACACAAATCAAGGTGGCAGGCATTAAGGACACAAATGACGGATACCCTTTTAAAGGATCAGCTAAAAAGCGCGGACCTCCATGTTACAGCTAAATATTCAAATACTTTTCAACAAAAAGCAGTCATTAAAAGGTTCAATAATTTCAAAATTAAAAAAAAAAAAAATTTTTTTTTCATTTTTTGAAGTTAGTTAGTACATAGAAAGATTTTTACAAAATAATGTACTCGTACATTTCGAAGTATATCTAATTGAAGTTTCTTGAAAGCGGCCTTGTTAGATCACAGCTAACTTAATGCGGCCTTCCAACATAAAAAGGTTCCCCACCTCGGCTTAAGAGGTTTATGTAGACGATTTTAGGAAGTGAGTGTCTGACCCCTGGTCCTAAACAACTCTTCGTGGTAGAAAGCTAGGAGATTTGGGCTAGAGTGAGTCACACGGAAGCCAGGAAAAAAGGGTGAGAAAGAAGCCCTTATTTATAACCAGGGGAGGGGTAGTACCCGTGGTTCGACGGCTTAACGTGCCCATCCGACGCACAGCGGATATTTAGTGGTTCGAGCGTTAGTACCTGCCTGGGATCGATCCTGAGAGTTTTCCGTGGCAGTCACGAACGTTGACCACTAGGCTATCAGCAGCTCTCGCTTCACTTTGTTATTTTCTTTTCACATACATACACCATTGAAACCACCGTAATCCAACCCATCGTGCTCGAGGTATAGCTCCTTTAGCAATAATTTTAGTCCCCATGTAATCCCTCTCGTCGAAGTACTGAAGAAACCACATATAAGATCCTAAGGAACAAGGTGACCGTTGTTAAAAGGTTTCGTTGTTCAGAGGTTACCCTTAATGTTAATTCTAACGCAGCTGTTCTGACCCAACCAAACGTGCCGTTGCTCGGACGTTACCGTTGTTAGGTGTGCGTTAATTTTCAGTTCTTCAAAGGTGGTCAGTTTTTCTAGCAATACTGTACAACCCATTGCCACTTTAGGGTGGTACTTACTTTCATTACGATGGTATCCATTCTTGTCATTTTCCTGATGTATGAGCATCTCCTCTTATCTTGTCTGGTTACACCAAACATGCATCTCTACATGGTTCTCTCAGTTGTTCGCAGCCTCTGAATGTCTCTTTTGGCAAAGATCTATGTATCTGTTCCATAATCAAACTTGGAAGGATGCACTGATTAAACACTTTTCTTGGAGGACATAATGCTAAGTTGCTCTTGAAAATTGTACTGTTCCTTCGAAATGCCTTCTAGCCAAGCTTTACACACCAGTTAATTCCTTCTTGGATGTGGCCTTCGCTTGATATCTATTGTCTAAGGCAAATTTAGTCAGTTCGTCGCTTGATATCTATTGTCTAAGGCAAATTTAATCAGTTAACTCTAAATTTGCTCAACCAACGTCTAATTCTTCTGGATACACTCATGTATGATTTTAGAAGAAAATTATTATTTAAAATAATCAAGGAAGACACTAGTTTCGGGTTATACACCTTTTGCAATAAAAAAAATCGGTAAATGCTGATAGTTCAGAAGCGAGAATTTCATAAATTTTCCTAATAAAATACTTCTCTACAATTCCTTACATTGTCAATCAACGGTATAAGTATTTCCTCATCCTCTTTCTCCTTTATTATTACCTCTTTTTAATCCCCGAGTGAATCTGGAAACCCCATCCCCAGTCTGCAAAGTTATTTTCACGGCAAATATTTTGAACTTTCATTTCGCTTAAAAAAGGGGAAAGGGTCTTGCTTTGTTGATTGTTACAGCAAGATTAGCTTAAGTATCAGTTAAAAGTACCCAACTATGCAAGTTCAAAACGGTTATAGCGTAGTATAAAATCCGTTTATTCAGTGGTGTAATATAGTATATACAAGTCGCCAAGCTTTCGCTCTTCACTGGGAGACTTTTTCAAGACAATAGTTAAGACATAAAAATCATTTTATGTCTTAACCATAAAAAAATCATTTTATGTCTTAACCACTGCTATGACAGAGCCTCCCAGTGGAATGCGAAAGCTTGGAGACTTGTATATACAGTATTACAATACTGAATAAACGGATTTATACTACGCTATAAGAGTTTTGAAGAATAATTAATTTATCAGGAATTAAAAAAAAAAGATGAAGCTTGCATTTTAAGCAAAATTCAAGCTCAAAAATCGGTACTGCCTCTGTAAACTCCAATGAGAAAACAACTTTACAGGTCACGAAAAATGGCACCGATTGTCACGGACAAGTTAAGAACAGATTTGAACTTTAATTTCTTTGAAACACGAAGAGAACATGCTTGTTTGTTGACTGATATAGCAAGAAGAGGTGAAAAGGATAGGAAAACGTGCAGAAAAATTCATTGAATTTACGAAGATGCACTCCTACATTTCTGTAATTTTAATTAAACGTAACGCTTTCCAAATTCTTGGAAATCTGAGGCTTGCTTTTTATGCGAACCCCAATTTTTAGCTGACAAACCTGGAGGACGGAGGGGTCAAGTTACGCACGATTTTCTTTTTCGCGTGAGTATATACTGTACTTTTTTTTTCTTTTAACTAAGACTGGCATACACGCGATTAATACTATCTTTAGACGCAGTAACAACAAACCATATTTCAAAGCCTAGCTGCTATGAGTCCATTCTCTGCTTAGCTTGAACAAATAACACTAACTCACAAACCCAAGCGTATAAATAGTTTGTTCTATTCTGCGCCTGTTCAAGTCTATAAAAAAATCTACTTCAGAAAATCACTTGAAAATCACACAAAGTACAGGTAAGAGACGAATAAGGCATTTACAGAGAAGAGGACAAAATTAATTCCACATATTGACATATGGGTAGGAGTCAAATGTACGGAGCTCAAGATTCGTAACTCACGTACATAAACCGGGAAAGACCGCTACTGAACTTATCACATCGCAAAAACGTTATTATGATGGCTGCTATGGTAGTGTGTCTTTCAACGGTGGCAGCTGGATCGAAGCGCTGTCTTCAAGCGCACTGACCACCTCAATGTTGCGGTCGCGGTTTCGAAACTACTTCCAAGCATTTGCCGGGAATGGAATAGAGGCTGATTCGTTCACAGGTTGTGCACAGTATGTGCGGCTTCCGTAAGTTCGGCTTATCAATTAGTTTGGCTTCATCAAGCAGAAATCTGTGACTGTTTTCGTATATAGGTCAGACCCGCACATACGAGTGCTTGCGTTTTCGATTGAAAAGGCACAAAATGTACGTGAGGAACTGCGAGAAAAAGAAATCATCGAAAAATCTACATTACCACGAAAACCACAGATTTCTGTTTGAAGAAGCAGAACAAATTGACAAGCCAGTCTTAATCTAAAAGATGGATACCTACCTACCTTAGCGCGCGCACACACACAGCCTTCCACATTTTCCAAGACCACTTATAACCAGTGAACGATTCAACCCCCACTCCGTTTTTGAAAGTTGTTTCATGGAAACAACTTTCAACCCGTGACCGCCAAAAAACCGGTATAGTTTATTGGACAATATAGAGAACATACCACTTGCCGTGAAGAAACCAAGCTGTAGCTTTGCGAAACTGTACTGAAGAATCCATTAAAAGTACACTAGGCCATAAAACGTTGTAAACACACCCTCTTAAAACTATTCCCATCATTAGTTAGAATCAATACTAGCAGTAATGTAATTTAAGGGCGGGAAAACAACACATATAAACTGCACGAGATCAACATAAATATAGTACATTTAATGAATACCACATTGCTATCGTTTTGGAGTTTGATATCAACGTCTATTTATATCCCTGATCAATAATTAGTTTAATATTTATGATCAGGTCAACATTACGAAGGCTAATCAGAAGATACCGACAGCGAATTCGGAAATTAAAGATTAACGCGGGCTCTTTAAGAATTGTAATAAAGATTCACACTGCCATTCCTTCCAGAACCTTTCAGATTATCTGTAGTGAACAGTTATTTTCTGAAATCTTTAGTTAACTCTAAGATGAAGAAGGGGTGTGGGAAATTTGGCATTGAGCCATTTTGCCAATATTCTTACTTCTGAAAATTACACACTAATGAGATACTGATTTGTCATCTCCACTGGTTCACAGGCCAGCATCTACTAAGGCGAACATTACTTTTGACAGGCATTCGTTGTCTTTAAACGAGGGGAATCATTTAAATACATGGACATAACTTGTTGAAAAAAAAAAAAAACAATAAATCCCTAAATGCTACTCGTGTGTCAACAGATGAGTTCCATTCGAATTGATTTCCTCAAGAAATCTAATGCACATCACAGGAAGCGATTTACTTCACTTTCTTCCTCCGGATACCGTTAACGCCTGATGAAATACACTCGTAACTTCATACGGGAAGTTGTAGAAACACATAGAAACTGCAAATTGGTTTCCCTTCTTGTCCACTAATTTAACGCTTCTTCCTTTTCCTTTTTTTTTTTTTTTTGTTTGGCTTTTTATTCATGGCACTCACAGACATCTAAAGCCAAGAGAAATAGCCTGTGTCTTCCTTCCTGATTTATGGCAACATTCCTACAGAACAGAAAGAACTAATGCTAAACCGAATACAGTATACATACAAGATTTGAAATGTTCAGCCCAGAAACCAGAAATTAGAGCTCTAAATTTACTCCTCGACATTTCCGTTTTCTCTCTTTCCCCCCCCTATTTTTTGTTTGTTTGTTGTTGTTGTTCTTGTGGTTGCTCTATTTTAAGCAAGGTGAGGGTTAATAACTCCCATAAGCATCTAAGGATGTTAGGAACCGACCCTCATTAGTCTTGAGTAACATGCTCCACGGCTCTAAAAAGTACCACGATTCTAATCCAAGTAGTAAGTTCTCAGGCTAAAAAAACTGTCCGACTCATATCAAAGCTGTAACAAATTGCAAACTTCCATGAGTACAAAGTAGCAACTCGACTCTAATCTAAAGTAACAAATACCAAGACTAGAAATAGACACCAAACCCTGATCGAATTCAAAGTTCCAAGTCAATAAGGAGTCACACAACATTTTTACCTAAGACGAAAAATTTTCAAGTTCCAAGTCTATTAGCAGCATATCTATAAGTAATATCCACATGCACACATTCCAGTCACTGAATCAGAAACTGTTCTTCAATATAGGGCTGGACGTCCTTTAGTCCGAATTACAGCATGTATGCGGTTTGGCATAAACCGCATAATTCGAGGAGCCTTCGCCGTTTGCTCCGATACCCATTCTAGACAATACGACATTGAAAGCGCCATCAAATTGACCACCGATGCAGGATATTCATTGAATCAGATACGTAGCTTTATCCAAAAAGCCAGGGTCAATCATTCTAATCTTCCTGTGCCGCAGCTACGTTATTTAGGCTCAATTCCCTACATACCAAGTGTGTCTTACAAACTAAAAAACGCCCTCAAGAAGATGAACTACGGCGTCGGCATAAGATCTCCTGCATCTTTATATACTATGCTAAAGAGAAATAGTGAAAAATCACCTCTCTCCTGCGAAGCAGGTGTTTATAGCAGGTGTGCGCATAAAATGGGCCCAAGATTATCGAGATTGGACCGTGGATGATTGAAGGAAAATGGCCTGGTCTGACGAATCAAGATTCCAGGTACATCACGAAGACAGCCGTGCGCGGATATGCCAACGAACGGAGGCTATGGCACTTGGATGCACTGTTGGGCTGAAACAGGCTGACGGCGGGAGTGTTATGCTGTGGACGAAGTTTTCTTGGGACACTTTAGCACCCATTATCCCAATAGCACAATCCCTGACAGCTGTCAGGTATCTGAACATCGTTGCGGACCAAGTTCACCCATTCATGGCAACTGTGTTCCCTGCTGGTGATGGCCATTATCAACAGGATAATGCGCCATGCCACACTGCCAGAATCGTCAAGGAAGTGCTGCTCGTGGAACATGCTGGTGACTTTCTGGAACATGCTGGTGACTTTCGTGAAACATGCTGGAGACTTCCTGGCCTCCAAATTCACCTGACACGAACCCAATCGGACATTTGTGGTTCGACTTAGAAAAGCGGGTTTGCGCTAAATCACCATCATTCCGAAATGTACAGGAACTGGCGGACCTGCTGTTGACATTATGGTACGAGATACCCCAGGATACCTATCGCCACCTCATTGAATCGATGCCTCGCCGAGTGGTCGCTGTTTTGCGGGCTAAAAGGGGTCCTACAGCTTATTAAGTAGGTGGTCATAATGTAATGGCTGATCGGTGTATTTGTTTACATACTGTATTTGGGGAATGACGGTTACCTTGTTTATACTTACATGTAGAAGAAGAAAAGCTTTTATATATGTAACATGAGAATGTACTCGTAGTTACGTATAAACCTCAAGTGTGGGAGGAATTCCTACGAGAAATGGCACGTTTCTCTGCGTTACATCCCTTTTACTACTAAGGTAAGTCAATTCAGTACAGCAGCTTTGCTTCTCTAGAGTAGCGGGTATTCAGCCATTTCTGAATCGCGGACATTAAAAAATGGAATAGCTTATTATGAATATCGGTTATTTCAGAGATAAGTATTTTTAATCCTAAAACTTAATTTTCGGGAGGGGGGACCCAATGCAACTGACATGATATCTATGTTGCCAACATGTCCGAAGTAGGTACTTGATATGCTTACGCTTTTCAGTATTAGCAAATTTGGGAATTCAAAGTCCATGTACCTGGATATTCTTTTTTATTGGAGGTTTAACGACTACCGTGAGCAACTTAATGGGCTATAAGCAGTCGCCCGTTGCTAATTTTGGGTCACTGGTTCCAGGGAAGGGAGAGAGCCAGGGCCATAAGACAAACACAACATCCATGCCTCATGGGATTCGAACCCGGACCCCTTTCGGACGAATGATCAGAGGCCATCGTTAGACCACTGCGCCACCGGGCCTGGATACTCATTCGCTAAAAAAAAAAGGCGCCGCGATACACGGGTTGAAGATCCTTGCTGTAGAGGAAGCCTTGCATTATTTGGAATTAGTGACACAGCACGCTTTATTTATTTGGAATTAGTGGCACAGCACGCTTCATGAAAGTCTGAAACGGGTCGGGTCGGGTCGGGTCGGGTCGGGTCGGGCCGAAAGCTGGAAATGTTGGGCCGTGTCGGGCCGAAAGCTGGAAATGTTGGGCCGTGTCGGACCGAAAGCTGGAAATGTTGGGCCGTGTCGGGCCGGACTTTGTCCATGCAGACCTCTAACGTTGCCACAGGAACACAGATATCAATATTATGCTCTATACCACGGGTCACCAAACTACGGCCCGAAGTGACGCCCCCTGGTCGTGGGACCTTGCATTTTTAACAGACATTAATGATCATCTCAATCAACTCAATTTGAATTTGTAAGGGAAATACACAGTCGAATCACATTATTGTGATCACCTCCTAACTTTTGACGTCAACAGCGCGTAGCCAATGAAAGAAGGCACGTGTCGTGAGCTGGCTTGGAGGGTATATAAGGTGTGTTGTAGGCATTCTGAAAACATTTCACTCGTTGCTGTCATGGATAAAAGGAGCGATTTATCAGATTTGCAAAAAGGGATGATTACCGGCTTTCGGGCCAAGGGTGGCCGTATTTCTGAAACAACGCAGTTTGTGAACTGTTCGCCTGCTGCTGTGATTAAAGTGTATCGTGATTGGATAAATGGCACCATTGCGAATAAGAGACGTGCAAAACTGTGGAGCACCACGTGCCATTGATGTGAGAGGTGAACGTCGGCTTCGAAGGTGCGTAAGGGCCGATCGGCACGCTACAGTGGAGCAACTCAGCAGAGCAAAATTTTTTGCACTTCTCATGTTGTAAATATATGCGGCAGAACATTTCTGATAAGTTTGTAATTTTGGTGTTGAGCACTGTGTCACAAATATTAATTTGTTGAAAGCGGAGTATGAAAGACGTTTTGGTGATTTTTACGAGCATGAATAGCCATTTCAACTATTGCAGGAAACAATTAGTTTAACGGTTGATGACGCCGAGGAGAATTTACAGTTGGAAATGCTAGATTTGCCCTCTAATAATAATTTGAAGTCACTGTTTAAAGAGTGAAAGTTTGATAACCTTTTACTCTTTTTTGCCTAGAAATAGTTTTACACATCTGAAAAGTTTGGCCAGGAAAATGCTTTCAGTGTTTAGTAGCACATATGTTTGTGAATAAGCTTTTTCCAAAATGAAATATGAAATCAAAGCTTCGTTTACGATTGACGGACAACCACTTGCCAGACTTTTTAAAAATTGTGTTGTCCAACCTGAAAACAAATATCGTAAATGTTGCTAAATCATACCAGAAGCAATACCATTCTTCTCATTGACTATTTTTTTTCCAATTTAAGATGTCATGAAGTCAATTTGTTTAAGTCATGAAGTCAACTTACTACGATTAACCTCTAGTCTTTATAACTTTAGTTTTATATTTGTTATAGATGTTTATAAATACCTTTAAATAAGGTCAGGTGATGCGTAACATCACAGCCTCTCCTTGACAAATGTCAACCCCGCCTTCTCGTGGTACATCCTGTTCCCACTAAAGGGGCTCTGACGACCGCCAATAGCGGTATAACTATACCATCGGGATTAGAGGAAATGCTATCCCACACTCACCAACCCGCTTGGCCAGCGTGGTGAGTTATGGCCAAACCCCTCCAAAATGACTCCACAACTAAATCTTGGCCCTCAGTCTCCGGCAGCTGGAATGTACCTGGCCAAGGCAGCGGCCAGTGCGACATGAAGGCAGAGGGTGCTAAGAATCCCCGGAGGACCGGACTAGGCTGCCATCTGATGCTGACCTTGGCTACGTACAACGGACGATCCCTATCTTCTGATTCAAGGCTTCTTGAATTGGAAGAGGAACTACAAAGGATCAAGTGGGACATCGTCGGGATAAGTGAGGTAAGGAGAAAAGGAGAAGATCTCATTGAACTGAAAAGTGGACATCTCTTCTACTATCGTGGGACAGATACTGGCAGAACTAGTGGTGTTGGATTTATAATAAACAAGAAACTGAAGGATAAAGTTGTAGAAGTTGAAAGTTCCTCTGACAGAGCTGCACGACTCGTTATCCAACTCTCGAGAAGATACCAGGGGAGCTCAGATTATTCAAACTTATGCACCCACCACAAGTCATCCTGAAGAAGAAATTGAAGAATTTTATGAGGAAATTCGTGATCTAAATAATAAAGGTAAGCAGCACTTGAAGATAATTATGGGAGATTTCAATGCAAAAATAGGGCAACGGCAACAGAATGAAACTTCAGTAGGTAAATTCGGTCACGGCAACAGAAACCAGCGTGGAAATACTCTCGTAGAGTTTGCAGAGGCAGAAGGGTTTTTCATCTTGAACTCCTTTTTCAAGAAAAAGCCACACAGGAAATGGACATGGAGACATCCAAATGGGACGACAAGTGAAATTGATTTTATTATGTGTAACAAAAAATTCGTCATAGAAGACTGCAGTGTGCTAAACAAGTTCAACACAGGCAGTGACCATAGATTGGTGAGATGTAAGATGCACCTCAACACTAAACTCGAACGTAGCAAGCTCATAAGACAAACAAAATGTATTGACATAACCAACCTTAAAAAACACCATAATACCTTCAAATTGGAACTGAAGAACAGATTCTCTGCTTTAGAAGGCCTAACATCGGAAGAAGTGGATATTTCTGAAGTTAACAGAAAAGTAACCAAAGCTCTTATGGAAACAGCAACAAAATTAGCTGGGTCAAAGAACAAATTGCATGTGAACAAATTATCAGGAAAAACCAAAATTTTGATGCAAAAAAGAAGAGAGATGAGGACAACTAAAGAAGATGTGACTTACAAAGTGGAATATATAGAGCTATGCAAGACAGTACGAAAAAGTATCACTGAAGACGTAAGGAAATTCAACTGTGAACTAGTAAGGAAAGCAATTGAAAACAACCAAAGCCTAAAGATAGCAAAGGGACATCTCAGTAAGGGAAGAAAACAGATTATGGCACTGAGAAAAGAAGATGGTTCTGTAACAAGAAATAGAGGCGAAATTTTGACAAGAGTGAAAGATTTCTACTCCAAATTATATGAAAGGGATAATACATGTACTCCAGGCATCATGAAAGGTACCAGAGTTCTTCCAGTCCTTCCAGCAGAAGTTGCACACGCAATCAAGAACATGAAGCAGGGAAAAGCTCCAGGAGAAGATGGAATTACTGTAGACATCATACAAGAAGCAAGTGGAGAAATCGAAACAGTACACGCCCAAATTTTCACTCGATGCCTTAATGAAGGGAAAATTCCTGAGGATTGGAACAACGCTACAATGATCTTGCTACATAAAAAAGGTGACATTGAGGATCTCAGGAACTACAGACCTATCAGCCTCCTATCAGTGGTTTATAAAATCTTCACTAAAGTTCTTTCACACCGCTTGAAGGTAACACTGGACATGGCTCAACCGAGAGAACAAGCTGGTATCAGGAGTGGCTACAGCACAATAGATCATATCCACGTACTAAGAGAACTAATTGAAAGAGCGAGGGAATATGAACTTCCATTGTGCATGGCTTTTATCGATTATGAAAAAGCCTTTGATTCGGTGAAACCATCAGCAGTTGCAATGGCTCTGAAATCCTGCGGTATTGAAGATGCATACATTAATATTATTAATAACATCTATGAAAATGCAAGTGCAAAGATTCTGCTATTTGGTAATACAACACACATAAAAATTGGAAAAGAAGTGAGACAAGGTGACACCATATCTCCGAAGCTCTTTAATGCTACATTGGAAAATGTCTTTCAATCACTGAACTGGGAAAACAAAGGGATAAAGATTAATGGAGATTATCTAACCCACCTTCGTTTTGCTGATGACATAGTCATTTTTGCAACTACCCCATCGGAGCTACAGAGTATGATGCAGGAACTTGCTGACAAAAGTAAAGAAGTGGGATTAAAAATGAACTTTCAGAAGACAAAAGTGATGTTCAATGCTTTTACAAGAAATGAAGATTTATCGATTGATGGAGAAAAGCTGGAGATAACAGACACGTACGTTTATCTTGGACAGCAGATATCAAGTGAGGGTCACATTAGTGAAGAAATTAATCGGCGTACAAAACTTGCCTGGAGAGCTTTTGGAAGAAACAGCATAATTTTCAAGAGCAATATGTCATTATGTCTTAAAAGAAAAGTGTTTGATCAATGCATCCTTCCAGTGCTTACGTATGGTGCAGAGACGTGGACCTTAGCTAAAAGAGACATACAAAGGCTGCAGACAACTCAAAGCAGCATGGAGAGGTGCATGCTTGGTGTAACCAGGAGAGATAAGAAGAGGAACACGTGGATCCGAAAAATGACAAGAGTGGAAGACATCATGATCAGAGTTAAATCCCTGAAATGGCAATGGGCTGGACATACTGCCAGAAGAACAGACCATCGATGGACAGCCGAAATTTTAGATTAGATTCCAAGGGACAGGAAAAGACCCAGAAGAAGACCACATGGAAGATGGGTGGATGAAATTCGAAAGTATGCGGGAGTGACATGTAGGAGACTGGCACAAGACAGACCGTTGTGGAGGAAACTTGGGGAGACCTTCGTTCAGCAGTGGATTGATAATGGTTGACAATGATGATGATGATGATGTATTTGAAAACGTCATGTTAAATTACGGATCATATAAAATTAGTTAAACCTTGACAAATATTAGTTCATTGAAAATTTACAATATCTGCACCGGTTGATTTTCCGTTAACCATTGTTTTTATCCCCCCCAGCTTTAGCCAATTTCCCATTTGGCACTTTTCTTCAAAAGTTTGGTGACCCCTGCTCTATACGATAATTTAAAATTTAAAACAAGTAAGTATCACGCACAACGAATTGATTTTTTCACTTTTTCAACAAAAAATAACGTAAATTACTATTTGCCATAACAGTCGCTTCCATCAGAAATCAAACAATTCGATACAGTTGCGATTTGTAAACAGAAGAGAATAACACGGTGTATTAGCTATCACACTGAATATTCAGAAATCAACGGTAATTTCATATATGAAATGCCACTGCAACTTTAAAAGGTATAAATAATAATAATAATTCACGGGATGGCGAAAAACTCTTGGCATGTCCAGACTTGCTCCTCACGTAATTACTATTTACGAAACCCACACCAAAAAAGAACTAACAGCAGTACCAAAAAAACTTTACGCCAGACATAATCCATTTCTTAATCGAATTCTGAAACTGAATTCAACGAATCCTTTCAAAAGAAGTATAATAAATAAATAAATGAAGGAGTTGCTTTCAATAAACAAACACACATTTCTCATTAATCCTGTTTCACGTGCTCAGCACTTCACTGCTGTGTTAACTTTTCCCATGGTAAACAACCTCTCTCTCTCTCTCTCTCTCTCTCTCTCCCTCTCTCTCTCTCTCTCGTGCAAATGTCTATTCTTTTATGTTTCATTTATTTTTTATTGCGATTTAATGAAGGCAGAAAACCGGACCAAGTGAGTAGCCGACATCACCTTCACAACGGAGAGGAAGCTAGCCAAACGCAAGGCAAAATAAATAAGTACACCTAACTTCACGTTCCTCGGAAAAAAATAAAATAAAGAAAGTAGCTGGGTGTGTGAGGAAATTCGAGAAGCTACAAGACGCCAGACGGATGTCTAAAACGATATTTCTGTGTCAAAGCAAAGGGAAACTGACGAAAACATCCTCAGGTGTGGGAAAGTTTTTACACGTCTTAAAATGGGAAAGGTGTCTGCTGATGTTTCCTGTTCACTCCAAAAATAAATAAAAAAAATAACGCTGCTGAATTTTCGGGTGTTATGGATACGTTTTTTGACCATAAAGAAAATATAATAATGATGATCACGCCGGCTGCACTAAATAAATAAATTATATGAAAATGCAAGTACAGCACTGAATGATATCCAGTGCAGTTTGCAGTTGTTTGTACTATGTATATATAATTCTGGGTATCTTTGTTTCCCCGATATTCTGATACATATAAACATGGGCGGCGGAAGGTAGGGGACACGGGGGGTCCGGACTCCCGACGAATTTCATGGTCCCCAGGTATACTTCTTTTTTTTTAAATGAATATATGCATGAGCGGCGGAACCCAATCCTGGAGACCATCACCACGTTTTGCAGTTTCCTGGGAAACGCTTCAAATGCGACTTTGAAAATTGATTTTGAACAAATAAATTGAAAAATTAACTCACCATTGTATTTTTTACTTTAAAGAATATCGTTAAAAAGTTCTCAAAGGGCAATAGGCTGGATATATTGCTAAAAGAACTTATTAGATAGGATTTGACCAACGGGCAGGAGAAGAACCAGAAGCAGACCACCTGGAAGATGGGTGGATGAAACTCGAAAGCATGCTGGAGTGACTTGGAAGAGATATATGCTCATGACAAAAAGTTATGGAAGAGACCGTCCAGCAGTGGACTGATAATAATAGCTGACGATGACTTTTTCGTGTGCTTGCAAATATAACATACGGTTTATCTCTCTCTCTCTCTCTCTCTCTCTCTCTCTCTCTCTCTCTTTTTTATTGTTTTGACTTTCGCAGATGTTGGTCCCTTCCCCTGAAATTATTGGGTTCCGCCGCCCATGCATAAAGTTACTTAAGTTAGTAAGTACAATTGTTCAGTGCAATACCAGCCAACATATATATATATATATATATATATATATATATATATATATTTCGCAGTTAATTAAAATTAAGAAAAGAAGCCTGGCTTGATGGATGAAAACTGACAGTATAAAGTTTTCTGGCGACTACACAAATTAAAGTTCTGCTACTTACAATATGAAAAAATTGGAATTTCGGTCATTCGCTAAAAACATGAAGATGAGCCGACTGCAGCTTCTACAGCATAAGCATTGCCCGGTCCTAGTAGGGGGTAGGGATTACATACCAAGCCCATCAAGCCAGACTTCTTTCCTTAACTTTAATCATCTTTGAAAATAGAAAATTATGTGGGCTATGATTGCACTTAAACAATTACACTTGCTAACTAACTATATGCATCTGACATCGAGGAAACAAGGATATCCAGAATTATACAAAGGCCGTTCCATAAAAAATTAAGGAAGTATCTATGGCAACAGTTATTAGCCGTGGCAGACGATTCTGGTTTTGTTATCGCGCAGACAGTTATTTAAGGTACGTCTGCATTTCGCTATACAACAATGGAGGTGGGTGATTAAGAATTAAGATGCGAAATGAGTTGTGCGACAAAATTTCGCCATCGTTTGGGTAAAACCGGCTCCAGAAACAGTTGAATTAATGAAAAAGCTTACAAAGATAATGTCTGAGAAAGTCGACGATTTTTAGATGGCGCCATGATTTCAAAAAAGGGCGTTTGTCTTCAGAACTCACTTTTAGGTCTGGTCGACCTGAAAGTGCTGTTACAGCGTATTGTCAACACTGTTTCGGCAATCCTGCAAAAAAGATCGACGAATGACGTGTGAAGACATAGCGGCGTCAACTAATATTTCAAAAACATAGGCATTACGCATTCTACGCGACAAATGACTGCCGCGTCGTGTGTGTTCTAGATGGGTACCTCATCACCTGACGAGAGAAGAATTGTTAGCCATAGTTCAGGTGTGTCATGAGTAGAAACAAATTATTGCAAAGGATCCAAACTTTCTAAACACAGTAATAACTGCCAATGAAACACGAGTCCACTATTTCGGCCCTCTCAGGAAGCGCGCAAGGAGTGTCTGGAAACACACAGGCTCGCCTCCTCCGAAAAAAAGTCCGCCAAACCAAATCAGCTGGGAAAGTGGTGATGATAATTTCATTTGATCGTAAAGATAATTTCGTAAAGATAAAGATAATTTCATTTGATCGTAATATCGTCTATCAGCACACCACAAATTATTGAGTATTATATTTCAGTCTTGAAGCGTCTGCGACGACACATATAGATTAAGCGACTGGAACTAGTGGGCAAGTGGACCTTTCACCATGATAACGCCCACCCACGTGTGGCTGCTTTTGTTCAACAGTTTCTTACGAAATGCAGCATTGGAATCATGCCACAGCCTGCCTACAGTCCTGATCTCGCCCAGTGCGATTTCTAGTTGTTTCCAACAATGAAGGAGACGTTACGTGGCGCAACATTCAACACAGATGCTGGCGTTATTCAAGCTGTACAGGGGTCGCTTTTAAAGCAGCTTCCACAAAATGCCTTCGTCACATGCTTTGAAAAGTGGACTGAACGATGGGTCCCATCGCATATCATCCGAGGGAAAGTACTTTGAGAAATAATAACATATATTTTGCTGTACCTATATTTCTTCCTTTTGTGTTAATTTTACTCTCAGTTTTTATGGAACGGCCGTTGTATATACATAGTACAAACAACTGCAAATTGCATTGTCAATCGTTCAGTGCTGTACTTGTATTTTCGTATAATTTAATTATTCAGTGCAGCCAGAGTAAAGTCAAACCACAGGATCACTAAGTTCCATGACTGTATTACATGCAATTTCCCAATTTCTAACTACCCGAAAACAGTCAAATTTAGTAATTTACTAATAAAGATTACGATATTTATAAATTAGCACATGTGACAGTTTCAACAAACAATGAATAAAAAAAATGCGAAAATCTGCTCTGTCCAGTAGAACTAAAAATATACATTTTGATGTTTTAAAAAATACTACGATCTATGCAGCGTTAGAATTACCCAGTGGTCCGCTGGCCAGTAAGATTTTTTTTTTTTTTCTAATTTGTCGCAAGTTAAAATGAATTTCTATTCTTTTTAACTTGCTGTATGGTTTTTTTTAGGCTGCAACCTAATGATAGGTACAAAAACAAATATCGGATATAATTCCATTGAAATGATACGTTATTTCCTACATACATTGTAAATGTGTTTAAAAAACAATTATTATTTTTTTACGGACCAGTAGGCATTTTGGTGGACCAGGGGTTCGCTGGGCCAGTAGAAGATCTAGTTCTAATTCTAACACTGCTATGTATGCACGTTTACTCAATACTTAATCAGACCTAATCCGTCAGCAAAGTAGGAAAACGCAATTCTCATTGTCATGCAGAATTGAGATTTTTTTTTTTTAATGATGAAATTTAAGGGTTCAAAGTCCTTGAACGAAACAAAAATAAATACAGTTGATTAGGTAGAAGAATTAACTTGATACATTTGAAAAAAAAAAAGGATATTTTGTTACCTGAATATGACGCACGTTAACTTTCTCTCTTTTTTTTGAGGGGGGGGCTTGACATAAACGGGAAGCCCTAACATTCTTATCTGATGATGAAAATGTAAACAGGAATAAAACCATATGCTTTATTTTTTCTTTATTCACATACCGAAAATTTGCGCAAATATAATATTCAAACATTCAAAACCAAGGCCTTAAAAACGGAACCCCTGTTCATCTCTATAGCGGAGACACAGGGGCTGTGCAAATAGAAAAATACCCAGGTACACCTCCCCTCTAGCAGCAAAACTCTTCATTACAGAAACACACACAACTCAACACAACTGCTAGCAGCGGAACGATCTCCAAGCAACAGAGCTTTTTTTTTTTTTTTGATTGGAGGTTTAACTACCACCGTGAGCAACTCAATGGGATATAAGCAGTCGCCCGACCCTTATTTAGGGCCACTGGTTCCAGGGAAGGGAGAGAGCCAGTGCCGTAAGACAAACACAACAGCCATGCCTCGCCGGGATTCGAACCTGGACCCCTTTCAGACGAATGATTAGAAGCCATCGCTTAGACCACAGCGCTACCGGGGCGGCAACAGAGCTTTTCATCACGAAAAAGAATTCAAAATTTGAACACACTGATTTGAAATGAACATTCTGAAATAAAAACTCTGAAATGCCTTCAGCATAATGTTTCCTAAATTATTTTTCAGTCATCTGACGGAAATTTGTGTCTTGTCTTCACTAGTATTTCATATTTTAAAATGAAAACCCCGGAACCCCTTAAGCATAATGTTTTCAGAACTATTGGTCACGCATCTCCTGCTGTAAACCAGTTTTGTTTTGTTTTTGTTTTGTTTTACCGGCAATTTCACCTTTTAAAATAAAAATTCTGAATTATCTTCAGCATAATAAGTTTTGAGATTTATTCTTCACGCATCTTCTGACGGAAATCAGTTTTTTTATGTTTACTAGTAATTTGACATTTTAAAATAAAAACACTGAAACACACACCTTCAGTATAAGAAGTTTTGAGACTTAAAAAACGTGCTCATTACACCAGATAATTCGGTATCATCCTTTTTGTTTTTCATTATGACGTCACCAAATTCCTCATGGATTACAAAGCTCATTAAACATAAGTTGGCTGGATTTTCCTTCTCTACCTTTATACAGTACATTACCTATTGCAACAAAAACAAAAATGCATTCTTTGTCCAGTACATCGCGCCTCATCAAAAATACCGAAAAAAACGTGAAACTTTCGCAAAATGTTCAGCTCGAAAAATGTCTTTTCTCTCATTACGACTACATTATCATTACACTAAACTGTGTAACATAAACGTCTCTCGAGTAAACAAGTCAATTAAGTCTAGCATCGCACGAATTTCGCTGACTAGTTAGACCCCTTTTATGCACGCGTTTAGTATCGCGCTGTAGAAGACGGCAAAATGTCGTCCGTTCCTGTACATAAATCACAAGGACCACAAGTTAGTAAAATCATGCAATGCATTGATTAGATACGCTTTCCAACATACCAGAAATCATTACTGAAGTTATGAAGATAATGGCTGTGGAATAAATCGCACTCCTGTGTCCTGACCTTTGACCCCAATTCGATGATATTAAAAAAACCGGTTCAGTATATCTTCGGAACAACATACTAAAGTTTTGTCGCAATAGAAGCATTTTTAGTCAAGTTATGAGGATGTGGAATATATATCGCTCCTGTGACCTGAACTTTGACCCAATTTCGATAATATTCAACAGAACCGGTTCATTATACCTTCGGAACCCCATGATAAAGTTTTGTCGCAATCGAAGCATTTTTACGTAAGTTATGACGCATAAGGGCAATGGACTGGACCCCGCTCCTATGTCCTGACCTTTGACCTTATTTCGCCCATTTTAATAGGGTTCGTCCCCAGGTGGTCTCCTACCACATACTAAAGTTTCTTTGAAATCGAACCATTTTTACGCAAGTTATGACGCATAAGGGCAATGAAATGGATCCCGCTCATATGTCCTGACCTTTGACCCCATTTCGCCCATTTTCAAAAGGGGGCGTCACCACGTGGTCCCCTACCACATACTAAAATTTCATCGAAATCGAACCATTTTTACGCTAGTTATCGTGCGGACGGACAAAGCTGGAGCATATACGCTTCTTCAGCCTACGGTTGGAAAGCGTAAATAAAACCTGTTCAAATTCCATCATCCAACTATATAATTTCACTATAGAAAATGTAGATTTACACATACCTCAGGCAAACAATTAATATGGTCAATGACATCTCTGAAGAAATGTCTAAAAGAAAAGGAGCGTCATGGACCTCCTTTAACCGCATCAAAACCACAATCACAGATCCAAAGCTAGATATCAAAATGAGAGCTGACATGCTCAACAGCTGTATCCTCCCGTCTCTAACACATGGCTCTGAAACATGAAGCACCACTCAAAAAGAGGAACTTGGTCTTCAAACTACCCAGCATTCCATGGAAAGAAGAATCTTGGGGATAAGTAAGAAGAATCACATCACAAACAGAACTATCAGAAATGTAACTGGAGTAAAAAAAGTAGTGAAAACGATACATGACAACAAGGCACAATGGGCAGGTCATATCACCAGACTCACCTAACAACAGGTGGACCTACCGTGTCACAAACTGGTATCCAAGATCAACCAAAAGAAAACCTCATAGAACTCCAACTAAATGGGAAGACCCTTTAAATAAAGCGATAGGAAACAACTGGAGAAGACTGGCTCAGAATTGCTCTCGCTGGAAACTTTGCGACCTGCATTCAAAGAGAAACCCTATATGAAAAACAGGTCCATCTAGGTAAACCATTGTTTGCAGCTTCCTGTCATTGGAGCAGGAAAGCAAATAAATAAATAATCTAACTAATAGAATGTAACAAGAGATGAATACATACGCTCGAATCTTTATTCCTCAGATTGGGGAGAAAAGGGAAAATACTGGTTAGTCAAAATAAATTAGTATATACTTCCAGCGGAAGATGAATATTTTGGATGTCTCTATGTACTTCCTGCCAGAATCTGTTCTCCTTCCTGCTTGTGCAAAATCGTTCCTCCCTCCTTCAAGTCACCAGCAAGACTCCCTTTTTATGACCACTCTGTATTTTTCCTTTCACTCTCTTCCACCAGGAAGGAGAACAGATTCTGGCGGGAAATACTGTACATAGAGCCATCCAAAACACCGATCTCCCGCTGAAAGTATACACTAATTTATTTTGACTAACCAATATTTTATCTTCCCTCCCAATCTGAGGAATAAAGATTCGAGCGTGCGTATTCATCTGTCGTTACATTCTATTCGTTGGACTGTTTATTTATTTGCTTTCCTGCTCCAATAACAGGAACCAGCAAACAATGATTCTTCTGATAAACTGGCGTACACTTCAATACTTAACAATAACCACGTCATTACTATTCACGCATTGATTTGGGTTTTGTGTCTGCTTGTGAACACATTTCTGTAAAAGACTTGGCTAAACATTTACTATTGCCACTAGACATTAAAAAAAAAAAATTGTAAATAATAATAAACAACAAGAAAATAAGAGCCAAGAGAAAGAGCAGTGACACCCTGAGATCGTTCACGGCCCTTTGCAAATTTTGTGAGGTAGGATATTTAAAAAAAACAAAAAAAAACACACACTTCTAGTTGCTTGAATGGAAAGTAGATCGTTTTAAAGGCAAGATTTTGAATTTTCATAAACACTAAAAAAAAAAAGTAATTTTTAGAAATTTTTGGCTCTTTAAGTTGCCGTCGCGTTCTGAAAGACATGCATGCCCGTCTTGTCCTACAGAACACCAGTGGCAAAAAGTCGCGACGCTTTTTTAAGTAACAACATATAATGGGCCTATTTATTCAAACGGATCAACTTTCCACTCTTCAGTGAGAAAAGGCACTGGAAGCATAGATATGATTTGTCCACGCCCACTAACTACTACAATCTCTTTTGACGGACGACAAATTTCTGCGTGTGTAAAATAAACCTACATAACGCGAGGCAATTTGCCGTCGTGTGTCGCGCGACATGAAACGCGCACATATAACGATCGGGCGCGTACAGCCGTTAGCGAATGGAAAAGCGTAATAAAATGTCCAATAGCTAAGCTAGTCAACATAACTCGGTAAAAACTTCACAAAGTCAACATAACTAAACTAAATACGATCGGACGCGTACAGCCGGTAGCGAATGGAAAAGCGTAATAAAATGTCGAATAGCTAAGCTAGTCAACATAGCTTGGTAAAAACTTTTCAAAGGTGCTTGCACAAAACATTCCAGATTTTCCAAATGCGAAATAACTTTGACGAAAAAAAAAATTATGACCAAAACGTTATCGTTATAAATCTTCCGTGAAATGATATTACTACGTAATTAATAAATAGGAACTAGACACCAACTATACTCAAAATAATATAACTAATCATGAAAGAAGTACGGGATTACGCCATATAATACAAATTTTGAAGATGACAATCCGATTTTTGGCGTAAATGTGACAAGGATGATAAGTCAGATAATATCCGAAAACTTGAAAATTTTTATCGTCCTGGAGCGGGACTCGAACCCGCGTCTCCCAGAAAACGCCCGGGTATGCTAACCACTACACCACCCAGAACGACCAAGTTTCAAGCTTCCGATCAATTTGAATTTAACCATCTCAGGATTCGCTAGTCGAAGCAACCGGCATTCAAGTTTAGCGAATCTGGAGGTTAAGAATCTTATCCCGTGTTTGCCCGGTGAAGCAGATACATCATGAAAGAAGGATTATTCGAATTCCTTGGCGTAGAATGGAAATCAAAGTTTCCAAGCTTTGTCAAGGAAGGTAGACAGCAAACTGATGGTAGTTTGCTGTCTACCTGCATTGAAAAAGCGATCTGGCTGATGTGCGAAAACTTGGAAACTTTGATTTCTATTCTACGCCAAGAAATTGGGATCATTAGTATAATTATACTATCTTGAGATATTACTACGTATAACTGGCATTATTACACAGAATAGTAAAACTCTACAGGTAACCCAATTAATTGGCGCCAAACTATAAATATAAAAAATCAACCAGATCGCTTTTTTAAGGAAGGTACACAATTTGCCTTCCTTGAAAACACCATCTGGTCGATGTGCGAAAGCTTGGAAACGTTTCTTTCTATTTTTACGGCAATAAATCGGATAACTAGTGTTGTTTTACTATTTGTGCATACTTGGTGTACAGTTCTTCGTTATTAAATTGGCATTTTAACATATTTAAATTTTTTTAAAGAAATTACTAAATATAACTTCCTTTACCTTATCCGTCTATGAACATACCACACGTCACGACTGATCAACAAAGTATACATCGATTAGCCATTACAGTATGACCACCTACCTAATAAGCTGTAGGATCTCCTTTACCCCGCAAAACTGCGGCCACTCGGCGAGGCATCGATTCCATGAGGTGGCGATAGGTATCCTGGGGTATCTGGTACCATAATGTCAACAGAAGGTCCTCCAGTTCTCGTACATTTCGGGGAGGTGGTGATTTAGCGCGAACATGCTTTTCCAAGTCGAACCACAAATGTTCGATTGGGTTCATGTCAGGTGAATTTGGAGGCCAGGGCGTTAACAGAAAGACACCAGCACGTTCTTCGAACCACATTCCTTGACGATTCTGGCAGTGTGGCATGGCGCATTATCCTATTGGTAATGGCCATTACCAGCAGGAAACACAGTTGCCATGAATGGGTAAACTTGGTCCGCCACGATGTTCAGATACCTGACAGCTGTCAGGGATTGTGTTATACGGATAATGCGGCCCAACGTGTCCCAAGAAAACATCCCTCACAGAATAACACCGCCGCCGCCTGCCTGTTTTCCGCCCAACACTGCATCCAGGTGCGAAAGCCTCCGTTGATAATCGGCGTATCCGCGCTGGGCCGTCTACATGATGCACCAGGAATCTTGATTCGTCAGACCAGGCCACTTTTTTCCAATCATCCACGGTCCAATCTCGATTATCTTCAGCCAATTTCATGCGTTGTTGGTGGTGACGTACAGTGAACATGAAGACCCGACTGAGTCTTCCGCTACGCAGGCCCATGCGCAGAAGGCTGTGATGAACTTTGTGCTGAGACAAATTGCTCTGATCACCACTGTTGTAGCTGCGGGTGATTTGTCGCACTGTGGCCCTGTGGTCGCTGTGAACAATGCGCGACAGTCTCCGCTCCCCTTTGGCATCAATGAGCTGCGGACGACACACGGCTTGACGACGGTTTCTCGTTTGGTCGTCTGTACATCACTTTTGATACGTACTAACTACAGCAGTACGTGAGTAACCCACAAGCCGCGCTGTTTCCGAGATCGTAGTTCCGAGGCGCCGTGCTATCACAACTTGTCCTTTGTCAAACTCCAATAAATCGGCAGCTTTTCCCATTCTGACTCTGAACACTCTCTAACCGAAAGCCGGTATATATACTGCTCTGAGAACGTCACCTACGCCACCTTGGGTCGCGGGTGGCCTAGTGGTCAACGTTCGTGACTGCCACGGAAAGAATCTCAAGTTCTTTCCCAGGCAGGTGCGAACGCTCGAACTACTAAATGTCCGCCGTGCGTCGGATGGGCACGTTAAGCCGTCGGATCCCGGGTACGCCCCCCCTGTAGTAAATAAGGGCGTCTTCTACCTCGCTTCCGTGTTACTTTCCTATCGGGCACTCTAGCCCAAATCTCCTAGCTTCCTATTTCTAAGGGTTGTTTAAGACCTGGAGTCAAACGCTCCCTTCCTAAAATCCTCTACATCTCATCTGATCACCTGCGTCACCGTTCGGTCTCCAGGCGCGCTCATTTCTGTAAGCTGGGGGTGGTCATAATGTAGTGTTGTGGCTAATCAGCGCACAAGCGAGACGCCAGGAGCTCAAGCTTGTATAGCATGTTACGATGGAGATTTTTTTATTTAGGCTCTCCTCTTTACTTACTTGAGATATTTTGAGTTAAATCCAATTTCTTATATTTCTGGGTGCAGACAGCTAGGACATTTCTTGAGCTCTCTTTATTAAAATTCATTCATTTAGTAATTTTTGGGGGGAACTTGGAGGGTTTTTTTTTTTTTTTTTCACGTGTGGCTCATTTCATTAATTCAGTTTTCTGACGCCTTTTATTTAACGATTTTAACCATGACAGGGTTCCCTCTCATTTTCACCCAAAAATATAAGCACTTTTTAAGGATTTTTAAGAACCCTACAAAGATTTCTTAAGGACCTTACAAACTGCACACACGAAAAAAGCATACATATAAAACATACTTTTACACATGACTTAACTATATAAACTAAAGTCTGTTGACGAAACTTGCAATATTGTTGCCTATAATTCAAGTTTGTGGATGTAATAAATTAGAATTTACGCCATTTAAAAGACAGTTCTGCCGGTCAAATCAGTTTCCATATGAGAGAATAATCACATATGCAACAAAAAGAATGTTAACCATAAAACTGTAATTAAAGCTACAAGATCTAGATTTATATATTGCACATAATTACACTATCTACCAACAAGTAATTGGACACCCCAGCAATCGACGATATCTGCAGTCCTGATACACGTCACGGCCGCCGCTGTTAAATATCGTGTGGGAAACAGCACCGCAACCAGTCGCATGCAAGACACCACGCAGTTCGGAGCTCTCTGATTTCGAAAAAGGTGTAATCGTCGGGTATCACAGAAATGGCCGATCCATACGCGACATATCTAGCGAGTTGAAGTACCCAAAATCGACAGTGGCCTACGTGATTGGCAAGTGGAAGATGAGAGGTGACTGTCGGAATGTGCCCCGTCCCGGCAGACCCACAAAACTGGGAGTTAGAGACCGACGGGTGCTGGCCAGAGAAATTCGAAAGAACCGCACCAAATCGATGGGCCACATCCGCGAGGAGTTTCAACAGTAATCCGGGAGTGTTCTTTCAATGAATACCATCCGTAAGGAAGCCCATCTGCTCGGTTATCATGGACGTGCTGCCGCCCACAAGCCTTTGATCACCAAGTCCAATAGCGCTGCTCGGCTAACGTGGTGCAAAGAACGTCGACAGTGGACCGTTGAACAGTGGAAACAGGTTCTCTGGAGCGACGAATCAAGGTTCACTCTCTACCGTTCGGATGGCAGGGTCTGGGTTTGACGTCTGCCTGGAGAACGCCTCCTGCCGGAATGTATTGTGCCAACTGTGAAGTTCGGTGGCGGTGGAATTATGCTATGGGGGTATTTCTCCTGGTATGGCACGGGACTCTTGGTCGCAATTCCTGGCAGACTCAGCGCCGAGACCTACTGCACCATTTTGGATGATCATGCGCTTCCTACGTTGTGGCAGTTTTACGGGGAGGACGCATGTTACTTTCAGGATGACAATGCCACCTGTCATGTTGCGAGGTCCACCATGGTTTGGTATGGTGACAATGGGGTTAATCGAATGGACTGGCCTGCGCAAGAGCCCGGACCTTAACCCTATCGAGCACCTCTGGGACGAGTTGGAGCGTCGACTTAAGGGGTGCCCCCACCGTCCGAAATCGGTGAAGGAACTGACCTTTCATCTCCAAGCCGAGTGGAAGAAAATACCGCTAGCCGTCGTACAACGCCTATTTGAGAGTATGCCCCGGAGGGTTACAGCTGTAAACGCCGCTCGTGGAGGCTCCACCAACTATTGAAGGTGAATAAACTTCGTTTTCCTTTGCTATCACAGGTGTCCAATGACTTGTTGGTAGATAGTGTATTTCATAGCTTGAATTGAAAACCCAAAGTCAAAATTAAAAAAGTTACATTCGCCTTAAGTCACTGACGAGAGATGCTCCTGCCCCGTGCTCTCCCACGAGCTTTCCGTCGACGTCACATCAACATAGCCAACCAGCAGCAGAAGTTGTACGAACTACACTGTAACTTCTGCATTTCATGCAGGCAGTTAAGAAAAGTTATAAGTACTTTTTAAGTACCTTTGGGAATTTTTGGCAAAAATTAAGGACTTTTAAGTACCGTAAAAAATTTAAGCACTTTTTAAGGACTTTCAAGGATTTATAAGGACCGTGGAAACCCTGCATGAGGCCGAGTGGTTAAAGGCCCGGCTTCGAGTCCCGTGCAAGGCATGGATTCTCTCCATTACCTGGAACCAGCGGCCCCAAATCAAGAATAGGACACAACTTACAGCCCTAGAGTTGGTCGTGGAGGTCGTTAACATCCCTTTACCCGAAACAGACACTGATATTATATATGTATATTAAAAAAAAGAGAAAGAAGAGAAGAGAAGCGCTGAGTCGTGCTCCGGTGTATTGTTATCTTATCCACAGCATAAAAGGGGATAGAGTTCTTGCTTCACCAACACACGTTCTCACGTCGTTAATTACTGAAATCCTTATACCGCCTCGTGGTTTAACCTCTTAGGAAAGAGGGAATTAAAAAGGAATTATTCAATGAAGTGTGATATGGATTTGTTTTGACGTTACATCCAATCATAAATCTTCTTATAATTAATACATCAGCGTAAAGCACTGCAATCAGTCTTTGATAACAGAAACCCAAACAATAAGTCGTTCATTTGTGAAACCATGATAGCAATCGTGCAAAAACAAAAGACATGTGAAAAAAAGGGTGACTCTTGCACGACATCATTGTACAATTAATAAAGAGGAGACGATTAAACTGCTGCGGTTTACCAAATCAATGAACGAGATGAACCTCTAACGAAGTATCAAAGGTAACGGACGATCAATTTTTTTAATTAATCACTACCTATTGTCAAGGTGATCATCGAGTGACAAATCTTTCAGTTGACTGCACGCACGCTCTACAATACAAGGGTTCCAATTATTTCAAGCGATACCGGGTTCTACTTAATTAATACGGAAATAAATCATTCTATCCTATATAGTACATTATAAACAAACAACTTTCTTTTGCTTTCACGGATGAGCTGAATATTTCTATGTGGACAGCAGACAAACACATTGCATGGAAAATCAAATTCCTTTCCTTCTCTTACGTGCATATTAAAAAGATACGAATATCTGCTATTCAAACAATTCAGTTACTAAGGTGCGTCGCATAAATATAGAGACATTCGACTTTGCGCCGTGAATGCAATGCGAATATAGGTAGAAAGCTGAAGTGGTACCTAATTAGACATAACCCATACAACAAACGTTTCGATCCGTCGAGATGACCGGATTGTGCGAAAAGAACACTACAAAGTGAAATAGTGTAATTTTAGGTGTCTCATAAATATAAAGACAACTACTATGTAAAGTAGCCATATGCAAATGAGATGTACAAATTAGCATGCAACGCACGTACATGGGCCGTAATTCGGTCCAGCCTACAAAAGACAGCGGACCTGCCCGTCAGATATTCATTTGCCGAAATGCGCCACGCAACAGTCAACTTTGTGGTGAGGAGGTGCAGAAGATTTGGAGACTGAGAGCAAATGGATTGCCTGTAGCGAACATTTGTAAAGCCATGTGGAGGAGTAGAGCACTCATTTATAAGGCTTTATCGAAACGCGGTGCGTTAACTGCCAAAAAGCGGCTTGGAAGGCCTCGAATAACAACCATACGAGATGATCGTGCCATCATGCGTTTAGTTTCATCCCATAGGTTATCACTATATATACGTCAAGTTTTTCCCCTTGTGGCGCTGTGTGACGTGTCTGCCACACCTCACGTGGCGCCACAAGGAAGCTAGATTGTTATCGGCAAGCAGCCACATGCACTGGACGGACGAGTGGATCACAACTACTTTCTCCGATGAGAAAAAGTTCAACCTGGACTGCCCTCACGGTTGGAACTGCTATTGGAATGATTTAGGATGCGAGCCACACACCTTCTTCAGCAGGCAGAAAGGAGAGGGATCTGTGATGGTCTGGGGAGCTTTTGCGTTCAATGGGACAACGGATATAGCTTTTCTGCAAGGCAGGCAAAACTCCGAAACATATCAAGACATACTCAGCAGCCACTTTCTACCGTTTGCCGAAACTCTAGCGGGTGTTGATTATCTGTTTCATCAAGACAATGCCTCTATCCATCGGTCTGCATCAACGAAAAGCTGGTTTAACACTCATCATGTGACCGTAATGGATTGTCCAGCACTCAGTCCAGATCTGAACCCTGTTGAGAACCTCTGGGGTATCCTAGTTCGTGATGTGTATGCGAATGGACGGCAGTTCTCAAGTGTGGTGGTATTGAAAAAGCAGATTGAACGAAGCTGGTACGCACTCCGTCCAGAACACTTACATCACTTGGTGGACAGCTTGCCCAATCGGGTTTTCAGTGTTATTCGGAACAACGGCCCCACTATTCGTACCGGAGGTGCTCATAACTAGTAAGTCTTTATATTTTTGAGACAGCGTATTTCTATTTTTTTTCTTGTACTTGGAGTTGGAATTGTTATGTTTCCGTCAAACTACTGTGCAGCTGCGTGTCCTATGCTATTTTTTGCTATAAATATGAGGTGTACATTTCAGCTCGTTGTTGTTTCTTTTTTATTCGAGAATTTGCTCTGTCTCTATATTTATGCGACGCACTATACATATAAAAACTGTAAAGAAGACCTCTTTGCAAACCAAACTGCACAAAAGCTTTGCACTTTGAAACTGTCAAACTCTAATTGACAGAGTGAACATATTACTCATAATCGGCGCTTATTGTTTGATGGCAGAAACAATCATATCTCATAACACAGGTTCGTAACCGTATTCCACAAATGGTCATAGTAAAAAATGTGCTTGGTTGGTTGTTAAGACTCCCAGAGGGGGACTGCATGTGTTATGTAATGGTACCGAAGCCCCACAGCAGGAAAGGATGACGAGGAGACTCCACCCAGGTACCAGCGGCTTGATGTGCCTTCCAAGCGGCGGTGGGCATTCAGTGGCAGCGGGACAAAAACCTATGGTCCTCCAAACCCCAAATCGTGCGCACTAACCATCTGGACATGCGGTCACAAGAAATAGTGATTTCAACTGTAGTGTAATGGGTAAAACATCATCATCTCATTTGTTTGTTTGTTTGTTTGTTTGTTTGTTTGTTTTGGGATTCAACGAACGCCATGAGCGACTCACAGGGCCATAGGCAGTCGCTGTCCCTATTTCGGGTTCACTGGTTCCAGGGTAGGGATAGAGCCAGCACCATCAAACAAGCACAACACTCATGCCACATCCGGGCTTATCTCGCGCGAACAATCAGAAGCTAGCGCTCAGCCTACTCTGCCACAGAGGCGGCTCATCTCATTTATTTACATATAATAGATTCGTTGTCATCTTGTTCCGAGACACATTGGAACAACACGCAAAGCTTGCAACAGGAATGCTCACATGAGGTGCATTGGCAGACAGTGCTCGACCTAAATAAGGAAACTTTCCAAATAACTTTTCATATTACTAGCTGAATTTCCTCAAGTGCCTGTTTTACCCGTGGATCTGAATTCAGTTAGCGTCATCTGAATTCAGTTCCCTTGGTATTTGAGGAAACACCATCTTCAATGGGATCGGTGGCATTTCTTAGGGCCAGTTGCCCAAAGCAATGTTGATCACATGGATCGAATCTCGGCATTATAACTTTTTGATATTGTTGCGATCTCGTGGGTCGTTATCCCATCGTTGACCACCAAAATGTTACGATACCGGGCCGAGCTAGGTTAAGCATTCACCGCTCGCCACCAAAATGTTACGACAGTGGGTCATTATCCCACCGCGGTCAATCAATTTAACAACCGTAGCCGAGCAATTACTATATTTCTTCACTGAGATCCTTCGACGTAGTTCTTGGCGCGAAAACTGTATTATATGGGCATACACTTAAACAATTTGAACCAATCACATGCGTACACATAAATAATGTGTTCTTTGACTGCGCTGACTGCCTAAACAAATATTTAATTGGCTATGAAAACATAACAATGGCACACATACGAATAAAATTTAGCTGTCTTCTGAACATAAGTATTGGGTCAACTTGGACTTAAATCAGTTCTCGCGAGATAGTTTTAACGAACTTAAATTCCACAGTTCAGTCTTACTATTTCTCAGTTCAGTTCTTGCAATATATTAGTTCAGTTCCTCAACTAAATTGCGTAGCAGATGTAACAATAAAAACAAAATATCTCTACTTACATGGATGCTGCCAAGAATGTATCCAAATTTTGATTGCACCAGTAAAGAGATACACACCTCCCTTTTTACATGGAAGATTTCATTGCAGGAGCTGCGTCCCCTGACGCTACCGTACTCACACACACACACACACACACACACACACACACACACACACACACACACACACACACACCCAGGCGTTTGTTGAGGGAGCCTCGCTTCGCTTCGTATGATAAGCGCGACTCTTCACTTCCTTCACAGTAGGGGATGATGATTCCACACTGCAGTGGTTGGCATTCGAACCCGGGCTTCGCTTCTCATTGGAATGACCACTGTCCACTCGCAGACTTCTTAATTCCTCTGTAACTTTGCTTTCATTGGGCCAACCAGTCACTAATTTCCATTAGGCTCCCAGCCTAGAAATTGCTACTTTATCACGCGGATTTAAGCATTCCGCTGTCTTTATGGCAAACTGGCATCTCCAGCTGCCCGAGGTGTCTCAGTTTCTTACCAAATGCAGGGAGATTAGCTGCTTCAATTATCCCAATCCATATAGCAGATCCAAGGCATCCAGCCTTTCACATCGGAGAGCATACAGACAACTAAACTTTCTTCCTTATTTTCACGCTAAGCGCGAAATCTTATTTTTCTGCACGGACCACACAGAGAGCAATTGTTTTCGAAAATGCCCCAAACAATCAACGAATTTACGATTATTCGCTAAACCTTTTGTCCCCCATCTTTATTCATTTCTACTCAAGTGGCCCCTCTTCGAAATGTACCTCCTTCCCTGTTTAGACTGGCCGTCAACTGCGCCCTGATATTTATGACCTAACAGCGCGCTAGGAACTCTAGACCACCCAGCCAGAGGGAATGCTTTGCCTCCTTTCTGTCCTATCCCCAGATAAAACTTTCTCTGTTGTTTACACTTTTAAACTCCAATCAAGCCTCGAACAAAATTAATACTTCATTAATTTCACACTTCCACCACGCCCATTAATTACTAAATTAATGGCGGGGGTGGGTCGTAACAATATTATTCACCTGGAATGAGCAGGGAGCACTATTCCACCCACTAAATGCTGTGAGATAATTACGGAGGGGGTGAAGTAATGGATGATACAATGAAATCGCCGAGATGGTACGGAAATCACGTCCCTGTTATTTTGTCGCCCTTACAGAAAAGCCCACTGAGACTGTAGACCAGTGACAAAAAGTAACAGCCGCAAAGTCACTGATAACAATGACGCCGTAAGCCGTGTCTGATCAATGCCTGATGCCCAAAACCATTGTTACGTCATAGTTTCGGTTAGCATTCTTTGTAAAAATTATGTAAGCTACTTTTCATATAATAGACCTATGTTGGCTATAACAAATTAAATAAACGCTTCGAAAACCATACTGGACTAGCTCATTTCAACTCTCCGATCTACAAGTCGTAGTCCTACGTTCCAAACTGACGGCTCAATCAGAACTGAGCCTACTTGTATTTTTCACTCTGTGTTCCAAGTAACACTTCCAAAATATTTAGTTTATCATAACAACCCGCTGATGTATGATGTTAAACAAAAATTCTGGATGAATAAATATACGCTTGAGGTTTGAAAGGAAATACAATTCAGCAAATCGTCAACTAAACACTACTAAATCAGCTGTATTATTACTGCAATTATGTTTCTCACAAACCTTTGCATCACTTTTGCTTTGTTACATGGGAATATAACCTTAAATATTCTAGTAATTTACATACAATGGGAAGCCCAACGCCAATTTAAATTTCATTGAGGTTCTTTGAGGAGGATATTTACACATCGACAGTAGTAGGATGGGTGGGGGAAAATCAAAGTCCTACCTCAGATTTATCGCCGCATCACAGGAAGGAAATATGTATGTAGATATGGAAGAAAAGCATGACATGAATTACAAAGCACACGTTAACTAACAGAAAACAAGTGTAACGAATCTTTCCCGTTACACAGAGCTCCACCATTTATTCTGCTGGAAGCTGCTGCTTCCCATAAAATTGCTCCTCAGAATGAACAACGGAGAAGAAAGACATATTCGTGTAGCAGTGAAGCTCATGTATTTTTCATGTGAAAAAAATTGTCAGCAAACGTGACTGAAGAGCAATTCTTTAAAAGGATCGTTAAAAGCGATGATTTCATCTGATGACCAGACTTCTTTAACGCTGTGTTTAGAATGGTAACAACAAAAATACAGACCAGCAAAATCGAAGATGCCAAACTGCAAATATTACAGAATAACGTAAACAATTATTTAAATTCGTGATTTAACGTAGAAGTCATCTTATCCATCGTTTATTAACCATGCATCAGTAACAGTTTAGTGTTCTTCCTAGAGTATTTTTACAGCTGGGTGGCTAGAAATTTTAGCTGGGTGGTGGTACTTTAAACGACCCCTTCCTCAATCGAAAAAAAGAAAGGATGTTGTTTTGCTTAACATTATTGTACTTATTAAATACTTACTGACAAATCATGTTCAACACAGATTTCCGTCATTTTCACCAATATTTATGGTGTATGTGGAAATAAGTTTTCCAATCTCACTATTATGCGTGTTGTGAAAATATTCATTAAAGGAAATTTAGCTGGGCGGCAGAGAACATTAGCTGGGTGGGCCGGCCAGTAAAAAGGCTCTAGGGAGAACACAACAGTTACCTTACACACCATGAAAGAATGCTCGAAAACACACCAAACTGCACACACAGATAGCCAAGTAGGTCCTGAACAAATTATTTGTCATATACAAACTAGGCTCCAGTGGCCGAATATACAGGGTGATCAATAAGGAGTGTGGCCCAAAATTTGGACGATACAGCGTTGAATCTTAAGTGGCATCGAGGCAATGAGAGTCCGAATAGAGTCCTGGGGTATCGTCAGCTATTTGGTGTTGATCCGAGTCCACAGTTCATCTTCATTTTTGCGGGGGTGGGAGGGTACTCAACCGACGTCCAATCGTGTCCCACAGATGTTCGATGGGCGAGAGGTCGGGGGATCGTGTTGGCCACTGAAGCATCCGCACACAGTGTAAAGCATTAAAGGTTTATCCGAGCGGTATGCAGATAGGCGTTATCCTGTTCAAAAACGGCGTTCGGGATGCCCTGCAGATACGGTAGTGCCACGGGCCGCAGCACCTCGTCAACATAGCGGCGTGCCGTCAATGGACCCGTAATGCGTACCAGCGGTGAGCGGCTGTTGGCGCTGATGGCACCCCACACCATGATTCCACGTTGCCGGGCCGTGCGACGCTCCACAATGGCGGAGGAATCCGCCCGTTGGCCACGTCACCTCCAGACTCTCACACAATGACCGTCCGTGGTGGGACAGAACCGCGATTTGTCGCTGAAAACCACAATGTTCAATATATGCACCCCACGCTGACCGCGCTGGAGGCGAGAGTTTGGAAGTTGGTCGGGGAGACGTTTCGAGAGGGTTTTTTTTTTTTTCTGAGGAAAAGGAAAAGGACGTTTTTAGCAGGGACTTGCTGACTGAGAGAGAAGCTGATGAGATTTGAATGTTTCGAGAAGGGTGCGATGGTCTTTGCGGGTATGGAAAACTTGAGGAAGTAGACAGTTACAGGACCTTAAGCTTGAGTTGATCGTGGACGCATTATCGGCGCAAGTCAGATGAGTCATTCTGCCGCCCAAGTGATAAGAACCCATGCAGAGTATCCGTATCTTTGATCGTGGACGCATTGTCGGCGCAAGACAGATGGGTCATTCTATCGCCCAAATGGTAAGAACCCAGAGCAACCGTATCTTTGTTCGTGGACGCATTGTCGGCGCAAGACAGATGAGTCATTCTACCGCCCAAGTGATAAGAACCCAGAATAACTGTATCTTTGATCGTGGACGCATTGTCGGGGCAAGACAAATGGGTCATTCTATCGCCCAAATGGTAAGAACACAGAGCAACCGTATCAAGGGTATGAGGTCAGCACAGAACTCATTAACTTCGATAATCGCTGGTGACCCACTATCAGTTTAAATTGATTGCCCGAATAAAGAATTTCATTTCAGCCGCAAAATCGCCTTTATTCAATTAATACTGATTTATGATAGTTCTGGTGCGTTTCGAAACCTACAATATTCTGATTTTAAGAAACGACACAAGAAATAGAGTCAAAACAGCACTGTGACATGTGCGCGCGAGCGTGTAAGACCCTTACCTTAAGTGGTAACGGGCAGGACATATTGCTAGGAATGGCCTTCGTTGGACAACTGAAGCACTAGATTAAACAACAAGGGGCAGGAAAAAACCTAGAAGAAGACCACGTGAAAGATGAGTAATGAATTTCGAATTGCTAAAGACAAAGAGCTGTGGGAGAGACTGGGGAGACCTTCACCCAGCAGTGGATTGAGAATTGTGCAGCAGTGGATTGAGAATTGTGCAGCAGTAGACTGAGAATTGTGTAGCAGTGGATTTGGAATGAGAACCTGCTCTAATACATATTACAAGAGCACGCTCACTTTTAACCTAAATGTTAACAGAATATGCAATGATGTAAAAATCTAACTAGATTTCACTACGAGTTGCAACCACACTGTTGAATAAATGACATAAAATGTTCCTAAAAGACTGAACAAATATTTCCCATTTAGGAGGAAAAGCTACGGTGCAAGCGACTGAAGTACTTCAAACGAAAATATTTTGAATGACGGCTTCTTGAGGAGACTTCAATGGCGTAAGCGTCGTGCATTTCTTGCTATCTAATCAGGATGGCAGGAAAATGAGGAATGACGATTTTTTATTTCATTTTACTTTTTTTTTTTTTACTTCAAACAGTCAATTTTGGGAACGACACAATTTAACAACGGACGTCCTGCATTGTAACGTGCGTTATTCGTAACAGAAATAATGAAACTTGATTGTTTCATCTGATGAAATTTTATGTATTGCGTGAGTTTTGATAAAGACGCCGAAAGAACTGAATCGCAGCTCCGTGATTCAGGGACCAAAGAAGGGATAAACGGTATCACCGACACTTACACAAAAAGCAAAAATACGATCAGAAATTTTCAAAGGCAAATCCAAATATCATGTAACATGTTTATACATTGTTGAACATTTTCATCACTGCACAACTCTAGGTTATCATCACTCACTAAAAGTTCAGACAGTTGAACTGCTGTAGTCATAATATTGGGAGATTTTTCTGCTACAGATCCCAGACACTCAGCAATGGAGCCCCTATTTATTAATGGATTTCAGTAACCTCGCATACCTTAAGCTTTGCGAAACAAGATTCTCTTACATCAAACACTGAAACTAGACAACATCCAAATAAAACTGCACGCAAAGCTCGAAATTCGGGAAAATTCTCGTTAAAGCGATCACCCTAATGGCTGTAATTTATTGATTGGCTTATGGTTTCAGTGAGGCAGGGCTCGAGAAATATGATCCACATCTAGAACCCAGGTGAAACGAGTTCAGATTTCAAAGAATAATGCATAATGTGTGGTGATGATGTTGGAACGAAAAATAGCAGTATATTTGCTGCATTTTTTTATTTACCCAAAACCACCTACTGCTAAATAAAATTACAACCTGGTCGATAACTTTCTTTTCCCGTTCTTCCAGTTGCTGCAACGGGTAATTAAAATTTTAGATGTTAATTTTATTAAAATACAATTTGCTAAAGCTAAATTCTGCACACACATTGCCGGAAAGGGAAAAAAAGAACACTCACAAGGAGTGCGGGTAGGAACGTAATATTATACACTGATGTGCAAAAATTAGGGACGAAGAGGAGAAATTAGCATAACAACGGAACGAGCAGGCAGAACGGACCGAAAGACCACTCAGGAGATAGACTAGGATCCGGTACGGTAAGGCATGCGCATATATGCAGCATGACGTAGGGGTGTCGGAAGGGTATAAAGCACACGGGCGGTTTACGCTTAGCAATTCGGTGAAAGATATTGCACAGTGTACATCGGTTTGAACGACGTCGAGTTGCTGCCACCGTGTGATATGGCCAACAGGCAATCCAGTAGCCGACTTCTGGATGACTTTACCCGAGGTCGCGTCATTGGGAAGTTGGAAGAAGGTCGAAGTGCGACTAGTGTGGCCGAGGAGTTCGGGATCGCTCACATCATCGTTTCACGAGCTTGGAGAGCATTTCAAACGACAGGAACAGCTGTCCGAGAGTTTAGCAGTGGTCGTCCACGAGCAACCACGGCGGCGGACGACCGGTATATTGTCCTACAGGCGAGAAGAGACAGACGGCAGACAGCGGGAGAAATCGCAAGGCACATGCAACAGACAACTGGACGTCCGTTATAGCGTTTTACCGTGGCCAGGAGGCTGCATAAAGGTGGTCTATTTGCACGACGACCAGTATGGTGTGTGCCATTAACGCCTGCTCATCGGAGACGGCGGTTTCTGTGGTGCCAGGAACGCAAGAACTGGACACATCAGCAATGGGGTCGAGTTCTCTTTACGGATGACAGCAGATTTATTCTGACGAGCGATTCTGGACGTATACACATCTGGAGAGAGCAGGGAACACGCAATCACACCTCCAACATCATCGAAAGGGACCGGTTTGGAGGTGGCGGAGTTCTCGTTTGGGGCGGTATCATGCTTGGTAGCCGTACTGACCTCCACATCTTCCAAGGAGGTTCAGTCACTGGTGCCCGCTATTGTACCGAGGTTCTTCTGCCTCACGTGCGTCTGTTCAGAGGTGCTGTGGGTCCTGAGTTCCTCTTCATGGACGACAACGCTACACCTCATCGTACAGTGGCTGTCGCAGACCTGTTGGAGAGTGAAGATATTCAACGCATGGATTGGCCCGTAAGGTCCCCGTACCTAAATCCAATCGAACACGTGTGGGACCTTCTCGGGAAACGCTTGGCAGCACGTCACCAGCCGCCAGCAACGATTCCGCAGCTGCGATTTGCGCTACATGAGGAATGGGCCGCGATGCCTCAACAGTTCCTTGACAACCTCGTCCTCCGCATGGACAGACGTTGTAAATCCTGCAACGCAGTCAGGGGTGATCATATCCCCTACTAAAGACTGGATTTTTCTTGGCAGCCGCCTGTCACATGGACGTTTCTGTCTTTTGTTCGGTTGTGCTCGAAGCTACCTTTTCAATAAAGTGCCTTTGTATCCTTTGGATTCCTTGTTTAGACGGTTTTGCTCACTTGTCCCATATTCTTACATCTTGGGGATCTTATGGTATTATTTGAGTCGATGTGGAGCACTTCTGCACGACGTTACATTCGAAAAACCGTCTCGTCCTTAAGTTTTGCACGCCAGTGTAATATGTTAACTGTTAAGGGCAGCAGAAACTGTGATCCAAGTTGAAATGTAGCTGGATGAAATAATGACGTCACTGCGGACGACAACATGCAAATGTACGCAGTGCGTATTTAAGGACTAGGCGTGCAGAACGAATTCATTTGTCTGGTGTCGTGTTGTTCAGTGCTCGTTGTAGACGCTACCATGGCTGAACGACGCAGGCGCGCAACATTTGTTCAGTTATCGGAATTCGAGCGAGGTTGTATGGTGGGTCCGCGGGAAGGAGCTTGGTCCTTCCGTCAAATTGCGGGTCGAGTGGGGACGAGAGGTATCGGCCGTGGCAAGATGGTGGCGTCGGTGGTCAGAGGAAGCATTCGCACACTCGCAGACGTGGTTCCGGTCAACACAGAGTTACGGACGCACGAGAGGATCGGCGTATCAGGAGAGCGGCGTCACAAATTCGATCCTCTGTCATACCAAATGTGTCTACAAGAACGATACAGAATCGTTTGTTGGAAGCAGGACTACGGGCACGCGTGCACGGTTACCACTGATCCCGGGTCGCCGTCGAGCACGTTTCCGGTGGTGTGAAGAACGAGTTCATTGGAGAGAAGAATAACGCTCAATGGTCTTCACTGACAAAAGCCGATTCTGATTGGGAGCGTCTCACAGTCGTGTACGCGTCCGAAAGCGATAAGATGAGCAGCTTCTGCCATCGTGCATCCGCCAACGACACCCAGGCCCCACGCCGAGCATCATGGTGTGGTATCACTCTCGTACGAGTGTGGTGTTTGTATAGGGTACATTGAATAGCAGTACGTACGTCAACGACATCGCGCAGCTGGTCGTCCTGTCATTTTTGAGTGCGATATTCCAGCAGGATAACGCCCGCCCACACTCCGCCCGGGCAACTCAACATGCTCTTCAGGCTGTGCATCAACTCCCTTGGCCAGCACGCTCTCTGGACTTGTCTCCAATCGAGCATCTCTGGGACTGGATGGGACAAAGACTCTTCCGCGGACCCTGGTAAGCAGCGACAATCGCTGAATTGCGCGTCCAATTTGAAAGCTCATGGAATGCTATATCCCAGTGCGATATCCAGCATTTGTACGACCGATTGCATGCCAGACTGGAAGCTTGTATTGCTGCTGGAGGAGGTGCAACACGTTATTAAAATGTGCCTTCTGTACACTGATACGTGTTGAAAGGTAAAATAAACAATGAATCACTTCACACATGTGATTATTCCCCTTTCTTAACAACTTCTTGCTACGACATAAATCTCATAAATGCAGCTGCATTTTTCACTTTTCGGCAGTGTATATACTCAAAGTATCGTATTTTTCCCTCGTATAATCCGCAGACGGTGAAATTCAGTAAAAAATCCCTTCGAATAATCAACGGTGGCGTACAGGCCCCGAAAGTCACACATTTTTTTTTTTTTTTTTTTTTTGGCGTGAAACTAGGAAAAAATAATTTCCTTTGAATAATCCGCATAACATGAAATTAAAAAAATCATGATATAAACAGCACCTGTTATGTTCAACCCTAACGTCCGAAGGGAAAGTCGCAATTCACAGGATGACCCAAAAGTCAAAAAAAGGTAAGCGAAATAACGATCTTCCTATTAAAAAAAGTTTCTGATATTTTTTTTAAGTACTTTTGTGCCACTTTGAAGCGAATAAAGAGCACAAATCCCTGGTTGTTGTTTTTATTTCACTTTTATCATAGTCCATTAGGTGGACCTAAAAAAACGTGTCACGAATGGTTGGTTGGTTGTTTTTTTTCCAGGTCTTCAATCTTGCGTACACTTTACTGGTCACTTCTCACTTGATATCTTCATCTTCCTTTATCAATGATGCTAAGAATGCATGCCTTCTCACACTTCTGATAACTTCTTCTTGGATACTAACACCCACAATCTGAATTTTCCTACTTCTTTGCTGCACAAACTCGCTGTTGGCTCTAGTTGTGGTAATCACCTTCTCTTCGAATATTATTCTAGTTTTCCACCTTTTTTTTCTGTTTCTCTTTCACTCCTGGAAGACACCAGATAACATTTAAAAAACATCAGTCACCTGTAGCGCACACTGTATTTCCTCAAAGGGGTGGCCCAACTAGAGACCCACGAGACGAATAAACGCGTTATATAAACACATTACATACACTACATTGACAAAAGTCGCCGGACACCTAAAAGAGAACAACAACAAAGTATTTATTGACATACACTAGTACGGTGTCGGAGCGCGGAGGCCTTAATGCATGCACTGACCCTCCGAGACATGCTTTCGACAAGGTTTTGGAACACAGCGATGGGTATGCGCTAACATTCAGTACATAATGCTTCCGCTAACTGTTGCTTAGTAGTAGGCCTTGGTTCCAAACTTCTTATGCGGCACTTCTAATTCATCCCATAGGTGCTCTATGGGAATAAGATCAGGGCTTTTTGCTGGCCAGTCCACACACGATACGGAATTATCGTCAAACCGCGACGTAACAGTCCTTCTGGGTGCATTATCCAGATGGTACCAACAAGGCTCGGTTCCATAGTACTGCCACATAGATGGTAGTTCAAAATTGCCCACAATATCGAGGTAGACGTGCTGGTTAACAGGTTTGTCCACGATAACCAATGGGCCGGGACCATACCAAGAAAAACACCCCCACACGTGTACGTTGCCAGCTCCAAACTTGACCGTAGGAACAGTACACTGAGGTAAATAGCGTTCCCCTGACTGCCGCCATACTCACACACGGCCATCACACTGATGGATCGTGAATCTGGATCCATCAGTCCATAGGACCCGTTTCCATTGATCTACGGTCCACGATAAATGTTCTTTACACCATGCTAAACGACGAGTAGCATTCCGAGTGCAGATGAAAGGCTTATATGAGCAGAAACACGACCACAGTAACCCATGGAATGAAGTTCTCTACGAATGGTACGTGTACATACCGAGGTTCCAGCATTTTTGCTCACCTATACATTGAGGTCCTGTGCAGTACTCCGTCGATTAGCTGTAACGACTCTCCTGAGGCTTCGACGTCCTCTATCACTGATTTTCTTTGATCTGCCGGTACGTTTTGCTGCTTCAGGCACGCCATGTGTCTTACACTTATTCACTACATCCAAAACAGTTGACTTGGGTATGTTTAAATGCCTCTCGGTTTCTCTTATGGACAACCCACTAATATAACACCCAACAATCTTTCCGTTCTCAAAATTAGTTCCCTCCCGCCGCGACATTTTCACTCAACCTCACAGTGCGATATGATCGTGGTCAGCTGCAGGCTTGTTTTTATACCGTTTGCAGCTGTACAGCGCATCTTAACAACGCAGCAGATCCGTTCATTTGCTTTTGAAGGGGTGTCCGGTGACCTTGGTCAATATAGTGTATATACACTCATGTTTATTAAAAACAGAACAACTGAAAGGAGTCGAGCTAAGACTTTGAGTTTCACACAAGACACACTATGTTATCAAAAATATTCGGATACTACTAAATACTTGCAAAAGGACAAAAATGGTTGAGCAGGAAGGGGTATGCCGGGAGTGTGGAGGTACATACAAAGCTGAGATGTTCTACCGTGTTATCAGTAACTTCCAAACGGATATGCCACGTGAGCGTGAACTTCCGAATCTCAGCGTGGGATGGTCATAGAATGTCATTTTAGTATCGTTTCCATACGCGGCATTACAGCTAAACTAAACATGCCAACATCGGCTGTAAGTGATGTCGTGAAGCCATGTGGAAGCATGACTGTGCAACTACTGAAAAAAAAGTTTAGAACGGCCGCGGCCGCATAAACTGTCGGAACGTGAAGAAGTGTTAAGAAATCCCGTTCTTCGTCTGCCGTTTCCATTGCTTCTGAAGTAGGAAATGATTGTAATGGCTCGGTTAGTACCATAACCATCCGCAGAGAGTCGCACAGTGTGGGTTATTATGGTAGAGCAGGGCCACACAAGCCACACATCGCTACCGTGAATATGAAACGCCGTTTGTAGTGATGTCACCCATCGTTCCTGGACTGTGGGTGACTGAAAAGGTGTTCTTTGAAGTGATGAGTCACGCTTTTCGCTCTTCCAATTTGATGGGCGTGCTTGTATTGGCGACAGCCCGGCGAACTGTTTTCGTCTGACTGTGTTCTTCCATCATGATATGTTAAGTTCGACGGAGTCTCCATCATGGTAGAGGTGTTTTTCGTGGATGGGACTCTCTGCCTGTTGGTTTTCATACCATAGACCATGAACTCTGAAGTGTACCACGACGTTCTGGATAATACTTCCCTACCAACAGTGTAGCAGTATTTTGGAAATGGCCGTTGTCCCTTCCAACACGATAGAAGCTCCCTGCCAAAGTGCACGGCGTGTGCAGGATTGGTTTCTTGAAAATAAGATGGAATTTTTTTTTATTGGAGGTTTAACGACCACCGTGGGCAACTCAATGGGCTATAAGCAGTCGCACGTCCGTAATTTAGAGTCACTGGTTCCAGTGAAGGAAGAGAGCCAGTGTCGTAAGAGAAACACAACATCCATGCCTCATCGAGAATCAAACCCGGACCCCTTTCGGGCGAATGGTCAGAGGCCATCGCTTAGACCACTGCGTCACCAGGACGGCGTGGAATTGTTAGATGGGCCTGCTCAGAGTCCCGATCTTAATCCCATGGTACACATCTGGAATTAACTGCAGCGACGGATATGAAACAGTGGCGTAACTAGCACAACGTGCGCCCCTCCCGCAAGATTTACTTCAGCACCCCTAAGCACAGTAATTTTCCCAGGATTTCGAACACGAGGGAGGTTGAATTTTTCGCAGTGTGAGTGTGTGTGTGGTGATTGGGGGGGGGATAGGAAGTCAGGGAGAGTGTCTGCAAAAGCAATGGTGGTACCTAGAGCCCTGTAGTTTTAACTTTTAAGGTGATAGATTCTTTTTGATTGGCGGTTGAGTCGCTCACGGTGAGCAACTCAATGGGCTATAAGCAGTCGCCCATCTCTAATTTAGGGTCACTGGTTACAGGAAAGGGAGAGAGCCAGTGCCGTAAGACAAACGCAACATTCATGCCTAACGGGGTTTCGAACCCGGACCCCATCTCGGATGAATGATCAGAGGCCATCGTAGATCTCTGCGCCACTGGTGCGGCATGAAAGATTTGACAGTACGTGTAATTGCTTTGTCGAAAACTAAAATAAATCACTTGAAGAAATCACCCTCTTACACATAGGAGATCTGCGATTGCTGTGAATAAATATTGACGCCTGTCGTGCACGTAATCCTAGGTAACTGACTGCTCTCCCACATCCTCCACGGGGTATCTCACTGTGGCCTCGCGCTTTTCCTCAGCAGCGCATAGAGAGGACGATTGAAGAGCAATCGTATTACAACCCGAAGTCGAAGAGCCGAACACTTTCAATGTGTAGGACATAAGTGTTTTAAGAGTGAAACTATGCATTTATTTAGGCAAAGCTAAATATATCTCAAAGCAAAATATGAATCTTTGGGTTAATTATTGTGCGTGTTCGAATTTTTTCATAAAATTATAACTGGAAGCTGCAGTACGCCCCTTCGTTATCTGCGCCCAACCCCCACCCCACAGAAGCGGGGGCTGCGGAGGTGGTAGTTACGCCACTGATATGAAATCGACCACAACGACCTTTTTTGCTCTCCATTCTGGCAGCAGCTTTGCAGGAGGAATGGCGAGCGATTCCTGTCGAGACTTACCGGAAGTGGGTTGACAGTATACGAAGTGTTGCCGCTGTCATACAAGCAAAAGGTGGACCGACTAACAATAAAGCCATTTGTCCCAAAACATTGTGGTATCCGAGTACTTTTGAGAATGTAGTGTATGCTCATCAGGCAATACAAAACAAATGATTACCATCTCGGTGTCCTACGTACCAGGTGCGTTGTTGTAGCTAAGAACCGGCACAGTACACCTCTGGCTTGTATCACCTGCTCTACGCGCTCAGGCATGAAAATCAAATGTGTGAATGGTATTCTGTGGAATAGTCATCCAGGCTGTATTGACCAGAGATGGAAAAGGGTAACGGGTCAGCGGGTTGACAACTTCTTGTGGGACAAACGGGTCGGGTCAAGGTGTTCCTGACCCGATTTTGACCCGGTTTTATTTCAGTTTTATTTTTGAAAAGAAAAAATATTTCAAAGAACCCTTTAGAGGTCTTTGAAATAATACTTCTGAGCTACAGAGTATGATCCAAGAACTCGCTGAGGAGGGTAAAGAAATGGGATTAAAAATGAATTTTCTGAAGACAAGACAAACTGAAGTAAATCTTCTTTTACAAGTAATGAAGATTGATCAATTCATGGGGGAAAGCTGGAGATAACAGATTCCTACATTTACCTTGGGCAGAAGATATTAAGCGAGGGTCACATTGATGAATAAATTAATTGGCGTAAAAAAAAACTTGGTTGATCAATTCATGGGGGAAAGCTGGAGATAACAGATTCCTACATTTACCTTGGGCAGAAGATATTAAGCGAGGGTCACATTGATGAAAAAATTAATTGGCGTAAAAAACTTGGTTGGACAGTTTTGGAACAAACAGTACAATTTTTAAGAGCAATGTGCCATTACATCTTAAAAGAAAAAGTGTTTAATCAGTGCATCCTTCCAGTGCTTACGTACGGAACAGAGACGTGGACCTTAACTAAAAGAGACATACAAAGGCTGCAGACAACTGAAAGAAGCTTGGAGAATTGCATGCTAATTGTAACCAGTAAAGATAAAAAGAGGAACTCGTGGATAAGGAAACTGACAAGAGAGGAAGACATCATGATCAGAGCAAAACCCCTGAAATGACAATGGACTGGACATGTTTCCAGGAGAACGGACCATCAATGAACCGAAGTTTTAGACTGGAATTCAAGGGACAGGAAAAGACCCAGAAGAAAAGTTGGGAGATGAGTGGATGGAGGAGCCAGAAGACAAGTTGGGAGATGAGTGGATGGAGGAGCCAGAAGAAGACAAGTTGGGAGATGAGTGGATGGAGGAGCCAGAAGAAGACAAGTTGGGAGATGAGTGGATGGAGGAGCCAGAAGAAGACAAGTTGGAAGATGAGTGGATGGAGGAGCCAGAAGAAGACAAGTTGGGAGATGAGTGGATGGAGGAGCCAGAAGAAGACAAGTTGAGAGATGAGTGGATGGAGGAGCCAGAAGAAGACAAGTTGGGAGATGAGTGGATGGAGGAGCCAGAAGAAGACAAGTTGGGAGATGAGTGGATGGAGGAGCCAGAAGAAGACAAGTTGGGAGATGAGTGGATGGAGGAGCCAGAAGAAGACAAGTTGGAAGATGAGTGGATGGAGGAGCCAGAAGAAGACAAGTTGGGAGATGAGTGGATGGAGGAGCCAGAAGAAGACAAGTTGGGAGATGAGTGGACGGAGGAGCCAGAAGAAGACAAGTTGGGAGATGACTGGACGGAGGAGCCAGAAGAAGACAAGTTGGGAGATGACTGGACGGAGGAGACTGGCCCAAGACAGTCCGTTGTTGAAAAAACTATTTCTTTTTTTTTTTTTTTTTTTGATTGGAGGTTTAACAACCACCGTGAGCAACTCAATGGGCTATAAGCAGTCGCCCGTCCCTAATTTAGGGTCACTGGTTCCAGGGAAGGGAGAGAGCCAGTGCCGTAAGACAAACACAACATCCATGCCTCACCGGGATTCGAACCCGGATCCCGTTCGGACGAATGATCAGAGGCCATCGCTTAGACCACTGCGCCACCGGGGCGGCGCACTCGTTATGGTGGTACAGACTCTCACAAGAGGTGATCTACTTTCGTACCCGATAGCACCCCAGGCCACAATGCCTCGTGTTGGTGCGAATACACTCTTCCTGACGCCTCTCCCCTCGGCGTCGGCGAACACATATGCGGCCATCAGTTTCGCCTCAACAAAGGCGTGTTTCGTCAGAGAACACAATATTGTGCCATTCACCACACTACTCCATTCGTTTGATGCACCACTGCAGCATGGCAATCTGCCGTTGCGGGGTCAAAGGTAGCCTGAGGGTCCAAAGAGCCTGGAGTTTAAACTGTAATAACCAGCGACAGTGAGCTGTTAAGCAGCTGACATGGGATAATTCGTCACAGTTAGCCACAGCTACGCAAGTGCCGTTGATGAAGCAGAACGGTCACTCAAATACGTATACATCCTAATGAGATGACGATTGCCCCCTGACGTTGTCTGTGCAGGTCGTCTAGAACCTTTTTTTTCGTGTCCTACACCCTTCTTCGTACCATTCCCTGCACATTTTAGCCACGCAGGCCTACTACGCCCCACACGACCGGCGATCTCCCGGATGGAAGCACTGCAGTGCTTCCATCCGGGAGATCTGTCAAACTTGCTGACCTGAATGTACGATTATCTCACACGACGACGAGGCACCCTTACCCACTACTGACCAAGCACTGACATGTCGACCGAGCCACGTGACGCATGTAACAGAAAAACTGCTGGTTTCCGGTCTGTGACGCTGCGCGATCTGATTTGCCTAGACGCCGTGCGCATGCACCTATAACGCCGAAATGTAAATAATTTCTGCGATCTACACCAAAAAAACTTAAAATTTGGCGACGCGAATGTGGGCAAATCCTTCTGCTCCCTGAAAAAGAACTAAAATTGAAATACTGTGCACAGTATTGAAATACTTCACGAGATTCATCTGAAACATCTGCCGAAATTTCAGTCCAACTAAATATACGTATATTATTCCAATTAATTAATTAAAAATCCACTTTACTTTTTGTGTAATAGATTAACAGGGTGTAAGAATAAAATACACGTTTTCAAGGGGGGATGGGGGGGGGTGTAGAATTTTGTTTTCGGGAGAGGGGCGACGAAAAATGGAAGTTTTTGAAATCCACCAGAAGGAAATAAAAGTTAATGAAGAATGAAGAAGAAATTAAAGCAATTTTTTTTTCAATGTAAGTTGATGCATTTTATTAAATGAAAGCATTTTTTTAATTAAGTCCCGTTTTAACCAAAAACACAAAAAAGAAACCCTTTCCAGGGAGGGAAGTCCTTCTAAATCCGCCCTGCATGTTTTACTTATACTTTAGAACTATAATATGCATGGGAAAATGTAAAAAAAAAAGAAGATGAAGCATAAGTATTACAGAAGTAAAAAAAAAAAAAATAATATCTTCAAGCTTTGAAAAAAAAATCCCTACAAAATACATGCCCAACTTTATTTAGATTTCTTCAGAGCTTCGCCACTTCGTTTTTTTTTTATTTGCTTTGCCACAAATTTGGTAAACAGGCAAAGGAATACTAAGTATTACATAGGGCAGCGTGGAGGAAGGAGGTTATGGGGCAGGCAAATCAAACGCCAAAAATCCACCTGGCACTGACCCCAGGGTCAAGGTGGACCAGCAACCGTCAGCTGCTTCCGGCTGAATTCAGACGGCTATGGTGCTTCGAGAGAGGGGGAAAAAAAAAAAAAAAAAAAAAAGGCCTCAACAGCTGCCCACATGATTACCAAAACAACAAGTAAGAAGTGCTCAGAATCACGTGCCACCGTCGAAATGACACGACAGGATAAATGGTGACAAAGAAATACAGTACTAGTGCCTCCACGTTCCGTGTTTTATCTGGCTAGTGCAAGAATTCCAGTGATATCTCGGTAAGACGTACGTACGCCTAATCGCAACTCGGCACTCAGTATCAGAAGCCGTTTCACATTTCCCGACACCAGGCGAAGTGAAGAATTTCATCGCGCGTGCGATCGGATTTCGCCACTTTCGTGCAACGCAATGAACATAAAGCGGGAAAATTACGCGGGAAAATGAAATTCCACAGGAGTATCTGACCACGCTGGCGTTTGCTGTAATAGCAATATGCGCCCAAGTTGCCACAACGGGCTGCAATCCTCTGCAATAAACCAGCACTAGAATTAAGTCAGTAAAAATGCTTCAGACTTCAAAAATTTTCATTTTTAATTCTGAAAAACGAAGTAGCCACAAATATCTTACAGTCCTCCAAGAGTTTGTTGAATTTAACAGAAATGGCCTAAGCGCTGGCTTCTGACCATTCGTACGAGATCGGTCCGGGTTCGAATCTTAGGTGAGGCATGAAAGATGTGCTTGTTTTACGGTGCTGGCTCTCTCCCTTCCCTGGAATCAGTATTCCTAAAAGGGACGGGCGACTGCTTATGGCCCATGGCGGGGCCGGATTAGGCGGGGACTATTATAGGGGCTGTAGCCTTGGGGCCCACCAGTACCAAGGGCCCAGGCGGCAGAATTTTAATGACGTACAACCAATATCCAACTATGAAGCGCAAGGTGGAAATAAAGGTTATATACAGCACAGTTTAGGCCGTAGGGACGCGCCATCACGCAGTCAACTGAAATACCACATGATCCCGTCAGGTCAGGGCCGGATTAAGGATGGGTCTATAACCTTGGGGCCCCACCTGACCAAGGGCACAGGAGGCATGCTTGGGCAAATAACAGATAAATAGAAAGGTTTATATAAAATAGAGTAACTTTTGTCTCGTATGATTTCCACTTGGTCCCAGAGGCAAGAAAACCAACAGATTTTAAGGCAGTTACACACTAAGAGTAAAGTTTTTATGTCGCTGTGTACAGCGGGGTTCTCAACAGAGTTTCAGCTTTTTCACGTGATCTACTCACACCTCCCAATTTGCATTTGGAAGCGTTAATGGTTGAAGTCCACTGTGGCTTCACATTGCATAGCAAAAAGATGTACTAAGAAAAGCATACAATGCTAAATCATTAGAAAATCCAAGGCAAAATGCAGGAATCTTAAGCTTTTAACTAGTGGTTTTTTTTTCTTCTTTTTTTTTTTTTTTTTTTTGAGAACAATAGAAAACATAGAGACTTATTATGAAAACTCTGCAGATAATTTATTAGTTTAAAAAATGTACAACGTACTAATTATCACAAGCATATTGCTTGAGTTTCGTGTTTTAACGGACTTTTCCGCCATGCCAATAGTTCTTTAAGGGCCTACTCAGATGCCTTAGACTAGGGGCCCACTCAAATGTTGCAGTCTATAGGGTCCCATTCAAATGTCTTAGCCTAGGAGGCCCAGTAAGGCCTTAATCCGGCCCTATCCCGTGGAGTTGTTCATGGTGATCGTTACCCCTTCCCAAAAAATAGCAGTTTTTTTTTTGTTTTTTTTTTTGTTTTTTTTTTACCTGTACACTCATATCCGGAACGACAGGAGATTTATAAATTTCCAGGCGTATCAGAACTTCACATTTTCCTAGTATGTCGATATACGCATTTATTAACTGATATCTTGCACAATGGCTGCTCATTTATTTCGTCCTAGATTTAAGTTCGGCACATATTATGCACGAATTAACAAGAACAGTTTTCTAAATTTCAGAAACCAGTTTTAGGTTGCGAATTAAAAAATAAACATCAAAAAATTAAACATATTTAAAATATATATATATACATACACACATGCACTGCCTTCCCAATATGTTGTGGATACTTTATTAATGTTTCGTTTGTATCTCTCAGAAGCGGATCAACAGATTTCTATCTAAAGTTATTCCCGAGTTTTCGACTTCCAAACTTTCAAAGATCCGAAATTTTTGCAAACAGCACGATAAAGCTTTACAGTTTTACTGGCAATCCAACAGACTGCATTGCGAACATATATAAACAGCTGCTACGAGAGTAATTCCTATAGTCTTCTTCCTGCTGCAGATAGATTTACATCTAGCTTATGTCATCTAGTGATTTTGTATTTCCTAGCATTGATACTCCTCAGTCCTGTTTCAGAACCTCAAGAGTATTGGTGAAGATGAGAAGCCAGAATAGAATAGGTCGCGCATTGGAGATGGAGACGTAAAAAGGAGCATTAAGATGAGAAGCCAGAATAGAATAGGTCAAGCATTGGAGATGGAGACGTAAAAGGAGCATTAAGTAGGCCGAAGCTGGAGAGAAAATCGTGAATGTGGCATGTGAACGTGGCACGAGTTTCATGAAATTGTAAAAGACAAACAGGGGTATCATGGGCCATTTTAAAGACCTGTCAACAATTAATAACAAAAAAGGAGAAAAGGTGATGGAGAAGAGCTTTCAGTCTTTTAATACACTTTCTGCTTGTGCTCACGCGTTCACCAATGATTTGTGCATATTCGTCCTCAAAAGTTAGTGAGTTCTTGCTTATGAACCAACTCTCGATACCAATTTAGGTTTGTGTAGTTGCTGTATGATATTTCTAGTATTGCACGTCTCCAGCTGACGCACCGCGAGAGCTTCCGTCCTACCCAATGAAGATGGCAAACATAAATGAATGAATGGGCACTCCATTGCATTCCAAACTGTTTCTGACCGAAGTGCCACCGGGTGACTAGGCAGGCCTAAGAGGGCGTTGGAAGTTTGCCTCATGTTCCTCGAAATCACCCAAAAACAGAGATGCAGAGGAACAAACGATGTCACTCTGGAGTAAGCAAACTGCACTAGATAAAAAATTATTCAACATCGGAAGCGGCTAATCATTGAAACAATAAGGCACGTCACGTCACAAGGCTGAGCCGGTTGATACGGCATAAATATTACCCAAGACAAATACGCAGCCTTTTGCATCATGAGCAATGAGAGTAGGTTACACAAACATGGCTTCGTATGAATTCCTGACACTCTTCGTCAACTAGCAACGACAAACACAGTGTGGTATATCGGCTCAAACAAATTTTCTCTCCTCAATCGTTCAGCTTTGCTGTTCCTTGATCTATCTGAATCACACCCCTTGTGAATTGGGGGAAGAATCATTACATTGCTCCTAAACTATATATATATATATATATAGGATTCAATTCCTTGAGCACGATTCTTGCAGAACGTGTGCACCTACGCAACCAGAATACATGACCACCAGCTGAACTACTGTAGAGGCTTCATTGTGCATGATGGTAAAGACCAAGGCACGAACAGTTTTGCAGTAGCCAAGTTTAACTCAATCTGAATTTTTCATCATTCTCTCTCTTTCAGAATACACTTGTGAAACAGCAAGTCTTCATTACAAACCAGTTTAACGACCCTTGTTACGGAAGCCCAGGTCAGTCGAGATCCAACGATGAAACTATATAGCCCGATAAACTCAGCTTTGTCAGTTAGTTTAGAAAGAAAAAAACTGGAGCACTGGCAACATTTGACAAAAGGTCCCTGAAACATACTACAAAAATAATATACAGAGGTCAGTAAAGACCATGGGGACAACAACTCCCAATCAAAAAGACCAAAAAGTTGACTTGGTGCTGTTTAAACCATTGGCCTGATAGTTTCTGTTCTGATCCTAAAAGTGACTGCATTTTTTATTAGCTATATACACACTGAAGTGCCAGAAAAACTGGTACAGACGAGCTTATGCAAAATACGTAGCAACGTCACCTATGCGCGTACTCGGTTGCGTCCGCCAGTGCGTATATAAAGCGATAGACATCCTGTCAGAACTGTTTTCGGCATGAGAATGACAAAAACGATTAGGCGATTTTCAACGCGGTGTCACAGTTGGCGTTCGTGAGATGGGCCATAGTATTTCGGAGGCAGAAACGAAGTTCGGATTTTCATGGACGACCATTGCAACGGTGTACCGTGACTACAAGAATTCCGGCAAAACCTCCAACCTACGAATCCAGTGTGGCCATAAAAAGACATTAGGTGAAAGTGACCGTCGTCGGCTGTCAAGAATCTTTTCACGCGATAGGCGTGCAACACTCTCGCAAGTATCATCGGAATTCAATGCTGGAGCCTCAACAAGCATCAGCGTCCGGACTGGGTAACGTACCCTGCACGATATAGGCTTTGCGAGCCAACGCCCAACTCGAGCCCCCTTGATGGGTGCACGACACAGAGCTATGCGCCTAGCTTGGGCACGGCAACACCGCCACTGGACACTTGATGACTGGAAACAAGTAAAGTAGCCTGGTCCGACGAGTCGCGTTTCCAACTGCATCGGGCAAATGAAAGGATTCGTGTGTGGCGCAAACCTTATGGATCCCGCCTGTCAACAGGGAACTGTACCGGCTGTTGGGGGGGGGGTCCGTAATGGTGTGGGGTGTGTTTAGCTGGACTTCATTGAGACCCCTGGTACGTCTACAAACGTCTGTGACCGGCCAACGCTATGTGCGCATCCTTTATGACGAGGTACACCCGTTCATGTCCTGCATTCATGCTGATGGGTTGGGCCTCTTCCAACAGGACAATGCACCTGCACACAAGTGTCGGGACGCCACATTATGGTTAGAGGAGCATTCATCTTAGTTGCGGGTGTTGCCGTTCCATCCAAGTCCCCAGATCTGAACGTTATAGAACACATTTGGGATGCCATGCAACGCGCTGTCGAACACAGGAATCCCAGACCTCAGAATACACCCGAATTGTGGAATGCTCTGCAGGAAGTATGGTGTGCATTGCCTACAGCAAATTTCCAGAAGCTAGTGGAGTCCATGCCCCGTCGTATTTCTGCAGTCCTGCGCTCCCGTGGGGGACCTACCAAGTATTAGACTAGTGTACCAGTTTTTCTGGCACTTCAGTGTATATATATCCATATAAAGACCAGAGACAAAAACAAAAGATATTACCTAAGAAGTTATTACGAAATTTGCAAAATAACCTGAAGATCAAGACGCGCAACGCAGCAGTCACGAAAATTCAGAATCCACATACTATTAAGAAGAGACAGAAGCAAAAACAATTTTTTTACCAATATTCCAAAAACAACATAGTAAAACTCATATACTGTCAGGTATGAGTAAAAGAGGATAAAATAAAAGCAAACTGGATGTACTTTCTACATCCAGTTTGCTTTTATTTTATCCTCTTTTTACTCATTTTACCTGAGTTTTACTATGTTGTTTTTGGAATATTGGTTAAAAAATTGTTTTTGCTTCTGTCTCTTCTTAATAGTATATATATGTATATATAAAGCAAAGTGCGAAAATGCGAGTGTTTCCGTATGCGAATTGTTCGACCATTTCTAAATGACCAAGATATCTAAAAATTGGCAGGCTGATAGGTCTTAAGTTCCGAATACCTAGAAAAGTCCGATACCCCAAAAAATCAAAATGGCGGTTGTGGAATTTTATCTGCTTGAATGTTTCTATCACTTCCACATCTAGAAAAGCTTGAAAACCAAAATATTCGAAAGAGTGGCTAAGCTTTACTCTTTAAAATGCCGACAGATCTTAAGGTCCAGGTACCTAGAAAAGTCCGAAAACCAAAAAAAAAAAAAAATCTAGAAAAGTTTGAAAACCAAAAAATTCAAAAGGATGGCTACGCTTTACTTTTCAAAATGCTGATAGATCTTAAGGTGTAGTTACCTAGAAAATTCCGAAAACTAAAACAATCAAAATGGCGGCTTTGGAAATATTGTTTTCTTGAATTTTTCTACCACTTCTACACCTAGAAACGTCTGAAAACCAAAAAATTGAAAAGGGTGGCTTAGCTTTACTGTTCAAAATGTTGATAAGTTTAACGATAATTATGCCAGATACGTTGAAATGTGGTGTAGGAATTCCACGAAATTTTTATTTAAAATTACGGGGCACCAAAGCCTGCTACCGTTTTATGACGAACCGTATGTATTGACGTCACGACCCTGTTCAAAATAGTAAAACAGTTATGGACCTGAAACTACTTTTTCTTTCCCTTAATTACTTTTCCCTTTACTTAATTTTTTTGTTCAAAAAATGACTTTATAAATTCACCGTTCGGAGAACGAACATGAGTGCCAGTGAGCTAATAAAGGGCCCAACTTCCGCAAAGGGAGGTATAGCAGAGGCTTACTTGATGGAAAGGGTTCAAAACAGCTTGACTTCTTCAGCTCAGAGAATTTGAGTTTGGTGTGTGTATGTGGAGGGAGGCGGCAGAGCTAATTGTATGAAATGATGCATACAACTTGTTACGTACACGCGATATGACGTATTATTAATTAACTCATGAATCAAATTGACAATGAAATAGCGATAAGACTGCCGGAGTAGTTCAGTTGGGAGAAAGGCCGCTTAAGCGGAATATAAAAATATGAGTTTGAATCTCACCACCGGCAATGAAAGATTAAACTAACAGCATAGCTCCTTCAGCATTGTAAGATTTGAATAACAAAAGCCCGACATTTAGTCATTAGAACATTGAGCAGACAAACTATCTTGATTACTCATTACATTGTCTTCGCACATCCATTTCAATCGGTGTTTTTTTTTTTTTTTGGGGGGGGGGGGGGCATTTATGGTATATATCCGGAAGGCTTTATCAAGCACTAGCCTCTGCATGAAAAGGAGGTGGGACGGCAAATGCATTATGATATTTTGACTACCTACGGCTGTTCCCTTGGTCATTTGCTTACAGAAGTGAATTAACCCCACGAAGCAGCAGGGGCGGATTCAAGATTTTCGTGGGGGCGGAGGCGCATGTGTCGGGAATAGTCGGGGACCTTTCTATTTTCCAACACAATGGAAAAGTGTTCTTAGTATGTCTATAAATTCTTCCAATTAATTAACGAAAGTAATATATACTTTTAAATAATACTTTCTTTCCCGAAAAATATTCAATTTGTTATGAAAACCTAACAAATCGAAGCTTTTCCTTGGTTCATTAGGAGAGAGCGCATCCCCGCGCCATCCCTCTGTATCCGCCCCTGCGAAGCAGATAACAATTGATTAGACTCAAAGTTCTTCTTTAGCTGTGCTGACTCAACACATAAAAGCCAACCAAACCCTTCGTTTTTCTCGCGCTGAACTTGACGTTACACATTGCTACTACTATTGCCATTAACAGAACTGCTATGTCACGTGCAGCCCAGACACATTTGCAAATCGTATGTCCTAGAAAAGGTGTTTATACAAAATCAATTAATGTTCCTAAACAAAAATGATGTTTACATATACGTCGAATGGGCAAGCTCTTTAGATAATCACGGAAAAAATGGAGGAACAATGAATCAGGTTATTGAAGTGCACTTAGTGTTGCAAAATGACTTTCAAGGTCTCATCATGGTGCCTATTATATCATATTGTAAGCGCTATATCACGCACGAAATGTTTATATTTTATTAAAGGCCAAAAAGGTGACACGCCCGTAATAATCGATGCGAAACGAACGCATTATTTATGAATATATAAAATTATGCGCATATAAAACCCACAGAACGTAAAAGTCTCGTGACACTACTCCCATTCGTTTCTACCTGCTGCCATTTATTTCGGAGAATTTCAACTAAAGCTTAGCTCCCATTTGACTCCCCGCCTCCCCCAATCACTCGCTCCCTTTTTTATACACAAAATAAATAAACATGTGAATCCTATTCGACACTAATGAAAATTGGAGTGACGGCCCCTATGGCCGAGTGGTCAGAAGCGCTAACTTCTAACCATTCGTCTGAGGTGTTCCTGGGTGATGCATCTGTCCTATGATGCTTGCTCTGTCCCTTCCCTGAAGCCAGCGGCCCTAAAATAGGGAAGGGCGACTGCGAAGAGACAAGAGTTTCTCGTGGTAGTCGTTAAATTCCGGCAAAAAAAAAAAAAAAAAAATTCAAAGTGCATCAAAACAAGGAAATTTACGAAAGTTCATGAATCAAACTACGCGATTAACGCAAAAAAAAAAAAAAAAAAAAAACTGAAAAAACGTACTCAAAGACAATGAAATTTGCGCACCTAGAAGAAAACATGCTATAACCGCGAAACTCTGCAAATAGCTAGAGTGAGTGCTGGTATACAAATAATCTACGTTTGGTGTGAGTGTGCATGACCGCACACAATGTGGTGGCGCTGCAAGCACGAAGCGGCAGCCTTATAAACCTGCGTGTAGTCGATGCCCCATGAAAGCGAAAAGCAACGGCCTACGCAAGCAATGTTACAGAGTGACAAGAATGTCGGGAAGACGCCAGAGACCTCGATTTACGCAAACTACGGACTTTGAGAGAGGTCTGATCATCGGGCTGAAAACCGCTGGGTGGTTGGCGCGCCATATAGCCCGCCACGTGGATCGTTCTAACCATACCGTCTTACTGTGTTGGGAGCAGTGGACACGTGATGACACTGCCACACGGCGGAGCGGCTCCGGACGGGCCAGGAGGACCACCCGTAGAGAGGATCGACAGATCGTGCGCCAGGTATACGAACGGATCCCACGGGGACCCGGTCTACAATATAGGAGATGTAGCAGCTCCTGTGTGCCCACGAACCATTTACCGACGCCTCGCGGAAGCGAATCTGCGATCCCAGCGCCCCTTGCGTGTGCTGCCATTAACATCGGAACATCGCCGGCTCCGTGTGCAGTGGTAAGAGGCCAGAGCGACATGAAACGCCACAGACTGGCGACGTGTGGTGTTTAGCGATGAGTGCCGCTTCGTTTTGGGGACAGATTATCGTGTCCGGGAGTGGAGGTCATCGGGTCAACTGCACAATCCCAACCTCGCTATCGAGCACCACACCTCCACTGCAGGAATTATGGTCTGTGGAGCCATTGCTTACGATAGCTGATCAGCTCTAGTGGTACGTGGAACATTGACGGACCAGGATGAGATCCTACGGCCCCATGTGCTCCCATTCCTGGCCGGGATTCCAGGTGCGCTATACCAGCAGGATAATGCAAGACTCGAGTTGTCCAGGACTGCCTTAAGCCATGTCCAGACACTTCCATGGCCTACCCGCTCCCCGGACATGTTCCCTATCCAGCATGAGTGGGACCAGTTGAAACGAAGGCTGCCGCGGTGCCGTACTATCCAGCATTTGGAGCACACCGTCCAGCATGTGTGGACCAGTCTGTCGCAGGACAACATCAGGCATCTGTTTGCCTACATGCCGGATTGTAGTGCAGCATGTATTGCCCCACAAGGCGGTGCGACGCTCTACTGAAGATGGCCGGGCTGCGTGCCACAGATCCCTCTGTAATTGTCCTGCAGCTCTGTTTTTGCCATCACGTGTATCATTCACCTGTATCATTACGTCCATAAAATTTCCGTTCAATTCGATGCTTCCTTCTCGGTGTGCAAATTTCATTGTCCGTGAGTGTATATGCAAGAAAAGCGTTTTGGGCCGAATTTAGAAAACACGTTGTGTGATTCGGTCGTGTTGCACAGGTCAAATATTTCGACTTGCAAATTTCCTCAGAAGCAATTAGCCAGAGTGGTCTGTCGAAGATGGAAAGTAATAATACAAGGCCATTGGCAATGTTAGAATTAGAAATACAGCTTCTACAGGCCCACCGGACCAGTCGGATTTACAAATCACTGGTCCGTCAAAATGTCCGCTGGTCCGTAAAACAAAAACCATGCACATTTACAGTATATGCAAAAAATAACGTATCATTTCATTGGAGCTGTATATCACAAATTAAGAGCGACAGAATGTGTACTTGTATGCATGCAAACAAATAATACTAATTATTAAAACACAAAGCACGGTAAGCAGTAGTAGAAATTTGAAAAAACAAAACAAAAAACAAAACGAAAGTTACTGGTCAGCAGGGCCAGTGTATACCAAAATGTGGTGATCCACTCATTTTTACTGGTCCAGAATTGGCACAAATACTAATACATTTGGTAATTTGGTATGCAAATGGTATTAGTATCAAGGATGGCACACTGAAGCATAACGTATAGCTAATTTCAAATTAAAGTTCATTGTAGAAATATTATGCAATATTTTGATTGCCACTCACAAACGCAAAAGTGGCCTGGGTCGCTGGTTTTTAAACAGACACTTTCGAGACTGCCACTGCAACAATACACTTCTCTTCTTTTTTTTTTTTTTTTTTTTTTATTGAAGGTTTAACGATCACCGTGAGCAACTCAATGGGCTATAAGCAGTCGCCCGTCCCTAATTTAGGGTAACTGGTTCCAGGGAAGGGAGAGAGCCAGTGCCGTAAGACAAACACAACATCCATGCCTCACCGGGATTCGAACCCGGACCCCTTTCGGACGAATGATCAGAGGCCATCGCTTAGACCACTGCGCCACCGGGGCGGCACACTTCTCTTCAAATAGTTCCTTGCACGTTTTAGTCCCAGGGAGCTCTAATGTTGTATGCAAAGTGCTGTTTTAAAAAATAACCTACACACATCCATTTGACATCTCCTGCAAGTGTCTCTCCATCGGCAGAAAAGAAAAGCCGGCTCGCATCCGATTTCAGGGGGAGAACATATACGGAACCCCTTATTTGTCCTTGTTGCTTTCCTATCGCGGTTTTGTATCTTCGCGGCTCTGCAGCTGGAACAATATGCATCATAATAAAAACTGCAGTTCTGGTGCATATTTCTGCAAAATTCTGATCTCGAATGAATTAAATTTAGAATTTATCAATCAAATTGTGATATTTACGCATATATTTTCATTTTCTAGTAGCAAAATACATGGCGTAAAAGTTGGAAAAAAAAAATCAAAAGGTTTCTCGTTTTTTAAGTCATAAAATCGAATGCATGTGCATGCACGGCACACGAAGTTGCAAGGAAGAAAATAAGTAAGGGGAAAACCATACAGTGTACTGACTATGAAACACTTTGCAACTTACCAAAAGCCACCTGCATTAAATACCTTGCTTCAGTGTGAAAGGCAGGAGGTTTTCCCATGTGGACAGAAAGACAGATGGGCAAAGCAAGAGAATAAACGGTTCTTCAACCTTCAATTGGAAAGCATTATAAATTACCCATACTCTGTTCTCACTACTTGGGCAAACAAGTGGTGATGCCTTAATCCAAATATTTTGATTCGGACCCCGGCTTCCTACAGTCCAAAATTTTCAAAAAACTAAAGTATGGTTTGAAATTCCGATATTCAGTTTTTGAGTAGTAAATATCTGAATTTCAGAGAAATCTAAAAACTGTCATAGCGAAACCTGGATATTTTGAAATTTAAATTGAGTTCTTAATAAACTTGCAAATTCCAAAACAAACGGGAGTAAAAAAATTGCTGGCCACCCGGGCCAGTAACATAAATAGTTCACTGGGCAATTCGAACGCTGGCAGACCTGCCAACCTCTCAGAACCATAGAACGTAACACTCAGATAGAAAAATCGTAACACGACGCATGCTGATAACTTTTGAAGCCTATTTTAGCTATATAAATTCTTGATGATGAGAATGTAGGGATTTTTCCCCTACATCACGATTTTATTGAGAAACTAATTAAATCTAATCAGCAAACACTTTTATGCTGTTAATTATTTAAAAAAAAAATTACGATTACGGGAGAAATCCTCACTCCGTCTACCTTCCGTTTTCGGAAACTTTGAGAGGCGGAAAACTTGCATCTTAAGGAGTCTGCAAGATGGTTTAATCGGGTTCTGGGGATGTCGGTCTGTAGGACCAAAATAAATCTGCGATGTGCGTCAGCCGTCGCCGCGATTCTGCTACGAGGACTAGTAGAAAATGAATCTGCGATGAACGTCGGCCGTTGCCGCGATTCCTCTACGTGGGTGGGTACAAAATGAATCTGCGATGTACGTCGGCCATCGCCGCGATTCTGCTACGGGGATGAGTACAAAATAAACCTGCGATGCACGTCGCAGCGATTCTTCTACAAGGATGATTCTTCTACTGCGTTGTACGTCGTCCGTCGCTGCGATTCTGTTACAAGGCTTCTGTCTGAAAAGGGAAAAAATGGGGGAAACAATGACTATTTAAAAAAATCGTATTTTTGGCTGCAAAAACGTATTAGCGTACGGCAGCATGATTTATCCTACTAAATACGATAAAATCGTAACAGTTGGCAGGTCTGCGCTGGTAAGGGATGTATTAAGAAGCGATAAACATGGGATCTGAAAAACAACTGAACTCGGTTAAAAAAATTTAAAATGGCAAGTACGAAATTTAGGGAAAGCTGTTGTTCTACAGATAGGCTAGGTAAATACCGGACATGGAGTTATTACCCATGAAGTTCTTCATGAAAAAGCAAGACAATTTGGGAAAGAATAAAAAAATCAATAATTCAGCTACAGTAGTGGTTGGATACAAAAATTCAAAAAACTGAGACAGCCGAAACCTCTGAATGTTAAATGGATGAGGCAAGAAAAATATTTTAGAAATCATATTTGGCTACGAATTTTAAGATTTGTATAGCATGGATGAATCTGGTTTATTATATAAGATGTTACCCAAAAAATCGATTTCAAGCTAAAATGAGAAATGTTGCAAAAAGATGAAAGGTAGAACAACAACAGTTTACTTTGTAAAAGCGGAAGTTGCTCATTAAAAAAAGTACTGATTACAGAAAAATGTAAAAAAACAAAGAAAAAATACTTTCTTTTAAGAATTTTCGTTACGAACTGTAATCACTGTTTTCCTTCTTTCTTTCTTGATTGGAGGTTTAATGACCACATTGAGCAACTCAATGGGCTATAAGCAGTCGCCCGTCCCTAATTTAGGGTCACTTGTTCCAGAGAAGGGAGAGAGCCAGTGCCGTAAGACAAAAACAACATCCATGCCTCACCAGGATTCGAACCCGGACTCCTTTCGGACGAATGATCATTAGACCACTGCGCCGCCCGGCGCAGTGGTCTAATGATCATTCGTCCGAAAGGGGTCCGGGTTCGAATCCTGGTGAGGCATGGATGTTGTTTTTGTCTTACGGCACTGGCTCTGTTTTCAATCCCTATTCTCAGAATTAGAGATTCGATGCGTAAGAACGTAAGTTAGTTTTATTTCTTCCATTTCATTCAATTAATTTTACTCTTTCTTTTTTACAGTGGTGTGCAAACGCATTGCATCGCTTGCAAAAACCGTGAAATTTTAAGTTCAACTATTTTTTTGATTAACTAATTTTCATGGTTATTTCCTCATTTATACGTCATTAGATGCGAAATTTAATGGAGATTACAAAAATGTTTTAGTTTTTCTTGTAGCTACTTCTGCTCTTAAGATATGATATAAAATATGGGGTTTGACAAACACATTGAAATTCACGTTAGCTGCGTATCAGTTGTTACAGCGAATCATACACATTCTTTTACCTGATTGGCTGCTTCCTAATGCTATCCTAATCCTACTCCAGCCTTTATAAGGGTTGACGCAGGCCTACTAGAGCGCTGTAGAGCCGCGGATGGCTTAGTGGTTAGTGTTTCAGACTATCGATGCTGGGTCCTCAGGTTCAAGCCTGGGCTGATCTTTCAGAGATGGTGTGATTTACTAACAATCGCTGAATATCCGCCGTGCATCGGACGAGCACGTTAAGTGACGGCCCCCAGGCTGGACCCACTGGTTAAATGGGTATCCTTTCCTATACCCCACCTGAAATTCTCTCACCCCTCTATGTGCAATATCGTACTTGTACGGTGGCGCCATGTACTGTACTCTAATCTCACTACAAACTGTTCTGTCAAAGTCGCTAGACTTGCTCTCATTCCTTCCGTTTCTGTGTCCTGCCCAAAAGGCGATCTCGCTGTAGGTGGCTGGGACCTAAACTCTCCTCCCTGTGGACGTAAGTCCTACAAGAAAATGACGCTGAGCCCCTACTAGAACGCTGTAGTGGTCGCTTTTAGTTGTTATTAGGGTATAATTTGTGTGCATTCTCAATAATGTTTAAAACTGAGGAATTGCCGGCAGCGGACAGAGTAAAAATAGTTGCTCTGCATGAGGAGGGATATTCTTCAAGGCAAATCGCTTATAGAGTGGACTGTAATTAATCCACAATTATTAGACTACTACTGAAGAAAGTGAAAGACACTGGTGATATTAAAAATATGTGTTTGCAGTGGAAGGCCCAGATCCACTACAACCAGGCAGGACAGAGTGCTCAGAAAGCTAAGCTTGGCAGACAGGAGGCTCAATTCACCCGAATTGCTTCAAAGATAGTCTGAAGTGACTGATGTTACTATTAGTACATCTACTGTTAGGAAGAGGCTGCTTCACTATGATTTAAGTGCCTGCTAATGCAGGTGTAAACCACTGTTAACTGCAAATCAAAGACAGTGTAGACTTCAGTGGGTAGCACAGCATGTCTCATGGACAACCAAGCAATGGGAAAATGTTCTTTTCAGTGATAAATCTGAATTTTGCCTTAATAGGAATTAGAATATGTCTATGTAAAGAGATTCAAGCATGAAGAATTCCATCCAAGTTGCTTAGTGACAATTACTACTGTTAAGCATCCGGTGAAGGTCATGGTTTGGAGCTGTATGTGTGATATGGTGTTGGGAACCTCCATGTTATCGATGGTATATGGTAAATGCCAAGAAATACATTCGGATATTAGAAAACAAGATGCTACTACCACCATCTAGAAGACTTTATGACGGCAATTTTACTTTTCAAGATTACAATGTTCCCTGTAACCGTGCAGTGCCAAAAGTGGTTTCAGGAAAAAAATGTTCAGCCTTTTGATTGGCCACCACAGTCACCTGACTTAAACCCGATTGAAAATTTGCGGTTAAAAGTGTCGTATGAACTATCAAAAAAAGTCAACAGCCAAAATTCTACTCATTAAAGATGTAATTCAAATTTGGAATCGTATTGTTTAACCCAGTCTTTTACAAAACCTTGTTTACAGTAAGTCAGCAAGATGTAAAGCTGTGATTAAAGCACAGCTGGGCAACAAGATATTAGGTACATTTTATAATTTTGCTTCATTATATTTCTGTATTTAAATGTTATTTCATTCCTTATGAATTACAAGGACGATTTATTCCTGTAAATATAAGTATTGGATAAATCATCCTTTTCATAATAATTTCGACTTGGTCATGATTTTTTTAAATGCATCTTAAGAACGCAAGTTAGCTACGGGAAAAACTAAAGACATTTTTGAAATAACCATTAAATTTCACATCTAATGACATTTAAATGATGAAATAACTATAAAAATTAGTTGGTTAAACTTAAAAATTCACGTTTTTTGCAGGAGATGCAATACTTTTGGACACCACTGTATGTGAAGCTCTTTCAACCACGATCCTCGCTTATCCTCACTTCAGCACGACGAAAAAAATATGGTGGTTTAACAAGATTTGACTGTATGTATATTACCAATTATTATGAATCCACTGCTGGACGAAGGTCTCCCCAAGTCTTTTCCACAACCTTCCATTTTAAGCCAGTCTCTCCAATGTTACTCAAACATGCTTTTGAATGTCATCTTCTACATGCCGTTCTTCTAGGTCTTGCCAGTTGGGAATCTCTACTTTGACTATGTGCTTAATTCTTGTCGTTTTCTTGACCCATGAGTTCGTTTTCCAATCTTTCCTGGTTGCACCAAGGTTGCTCCTTGAGATTTTTACTGTCACTGAATCCTTCACTCTGGGGTCGGAATATTTTGTTTGCAGTGTCCTAAGTTTAGAAACTGATATATATATATATATATATGCATTTTAATTCCTCAAATAATTACAATAATACTAAACAGGAATACATACAGAGAACAGGAGAATTAATTCTTCCACGATTAAGGCAGCAATACTCACCTAAAAGGAAAGAAAGGAACACATATACACATATATTAACAGTTTCGAAAGAAATGATTAACAAAGACAAAAACTTTAATCATCGAAAGAGAATATCACACAATTCAACAAAAATCAGCATACCAGGTAGCACAAAAAATTATCTTAACTAAAACATTTTGAAATCGCCGTTGAAATAATCCTTCTTTAGAGTTGCTCCTGGAGATTTAAGACCACCATGCAGTGTTAGATTTAGAAATATATCTTCTAGTGGCGAGGGGACCACTAGATTTTGCAAACCACAGGTCCGTAAAAAAAAATAATAATAAAAACAACCTTAAAGACATTTACAATATATGTAGAAAATAACGTATCATTTCAATGTAATTATCTCAAATATAATCAAACCTCGATTTAATGAACTTCAAGGAACCAACAGTCTTGTAAGCAAAATCGCAGAATTCTTTAAATCGAGGAAGCCTTTCGAATGGAAGTTTCAAATTAAGTTAGTGTTCATAACAGAATACGTAAGCAGCTAAGTTCTCTTTGTTTCAGCGAAATTTAATTTGGTACTTTCAATTACGAATTTATTATCAAAAATGTTATAATATGTACACATTTACTCTGTATATTAAATACATTATTCATATATAATAGACGTATTAAATACATAATTCATAGATACTAGACATATTAAATACGTAATTCATGATATGATGCTACATTTGATGCATGATCAATTTTGGTGCTACATATATATATATATATATATATATATATATATATATATATATCATCATCATCATCATCATCATTGTCAACCATTATCAATCCACTGTTGGAAATGGGTTTCTGCAAGGCCATAAATGCAAGTAACATTCCCACCTAAAATAGTTTAAAAAATATATATAAGTCATGTCCTCCGTAGAGTTGCATGACCTAGCACTAGTTAACAATTTCGCTTGCATCCATTAACCTTCCTGGCCAGACCCATGCTCTTCATCTGTTACTATTAAACAGAGAGAAGAAGATTAAAGAGAACTCAAGCTGTGAGAGTGACATAATAATTAGAAATGATTTTCAGAAATAACGAAATTCCAAGTTCGTTTGAGAGAGAATTTAAACCTGAAAATCAATGCAAAAGAAATCCAAATTTTACATTGCAATTAAAAAAGGAAATGTTAATTTTTAACGAACAGATTTTTGAAAGAAAACTTGAGTCTAAAACCCCTACTCTACAACTTATGACAGCACGAAAACGAGAATAAGTTAAAGATAATAATTTACTAAAGAAAACTTTGTGAAAGTTATATACCTTAAACAGTTAGTTGCAATATGTACAAAGTATTTCAGCAGTGCTTTAAGTGCATAATTAATTAGTTATTAAGAACTTAACTACTTTGAAAAAACAGCGCATAGACAGCGCATAGAAAAGGAACAAGCTTAGCCATCTTCTGTTCCTAGGTACCCCAAAAGACGCTCAAAGTTACAAAGAAAAGAAAGAGTTAAAACCCGCAAAAATGTTAACAGACAAACCTATGCCTAAAAGCTGAAAAGCTAAAAACGACAGAGAAAAAGTACATGAAGTACAAACATTGAACTTATAAAACCTAGAACCCAAAAACAAGGAAGAGAGCTTACCTCTTGTGTGACAAAAACTTTTCTCCTCACAAGAGAAGAACATGGCTGACCTCTTCCGCCACTCCCTAGACGCTGGGGGCAGTGAGGGTGGGGCTCTATGGCCTCCCTCATACAGCAAGAAACCAACGCGCGGAGATTTTAACCAGAGAAAAAAAAAATATATAAACTTAAGACTGTGGATCTGTATGATCAGAAAGAGCAGAATTAACTCTCCAGAATACATGAGAAATATTATAAAATACACGAGCAGTTTATTTAATAATCTTTGCATGTATTAAATCACCTTAGTGAGCTTCTATAGATTAATCAGAATCTTATTAATTTTAATGTTGGTTTTACTATTTTTAGTATAGCTATCCTAGTGATGAATAACTAGTTTTCTTTTTTATTTGTTTTTATTTTCTTTTATAAAACAGATTTTTAAGCTTTTTTTGTGATTTTGTTTATATTATTTAATTTTTTGTTTTAATAGGACCGTCATATCCATAGCACTAAGGTTCCTTTAGGTAGTTAATAGGCATCCTCTAGCCAACTTCCTTACGGCTTTGATTGGTCAGAATCATATTATTAACTGTGTAGAAAATTAAAGCAGATCTGCCAACCTTACTCTATTATTCAGAATAATTTTTCTTAAAGTTCTTTTGATGAAAGAAGAAGGAATTTCGTTCTCTAGAAAACTTTCTAATAGTATTTTAATGTGGTAATTGAAGTCCAAATTGTTGCTGCAAATTCTTGAAATTTTAGGACCTGAGAAATTAGTACATTCTCAATTACTTTGGTTGAAATGTTATTATTCCAGTGTAGATACTTAATTACTTTGAAAGGAAAATTAACTCTTTTATCAAAGAGGCTAATAGATGGGTTACCTCTGTTGAGCTTAATGCTTAAGTCTAGGAACTCAAGTTCCTGATTACTGTGGTTGGTTTTACATAAGTTAAGAGAGCTAGGATAGATATTATCAAAATCACTCTCTATAACTTCTGAATTATTGATACACAGCAGATCATCAATATATCTAAAAGTGTAAAGGTAGTTATCTGAGCAGGTGGGGTGATTTTTAATGAATTTATATTCCTTAAAGAACAGGAATAGATTAGCGATATTCGTGGACGTTGATGTTCCCATTGGAATACCGTTCACTTGCTTATAGAGAGTATTATTATATAAGATATGGTTATTTTTTAGGCAGCAATTGAGATAAGAGTTCCAAGTTCCTACATCAACAAATTGGTTAAGTTTAAATTCTGCATACAGCTCTTTAAAGGTAGTGATTATATCTGATAGAGGCAGATTAGTATATAGGTTTTCAAAATCATAACTATTAATATCTAGGGGACAAACTTTGAGTATAGTAGAAATTACTTCTGCATTATTATTAATTATCCAAAAATCTCTGTACATCAAGTTAGAACAGTTTCTAATGTGTTTCAAAACCTTCTTTAAGACATCTTCAAAAGCAAGATCTATTTTCTTTTTATGACTCCTTACTCCACTAGCTATGAACCTGAACTTCACAGGATCCTTATGAAACTTAACCGTTGCAAAAGAAATGGAAATTCAGGCTCATATCTTCTAGTTTGTGGAATTTTAAGTTTCTTGAAGAATGCCTTAAACCGATTTTCTAACTGCTTAGTAGAATAACTTACGGGCTCGTATGTTACTCTATTATTGAGTTCCATAGTTAACAATTCAAAATAGAACTTCTTACAGATAATTGCAAAATTATTGCTAGCTTTATCCGTAGTGGTAAAAATAAATTGGTCTTGTAGTTTGGAGAGTGACCTTTTAGCTTCTCCAGAGAAAAAGAGATTTCTGTCGAAACAAAAGTCCAGACCTGCCAACTCACCGGTGAAGCTATTGATTATATTATATTTCCATTCTGCGAAGGCCTCAATAGGCTGATTGTACGTTAAACTGGTTTTTACGGATCCCACTTCTTTACTCTTGTCAGCAAGTTCCTGCATCATAGTCTGAATGGAAGGTCTGAATTTAGAGCCATACTCTAATAAATTCCTAAGCTTTTCATTTTCAGCAAAACGAAGGTGGGTTAGATAATCTCCATTAATCCTTATCATAGTGAATATGTTTCTTTATGTCCAGCTCAGCGACTGAAAAACACCCTCCAATGTGGCATTAAAGAGCTTCGGAGATATTGTGTCACCTTGTCTCACTCCCTTTCCAATTTTTATGTGTGTTTTGTTATTTTCAAACAGCCGAATCTTTGCACTTGCATTTTCATTGATGTTATTAATAATATTAATGTATGCATCTTCAATACCGCAGGTTTTCAGAGCCATTGTAACTCTGATGGTTTCACCGAATTTCAAAGGCTTCAGTTTCATAATCGATAAAAGCCATGCACAATGGAAGTTCATATTCCCTCGCTCTTTCAATAAGTTCTCTCAGTACGTGGAAATGCTCTAATTCAAAGGTAGAGTACTGGTTGGCGTTTGTGGAGGGGTTCACTCCTGAATCCAGCTTGTTCTCTCGGTTGAGCCATGTCCAGTGTTACCTTCAAGCGGTGTGACAGAACTTTAGTGAAGATTTTATAAACTACTGATAGGAGGCTGATAGGTCTGTAGTTTCCTATATATATATATATATATATATATATATATTCATTACATGTAGCATAAAAACGAAGCGTACTTTAAAACTGCAAAAAAAATACGATAGTTGATTTTTTTCCCCGAGCATTTAGCTTCTTAAATAATGATTTCAGTATCCTAAACTGCATGAAACAGAACATCAATTAATACTAATTAACTTGTAAAAACAGAATATGTGTTGATTGACTTTTTACACTGAAGAAAAGAAATGCTTTAAATGAGATTGCTTATGTTTTTTCTGAACGTTTAGCTTTATAAATTGCAGCTTCAATTTTATGAAGTGCATGAAAAACATTATCATTAATATCGAAGAGCATCAAGTACTTTTTAGAACATTCTATACTGTTAGCAGCATCACTAAAGCAGCTAACTTTCAGTTCTGCTTCATCTTCTTCATCAGAATCTGATGCATTTAGTCCAATCTGTTAATCGAAAACATCATAAAGGAACTGCATTTGGGCTAACTTTTAACGTGAAAATGCCGGTTAACATAGTTTTGTGGTTCACAAAAAAAAAAAAAAAAAAGTTACGCTAAGTTGTGGAAATGTGTTCGTTAAATCGGGAAACGCCAAGCATTAATTTCAATGTGGTTCCGTCGGGAACATAAAAAATGTACGCAAAATCGCGGAATTTGTTCAATCGCAGTCCGTTAAATGGCGGTTTCACTGCGTTTGTCTTTAAACCTATCATTAGTTTGCAGCTTAAAAACAAAAACCATACAGCAAGGCAAGAGACATAGAAATTCATTTTTTAACTTGTGACAAATTAGAAACAAAAAATGAAAACTTACTAGCCATTATTAGGGCCAGTAAAATCAATAGTTCAGTGGTCCGACGGAAATTTTACTGGCCAATGGCCAGCTGACCACTGGATAATTCGAACGCTGATTGGCGTTCCTTATAAAACGAAAAACGGAGATTTAATGCATTTAAGATTAACGAGTGGAAAAATAGAGAACAAAAATTATCACCATTATATTTCGCTGATGCTAGTTTGGGATTTAACAACCCCAAGAGAATCTAATCCATAACTCCTACCACTGGTTCCAGAGAAGGGAGAGAATCTTGCTTCACGAAGACTTCGTTCGAACCGCGATCCAACAGCACAAGTCAAAGAACAGACACCGAAATTTCAGAAACACGTGAAGAAACAATGACCTATATTGTTTCATTTGATATTAAATTCGATGATGAGGTTCTTGATCAGGATTTTGTCATTTGTTTTTAATAAAGTTTTGTAACAAACTAATTTCTGCCATAATTCAGATGCAATGGCACTTAAAACCTTTTATTATTATTATTTTCAGATACAACGAGACTACTACAGTACAGTGACAGTAAGGTAACCGCAGTGACTTATCGAAATCTTCTCTTAAGCCTGTACCTTCTGTACCTCGTGGGTGGGGGTCTCTCCCCATTCAAAAGTAATTTCATTTTTAGCAGTTTGTTTTTTATACACACTCAATTTTTTTTATATGTATGTTTTTTTTTATACATTTCAAGTTTTTTTTATTATTTTTTTTTAATCCGTCCACTTTTGGCAATACCCTTGTTCAAAATTGGTTAGGCGGACTTTTTAGTGTTTATTTAAACTTTCCACTTATTCATTTTCGACAATGGATTCAACCCTAAATTTTCTAATTCTTGTGCAAAGAGTCTTCTTGCACTAGCAGAGGCTCGGCCTGCTATATTAAAATTTATTCATTTATACGGGTGGGATAGGGCGCGGTTTACTACGAGTCATTCATTCTTCACTAATTTTAATAATTTATTTTTTAAAGCCCATCAATCTAATGTAATGTAACGTAACAGCTAATCTAATCTGATGTACAGAGCACAAATCGAAAATCATTTTTCCTACTCTAGAAATCAAATGATTTGCAGTCGCAATAATTACCAGAAAAAAATTAGCTAGTCAATTTCATTCTTATGCTTGTATAATGCACATTAACTTCCGCATTTGCATTGTATTTTTTTCATAGATTATGCCCTCTATCTATTAAGCGTATTTGTAGTAATAAATTTGAGACAATTATAATTAAAGAAATACCAAAAACTATGGTATTTTTTTAACTGTAGCTACTACCTCAACAAAATTCAGCACTCTCATTCCACTGTTGTCCTCTTCTCTTCCCACCCCTCTCTCAAGCGATTTTACAAAGAATTATAGTACTAATTAGCTTACTAAAGTTACAAGAATGCATATAATTACATGTAATTAGCATTTTTGTTAGGCATAAAATGAGAATTACACTGCCTACGAAAAAACGTGCGCTTCTGAGACAAAAAAGAAATAAATTGTCAGTGTTTCGGTGATCTACGTATTATTTTTTATTTTACGTTCTTCAATTTTTTTTTCATTTTCTTTTGATTTAGTTCAAGTCACACACACACACACACACACACACACACACACACAAAAACGTTGGAAATTTTTTTACGATTTCAAAAAAGAAAAAAATGGCTGCTGACTGTCGTTTTTTATTTTGCTGAAAATCAACGTCAGGTAAAAACGACGTTGACCGTCCTTTTTTATTTCACTGATGCTCAGTGTCAAGAGGATATAATTTCTTGAAATTATTAATGTCCTAGATGTAGGCATTGGGGTAATAATACACTGCTTTGTTCCACCACATGGGAGTACTGCATCACTACAAAAAGTTAATTATGTTTTTTAAGATTTAAAAAAAATGGTGCTTTCGGTCCGTTGCCCGAAAACAAACTTTTCTGGACATCCTGCTTTTTATTACCCGAGAAGTGAAATATTTTTCGCATGTGCAGAACATTTTGACTTCTCAGAAATTTTTCAAGTACTTGGAAGCAATCTGCAGAGAACGATTAAATGTTGAATGTCTAACTAAATAGTTATTAATTCTATTTCTTAGCGCAAATGCCTGCCTTACAGGCACAGACATTTTTTTTTTTTTTAGGTTCAACGACCACCGTGAGCAACTCAATGGACTATAAGCAGTCCCCCATCCCCTAATTCAGGGCCAGATGTTCCAGGGAAGGGAGATAGCCAGGGCCGTAAGACAAACACAACATCCATGCCTCACCGGGATAAGAACCCAGCCCCATCTCGGAAGAATGGTCAGGAGCCAGCGCTTAGACCACTGCGCCACCGGGGCGGCTGCCTGTTGTTCACACTGGTCAAATAAAATGTGACAATAAAAAAAAACGATCTGTAAGTCAGAAATGTGTCTGTACCAATGAAGTTAATGTCCGCTCTTTAATCAACACAGAAATTTTCAAAGCAGTGAGATTGTGGACTAACAATTCAGTAGAAATCTTTGAAGCAGGCAAAATTGACAGTAAAATTTAAAGAAGCCAACAAAGGGTTCCAACTCTGTTACAAGCTCACAAAAAAAATATGCACTTTTTTAAGAATTTTTAAGCACCCACCCCCACCCTTCCTCCCTCCCCGATATTTTATTTTAAGAACTTTACCAATCGCATGGACAATATTATGAACAAATGCGCGTTTTACACATGACTTAACTACGCAAACTGAACTATATAAGCTGATGAAGTTTCTAATATTTTTCTATATAATTTAAGTTTGTGGATGTAATAATTAGAATTTATGCAATTTAAAAGAGTTCTGCTAGTCAAATCAGTTTTCCTATCTGAGAAAATAATCACATATGCAATAAAGAGTATGTAAATTGCAAAGCTGTATTTAAAGTTATGAGTTCAAGATTTGAATTTTGCACAAAATCATCTCGTGGATTAAATTGCGATATCAAAGTCAAAATTACGTGCTTAAAATTTCAATCGCACTTAATTTTTTTCATGGTGTAACTGAATTATTGTTATTTCCGTATGCAAAAAACAGAAATACGAAAGGTAAATGTGAGTACCGAGAGATGGTGATGGGGCTTGTTGGGTGGAATCTGCTGGATGTGTTGCTTTTAGCCCAGAGGTCCTTCATTTTTTTCAACAAATTACTTATTTCACATAGCCACATGCTCGCTCACGGGCTTTCGGTTGATATCGCATGACGTCATCATCAACAAAGCCAACCAGCACAGCAGAAGTTCTATGCATTAAGTACAAAGTAACTTCTAGATTTTGTTTTTTTAACTTTTTGATTGCACGTTTAACGACCACTGTGAGCAACTCAATGGGCTATAAGCAGTCGCCAGTCCCTAATTTAGGGTCACTGGTTCCAGGGAAGGGAGAGAGCCAGCGCCGTAAGACAAACACAACATCCATGCCTCGCCGGGATTCAAACCCGGACCCTTCACTGACGAATGAACATAAGCCAGTGCTTAGACCACTGCGCCACCGGAGCGGCCTGGATTTTATGCAGCCAGTTAGGAAAAATTAAATTCCTTTTGCCTTCTTCGTTACAAAAAAGGACTTCAAATTACCCTAAAAATAAGGATTTTGAAGCACCCTAAAAAATAAGGACTTTGATGCACCTTAAAAAACAAGAACTTCGAAACACCCTAAAAAATAAGGACTTCGAAGCACCCTAAAAAAAATAAGGACTTCGAAACATACGAAAAAATAAGGACTTTTAAGGATTTTGAAAATTATGAAAAAAAAAAAAAAAAAGCGAATAAAGTGACGCATCACGAATACCAGAAAAGTGTTAAAAACACAATACAAGAGATTTTTAAAAGACATTTTACTTTGAGACCCCCCCCCAACACACACACACACACACACACACACACACACACACACACACCCCCGACTTTGAGGATCTCTTTACCTTTGACAACTGAGAACACTAACAGCAAACAAAAACGAAATATCCATTTCAGTTCAGCACCCGAGGAAAAATTGAGGGAAGCACAAGAAACTTGCGCAACTCTCTTCATCAATTTACGAAAGTTGTAAATTGATAAAGTTTATCAGGACAAAAGCAATGGTCATCGATTCGCTGTCGCACTGCTGGAGCGAATGCTGCAGTTTCAAGAGAATGAACAACAAAGCTACCGTATCTAAGATACTATGGATTTTCTACCTACAGACGAGAAGCTATCAAAAGAGACTGCAGAAAATGCTACGCTGTTCTTCGAAGTATCAGAAACCGAACGGGAGTGTTGGAATGTTTTTAACACACAGTAAAGAAAACTTCCAACACTTTTCGAGAAAGCTGATAAACATGCCTACGGCAAATAAGGAAAGAAAATAACCTCCGCTACTAGACTGAAAAATCAACTTTCCTTTTTCCTTCCCTTGAGTAACAATAAGGCAATTCGGCATACAACCGTTAATAAGTACAGACCTTATTTTCTTAGGAACCAAGGTGAACATTTTTATTTATTATTTAATAAGTTATTTGAAACTCAATTTTATCACCGTGATTGACTCGTTTAAATTCATTTATACGAGCAAATGTACTCAATGAGCCATCTAGGTAAAAAAATCTTTCCCATTCCTTCGACTGAAACTCTTTATTTGTAAATCACAAATTAAAACACATTAGCATCCGCCTATGACGATCCCGTATTTAGGGAGATCCGGATTTTCTTTTTTTTTTTTTTTTTTATTGGAGGTTTAACGACCACCGTGAGCAACTCAATGGGCTATGGGCTATAAGCAGTCGCCCGTCCCTAATTTAGGGTCACTGGTTCCAGGGAAGGGAGAGAACCAGTGCCGTAAGACAAACACAACATCCATGCCTCACCGGGATTCGAACCCGGACCCCTTTCGGACGAATGATCAGAGGCCATCGCTTAGACCACTGCGCCACCGGGGCGGCGGAGATCCGGATTTAACGAGCAAAAATGGAACTTTTGTTTTGGTATGTTAATTCAAAGCTAATCTCATGGTTTTTAACGAAAAAATTTAATGAAATCCCCGGATTTAATGACAAATTAAACATTCAAAAATATTATTTTACATGTTCAAAAAATCACATAGTGTCTGACATAGTGTCTTCTATTACTACCAAAGCCCCAAAGAGATCAAGAGCAATGTACGTCACACATTATGTACGTATACTCTCTCTCTCTCTCTCTCTATATATATATATATATATATATAGCCCCTCCAACAGGAATTCCAGGGTGCGCCACTGACTTTATGTCTGTTACCGTAGTCCGAGTTTTTCTAGCGACTTCAGTATCTTCACACTCTAAATCCCTTTACCTAATTCAAATTAACTGTAACATTGTAAAATCTTCCCTTTCGTTTGTTCTTTGTTTAGCGGATGCAAGACATTGATTTCAGGACTACGTCGAAAGAGTCAACCACACAAATAATTGTGCAACTTGGTAGAGCTTCCTTCTCCGACATATTTGACGCCTTTCCAAAGACTAAACTAAGCGCTATTCCATTCACATTTAAACTATAGGCTATAAATAACACAGGAGGCAATATTCTTTAGCAGCACGTACTAGCAGCCCACCGTTAGTTTATGCAACTTCACCGAGGAATACATGGTTTGCTTATCCTTCAGCGAATACGAGTTACTTTCGTATTTTAAAAGGTAAGCGGATAAAAAGATAATCGGATAACAGCACGAATAAATAAATGTGATGCAAAACAAGCAGAAACAAATATCTTTTTTACAAAATGTAATCATGTAACGCAAACCAATCGGTGATAGCTAGGGAGTATTGCCAAAACTGAACTTAGCTTCACTGTACAATCCCATTCTGATTCAAACCAAAACAAATTAGGCACTGTACTAGCAACTGTCGCCTTTGCTTTAATTTGTCAATGCAACGCTTCTTATTTATACTGGGTTGTCGGAAAAGTCATGACGTATTTTAGCCATGTTTTGCAAAGGTCATTTATTGATAGAAAGAACTAAGATCAATGATATAATGCCCGTTTTGTTCGATGACCTTTTGCCATCTGTCAGTGAGCTGCAGAA